>JAOANR010000011.1:16743608-17466705 GCA_030278955.1 Hygrophila difformis
TAGGCTCCGCGGCCTTAGGTTGAGGCGCTAGATGGCGTCTCTCTGTCCATTGTAGTCTTTCCTGAACCGGCATCATGATGGGAGGTGATGATGGATGTGTCCTTTGGGAAGGAGGTGATGGAGGATGTGGCCTTCTGGAGGGAGGTGATGGTGGATGTGGCCTCCTCAAGGCCTCACTTGACTTTCCCCTATAATCCCTGAGTCGCTCATGCACCGGCCTTCGAGGTGGTATGGGGGAATTATGCTTCCTGTACAAAGGTTTCCCATCCGGATGTTGCAGTCTCTCATGGATAGGCCTCTGCTGCTCGAAGGTTTTCCCTTGGGATCTGAAGTAAGTTGGTTGTACTGGTTTCCGAGGCTTGCAAGATTCCAACTTATGAATTTGGGCTTCCCATTGCCGCATCTCTTCGGCATATCTTCTCTGAGCCCGTCTATACTGACTCCTGGTCATAGGTGGTGGTTCCTTTTGGGTAACCTTGCTTCCTGCTCGGTTCTTCATCCATCTATCTGCTTCGGCAGGGTGTTCCGGATGCCTCATTAAAGTTGGTACCACCTCTACTCCTCGCCTGTAATCCTGAGTAGCAGGTTGGTGTTTCCCATTGTCATGTATCTCCATTGCTGGTTTTGGGATTTCAATCCTCAATGGAGGGTTCTTCCTCGTCTGGTGTTCCTTCTCTTCAGCCCTTAGGACTTTCTCAAAGTCTTCTTTATACATGTTTTTGAACCTGGGCTGTTTGCTAGATAGCTCCTTTTTTCTCTTCTCTGTCTCAGTGTCAGATTCGTCCGATAACAAGTCATCATCCTGTTCATCAATTTCAAGATGTTCCCCTTCTTGATCCACCCGGCTACTGGAGCCGCCATCATCTGGGTTTGGAATGAACCTAGAAGCACCAACGTGAAGCTGTGGGAACGGATATATATCCACTTTCATACCTGCAATTTTTAAGCATCCCTCTTTAATTTTATTCTGTATGGCAATTCTAAAGCTCCGGCATTTAGTAATGCTATGAGTGTATGAGTTATGCCACTTACAAAATGATCGGCCCCGAATATCTTCGGCCGCTGGTAACTTCTGCTCCTCAGGCAGCTTAATCACGCCATCTTTGAGTAAGGCATCGAACACTTGATCCGCCATGCTAATATCAAAGAGGTCTTCCTCAGGCTTATATTTGGCCTCCTTTTATTTTGGCGGTTTGAGGGACGCACAGGTATGTGGCTTGGCCGTTTGGACTAGTTCCGCAACAGCCACTTCCACTGGTTCGTCCTCTTCGTCGCTGAATATCACCTCCTCGAAGTGAACTCGAAATGTAGGACGTCTCCCTTCCCGTTCCTCCAGGAACTTCTCCAAGCGGGCCGCTCTCTCGGCCAGCTGGGCAAGGTCAGTCGCATCCTGCACAACTAAATGTTCCTTCAGTCTTGGTAACATATTAGCCACTGCAATATTTGCTATTTCCCTTTCCAGGATCGCTATGGAACATCGGCCTTTCAGCCGTTGTAATCTACTAATAAACGCACTTGCCGCCTCATCGGCATACTGTTTAGCATTAGTAAGGTCTGCAAGGCTTACCTAAGATAGTGGAGTGTAGAACCTATCATGGAATGCATGCTCGAGGTCAGCCCAATTCTGAATCGAGTTAGGCCACAATGAGGCAAACCATGCGAAAGCAGGTCCGGTGAGGGATGAGCTGAACAGTCTTAGTTTCAACCAATCATTGGCCGCTGCTTCCCCGCACTGAGCAATGAACCTTCCGACATGCTCCACTGTAGACTTGCCATCATCTCCTGAAAAAGAGGTGAACTCTGGCCTCTTGAAACTCCTTGGGTAGGGCTGCATGGTGTCTACCCAGTCAGGATATGGTTTTCGGTACGTAGGCCGCTCCATCGGCTTAAGCTGTATCCCAAAGTGCTGCTGCATCATATCTGCGAGCAACTCCGGTGAGATTACTGGTGCCTGCGTAGGAGGCACGGCGGTATGAGGAGGAACGGCGGCCTGAGCAGTAGGTGCCACGGGCATCCCACATGGTGGTGGTGCCTGTCCTCCAGCTATAGCAGGAATGGAGGCTGGGGCCACAGGTGTAGCTGTCACTCCGCAAGGTTGTGGCGGTTGCCCCCCTAGAGTGGGTGGCATCCACCCAGGGTTCAGCAACGTCGCTACATATGGTGTGGTTTGGATGTTCGGCATATGGGGTGCAGCCTGCCGTGGCGCCATGCTAGGTCCGGCCGCCATGCAGCCTGGTGCAGTGTTGGTTGCCATCAAAGGACTTGACGGAGCATAAACCGGCACAGGAGGTGCCGCGTAACCCCAATTCGGCATGCTGGGTGCCGCAGGAGCAAAGGCATAAGCAGTTTGGTATGAGTGTGGGAACATACTGACCCCGCTTCCAGACTCCTGAAGTGGCGGCTGGCCAGGTGTGTTTCCCCAGATTCGTTGTTGTCCGCCTGACGGTCCTGGGTATGGAGTGCTTGATGGTACGGTAGTACTGCTCGCAGGGCTGCTTCCATCATGCAAGGGACCACATATTCGGTCAGCTTGGTCGGCCATAGCGGGCCGCAGAACATCCATTAAGTGCCTCGTGAGTAAAGGCATGAATTCGGCCATCGACTCGGTCATCGATAGCTGCATTTGTTAAGAGAAAGTAGGGATCTGCATTATCCCTTGTTGCGGTTGAGGGGTGTTCGCGGTTTCACCGGCGTCCTCATCCGATGTTCGATTGGTCGTTTGGTCGTGCAGAGACATGTCTTCAAACTCTTGTGTTAGATCAACAATGATTCTTCCGGATCTAAGACACATGCACTACTGAAGCATATATGGTCTCAAATCGTGTCCCACTGGGCGCGACAATTTGTTAACAGTAAAAATTTGGGAGAAAGGAATCTCTCTTGTATTAATGAAACTTGGGGAAAGATTACAGAAAAATAGGAAAAACAGGAATTGAAAGAAAGCAGTAAATGAATTTAAGAACAGAAAGCAGTAAAATTGCAGGAAAAGAAAATAAATAAATGCGCTCTTTGGAAGAGTGTTCGAGGTGTCCTGCGCGTGATGCCGCTTTGCATATATATAGTGGTGAGGAGTCCTCAAGCTACGAGTCCACCTTGATCTCATCTCGATTCATTTCCTTATCTGGCTTGATCTCCTCTCCGCGTTTCCTTCCAGGGCCGCTTCACTCTGATTTATTTCCTCTAGATGAGGCCTCATTGATATGTTTCCTTATGTGTGAAACCCTAAACCTTGAAGATGCGTCCTCTAGGCATCTTCACAAACTGCATACTAGGCCTTGAAGATGTGTCCTTTCTTCCGGATATATCTTCTGGGCCACGCGTCCTCTCCTCCGGATATATATTCACATATTGGGCCGGGCAATTTAGACGAGTGATTTTATTGGGCCTTAATATATTTTTTACTGGATTAACAGATCCTCTATCCCCCTCTTTTATCCCGGAAAATTTCTCAAAAACGTCCGTTTTCTTATCATTTTTGCCCAATCCGTCCCATTCGAATTTTTTGCTTTTATTAGTCCGCTTTGTTTGCTGATTAAAACCAAATCCATCGTAAACTCACTAATCGAAGTCAATTAGAGATTTAATCGGAAAAATTGCCAAAAACGTCCATTTTCTTGCCGTTTTGCCGAATCCGTCATCTAAAACCCTTGCAAATAATTGGCTCCAACTGTTGACCATTGCATCAAAATATATTCTATTTTGTGCGTGATATTTTGTTCTTTTTTTTTTTCTACAGTCTACATTGAAATTCACAACTACAAGTAAGATGTTTTCAATGCATATCATATTCACATGTCAAAGATGAAGAAATCTAATTACATGCATTACATATTCTCATTATAATGTCATGTCAAATATGAAGAAACCTAATTAGATACATCACATTTCTCATTATAATGCCATCAAACATTATGTTTAAAATTACATATTCCAACAACGTCTTTCTTCAAAAGACAAATGAACATGTAACCAATGGGGGTCAATGGCAAACTAGTGGAGTCGTCATCCAAGCAAAAAAAATAAATTGGATATAAAAATTGTCAATGCAATAGAGGCATTTCAGAGGCTAAGTCCCCAATCCCGCTAATTAAAGGCTTTTAACAAGCCAAAACAAGATACTTAAAGAAGTCCATACACTCATTGAATAAAATATGGACGATGGAAACAAAATGAAATAGGGAGGGAAGATTGGGGATGATGGAGGCAAATGTGATTACGATGGGTTAAAATACGTTGGATGGGAGCCGAGACTTGCAAGTTTCTTTTTGATTCTTCGGGGTTTTCTGCGGGAAGGGACAGGACTTTGAGGTCCCGAAAGAAGAGTTTTATAATATTGGTGCCTACGGGACTTGAGCACCCGGACTCTCCAATGCTTTGAGACAAAGAAAAGCAAATATGCAATTCTTCTCCCAATTCGATCGGCGGAGGGAAGACAGCGAGCTGTTGAAGATGGAAATGATGAGAAGGCCGTTGACGATGAACAAATGTGCTGCTGAGGACTTTGAACGCCATAGCATCAACGTGATGATGATGATGGTGGTGCGGGCTATTGGTGACGACGACGAGCTGCTTCTGTTGAAAAAGAGGCCGGAGATGGTGTCGGGTGGTGGGGCAGCGGACTGCTTGATGGAAAACGGGGCTTCCGCCACCGACGGATCCAAAAAATTTCGTTAGTAGTATCACAAAATATTATGAAAGTCGGGTTGAAATTAGTATTAGAGTCATATAAAAAAAACATATAGAAAACCTAAATTGAAATTTATAATAGTGATAATAGTGATATCATCACAAAAAAATTTAGTGGTTGCACTAAGAAAATTTAATCCAAATTAAATATAAAAAACGTAAGCTTAAAATATCAATTTCATCAATTTGAGTAGTATCTCGTGCCATCACTGTGTTGTATATGCATCCGCCCCTGGCTGCCGCCATGGCAAGCTTGCCGACAGGAGCTTGAAGATGGCGGGGACGTTGACTGGAGCTTCATTCTCAATTCCATGTTGAAGTGCTCAGGAGGTGGAATTTGGTGTAATTGAGGAAGGAATAAATACCCAGAGTGCTGTAAGTTTCACTATTATTCAATTTGCTCCATAAAGTATTTTATTATTTCCAACCGGTCCTATAACTTTCATATTTTAGCCGAAATAGTCCCAAATATATTTAATATTCAATTTTAGACCCTAAATTTTTAAATTATTCACTTTTACCCAAAAAAAAATACTACCTCCGTCCCATTCCAAATGTCCTACTTACTATTTTTGGATGTCCCATTACAAATGTTTCTTTCTATAAATAGAAATAATTTTCCCCTCCAACAACTATGTGGACCCCACCATATACTCACAAACCAACTCTACCTTAATTCTCGTGCCCAACAGTAACAAGACACTTGGGGTGTGACGGAGGGAGTATATTTTTTGTAATTTAATCCTTATTACATATTTATATTTTTAAAAATGAGGACTAAATTGTAAAATTTAGAAATTTTTTGGGATAAAAGTGAACAATATAAAAGTTTAGGAACCTAAAATTAAAAATAATGCATTTAAGACCATTTCATGTTATAGGACCTTTTGGGATAATCAAATACTTTATGGACCAAATTAGAACATAGTGAAACTTATAGGACTATTTAGGTATTTATTCCTAGTTGAGGAAGAAAGATCTCCTCTGGACTGCCGAGAGCCTTGCCGGAAAAATGGTTGCGGTTGGATGGCGATCAGGGTCGGCGTTGTGGACGATGACCAAAATGATATTGGAGATGGATGTTGCACGTTCTTGAAGATGATCACTCCGTGGGGCCCACCAATTTGCAGTTACAATTGTAACATGCTAACCATGGAATTGGACACTCGGTTCTCATTTCTTGTGTTTCATCATTGGGTTTGGGCCAATGACTCTCTTCTTCAACTTAATTAATTAAGCCCAAATAAATTCAGGTTCAAATTTTCGGATTGACCGATTCGGGCTCTACGCCAGTTGTAAAGGACGAATTCGAACAAAATGATAAGAAAATTGTTGTTTTTTGCAATTTTTTCAATTAAATCTCTAATTGCCTTGGATTAGTGAGTTTAGGATGAATTTAGTTTTAATTAGCAAAATGAGGCGGACTAATAGAGGCCAAAAATTCGAAGGGGACGAATCGGGTAAAAATGACAAGAAAATGAGCGTTTTCGGCAATTTTTCCTTTTTATCCCTATGTAATTTGATTGATTTGCTTTTTCTAAAATAAAAAAATTGCTTAAATAAAAAACTGTTGAATGTTCAATTATTTAGCATAATCTTGATTCTTAGCATAAAAATTATTTTAGAATGCTAAATCAACGCTTAAAAAGCTCTTGACCGATTTATGACGTTCATATATATACATTCCTTAATCAAAAATTTTCACTTAAAACTAGGGGGTACGTTTTTTTTGTGGCAACGCGTAATTCCGATTAATCCAGCTCATTTATTGTCATCTAAAGTAACAATTTGTTAGGGGTGCTATCGATAGTCCAAAATAATCAATCTAGATTTTATATCACGGAAATTTACTTATTTCTTACTGTTTGTTTACATATTCATGCATTTCCATGTAAATTTCATTTTCTATCCCTTTGTCCATTCGATCATCGATTGATTAGTCTTTGATCAAATGAGGCATGAGAATATCCTGTAATTCACCTAAAAAAAACTAACTACTTAATTCTCCATTCTAATTTAATCAACAAACATGGTCACCATTTGTCAACTATTAAGTCGCTAATCCTCAACTGTTAGTTGTTATTCCACAACTCTCTGAGGCTTTTCATCAACTTTTAATTTGTTATTTGTCCATTGTTAGGCCATCTCCAGCAATAAACTCTATTTCCCATTCAATTGTACTCTATTTTTCAATTCAGTTTACAGTTGTTCACTTTTCATCTCCAACAATAATTCTAAATTTTCCTCTATCTTAGAATATTTCATTTTGATTCATTTTAATCATAGTTGTTAAGATTCAGATCCTGATCTTAAGATCTTACGATTTTACGATCACTCCTCCCTAAAACGATCCCGATCCTTGTAGGATCTTAAAATTAGGAAGATCTGGATAAGATCCCGATCCTGATCGTAGAATGTTACGATATTATGGTCATACTCCCTCAAACACTCTACGATCTTACGATCATACCCTCTTAAACGCATAAATTTTTTATAGTATTTTATAATTTGAGATCAAAGTAACTTCTTTTCTTTAATTTTAAACTTAAGAACTTGTACTCCTTATATATGATGTGTAAAAAAACATAATATGTATGTATGTGAAAATGTTTTATGTTTAATTATGATGTTTTTGTACTGTATTATACTAATTAACTTGCAAGATTCATAAACACACGAAATAATGCTTTTTCTTGTTAGTATGCATAATTAATTTATCCATTATTGCAATTTCATAATATGTTAGAATCCCGATTCGATCCTACGATCCCGATCTTGCAAAGAGAAAAATGATCCCGATCTTAACAACCTTGCTTTTAATATTCATTTATTTTCATATTCATTTTTTTCTTTAATAGTTATTAAACTATATATTTAATTTTAATAATTAAAATTATGTAAAATACAAAAATTTTGTTAAGATTGAAAACAGAAAAAATAAATATTGATATTAAAATTATATTTTTATAATTTAATTAAATATTGATAACTAAATTATTATTAAGAAATTAAATAAAAAAACAAGGAAAAAAAAAAAGAATAGCGGGGTGAACAGTATCCCGCTAGGTGTAGCGGGACACTGTAGAAGAATGGTAGAAATAATGCAGCGTCTGGCGTCTGCATTCTTCCGTCTAACGCTATTTCCAAAGGCGCGGCTGGAGAAGCCCTTATGTCACGGTTCTTGGGACTGGCTCGGTCTTTAGATTTAAGGAATTAAGGGCATAGAGTATGGGTTTACAAGATTCTTCTTGCAAGGTCTAGGAAGAGAAATATATTTTCTTAGTTGAATTTTATTGCTATTACTATATGTGGGGATGGGGGAGTAACGTATGGTAATTGATCTAGTGGCTTGCATTAGATCTCTCATAAGGTTTATGTCTGTGTTAATGTGCACAGCATTTAAGAAGGATCTATGAAATAAAATTATTGCTTACTCCAACAAAAGATACGACAACAACCAATTAAGATACGATGCAGCCACCCCTAAAATCTGCAGGTGCGGAGTTATGTCGCGGGATCCAGAAGTGATGGCATGTGATGCCAAACGAGCAAATATGCATGACCCATCATTTTTCATAATGCGGGCTCACTTACAGTAGTAGCTTACACGTCATACAAACCTTGATCCCATCATTTGCAACTCCACCGAACACATATTATCCATTTTTATCCCAACATCACAGATGCGAGCAAACATCATTCGTGTTTAAAGAGTGCACTCACCCCATTCCCGCAATCTCCATCTTCCACAGAGGGTCCTTCCCGGAGCCGGTGGCATCGGCGGTGGCTGCAGCGGGTTAGTGCGTCGTCAGAGAGGTAAGAAAGGCCTTGTAATTATTTCATTGTTCATGATGGTTCATTAGGGTAATGTGGTTAATGATGCGATTTGCTTACTCTATGCTTGTTTAAGGTTGTGTATAGCGTATTATTATAAGAGGTGGGCCCGCTTATTCTCTTGGGTAGATTTTTATTGGGAAAAAAGGCCAAATATATCCCTTTTATTTCAAAAAAGCCAAATATATCCTTTTTTATTTTATTACCGATTTTATCCTCTACATATGCTAATTATATCCGGAAATATCCTAAATTCACTAATCGTGGAATGGCTGCTGACGTGGCAATAAATTAACTTAAACTCTACACGCTGGATGGGATTTGAAGTGTCTCTCAATTAGGGCTGGGAAAAAATACCGCGTATACCGCATACCGCACATACCGTATCGAAAAAAGAAATATCTAAATTTTCGGTATACCGTAATTTTCGGTATGGTATCATACCGGAAAAAATTCTCCGTACCGTATACCTTACCGAACTTTACGGTATGAAAAAATTTCATACAGTTGCCGTACCGAACGAAAGTTTCGGTATGAAATATTTTCATACCGTTTCCATACCGACATTCCGGTAAGTTCGGTATATACCGCTATACCGAATATTCAGTACATACCGACATACCGTATCGCGGTATATACCGACATACCGAACATTCACTACATACCGACATACCGGTATTGCGGTATATACCGGCATACCGACATTTCGCTATTACCAACATACCGATATTACGGTATATAACGGTATCGCAGTATATACCGATACCGTGGTATATACCAAAGTTCGGTATGGTGGCGATATACTGCGGTATCAAAAATATTTATACCGTTACCGTACCGAAATCTTACGGTACGGTATGATACCATACCGAAAATTACGGTATACCGAAAATTTCGATATTTTCGGTATTTTTTCGATACGGTATGTGCGGTATGCAGTATATTCGGTATTTTTCCCCAGCCTTAATTGAGACACACTTCAAATTCGATCCAGCGTGTAGGGTTTAATTTAATTTATTGTCACGTCAGCAGGCATTCCACGATTAGTGAATTTAGGATATTTCCGGATATAATTAGCATATGTAGATGATAAATTCGGTAATAAAATAGAAAAATGATAGATTTTACTTTTTTTAAACAAAAAGGATATATTTAGCCTTTTTTCCATTTTTATTGCTGAATTTGCCAAGGATTGTGGGATTGTGGTAGGGATGAAGACGAGATTGGGAGGGGTAGCTGCCACATTAGGCGGCCGTTGGTGGTGGTGGTCTTTTGGGCTGGGTAGAGTCGGCCATCCATCGATAGCCGATTGTGAGTTACCAGAAACGGACCAGCTTAAATTATTTCTAAGATTAGTCAAAATGGATCTGATTAATTACTCAATCAGTCTTTTCCCACAAAATCAACATGCATGCCTATAATGTTCATTCATGGAATATAAGGGTCTGTTCTGCACGCAGCTTTTGGGAGCTTTTGAGAGCTTTTGGTAGCTTTAGCTTTTATTTCAAAACAAAAGCCTCGTTCTGCACACTAGCTTTTGGTAGCTTTTGGGAGCTTTTGGAAGCTTCTTTTTAGAAGCTACCTAGGGTCTGTTCTGCACGCACAACTGTAGCTGTGAGCTGTAGCTGCAAGCTGGAGCTGTAAGAAGCTGTGGGAGCTGTAGCTGTCAGTTCTATTTAAGTGTTTGTACAACTAGCTGTAGCTGTGAAAAAATGTATGAAAGGACATAAAAGGACAAATATTTATGTAAACTATTTGGTAGTGGGTTGGTTATTGGGTTAAAATTGTGATTGCTAAAAAATAAGCCCCTAGCTTATTTTTTAACACTACTACAGGTAGCTTCTAAAAAGAAGCTTCCAAAAGCTACCAAAAGCTAGTGGCTTTTGTTTTGAAATAAAAGCTAAAGCTACCAAAAGCTCTCAAAAGCTCCCAAAAGCTGCGTGCAGAACAGACCCCTATAGTAGCGTTAAAAAATAAGCTAGGAGCTTATTTTTTAGCAATCACAATTTTAACCCAATAACCAACCCACTACCCAATAGTTTACATAAATATTTGTCCTTTTATGTCATTTCATACATTTTTTCACAGCTACAGCTAGTTGTACAAAACACTTAAATAGAACTGACAGCTACAGCTCCCACAGCTCCTTACAGCTCCAGCTCCAGCTTGCAGCTACAGCTCACAGCTACAGCTCTGCATGCAGAACAGACCCTAAAGCTCAGTTAAGTGATGATTCACGAGTTAATCCTGACATCTCAATGTTCCTTCCAAGCAGATCTGAGTCCAATCCTAATTCAACCGGGCGGTGTGTGGCTCTGGAGAATCTTTTATGACATTGAGCAGCACTGAAGCAACTACGCGGGGGGCCTGCAACCGCTCCTCGATAACTTTAAGTTGTAGTAAAATGTTATTTAAAAACCTGTAAAACCTCTTTGTTCAAAGCGATAGAGTTTCGCGCTTCAGATGAGAAATACTATATATAACAAAGAGTTGAAAGATCACAGTTTGCTCCAGAAGCTAATTGGCACTTGTAGTCGGTCATAGTATGCTTTTGCACGATGATGTGTTGTGTATTGGATTTTGACAGTGTATTAGTACCGTACATGTTTGTTGTCAATTGTCAACCATGTATGTACTCTCAAGTCTGAAAACTGAAGATACAAATGAAACAAAATCCCAACTTGTAATGTTGATGTAGAATATTGCAACTGCCTTGATGCCTTCTGTAATTGTTCTCAACATTCTGCCATATACTCCAATTTATTAGCTCTTGCAAAGCCCAAAGCTACTCTTTGCAGGAAGTCCGTCGTTGCCTCTTCTTGTATGCATTAATAGTGTGTATCATCCTCTTGCACCAGTTAGTTACCTCTTGCGGAAATAGCAGCAGCTCATACACAGGGAAGTTCCTCTCAAGCGAAAATCACAAGCCAATAGCCCACTCCTCGAAAAACGGAAGGATAACAATCAAAGAAACCAAGCCTTTTCAGTTTTCATTCAGTCAATTGATTGGTTAAAATATGACGTTAAAACACATTCTGACCACAATACGGCCACCGGCCGGAAAATCTTGTCAAATTCGGTCGTCAATGGCCGAATCAATCAGGTAGAAACAACCATGGCTGGTTGTTACCACCAATAACAATTTATTGTCCATTACGGCCAATTGTGGTCGTTTTGTCGGAGTCATGATTCCATCTATTTTAGATGGAGTAACATTTATGAAACTCGAAAAAAATGGGAAATTTCCTTCCATGGTTTCTTGCCTTCCGGATGGCTCAATCAAACATATCCATCAATTTCCTTTTCGTATTTGGTTTTAATGGAGTTAGGAATTTAGGGTTTAGAAGAAGGGAGATGAAGAAGAAGAAGATGGTTGGTGCCCCCCATTTACCTTTCTTTGTTATGGGCCTTTTAACAATAGTACATTTTAATAATAGAGTTACTGGGCGTCTTCGACATTTTAATTGGTGTCTCTAACAATGATATGTAATTTATAACTGCATATTTGAGTATTTGATTGATGAGTGGGTGACTGCCCCTAACGTTTCATGTGTGCGTATAGCGGTCCGCCTATAATAAATCTGTCTCGTTATATTCCTATTGAAGTAAACAATGATTTTCCAAAGATAAAACACAAAATATTCACGAAAACAAACTACTATCACATATCATAAAAATTAATAGCATTAATTAGAATTAATAAATATCCATTCACGTAATCTTGTCCGTCCACTCATAAAACAAATCAACGGCTATGATTCTCTGCCAGCACAACATCCCAAATTAATGGCATTTCTGTACCGAAAAATTAGTATTTTTCATTCTAATATCTCATCCAATAGTTTGTTAAATTCAACTTATATAATTTGGGTACTTGAAAAAAATAAAAATATATATATATTTGATTATAATTATTCAATTTCATTCAACAGTTGAATTCCACTATGGGCTCGAAGCTCTAACTTTAACATATAAGCTCCCTACAAAAACTTACCCAGGGAACACACAAGCTAAATGTTCATATGATAACGCACGGTACGATAAATCCTTTTATATAAATACAAAAAAGAATATACTAAACAATGCCTTGTCTTTAAGATTCAGCAATTCAAAAAAGAAACAAACGAAGAAAATGAAATCAATGAGTAATAATGTACAAGTGCAAGCAAGTACCTGGTCGTGTAATTGAAGCAGCAGTGAAGTGATTTAGAAGTTAGTACTTAATGACATGATGTCGTAACCAAAGCTCATACATTATCATGTGGAATGCATCATGGTTGATGGGAGGGGAGTTCCATTGGAAATGCTTCTGAACCTGGTAACAGAGCATCACACCATCACAGAGAATTTACGAACCAAGAAATAAATAACTTCGTAAACTTTGGCATTAAACAAGGAATTAAGTGCTATAGCATTAACTTTTTTTTTATCTTTTTTTTTTTTTTTTTACCAAGGAGAAATTCCAGTCAGGGATGATGAAAGCTGCTAAGAGTGGGAGTATGAATTCAAATGCAATTGTGAAGTGCGAACCAGATTTGTACCTTCACCAAGTTGTGGTGCAATGCGACGAATTCATCTTGAGTTTTGTCCTTGAGGATCTGCTTCAGCTGATACACATCTTTCTCCTTTAGGACAACCGAGAACTTGTGCCAATTTAATATATCATTGAAAGGCAAGTCGTAGTAATTTGAGAGTATCACTGCACACAACCACCAGAGTTAAATCAGAATGGATTTCAGTTTATAAAGGGCATTAGTATATATTGATAATTTTATTTTGCTTTAATTTATCGTAGTCTTCCAATTCAGAGTGCCAAACAATATTTTGCATTTCACTTGGATGTAGCAAGACCGTTCTGGTCTCCTAAAGTCTAGCTAAACCAGTGTTGACTGTTGAACAATGTTCATACCATATATCAAACAATGCATAAACATCTCCTTTCAGGAACGAAGCCAAATTATAGACACTCAATTTTATGGGTTGCTTAAAAAACAACTTTATGGGTTGCTAAAAAGCAATAAACTTAGAAATTTAAGATCTTATATTGATATAATTACAAAAAAGTTGGGGCTTGCAGAGCATTCCGAATTGGGTTTTCAAATTCCAAATTCACACAGAAATCAAAATTTAAATTTTTTATAGCTAAAAATTTATCATGAAAATATTGATTTTAACTTAATTCTAATCACCAGTCGGTTTCAGGGCCCCCTTAATATTTAGAATCCAAATATTTTAACATTTTTGGAGTTCTAATTCCATTTTCGGACACCCCTACCAAAAAATATATGGCTTTAAAAGTTGGCCTCCAAGTAGTTATGAGTTATGACTGGAAAAAGTTTTTAGATGTGATTTTTGAGCAACTTATAATCACCAGAACTTATTTGTTTTTATTTTATAAGCTCTTCATATCTTAGTATCTTCTCCAAATAGTTTAGTAGGGCTACTTTATAAGGTCTCAAAAGTCCTATGAACTTTTTTAAAGAGTTAATACTCTACCGAACACACTCTTGATTAGGGAGGGATTGATGCAACTTTAGGCTCGAAGTACAGGTGCGAATGCTATAATTACATTCTCTGAAGTAAGGTTATTCTGTAGTTTCCCCATTTTGTGGAGCAGTTTCTGTATAGTTCAAACATACATAGAACTGAAGCAAGGCATCACCAATTTCAACAAAGCAACACATTTGAAATATTGAATTCTGCACTATAGTCTATACAATGCTAAATATTTTGGGTCACATGTATGAAATAAAATTTATAATTAAATCTTTAGCCAAATTAAAATGATCAGAGAATTATAAAGTCTATTAGATTAAGGGAATCTAATCATAATGAAATTCTATTAGATTAAGGGAATCTAATCATAATGAAATTCTTGACTCTACTACTCTGTTTTTAGTTTATTCCTAATACTCCTCTATGATAGTAGATCTTAAAGTGCGTAGTATAATTAGAAATATATTTCAACATACAAAATGCAACAATACTCAGGATTTTTATTTTCTTTTTAAGTTGAACACAACTCCCAATAACTTGTATATGCTGACAAGTTTCCTGAACAATAAAACTTGATGCATTATGGTTAATCAAACTTCTTAAAATTCATTATTGGTGAATGCCGTTGGTGTGTTGAGAGCATTGAGTTCTTACCTGGCACACATCCATAATGTATAGAGTCTGTTATGCGAGCACTGTTAACCTGAGAGCCACCAGGGCAAATGCAGAATTTTGTTCTGTAGAATCTCTTTTGGTACACTAGATGCCCAGTTGCCCTGTTGATTCTGTTATTTGAAATATCAAGTTCTGTATCATTTTCCCAAACTCGGGCAAGTATAACCCTAATTTTGGAATTCCTATGCCCTGCCCAGAAACCAAGTGTGGTCCTGCATTAAATTGTATTTTTTAATTTCCACATAAGAAAAACGGAGGATGAACATGGAAAGTAAAGAGATATGGACATAAAGATAGAAATGAAATTTAAAACTTTATCTTTATGTAATCATGTTACCAAGTAAACTGTATATACATCAAGCAAGTAACAAGCCATCAAAGTAGTAGTACTCTGTAGCATAGAAGCTTGCCCCAAAGTTATAATCAGACGAAACAAGGTGCATATTATATTTTGCCTTACAAACACTAATTGGCACTCATTACTAATTCTAAATAGACATACAGTAAGCAAATCAAACAGGAAAATTAAGAACTATAAACACAGTCGAGTGGTATAGATTATTTATTCCAAAAGGAAACTTGTGAGTACTTCACAGAATATACGATATGCAACAATCTAGGAAACTATGCAGGTATCAAGCCCCAGAAGCAATCAAGCGGTAGACAAATAAAAAGCCCCCAAAGCACCTAAGTAGGACAAACTTTTTCACCATAAAGCCAGAGATTTTCCATTTATTGTTTATCTCAACAGCATTCAGCATAGTCCTCTGAGACATATACATATTCAATTACTACATTTTAAGGCGAAAGGGATTAAAGTAATTCAGACTAGGACTAGGTACCTTCATGATAATGTAAGCAGAACAACAGAGAAGAAACTACAGTAAGGAAAATTAAGCATAAATGGAAAAGGAGGCAGAGTTTTTAAGAGCTACATAAGTTTACAAATCAATTACCTATTTTCCACATCATTTCCTCCAGCTGGAAGAGCAAATGGCTGAAGAACTTGAGGAAGTGCTACATCTTTGTGTGGTATAAACCCAACATCATAGCTAGGTGAGCAAACAACCCGAATGGAATTTTTAATAAGATGCGGAAGTCCTTCAGTTGCCCTCACACCAACATCATGACAAGTTACAAAGAAGTGATCTGCACCCAGTGTTCCGTTCCAATATGGGTATTTAAACATCAAGCTTTCAACATAGTCCCGGACTATTATTGTCATATTCTCATATGAAATACCCTACACATTGAGGCAAAACACCAATATTAATACACTATTCTAACTCATCAACTGAATATGCAGAGTTTGAACTTTGAAGCATTAAAATTATGAACAATGAGACAGAAAATTAATTATTACAAGTCAAATAAACGTCACCGAGGCTTGGAGGTACACAATAAGTTATAGACAGCAATTGTTAGGAGTAACACAGACTTTGGTAGATGTAATAAACATCAAAAATGTGAAAGTGGCTTCCAGGCAAAGGATACATACAGAGGAAAACTTGTTGGAGGAGGCAAATGTTTTATATTGCACAGGGCATGAAAATACGATATGAAAAGGAAAGTACAGACACAGGAAAGCTTATTACACTATTACAGTGTTCAGCCTCACCACAAAAAACATGAAAATCAGACTTCACGACACTCTTACTATTATAATAACGTATACTGATGTACTATTATTTAAATGAACCTGAAATCCTGAATATTGGACCAGAATAAGATGCACAGATGTTGAAAATAATAGGATCATGAAATTGGCCTTCTCACAAGAGAAAAACAATGAACAAAACAAGTTAACAGAACATACACAAAAACCATGACATGGGTGACACACGAAACCAAACAAGTTGTGGTGGTGTCCTTGTTCTGATTAAGATTAAAAAGAGAGCAGTTATTGTTCTATTCATAAACCAGAAATTCATGGAATATTCACTCAACTAAAAAAATAAGTACAGAATATATAGTTGCCAATTAACTCATTGAGAGCAAGGTTGTTACGGCGCCCTGTTACGGCGTGGCGCCTATGGACTGCCATACCGCCATGGCGATATGGCGGCCGCCATGGCGACAATATGGCGCTAAGTAATATATCAGATATTATAAAGTTTTATATATTATATAGTTTAGTGTGTCTATATATATTCAATATTATTATATCTTAAAATATTTGTAACTACTATAAATTTAGGCAATTAGGAATAGAGTGGAGTGTGAGCCATGGATAGCACTCAATAGTCAATACTCATGTGACAAATTAATAAATAATATTCATATTTAGATTTTAGACACACAAGTACAGAAAGTGGAGTAAAAATGGAGTGTAGATAGTATGGACAGCTGGCAACAAATTAGAAAGTCAGATAAATGGGGTGGGGGAGGAAGGACACACAGTCAAGCTCATCTGCCAAAATTCTCAAATGCTTAGAATAAGACAAAATAGAGAGTAGAAGCTAAGAAACCAGCCAACCCAGATGGCATAGACGAGGCGAAATTGAAAGAGAGACAACAATACCAGCTCAGGTTTTTTTTTGCTATTTTCTAGGTTGTGTTTGGTCAGATGGGTTAAATTCGACCCTTGTGGTTCCATCATAGTGAAATTTCAAACTGTAGCAGCAGCACATCGCTGTATGGCGAGGCGAGTGCTTATGGCGGTAGTGGAAAACCGCCACACTGCCATGTCGACGCCAAGGCGACGACATGGCGACGCCATGACAACCTTGATTGAGAGTCTACCTAAGACAATGTCATCTAGAGAGGAATGGACTATGCATACTCATAGGATAGGATATCTTCCGTATCAAGGACTTTGTTTGTGAATCCACTCATTCCTAATCTAATTATCTAAAAGCTACCAATTCACACCTAATAAATCTAAATTAGAATTAGTACGTAGTAACAATCCAGGGAAGTGTCTCTCCATGGACCATGCCAGAAAGAAATTAAGCCAAAGCCGAATTGAGAAAACAAACACAACATTCATCAACTCAAGAAGCCACTCAGAGCTATAAAACCACACAAACAAAGTCTGAAAACTAGAAACCAGAACAGTAATCATTGTCATCCAAGAAAAAAGATAAGGTTACAAAATCAACTGAAAAAACTTAGTACTCCTGAAACGCACAAAAGGGAAGAAAAATCATTATTACCCTTCACCCAAAACAGAGTCTATATTTCAATCCATGGATCAGCATGTAACGGCCCAACAACTTCACTCTAACATAGTTGCAACAATTCACAGAGTCATACATCTAATAAACCTAAGCATCAAGCCAGCGTTCAGGAAAACAAAAACCACTCCAAATTCCTAATATGAAGTTCATCAAGCGCTGTGAACATTTATCAGTTGAAACATATCACTGTCTTCAATAAGCATTAAACAAGCATAAAACAGAACCACATTCTCCAGCAAATGCAATGTGTTGCAATACCTTGCCTCGCATCTTATGGCAAGAAATCGGAATGAAGAACAAATCCGCCCGATCTGGATCATCTGTGACAAAATGGCTCTCTCTAAGATTCTGAAAAAAGTAACCTTCACTGGCGTACTTACCCGTCAGCTTCCGCGGAGTCTGGTAATAGGTGTTGGGATCTCCATCAGGGTAAATGTAAATCTTAAATCTTTTCATCATTTCCTCATAATTCAACCTAAAAACCTTGGGCAGATGATAAACGTCGTCTTCACCATCATCATTCTCGCCTCGACTATTTCCGGATAAGCCCATTTTCTCCAAATGATCCGTGTCGGCATCGCTAACGCCCTTCAATGATTCAGCAAAATTAAGCAAAAAATTAAAGAATAAAAAGAAATCCACGGCACAAAGAGAGGGGAATAGCAGTACCTTAGGTGAATAGGGTTGCACAGAAACGGGTGTAGGGCTAATTGTATTGGAGGATTGGTAGAGAGGGGAGTGGAGCGATTTAAGCGAAATGTAAGTGAAGGAGAGGAGAGTTAAGATAGCGAGAGAGAGAAGCGAGCCTCGGAGAGTGCAGATGGCGGCGGAAGGCGGTGGCTGAGAGGGTTTTGCCGCCAACATTCCCGCGGCGAAGGCGGTGGCTAGAGGGTGTCCCTAATCGGCGCGTATTGAGTTCAGCAGCAACTGTTGGGTATGGAATTGAGGGGCGCGGTGGGAAAAGGAAGAAGACGAGATTCGAAGCCGGTGAAGAGAGACGTACGTATCTATCAAAATCTATTAGTGCCAAAAAATTATTTTGCTCTCATTATTTATTTTAATTTATTTAAAATATTTCTTTCTTTTAAGTGGTTTTTTCTCTTTTTTTTTTTTTTTTTTTTTGCTTGAAAGCCAATACAGGAAAGTAAAATAAGATCAAAATCAAAATATCCTATGACTAAACTAGCACCGTAGAAATCACGTGCCTAAAGCGTCTGCAGCTAGGGCAGGCCTAACGGATTCCAGAGGAAAAGACCATGTCTTATAAAACAAATCACCAGCAGAGTCAATTTTCGCCAGAGAATCGGCAACCGAATTCCCTTCATGCAAAATGTGCTCAAATCGACAAGAGAGAAACTGATCCTTCAACTCACGAGCCCGAGCAACATAAGCCCCCAGCCAATGGCTGGCTGGAGGGGGGGAAATTGAGCAGGCAAATGGCCTCCTTGGAATCGCAGCAACAACAAATCTCTACCACTCCAGTCTCTAACGCGAATTGCAAACCATACACCACTCCAACTAGTTCCGCATGTAAGATGGAAGAGACCCCCAAATAACCTGACACAGCTTTAATCCAGCCTCCACTTTGATCCCTTACACTGCCCCACATCCCGTGCGGCCTCCACTGCCCAGCATCGATCCATGAGTGTGGAGGAAAAGCCCTGCCATGAAAACATGTTCCAACACACAAGTCTCGGGTGACTTTGAACCAGATGAGACCTCGCACCAGCACGATCAAGCGCATCTCTAAGCCACCAAATTCGTCTAATAAGCGTATGGCCAGGAGTACATTTCCCTAGAAAGACTGAAATTTCTCTCCTGCCATATAGTCCAAAGACTTGCCAGAAATAAATTTCCATAGCTCCTGTAAAAGCCATGCAGCCACTGTAGAAATTGCTCAATGTGAGCAGCTCGAACAAGGAAGAAGAAGAGCAGGAGTAAATAACTGCCATTCTCATTAACCAACAAAGAGAGATTACAAAGTTTCTGTACAATCGAGAACTGAGGAAGAAGACCTATTTAAATGGTAAAGTGTTAACACGCCTTTACCAAACTAACTAGCAACATAATAGGAAAATACATAAAAGCCCCTGACTAACTAGCAACTATAGACAAGTGAACAGCAACACCAACAATGCGACTTCATCCAACTCCAAGTGTGTGCTGCGCATGGCCAGCTGCAACACCCTCAACATCCTCAACATCCCCCCCGCAAGATGAAACTTGCCAAAGTTTCAACTTGGAGCATAAGGAGAGAAAAACCTTAGGAGTGAGCCCCTTAGTAAAGATGTCTGCAAGCTGCTGTTGGGAAGGAACAAAGAGGGGATCGATGTACTTCTGTTGGTAATAATCTCGCACAAAGAGACAACCAATATCAATATGCTTGGTCCTCTCGTGGTGAAGAGGGTTCTTGACCAACTGAATGGCAGAAGCATTATCACAGAAGATTGGGAAAGGACGAGGTAAATGCAATTTAAGCTCAGTGAATAAAGAACCAATCCAAAGCATTTCAGAAGCCACTGCCCCTAAGCTCCTGTATTCAGCTTCAGTGGAGCTTTGGGAGACAAAATTCTGCTTCTTTGTCTTCCATGCGACAAGAGAATCACCAAGAAAGACACAATACCCTGTAAGAGACTTTCGACTAACTCGACAATTTCCCCAATCGGCATCACAGTAACCTTTTAAGTTTAAAGATAAACCAAATGGATAGAACAAACCAAGATGAGGATTGTTTTGAAGATACTGAAGGACATGGATAACACCTTGCCAGTGGAGAGTAGTGGGAGCTTGCATGTACTGGCTAAGCTGCTGGACAGCATAGCATATGTCTGGTCTTGAGAATCCAAGGTATAGCAGTTTGCCAACTGTTCTTCTATACAAATAAGGATCCCCAAACAGAGGGCCATCAGTGCCAAGAGTTCGATGAGGAGTGCAAGGAACATGTGCTTTGGGGTTGGAAGGAAACTCTACTTCCTCAAGAAGATCAGTTGCATATTTGAACTGGTTAACTGAGTAACAAGAGGCTGAGGCATTGATTTCCAATCCAAGAAAATAGGCAGCTTTCCCAAGGTCTTTGATAGTGAATTTCTGATGCAGAAGAGCCTTCACAGATTGGATCTCAACAAGATCATCACCAGTGAGTAATATGTCATCCACATACACTATGAGCACCACCATACCAGATGAGGTAAATTTCAAGAAGATGCACTGATCACTATAAGTAGGTGTGTATCCACATTCTCTGAGAAAAGTAGAAAGGGCACCATACCATTGCCTAGGTGCTTGCTTGAGTCCATAAAGGGATTTTTTAAGCTTACAAACCTGGCCAGGGGTAGATGTTAATCCTTGAGGGCACTACATGTAAATGTCCTCCTCTAGACTCCCATGAAGGAAAGCATTATTCACATCAAGTTGAAAAATGGACCACTTGAAAGATGCTGCAAGTGCAAAGAGGACTCGAACACTAACTGTCTTTGCAACTGAAGCAAAGGAGTCATTGAAGTCTTCTCCAAACTTTTGATGAAAACCTTTTGCAACTAATCTGGCCTTGTACTTATTAATACTGCCATCTGTGTTATACTTAATTCTGAAAACCCACTTACAACCAATAGGCCGTTTGCCTGGTGGAAGAGAGGTGAGATCCCAAGTATCATTGGTCAATAGGGCACTCAGTTCAGCATCAATAGCTCTATCCCAATGTTCAATCCCATGAGCTTGGTTGTAAGAAGTTGGGACACAGTCCTCTTCCAAAACTGAAGAGCAAACAAAATCCTTCATCCAAGCAGGTTTCTTAATCTCCCTTCTGGGCCTTTGTGGAGCAATGAGTACTGGAGGTATAGATGTATTTGAGTTCAAAACATTTGAATGAGATTGCACCATTGGAGATGGGGCAACAGAGGTAGAAGCACCACAGGATGCTCCATGAGAGCTGATTGATTTCTGTGTCTCAGTGGGAGAAACAGGAGAGTGATTAACAGGGGTATTGCTCAATGGTTCAGTGGGAACCAAGGGTGAGTGCTCATGAAGCTGAGGTTCAGTGGGAACCTCAGAAGAAGCTTTATAACACTGAGTGGCAGTGGTCAACTCAGCTGGAACATAAGATAAGGGTAGTGTATGGGTAAGAGGTGTAGGAGAGGGAGGTAAAGGTGGTGACTCTTTGAAAGGGAATAGCCTATCAAAGAACAAAACATCTCTGGAGACATGTATTTTCTTGGATGTCATATCCAGGATTCTATAGCCCTTTTGATTAGGAGCAGGGCCTAAATAAACCCCTTTGATTCCCTTTGGATCAAGTTTTCCAGATAGATGAGATGGAAGTTTCATATATACTAAGCAACCAAAGGTATGGAGAGATGAGAGTTCAGGTTTATGTCCCATTAGAATTTCATATGGAGACTTCCAATCAAGGACTCTAGTTGGTAGGCGGTTTATGAGATAAGCTGAGGTGAGCATAGCATTCCCCCAGTAGGTTTTAGGCACACCAGAGGTTAACAGCAGGCTTCGAGCTACTTGAGTTAGGTGCCTATGTTTTCTTTCTACCCTCCCATTTTGTTGGGGTGTATAAACGCAAGAGGTTTGATGTATGATCCCAAGACTGTGGAAAAGAGAAGCACATTGCTTGTTGCAAAATTCTGAGCCATTATCAGACCTCAGAACCTTGACACCAGCATTGTATTGGGTTCTTATGTAGGCAAAAAACTGAGATAATAGCAGGGAAGTATCAGACTTAGACCTTAAGAGATATAACCAGGTAGCTCTAGATGAATCATCAACAATAGTTAGCATATATCTGTAATGATCTGTATCTAAGGGAGTAAAGGGTCCCCACAAATCACAATGTATCAAATCAAAGTTATTGGAAGCATGAGATGCACTTGAGGCAAAAGGCAATCTGTGAAATTTTGATGTAATACAAATATCACAGGGTATAGTACTAGGTTCATCAGTAATAAGGCCTAGATGAATCATGACCTTGGAAGAAGGATGACCTAGCTTATTATGCCAATCAACAATAGAATCTGAATTACATGATATAGTAGAATTAATAGAATGGGAAATGGAACTCTTACAGCTAGTAATGTAGAGTTTATTCATCAATGTGGCTTTGAGAAATATGTCTTTAGTTTTCCGGTCCTGCAGTGCACAAGACTTATGGAAAGAAGATTTAGGATGACTCCTGGTACATAGTACACATTAGGTACTATGAGTTCATCTCCCAACTTCACAGATCCAACATGTGAAGGGGATTTGATATTGCCATCTGGCAGCATAATGGGATGGAAGGATTTCAAAGGCTGAGGGTCAACTAGAAGGGACACATTAGAACACAAATTACAACTAGCTCCAGAGTCAAGGATCCACTTAGTTCCCAAAAGAAAAGATTCAGAGGTCAGTGAACTACCTGCCAAATCAAAAAATCCTCCAGCAAAGTCGAAAGGTGTAGTGATGTTGGCTCCTCCTTTGTTCTTAGAAAGTTCCTTAATCAGCTCTTCAAGGAGTTTATTAGTCTTTGAAGGTTCAGATTCTGTAGGTGAACCTTGAATGATCGATGTGGAGGTCCCATCTGCAGCAGGAAACTGAGGCATCACGGCTGCTGCAATGCCTTTTCCTTTTCCCTTATCTCCAAGAGCCTTGTACCAATCTGGTACTACTCCAGTTAGCTGAAAACAATTTGCCTTCGAGTGTCCCTTCCTTTTGCAGTGATCACAGTAAGCTGACTTGTTAGCAAGCTGAAAACACTTCTCCTTTGTGTGGCCAACCTTTTTGCAGTAAGTGCACATAGGGCGTTTGTCTCCTGAGGTCCTGTCACTGCCTGCCTTCTCAGGGAATGCTAATGCAAATCCAGGATTAATATCAACAGTACCAATTCCTCCTTGAATTCCTTTCTGAGCCTCCACACTAGTCACCATTCCAAATGCTTTACCAGCCGAAGGTAGAGGATGCATTAACAAGATTTGGTTGCACACATGAGAATAATCTTCATTCAATCCCATTAAAAATTGCAGAAAGAAGTGTTTCTCATCAGTTTGCATCAAAACTTTCAAGGTTTCAAGGCTGCAATCAGGGAAGGGATCTACAGCTCGATAATCACTCCAATTCATTTTAAGTTCACCATAGTAGCTAGTCACACTACGATTCCCTTGAGTAAGGTTAATCACTTTCTTCCTGAGAGATAAGATCTGCGGACCACTCAATTACCATAGCAGTCCTCTAAATCAGACCACAAAGCATGACTAGTAGCAGTATGAACAAATTGCCTAGATATTTCAGGAATTATGGAATTTCGTAGCCAGGTAAGAATCAAACTATCAACACACCACCAATCTTCATAAGTAGAATCAGATTCATCAGGACAAGGAAAAGTACCAAGCACAAATTTCAACTTAGCTTTGATGCGAAGTGCAGTCTGGACCTCGATTCTCCAGGATGTCCAATTTGAACCATCGAGCTTGACTTGAGTCAGTTGGAGATTCGGTTGATCAGAGGACGATAGAACAAGCTCCTTGCAGATCGAGATAGGAGCTTTAGCAGCTGAAGACGTTTTGATTGGAGTATCTTCAATCGTTTCTTCAATCGCCATAGAAGCGAGTACAGATTCAGATGCAAAACGGAAAAATTAGTAAAAAATTGAGGATCGACGAGCAATCACTGCTCTGATACCATGTAGAAATTGCTCAATGTGAGCAGCTCGAACAAGGAAGAAGAAGAGCAGGAGTAAATAACTGCCATTCTCATTAACCAACAAAGAGAGATTACAAAGTTTCTGTACAATCGAGAACTGAGGAAGAAGACCTATTTAAATGGTAAAGTGTTAACACGCCTTTACCAAACTAACTAGCAACATAATAGGAAAATACATAAAAGCCCCTGACTAACTAGCAACTATAGACAAGTGAACAGCAACACCAACAATGCGACTTCATCCAACTCCAAGTGTGTGCTGCGCATGGCCAGCTGCAACACCCTCAACATCCTCAACAGCCACTCTCTAATGTCTTCCTTCGCCAACTCATGCAGATCTATAGGAATAATGATGGAAATGGCTGACCACACCATGGAAGCCCACGGGCAATAAAAAACACAATGGTACCAAAAATATTCTTCAACACCACAACACACCACACAGAGGAGAAGCAGCGATCTGACGGGAGAAACGCAACGCATTACATGGCAAGGAAGCCCACGCAATTAACCACAAAAGAAAACAAAGCTTCTCTGGAACACATGAATTCCATAGCCAAGACCACCCCTTAGAAACTGTCTCATAACCAAGAAGATAGGAATACCCAGACCTAGCTGTATAAATCCCATCAATAGACTGTTTCCAATGCCAACCATCATCGCATGAATGATGAAGAACCGGAGGAGGACAATTGAGAATCTCACTTCTAATGGCAGGTGGAAGCAGCGTGTTTACCCTAGCCAAATCCCATCCAACATTTCCAACAAATATCAGAAATTTTCAAATCAACATACATGTCTCAACATATGAAATCCGTGGCGCAATCGAAGATGCATTGAGCCAAGGTGAAAACCATAGAGAACTGAAACCATTACCAATTTTAAAATCAAAACCTCTTGCTAAATGCAATGCCGCTTTACAGATGCTATGCCAAGTGAATGACCCACCCCGCTTAAGTTGTTAAGTGGTTTAATAAATTATGGTTATAATTAATTTTTTTTCTTTACATGTTAATACTCATGTTTGCGAATATGTGTGGGAGTTCAAGCCACACAAATTATAAAAGATGATAAAGATGAGATATATGGAGCCATGTGGTAATCCAACCCACCCACATGATACATGACCCAAGTTTTCATTCCTATTGTTAGGGGTGTAAACGAGCAGAGCCGAGCCCGAAAAGTGGTAAGCTCGGCTTGAGCTCATACAAATTCGAGTCGAGCTTTGACCGAGCCGAGCGTTGACCGAGCTTTGACGAATTCGAGCTGAGCTCGAACATTATCATTTTCATTCTCACATAATTTATAAAAGGAATTATATTTAATTATATTTTATTTAATCTACAAATTTAAATAATTTTAAAAATATATATTAATAATATATTTATAATTTAAAAATTAAAAGATATAAGCAATAATAACACTTATACTTTTAATATTTTATATAATTTCTATATTTACTAATAAATAAACATATGTATTAAATTAATCGAGCCTATTGTCGAGCTTTCGAGCCGAATAGTAGTTGGCTCGGCTTGAGATCATGAGTGTTGCGAGCCGAACTCGAGCTCGAACCGAGCCATTTCGAGTCGAGCTTGAACCGAATTTGGACCGAGCCGAGCTCGAATAATTAACGAGGCTATCAATCTCATTTACACCCCTACCTATTGTAATTACTTTTAAATTTGAAGTTTATTTAATTTTAATTTTTTATATATTTTTTGAAACATTGATAATTTGTATAACATTGTTTATTGCATCTAGTTTAATGTTTTGGGCTTCATAATCTTCATGGTAAAAATTATAAATCTATATATATATATATATATCATATATCGATAAACATTGACGCCTATTTGCCGCCAAAGATGTGTGGGAGCTTAAGCCATATAAATTACAAATGGGGAAAAGGGGGAGGGATAAGGGGCCGGGAATCGAACCCCCAACCTATAGTTGGAAAATAGTGAATATAACCACTTGGGTCAAGTCTCATTCCCAGTAAAAAAAATATATATTGATTAGTAGATTAACTAGTTATATAATTATATTTTTTGTTTGCTGAACAGTCTATACAAGCTAGGAAATGGGTGGGGGAGCCCATATCACACAAAGTACAAATGGAATAAAGAGACGGGATAGGGGGCGGGTGGGGAGTCGAACCCTCAATCTATAGGTTGTAAGTCATGAGACTTGACCAATATGGTAATTCTCCATCCCCTATAATTATATTTAAACCTTTCCCAAATATATATATATATATATATATATATATATATTTAAACAATTTCTCTTTGTGTATATTAACTAATTTATTACTCCCTCCGTCCCAGCTAACATGTTTTGTTTTACTTTTTAACATTGTTCATTGTTCAGCTTTGATTCAATTTTATTGTAAGTATATATTTGAAAAAAATAGCCGCGTTGGGTTTTGTTAGAATCGTATGATCATGTAGTTTTAAAACATATATTTTACATAATTATTTATTGTATATATTTTGAGATATTAACAATTGAAAAAGTGCATTGGATTGTATGCAGAAGTAAAACAAGACAAGTTAAATTGGATTCAATTTAAAATATTATTCTACCAGCCATGAAACTCTATATTATCCCTCCATTCTTAAATAACTTGTTGGAACAAACAAATATTTTTATTTTTTATTAGTTTGGGTACATAATTCATTTATTCAGTATATAAATATGATTGTAGTGGGTGTTGAATTTTATTTGATTTATAATGTTTTCAATGCTTTAAATTTTTTGGATGTTCCATGCATTCCAACCACAGGTTGGGTTCGATTTCCACCCGACCCCCTATCCCTCCTCTTTATAATTTATTTGGTTTGAGCTCCCACACACATTTGACGACACATAAGTGTCAATATGTGTACCAAAAAAAGTATTTGCCAAGCGTCTTAGAAGTCCAAGATTTATAATCAAGATAAATCACTACTAATTTTGGGTTACTACAAATACATATTATTAAAATAAACCACTACAATGGCTCCTCCCAAAAAAAAAAAAAATGACCTTATAGTGGTCTACGACTTAAAAATACCAATAACTCAACCATTGTAGTGGCTTGTTATGATAATAGATGTTTGTAGTGGTCAAAAATCAATATTGGCGCCTTATAGTAGTTTGTTTGATAATAATCTCAGTTTGGGGAAAAATCCACTTTTGGTCCCATTAGATTTTCTCTTACCCACTTTTGGCCCCAAGTTTTTAAAATTTCCACTTTTGGTCCCATAAGATAACTATTTTTTTCCACTTTTGGTCCTTCGGTTTATTTTCTAAGAAAAAATATTCATGGGGTCAATGTGCAATTTTTTAAAAATTTATTTATTTTAAAATAACCACAATACCATTAAAAATCCATAACACATTTAACTAAACACAAATTTATTTAATTTTACAAATAAAATTATTTCTAAGTTTACTAGAAGATAATATTTATTAAAAAATAATAACTAAATTTTATAATAAATATTTACTATATATTATATTGACTAAAAATGTATATAATTTGAAATATAAAATAAAAATAAAATATTTTAATTAATACTGTATATATTAAATAATAATTCTAAAATTTTATAAATATGAGTTGTTTTATTTTGTGTATTGCATTTATATATTTTTATATATTTTACGTTTATTTAAAAATATAAATTTAAATATTTTATTTAAAGTAATTTAAATATAATTTATTCAAAAATTTAAAACTTAAAATTTAATAAATATTATTCTTTTAATAAATTCAAAAATAATTTTATTGGTACAAATAAATAAATTTGGGTTTAATTAAATGAGTTATGGTTTTATAATTAAATTGTGGGTATTTGCAAAAAAATAATATCTAAAAAATTGCACATTAACCCCCAATTAATATTTTATCTTAAAAATAGACCGAATGACCAAAAATGGAAAAAGTAGTTATTTTATGGGACTAAAAATGGAAATTTCATGAACTTGGGACCAAAAGTGGGTGAGAGAAAATCCTATGGGACAAAAAGTGAATTTTTCCCCAGTTTTTGTGTTATCAATTCTCAACCATGCAACTTTGTAAACTCATAAATATACTCCATCTGTCCAGCTTACTTTGTGTATATTGATTTCGGCATGGAATGCAATGAATTTATTTAATAAAAAATACTCTCGCACAAAGTAAGCTAGACAGACGGAGCCTTATCTAGTTTTTGAGCTAACAAGAATTCAAATGATAACTACATTGCATTAACCAATTCTTATTTTAATTGTTTGTTAACAACTAACGCACAAGCGTTGACAAAAGATGGTGGAAGCTCATGTTACAAAAGTTATAAAAGTTTAAAGAGCATAAATAATGGGCAGGTGAGTATTCAAACACCCAACCATAAGAGTTCAGATGATAACTTTACCACATTCACTAATTGGTTTAGCATGTTTGCTCAGTTTTTATACCCTAAAATGCCCTAAATCATCCCAAATCATTTATATTTAAATTTGGTAAATTAGGTGGTTATGTTGCTTGCTACTTTCTAAAATTTGGATCATTGTTTCTAATGTGTAGCTTTGCATTGCTGTGTTGTATAAATGTGACCTTACTCAAAGTTGTAGGTCATTTCCCTTTAATTGTTGAAGTTATATGAACATAATAACATAAATTCACACCACCAACTATTTAATTGTTGAATGCATACTTAACACATTCTTCAATCCAACATAAATTATTCTTACATTTCATACAAATAAATTCATTCCCTCTCCATAGTTGATTGATTGGTCAAGCAGTCTTTGATACATCTTTGGTGATTGATTTTTTTGTTTTTTTTTTTGCGAACCTGGTTACCTTTTTCATAAATGATTAATTCACTCTTTTTCTTCTCTTTTGATGTTTACGACTTGTTAACTATACGACTTCACATTTCAAGCTTATAAGTAAAGATCATTTGTTGTTTCCTCTTGTGAAGAACATTGCGGATTTGTTGAATTTGCAACTGGGTTAACATTGGTTCCACATTTTGTGTGAGGATAACTCGGTGGCGGATTCTTTGGAGTTCTTCACGTGTGGATATTTCCTCCGGACGATGCTCGGCTATTTGTAGTTGCTGATTTGGTGGGGGTATGCTATCCCCGGTTTTAGTTATCCTTTTGTCTTCCCTCCCCTATTGTTTTGGGTTCGGTTTTCTTTTCTCTATTCATTTAACTGACATTTGTGCGTCGAGTAAAAAAAAAAAAAGGGAAAAAAACTCTGACTTCACATATTTCTTATTATTTTTCTGTTTAACTCATAATTTTTTCACATTCTTGAGTTGAAAATCTAAATTTTGCTTCCAATATTTTCTCGTATAAAAAGCTTACCATTTTTTGTTGTTTTGAAGTAGAATTTGAACAATAGATTTCACCTTTTGGAATAAAAACTACTCCAATTAAATTTACAGTTTGGTCCTCACATTCAACTTTTTATTTTAATCAAGACCTCCCAATTCCAAAAAGAAAGTACTTTTTTCTGGCAACGGTCGACCAAGACGCTAGAAAGGAAATACTACTACTACTTACTCCCTCCGTCCCAATATAAGTGACCCCTTTCTTTTGGGCACGAGAATTTAGGTAGTGAAATTTAGTAGTTAAAGTGGTATGAGTAAATTTGACTAATTTGAGTAATTCATCCATCTAATTTATAATGGTTACATTGACTTTTAACCATATTTAGTATTTAACTTTGATTTAATGTTATCGTAATGATGTAGAAAGACAAAAATAGTCAAGTGTGATCTTGTTGGAATCGGCTAATCGTATAATTTTAGAATATATATTTTATATAATTTTTATTTATACCCATTTTGAGATATTAATGGTTAAACATATATAGGGACTTTGTGCAGAAAATACAATTGTCATTATTGTGGGGTTTTTATGTTAATCTAATTTACTTAAAAAGGAAAGTGACCATTAAAAACAACCAAAAGGAATAGTGGTCACTTTTAATGGGACGGAGGGAGTACTTCACTTGCAACGGTCAATAAATTTCAAAAGTTCAAACGCCATAGCGCTCGAAGACACAAAACACGCCCACACTTGTTGCTGAGAAAGTCTCCATTTCCACCCTCTTCACACTCCAATCTACTCTTCCAAGAAACGCACTGCCCCAATTTTTATGGAGAACATCGAATTCAACCCGTCTGTCGACAACAAAAACCCTGAAATTCGGCTGCCAGATCCGTGCGTTCCTTCTTCCGTTCTTGATTGGGTGGACGCAAGGATTCTAAATCAAGAAACTCAAGCTTTTCCCATGGAAGAAGATGAACGTGAGGAGTCATTAGCGGATTCGATTATTTGTGATTCTGGTGCGAGACTCGTCCGGACTGGGTTCACGAACAACCCTAGCTGTACAGGTTTGTTGTCTCTTCTTAGGCATCTGTAATATTAAGATACCTTTTTAGAGAAAAATTAGATCTCGAGGATTTTTGAATCGTAGTTTTTTGGGTTTTAGGGTTGGAAAGGTTAAAGATTTATTAGTAATTTGGGGACTTTGCACATGTATTCGGGTTACAGCTTCGGCTCGTGAATTGATAATCTTTGAATTTTTTTGAGTAATTTCATTGATAAGGTGGTGTTGGTGACAAAATTGAGATTTGGTGTTGGTAATTTTAATTATTCCTTTTACTCTTCCCTTCACGTTCCTCAGTTTATTGTCTCTGATTCGTTCTCATTTGCTTTCCTTCAATAGATGAAATTGTGCATTTTGTCAATGCTGGTGCCATGACTATGGTCGAGTCAGATTCTGGTATTAAATTTCTGGAAGACAAGTTTTATGACGGGGGGGATACATTTCAAACAGAAGAATTCATTTCTGAAGGTGGAGATGCACCATTTGTTTATCAATCAGCGCGACTGGGAAATTTCAGCTACCGCATTGAGAATCTCCAGCCTGGGGATTATCTTCTCGACCTTCACTTTGCAGAAATTATCAACATAGATGGGCCGAAAGGGATGCGAGTGTTCAGTGTTTTTATGCAGGATGAGAAGGCAAGTTAACCGATGGATATGATAATTTTACTACAGTATTTCATAACGACTGCGGCTAAAGTATCTAAGCATTTAGTTTACATATAAGCTCCTGTATATGCAGATTTTATCTGATCTTGATATCTTCTCGATCGTGGGATCCAACAAACCTTTGCAATTGGTTGGTATTCGAGTTTCCATCAAGGAAGGAGTTCTTGTATTAAGGTTTGAAGGGGTAATTGGGAGCCCAATAGTCAGTGGAGTCTGTGTTAGAAGAGCATCTAAAGTGTCGGGTATTTTCTTCCTTAGTGTAAAACTCTTGGACATGGATTGGGTTTCTCTAGAGAGTCAATCACAAAGTTCACAACTAAATTTTTGCTCATTGCAGCTCCTCTGGTGAACTGTGAATCTGTTGTCTGTAAGAACTGCTCCACAGAGATGGAATATCCTTTGGCTCAGGTATGGCATTGGGTAATTAATTAAATACATGATGACTTGAGACTAATTTCAGGGCAACAATAATAGTTTCCATGGCATGGTTGTTTTATAGCCATGCTATTTCTTAGAATCTTATGTGTTCTTTGGATCTTTCAGAAAAAAGTTCTGCGACTGAACTTGATAGCCAAATATGAAAAACAAATACAAGAACTGAAAGATTTGTTGCAACGGAAGACAGATGAGTGTTATCAGTCTTGGATGTCTTGGACTGCTGCTAATGATCAGCTTGAGAAGGTTAGGATGGATCTAGACAATAAGACATTCCGAACATATTCCCTCGGTAAGGCTACCGCTTGGGACCTGAAATTAATTCATTTGAATTTTAGTTGAATTTGTTGTTGTTTCCATTGATGGGTAATGGAAGTATGCTAATTTCAGAGTTAATATAACCATAATTTTCTGTATATATCAAAATTTTAGTTTCTGAATTTCTGGTGCTCAAGGTTTATGTAAGTCTTTATTGTTGGATTTCCTGCAGACCAAGAGCTAGAAAAACAGAGCGAAAAGCTTAGGAACGTCTCAAGCAAGTATGAGCATGACCAGAAGTCATGGAAAGTGGCAATCAACAATTTAGAACAGAAAGTGAAGGTGAAAAGTCTTTTTAAAACTTAAAACTGTTTTGCTTGCTTACTTCTCATAGAATGAATATATGAAGTGAGTCCAAATGGTGGCCAGACAATGAAACAGGAGTATTCTCAACTTTCTCGTGAAGCACATGAATGTGCCGACTCCATTCCTGACCTGAATCAAATGGTATCTGCAGTTCATACGCTCGGTAAGCTTTAGCCAAGAAGAGTTTCTCTTGTGCATTCAATGGATTCTGTGTAACTTGAATTGCTATGCAGTTGAACAGTGTGAAGACCTCAAAGTGAAATACAACGAGGAGCAAGTGAAGAGACGAAAGCTCTTTAATCAAGTTCAGGAGGCCAAAGGTACATTCATTAGTGTTCTCGTATTCTGTTTGAATACGTGGTTAAGATCCCTATTCCTTTATCTGATAATCAATTTTAAATGTCAGGAAATATCCGGGTGTTTTGTCGTTGTCGTCCATTGAGCAAGTATGAGGTCACAGCTGGCTTTGCATCTGTGGTGGACTTTGATGTAGCCAAAGATGGAGAACTTGGGATTCTAAGCAATGGTTCTTCCAAAAAAACATTCAAATTTGATCGTGTTTACACACCAAAAGATGATCAAGGTGATTGACAGAAAGTTTCATTAATATATGATGAAATGAACAGATCTTGGAGTAGTATAATGATAGTCGTTAACATTTCAATTAGTCTCTTAGCGCAAACTTTCTTTTTTTGCACAGTTGATGTTTTTGCGGATGCTGCACCAATGGTGATATCAGTGTTGGATGGATACAATGTCTGTATATTTGCTTACGGACAAACGGGAACAGGCAAGACATTCACAATGGAGGGTACAGAGACAAATAGGGGGGTCAATTACAGAACTGTGGAAGAATTATTCAGAATTTCCAAAGAGAGGAGTGACACTCACAAATATGACATTTCAGTTAGTGTGCTTGAGGTCTACAACGAACAGATAAGGGACTTGCTTTCCGTAGAGACCTCAAAGAAGTAAAACGTTTTCTAAATACAATGGAAGTCATGTTATCATCTGTGATAGGCAATTAATTTGCATTCTGTTGAATATATCCAGGTTGGAGGTAAAGCAAGCATCAGAAGGATTTCATCACATCCCTGGAATTGTGGAAGCCAAAGTGGAAAATATATATCAAGTCTGGAATGTTCTTCAGGCAGGAAGTAGTGCAAGATCTGTCGGATCAAATAATGTGAACGAGCATAGTAGTCGATCTCACTGGTAATAACTTTTGCAGCTTGGCTTCTTATTTTGGGTACCTACGCAGAGGGTTTATGTTTGTTTCTTTTGTTATATCCCAGTATGCTTTGCATTATGGTGAGAGCAAAGAACTTAATCACTGGTGATTGCACCTGGAGCAAGCTGTGGCTCGTGGACTTGGCAGGTAGTGAGAGGCTTGCAAAGACTGAAGTGCAAGGAGACCGTCTGAAAGAAGCTCAAAATATCAACAGATCACTCTCGGCTCTTGGTGATGTGATATCTGCTTTAGCCAATAAAAGCAGCCACATTCCATACAGGTTCCTTTTAATGTTCATTCTCTTTCAACTTCTGATTTTGAATGGAATCAATGTAGCCTTGACTTAATTGCATGACATTTGACTTTTAGGAATTCCAAGTTGACACATCTACTACAAGATTCATTAGGTACTGGCATTTGATGTTATTCTGCTGCAGTATACTTGGCTTCTGAGGTTCTGGAGTTCTGTTTCTTATGTTGGACAGACATTTTTTCTTTTTTGTAGGTGGTGATTCAAAGACATTGATGTTTGTGCAAATTAGTCCCTCCGATCAAGATGTGAGCGAAACTTTAAGCTCGTTAAATTTTGCAACTCGGGTCAGAGGTGTTGAACTAGGTCCAATTAGAAAACAGATTGATACAAGTGAGCTGCAGAGAATAAAAACAATGGTAAATATTGCGCCTCATTTTGTGTGTCCCTTTGTATATATTTGCCAGAATATATACTCATCAATTCTTATTTCTCGTATTTCTTTTGAAAGCTTGATAAAGCAAGACAGGACCTGAGGTCAAAAGATGAATCCATAAAAAAACTGGAAGAGAACCTGCATAACCTAGAAAGCAAGGCCAAAGGGAAAGATCAAGTTTACAAAAGCCAAGTAGATAAGATTAAGGAGCTCGAAGGCCAGCTAGAACACAGGTCATCGCAGCAAGGTCAAGCTGAGAAGCAAGTTATACTTCTTTCAGAGAAGTTAAAGGAAAAGGAAGAAATTTGCTCCAGGCTTCAACAGAAGGTATTGAATTGAATCAGGATTCTATGTACATTGAGCTCAAAGTAATACTTCAAAAAATTATATAGAAGTTATCTGATGATGTGTTGGTTTTCAAGGTTATGGATCTGGAAAACCTGCTCAAACAGCAAGACGAAGTTCATTCAACAGCGTACCAAAAGAAGGTTGTTTGTTAAACTCAATTCATTAATATTTTTGCTGTTCTGTTTCCTTGTTACTTCGAGAGAGAGAGAGATAACTGACACGGGATGAAAATTTATGATGAACTTGTTTTCTTGTAAATCAGATCAGTGATCTTGAAAACCAGTTGAAGGATCAGATGCAACAATCAGAATATGGTTCTCTAATCCTCCAACGCCAGGTTCGTAACTTACTTTTATTATAATCTTATAGATATGTAAATTCCATGACAACCATATGAAAGTCATCTCGTGTTTTTAGATCAAAGAGCTCGAAAGAAAGGTGAAAGAGCAGGAAGACAACTCCGAGGCTCAGACTCTTCACCTAAAGGTAATATCTCTCAAACAAATTTGCCATCTTGATCACAGTTTACTATTCCATCAAACATAAGTACATAACTAAATATCAACCCCAAATCATGTTCACTGAAGAAATTTGCTGATGACAGATTAAGGGGCTCGAGGAAAAACTGAGAGAACAAGAAAAGCAGCTGGCCTTTACAACAATAACAGAATCTGCTGCTATACCAAAATCCACCCCAATCGAGAGAATGCAACCTGTAATAGAGGAGCAGGTGGCAAATGAGGCCGAGCATCGTATCCTAAAGAGTTCAAATTCAGTCAACCGCAGAATCAGCCAGGGGCTGGCTGCTGTCAAGGAGCAGCACGATTCTTACCAAGAGACAACCAGGAGGAAGAGATTATCTAGAAGTGATGATGTCGAGAACAAGGGCGTAGCTCCAACTCCAGTGAGTGACTTCAAAAGCAGACATTCGGATCCATCCAAACCGGTACCTCCTCGAGTTGCAAGGACATATAAACCAACTGTGGCAGCTGCCCAGAAACAGGTGGTTCGTAGCAAAATAAGCCGTGATAATCAACCACCTCAGGGGGGGATCAAAGAGAGGGAGAGCAAGAAAAGGATATGGACAAGGTAGAATGCACATGATATCATATGTGATGTCTGTATCACAGATCAATGTTGTAATCTGTATTGTTGGGCTTACCCTATTTTAGTTTGGGGTTTGACCGACCCTATATGGTTAGTGTGTTTGCCGCTTCCTACATTTGGTTATTAACAAAAGAACGTTACTTCTATACCCTTTGTATTTTTCTTCTTTTTCCTTCCTGGAATTTAGTGTACTGTTTAATTCCCTAAAAATTCTACTATTCTGATCAATGGAAGCGTTTGTATATTAATTTGTATATACAGACGTGCTGATTTCCCACATGACTTTAGTGAATCTCCATTTCTCTGATAAGAGGAGTGTTCCAGCTGCCTCTCATATCATGTAGACATGTTCACTGGTAGTCTTAAGGTCACGACCAAGTTTTGTCATCTGTTGTAGTAAATATTACTACTATTTAATCTGTAAAATCAATAGCTTCATTTTTGTATAACTGCAAAATTTGTTCTAATTATTGGTTGTTTGTATTTTGTAATGAACATGCATGTATGGTGTTGGTTTATAAGGTTCATATAAGTCGATGGACGGTGTCAGCTGGGCGAGTAAACAATTACAATATTATTTTCAACAATTTAAGCTTAGTTATAAACAATTTACTATACGGCCTAATGATTTTTGTTATTGCTACTAATGATGTGTAGCATTGAGGTTGGCAGTTGCCCTTAATGTTTTACAACAACATGTTATGATTTATCATAAAGTCAAAATAACATTTTTTTTAAACATTGACACTCATATTTTATTAAAGGTGTGTGGGAGCTCAAACCATACCAATTACAAAGGGGATAAATGGCAAGGATAATGGACCGGATGAGAATCAAACCCCAATCATAAGGTTGGAAGTTATGGGACATGACTACTAGGCTTTATCCCCATAACTAATTAAATACTAGTTTAATTGTTATATATTTTTTAAGCGGAGTAGTTTAATTGTTATTAATTCTTTATGATTTAGAATAAAGTGCTAAAATGTTTTTATTATTCTTTTTTAAAATTTCATTTATGCATATAAATGTCGCAACTTGTGTAAAAAAATACATATGAAATTTTAATTATCATTATAATTTTATTTTCTTTTTAATAAATAAATAAAAATAAATAAATTTTTATTTTTTTATGAATAACCTATATGGGCTAGAAATTAACTGGTGTGAGCCCACGCCACACAATTTCCAAGGGCCAGGTGAGGAATTAATTGAACATCCAGCCTAAAAATTGGAAGCCAGGGGGTTTGAACTTTGAAAAATTGGCAAGCCCTCATCCCCATAAATAAATTATTGTTTATTTTGGGGGGTTCGGTTCCCCACCCGACCCCCTATCCCTCTTTTTTAGTCCTTTGTAATTTGTGTGTCGTGAGCTCCTACCATCTTTCCTAGCCTGTATATGATAAATAAATTATTGTTTTTTTTTGGCTGAATAATAAATTATTGTTGAAATCCAATAAGATGTAACTAAACTAAAATAACATAACATAAATCAAAATGTAAAATAAAAATGTAATTAAATTAAAGAATAGTACTAATATTTTACATTGTTTCATAAATAGGGAAGGCTCCGTGGCGGAACGGCCCAATAGAGACTATAAGAATAAACTATCTATCTATACATAAAAAAATGAGAAAACCTAAATAAAGCTTCCGCTTACCTTATTCAGTAAAAAATTGTTCGAAACTAGTATGAATTAAGCAATTTATTTCTCCCACTTATTAGATAATGGGCCCTAACCCTAATTTTACATATTCCAAAATTTAAAATATTGAAACCCAAAACCAAATACATAAAAGAATTCAAAACTCACTAACTAAAAATAAAAATATTCAAGAATTGAAAGGGAAAAAAAAAAAAAATGAAGGCGCCAAGGAAAGTCGGTCTACTCAACGGTATATTAATAATCCCACAGACAACAATTTCCGCATTCATCCGATTGACCATCGTTCTCCAACGTTATTATTTTCTCTCTACTCTGCACTTTCGATCATCCAATTGATCTTCTTCAATCTCTTCTTCTTCCCAAGCCTTGATTATTCATTCGCTCCACTACTCATCACTCTCACCGGCCAGGTGATTCATTCTTCCTTGCTTTTCTTTATTTTGTATTTTACGGCTTCATATCCATGTTCAATTTGTTTATCGCGTACACTGTCCCCCAACTCATGCTTCCCATTTAATTTTGGTTGTAATTTGTGAATTCCTTCGACGTTAAAGAGCGGCTGTCCTCGGTTCTTGGTTTTGTTGTTTAATATTTATTAGGGTTTTTGGAAAATGTTTGATCCATAGAGTTTACGCCTGCCTTCATATCGATGTTTAATTTGTTTCTTCCATACATTGTCCCAACCCATGCTTGCGTTCTTATACAAATAATGTAATCTGTAAACTCCTTTGACGTTAAGAGTTGTTATCTCCAATTCTTGGGTTTTCGTGTTCAATTTTAATAGGGGTTTTGGAAAATGTTTGATCCGTAGAGTTTCTGATAGATAGTGGAGTGTGTACATTGCGTCATTTTATGTTGTTTTCGTCACAATTATCTCTAGGAAAACAGGTTGTAAATGAATTCCTTGAATGTTAGAGTTGATGTCCGTAGTTCTTGGGTTTCTTGATTTTTTTTTTAAAATTTATTTATTTTTTCATTCTATCCGTCTTTATTTTTAATCGAGAGAGCTTTTGAAAATAGAATGTGTGCATTGTCTCTCACAATTCTCTCTCAACGGAAAATTTCAAATTTCACGAGGGCGTCTTCCGTGGCTGTGCAGGTGACATGGCTGCTGAAAAGAATTCACACCCTGCCTCCATAGTTTGTCCAGCTAAACATAGGAAGAGGATCACTACTAAAACAAACAAAAAACCAGCTATTGTCCCTAAATCTTCTGAGGGAAAAACTACTGCGAAATTGTCATGTCCGCCACCTCCCAAATCCACCAAGAGGAAGGTTGAAACATCTGCTGAGTTTTCAACCTCCAAAAGGCCCAAGATTACAATAAAGGTGAGTGGGTTTTATATTTTTTCGAGATGATCATTTAGTTTAACATTCTGAAGTTGGTACTCTTTATATAATCAATCTTGCAAAATTTTAGCAGGATTTGTTTTTAAATTATATTTTAGCATGCTATTAACTTATTTTGTTCTTATGAATAGTTTCGGCGTATGGACAATGATATTCGTGCATCCGAACAGATTGTCAAGAAAGGTATGAAACTAATTAAATCATGGTGCTTCATTTTCTTTCATATTCTTTGCAATCTATGCAACTGACATCTTTAATTATTTGAGGTACAGATAGAGAGAAAACTTCAAGAAACATTGACTGTCATGATGAGCCGACACCTCTCCATCCGACTCCCACACTTCCTGCTTCTATTGCAGAGATGGTTACATTGTCACCCAGTAGGGCATTGCACGTTGCACAGCTAAAACTTCGCTTTGCCAATACCATTTTCAAGTCAAACCATCCGGAACCTGTTAAAAATGTAAATGTCTTGAAATTTTGTTTAATCATTTTATAATTTCTTAGCATTAATTTATGATAATTTGGTTAATACTTTTATTGGCATGATTTGTAGGCTAAAAAAACTTGCAAAGAATGGTTGCTTGAGAGACAAAAACTTGAAAAGGAAAAAATGAAAGGTAAACCTCCAAGCTCTTGATTGAAATTGTATGCATAATATATGTGTGGACTGGTATAGCAGATTATGGTCTGTAGTAAAATATTGTTCCATTATCCATGTTTATATTCTAACAAGATTGCTTCACCACATATTCTTCTTACAGAGAGAAAAAGGCTTCAAGATGAACTTAAAATTGTTGCCAATTTAGTCGTAGGAAACGAGAAACGGTCAAAATCTAGAGAAGCTTCGAGGTTGGCTCTAGAAAAGGTATTTGAACGTACGATTTATCAATTAATTTGTCTTTCATTGGGACTTGATTATATGAAACTAAAGCACGTGGTGTTTGTTTCTCTTTCTTTTTGTAGCTGGTTAATACTGCCCAGCTCAATGACAGTGCCAATCTCTTGGATGATTTGATATCCATGGGATGTAGTCAGTTATATGGTTGCAATGGGGTGACTGACTGTGCTGCTCAAAGATTTTTTGAAGAGAAAACTGGTCTGGTTCTGAAATGGCACAATGATGATGATGATGATGATGAAGAAGCCTATTGAGTCAACCTTAATGGACAGAGATCAAATATACAGGAAAAGAAGTGCATATAGTGAATTTAATTACTGGTATAGTTTGTTCATGTTTTTGTAAATTTCATTGTATCTTCTTACCTTCAGATTGGATGATATATTAATGTAAGAACAATACCATATAGTATATGTATTTCCTTGTGTCTAAATATATGGTATGATGTGGTGCACTCCTTGTATGGCAATAATTTGCTATGTTTACGCCAATAACTGGTTTTTAAGTGTCATGTAGATTGCAGCCACCAAAGTGAGTGGAAACTAAACTGGTGTAATAAAACATTGAAATGTATTTAATAGAAGTCCAGATGCAACATGGGCTTCTCTTGTTTGTTGAACGTCATCATTTTATTGATTTTTTTTGTGCTTTGATTTCTCTGTTTTCTGCAATAGATACAAAAACAGATATTCAGATCTTCATTTATTTTTGTTCCTGGGGTTTGGGGGTTAATTCATTTGTCTGTTTGTGGTCCTTAAAGGGGGAAGCTGATCTTTCGAGTTGTTAGTTTAACTGTTCATTTTGTGCACCAGAGGTGTCCCAGATTTGTATCTTAGCTCGGGAAGGCTTTTTGGGGATTCCATAGTTGTGTTTTTTGCCCAAATCCTATCATCACTTGATAGTGTAGATCATTGAGGTTGGGATCATCCATATTTTGGTGGCCTTGGAGGATCATCATTTTCTATTATAATAATGTTAACACATGTTGTTATTCCAGCTGCATCTTCCACAATAGTGTTGTGTTAGGTCAGGTCCTTCACCAGTAGCAGCAAACCCCTGTTTAAGTCAATCTGCTTTAGTCCATTTATATATATATATATATATATAGTGCAGAGAGAATGTAGTTGAGTAGCAGTAGTTGACTTCCCTGAGAGAGGTGACCTCTCCTCCCAGCTAGCCTTGGATTGATGCAATTATGGAAAGCAAAGATTCATTCCTCTTCTTGTGGTCCAGCTGGAACTAACTTGTAAGTAAACTTTGGGTAGCTACTAACCTTGCATTTTAATCCTGTTGCTAGGTCGTCCCTGTATTATATCCATCCATCCATCCATTTAAAACAGGATGTAGGTTTGGCTCCCTTAGGCGGCATAGTATTAGATCCTTCACGAGTAGCAGCAAACCAGCTGCTGTTTCAGACCAGATGGATTATACTTGTATATAGTATATAGTAACCTTGTATGGGTTATACTTGTAGTATTTGTTTTCAAAGCTTCTTCATGTGTCTAATTGTGTCATGCATGCCACAGTAGCCCTCCAAGCAAGCAAAAGCAGCATCTTAGCTTTTATCATATCAGGGTCTGTCTGTACGTAGTCTGTACATAGGATTGGATAGGATAGGATAGGTTGGGGCTAGTAAAACTAGCTAGATATGTGGCGGCGAGAAAACACTAGTCTTACATTACTAGCTCGATCGACGATGCACCAACATGAACTTCATTGATTGATGACTTTAGTAAATTAATTGTAGTATTATTTATTGTGTTAGCTTGAGTGGTCGGTTTTATATGATATATACTACTATATATGTAGCTTAAATTGTAGAGTATTATTACATGTGTGTGCATGTATCATCATCCATCAGTAATAAGGCGTGGCTGGCTTGGCTTGCCCAGTGAGAATTCATTAAGGTGGCCGGGGGCGTTACATGTTTCCGTTTCCCCAAATCGACCTTTTCATAATAAATTACACATTCATACATGCATAAATATAATTAACATATTCAGTCTCGATCGTAACATATATAGCATCAATTTTTTTTTTTTTTTTTTTTTGTTTCCGGGCTAACTAATAGTAATTAAGACACGTGCGACTCAGCTTGACTCTGCCGCAGTTTTGATCAAGGTGTTTGCAATGTCGATAACGAATCTATACTTGACATCGGACTTGAGGAGACGGTCCATGGCCGTATTCACGTAATCCATAGGGATCACCTCCACTTCCGCCACTATGTTGTGCTTCGCCGCCATATCAACCATTTCCTGTGTCTCTTTAAGCCCTCCAGTTGCACTTCCCACAATGGCTTTCCTCCCTATATATATATATACACACACACATACACACTCACTACTACTGATCATGATATTTCAAGTATAGTATAGTATATAATGATATGATCTTTTAGCATCATCAAGCCTTTTATAGACCAACACAACAAATATAGATTAATAAACCTAATTTTACCAAGACAAAGGGGGAAAATAGGCACTTCCAGACCGTGTGGAAGCCCAACCAAGATAAGTTTGCCTTCGGGCTTTAATAGGTCTAAAAGTGGATATAGGGAATGAGTTGCAGATACTGTATCGATTATGCCATCCAATGTACTTGCTGCACCCTATATACATACACATACAATTCAAAGAGTATATATCACGACTTTTTAAATTAAAAAAAAATATATTAATAATAATTAATTGAGATACAATAAAATTAAAATTTTAGATGGTCAAGTAAAAATAAAATAAAATTTAATCCTCGGCCTTTATCCTTATCTTTTATTCAAATACATACCTGCATTTGCTCTGAATCCGTGCTGACCAGAAACTCATCCACACCAAGTTTCTCAATGGCATCCTTCTTCTTACCAATAGACATACTCACAACCGTCACACGACACCCAAACGCCTTGGCAAACTTCACGGCGAGGTGGCCAAGGCCACCGAGACCCACGACGCCCACTCTAACACCGGGTTTGTCGAGCCCAAAGTGTCTCAGGGGACTATAAGTTGTGATCCCAGCACAAAGGAGCGGGGCACCGGAGTGGAGGGGCAAGTTGTCGGGCCATCGGATGACAAAGTGCTCGTCGGCCACCATGATGTCCGAATACCCTCCCTGAGTGATTGTCCCGTCGTAGTATGGCATGCTATAAGTGAGGACCATCTTGGCACAGTAGTTCTCGAGATCCTTGTCACACATCCCGCATTGGCGACACGATCCGACTAGGCATCCCACGCCTACTTTGTCGCCGGCCTTGAATTTCGTCACCTTGCTTCCTACTTCGGTTACTATTCCGACAATCTCATGCCTATATATGTGCATGTTCCAAAATTACTTCTTAATGAAGAATAAGCTAAGGCTCTAGCTAGACGATTTAGAGATGAATAAACCTCTTAATCATTTAACGTCTCTATTTTTACCCTACGTTGATATAATATGGCTCTAGTCCGGTCCTTTTTATTTTATTTTATTTTTTAATTAGTCCTTGTTTAATTTTGATGGCTTATGCCAATATTTTGGCTTCATCAGTTCCATTTTTTTTTAAAAAAAAATAAATAAATAAAATAAAATGTCTTTTTATAAAGTTGGTTCCAAAAACTGAAAACCATTAGTGGAAATCGAAATTTATATCTCCATATTATATGCAAATACTAGTAAATAGAATTAAAATTATTGTTAAAAAATATTACTAATAAGATAGATCCAAATGCATTTGTCCAAACTAAATCAAATATGAATCGGGTTCCCCCTTCTAATTTATAGTTAGTCATTTGAATTCAATTTCTTTAAAGAGAACACGCATTGTTGCATTCAAAGTAGAGCATACTTGTAAGAGCCTGTTTGGATTGGCTTTTTTCCAAGTGCTTTTGGCTTTTGCTTCTGCCAAAAGCACTTTTGAAGGAAAAAGAGTGTTTGTTTTGGCTTTTTAGAAAAAGCAAAAGCACCTCGAAAAGCTGCAAAAGTGCTTCTGGGAGAAGCAGCCCAGGTGGTGCTTCTCCGAAAAGCAGAAGCCAAAAGCACCTAGTAATGTGTGCAGAGTCATAAATGCCCCTATTAATTTATTTAAATTACACTATAAATATATACTATCATATATAAATAGCATATCCTTTTTGGTAATTTACACATTTCAAAAGCACTTTTCACTTTTATACATCCAAACACACTATTGAAAAAAAGCTGCTTTTTAAACATTCCATCCAAACACAAAAGTTAGCTGCTTCTGCTTTTGGCTTTCACTTCTGCTTCTGCTTTTGGCTTCTGCTTTTTTTAAAAGCCAATCCAAACGGGCCCTAAGAATGATTCTTATCAAGATAGTCTTGATGAGTGATTTGATGCAATAATAAACAGGAATATGGAAAAATCTACCACTAATAATACTATACATGTAGTATAATTTATAATTAATGATCAATAAGAATAATTCTAAAATTGAACACATGAAAAGCTAAGAATGTGGTAAATTATTATTGAATATACATATACCCGGGAACCATGGGATATTGGGTGAACCCTAAATCATTTTTGGCCATGATAAGATCCGAATGGCATACACCACAATACAACACTTTCAACTGGACATCTTTCTCTCCTGTCTCCCTGCAGACACCACCATCACCACCAATGTTGTTTTAATTTCTATAACCGAAAATATATCGGAAAATAATAGTAATTCTTAAAAAAATAAATCTACCTTCTGGAAAATTTTAAAGGAGAAAAAACCCCAGAGGTGTCCTTAGCAGCCCATCCAAAGGCCTTCACTGGGAGCCCTACAATTTCTGATGCTGACTCAGTACCCATTCTGATCAGTATTTAGTAAGTAGTAAATTATAGAATCACAGAAAAAGTCGAGCTTGAGAGGAATTGAGACCACCAAGAGTTTATTACAACATGCTTGTTGAGAACAAGTTGAAGAGGAAACTCAATCAATTGCTATTTATAGGGGGAATGAGAAAGCATCCATGTCTTGTCACTACAAATTAAGAGGGTGCTTGGATGTGCGTTTTAAAAAGTGCTGCAGCGTTTAGAAAACGGATAATCTGATAATTGTTGTAACAAAACGTGATGTAGAAAATTAAGTGTTTGGATGAGTTTGTGCTGTTTCAAATCGCAATAATCAGATAATCATTAAAAAGTGTTTGGATTTGCGTTTTTCATTACCTCAAAATGTAACAATATAGTAAAATCTATTTTTAGCTAAACGCAATTTTCTTGCAGCACCAAATTGTAGCTGCAAGAAAATAGCGTTTTCATTCCCTCAAAACGCAAATAATAGATTATTAGAAGTTAGTACACAAACAGGATTAACTGATTATTTGCGTTTTGCAAACGCAATAATCAGATAATATGTCCCAAAACGCACAAACAAACACCCTCTAAAACCCTTGTTATTTAGGCCCCGTTTGGAATAAGCAGTCCAAACGCTAAAAGCTCATTCCCAACTCTAAGAGATTCATATCTGTTTGTTTTCCTGGAAATACAAGATTTGGAATCGCTGATTTTCTCCACAAATCGTGGTTTTGGGAACTCTAATCTCTGAAGCCAAACTCTAATCTTTGAAACCCAACTCTAAACTCTAAAGTCTATTTATTTACCAAACGAAGCCTTAATTATATAGGAAGCTCCACGCTATGCCACTATACTAATTGAATATTTATATTTTATTGTGCAGTGGTGTATAATAAAGTTATAAATAAAGTCAAAAATTTTAAAAATAGAATAGAGTGCTATAATAAAAAGGAATAAATAAAGTAGCATAAACTAATGGAAATAAATTAAATCGAATTGTATAAATTGAGATATATGGAATAAAAATAAATAAACTACAATAATAGCTAAATAATAATGATATAAAATTTCCCTCTCGCAAAATCTGTCTCAAATAACAACGTAATACATTTTCGTCGCAAATTCATAAAAATTGTTACTGAAAAATTCCGTCACAAATTTCTGACACAATTTATTTAAATATATGATGAGACCAATTAATGGATAAAGTATATAATGATAACTCGAAATATTGTTAAAATTCTCATAGCTTTTTCTTTTTCATATATAAGAGTTTAAACTCGAGATATTGTTTAAACTAGAGCCACATACAACTTAGAAACTAGTATAGTTGGTTGTTCATTTTTAAATGAAATAATTATAACTATAATTTGCACATTACTCAAATCATATACCTGTAGTGTGGCATAGGCTCCCACCACCATTTTCTTAGTTTGTATAGGCTGTTGAGCAAAAATAAAAAAATCATATACCTTTCTTTACGAAATACTATAATACTTTAGTCACATAATTAATTTTACCTTATTGACAATGAAAAATATATATTCCCTCCTTCCCACCAGTTTTGTTGTATTTGACTTTTTTGACATTGTTCATTATTTAATTTGAATTAATTTTATTGCAAAAGTATTTAATAAAAACATATGTATATATTTATTCAAGTTCAGTCTCATTAGATTCATTTAGTTGCATAGTTTTAGAATATATATATATATATATCTATATAATTTTTACTTTTACACATTGTATGATGTTGGTCGCTTAACAAATAAAGGTGGGACCAAGAGAATAATATATTTATAATAATTATGTATATTTATTATTCATAATTTGAAACATGTATTTAGCGGGTGCGCTATTGAAAATTTTATCTACTTTGAGCATATGTCGATATTAATTATATTTATCGGACCAACGTATTCATACATATAAGTTTTTTTTTCATAAATAAAAAAATAAAATAATTATTATATTGATAATATTTTCAATGAAGAGAGGGAGCCCCTAAATGTAGATTATGAAGACTGAACTACTTTATGGAGTATTAGTTAATATTACTAAGGCTCCGTATATATGTACATTGTAATTTCAAAAATATTATGCCAAATAGTAAGAGTTTGCAGTATATCTAGTTTACTAGTAGTAAGAAAATACTATTATACTAATAGGTAATAATAATGGCGGTACCCAATAGTCCAATATTATTAAATAAATAAAATAAAATAAATGCCCCGTGTTGCATGCCGAGTTATTTTATAGTATGACATTGAAAATGACAAGGTACAATACAAAAATCCGAGGAATACGAAATCAACATGTATACAACTTTGAAATATTTATATATTAGTACTTCATATGAAAATGACCATAAATAAATAAATGCCTTGTTAGCTCGTGGTGCATGCTGAATTGCTGCGGTTTCCTACATCAAATTTACTTGGTGGTGAATTAAGCTATACCAATTACCGAACTGTGGGATTGCCACATACGGATACTTTGTATGTGCGCTGAATGAGTGTCGAATGAGTATTTTGTATGCGCTATTTATTTTTATACAACTCAAACATCGTTAAATGTCCAGCACAAACACCTCATCCGATCAGCACGCCAGCACATACTGAATGTCACTCATTCAAATGTCTATCCAAACCGGCCCCAGACCACAGTAGACAAGTCACGTTTATTTGGGAAGGTTTTCCATAATTTAAGTTGGGATAAGGCAGTAGTGCTTGAAGCAAATTCATGTTCTGGCGCACCCTATAATTAACATCACAAACATGGGTAAAAAAACAAACAAAAAGGAACCCACCAAAGGATGCCAAAAAATAACGTGTGGAACGCCCCTTTGCTTAGTTGAAGCATCCTATCCAATCCAAATTGTAAGATCTAGAAATCACATATTGGCATTAAGAAAAGTAAGAGCCTCCCATTACTACACAAACACATGGCAAATATTACCGGACAATGCCTTTTACCTCGCATACAAGATACAATTAGGGGTGTCAATTAGGGGTGTTGAGCAGCGTATAACACAAAATCTATAAATTCGAACACGATCCGAAACTCGAAATGAACCTGAAATACCAAACCCGAGCAAGGCCTCAAAATTTTCAGGTCAGGTTTCGGGTTTCGGGGTGACCTGATTAGAAAAACAACAAATGATTAAACCCAAACATTTTCGTATCGCTTGGGTTCATATTTTCGGGTCGTGTCCAAAATTGACACCCCTAGCCTAGATACAACTAACCAAGATTAATAATATTGTTGATTAAACATTTGCGTACATAAAGAGATGTCCATTATGCAATCCCACATCGATTTACAAGAAATTGAACCAGAATTGGTCAGGCACACCGAAACAACAAAAATGGTTGCTTAGCAGTGAATTTGTGGTTCCCAGCAAAAAAATGAAAACTAAAACTAAATAAATTCAACAGTCAGTTCCCACATTGAATATGGTTTTCAAGTATGGACGTATGGTATGACAAGGCAGTTTGGGTGGCGAAAATTTTAACTCAACCTCCCTGTCATTGTAAGAGAATGTACAAACTTAATTAAGTACAGAAGGAAAAGAATATAAGAAGGGCCAACAATTCTAACTTTCTTGATCTGGTGATTTATCCTCCTCCAATGATGACGGTAAAGATGGCAAGACACTGACAGTGTTATGATCATCGGAAGGAGCCATGAATGTCTTCAAAGAAGATCTTAGTGATTCTGGCCCCTCACTTTCGATTCTCTTGCATAACGCATCGCAATTGCTAATGACCTCAGTTAGTCTTCCTTTCAACTCTCCAAGCTCCACTTGCAAGGAATGGACTGACATTTCAATTTGATCACAACACCAGAAGTTGATATGGAAAACAATTGTCAGCATATTTTTAACCATCATTTTACAACCCCCAAAAGTCAAACACCTAGCAGACCCAATAAATCGTATTCAACTTCAGACTAAAATCATATTTACCAAATCACACAAGTATAAAAATTACCATTGTTCTTCACTTGTCACCACTTATTCAAATATTAAAGTATTTCATACATTCAAATGCACATACGGTCAGTAAGTTCATTGCTCATTACTATTAAGCTCATATATTCAAAATTCTTCAAAGTTGCAAACAAATGAAGCATATCCGCAAGGGGTAATTAACATTTTCCCTTCAAGAATCATCCCGTGTATATTAGAAATTCCTTTCATAACATCAATAGTTGCAGAAATGATTTTGTAATCTACAATCATAGATTCCAAAAGAATCAATTGGCATTGCAAACAATAAGATTTGCCCGAACTGAAATATAATTATTTATTAGGCAAACCACCAAAGTCCACTAAGCTAAGAGTCATATGAGGAGTAAACAATATTAAAGCAATAAAGCATAATTCACCACCAAGATAAATTGGAAGGGTACACAATATGACAATATGTAGCCTACAGTGGATCTTAATAACCCCTATCCTACTGAGATGATCCTTTTTCACCACTAATCATAAATTTAAAATTTACCTTCAGATAGATGGTTAGATGTGGTCTTCATTGCTGATACTGAGTAATTGAAGCGTTGGAGAAGCTTCATGGCTAAAGCATCTGCAACTTCTATTTTGTTTTCAATCTCTTCCTGCATATCATAATATACATACATAGTAATGACTCATGAGACCATTTATCACATGCCCTAAAGAGAGAAAATGGATGCAAGACATGCTCATTGGCTATTACTTGCCCCGGATATAGAAGCAAGTCTATCATGTGCTGATGCAGGTACATTCCAAGACAAAAATCTTCTCAGTAATAATATGGCGAACTGGCAATCATTATATTATTTGATAAAATATCAATAGTACCTTCAGATTTTGTATATTCTTTCCTAAGTTTTAGTAGGTTTCAAGGTTGTAAGATTTGATTTTGCCTCCAAGTTTATCTATGTATTGTCAGTTTTCCACTCTTTCTTTTGGCGAGTACAAATCAAAGAATGAAAAAGAATAAGAATTGCTACCTTTTTTTGACTACGGTATAAAAAGGGTGATGTATTGTTCAATGTAATGGGAAACTAGATGCATTTATTTTCCAGTAACTTCATTTGTTCAAGGTTTAGTTGATATACGCCACTCTTAGTCTACATTGAAGAGATCAACAAAAGTTACACAGATAGAATTAACCATGACACTGACATTATGATCTCCAGATACCAATTTATCTTGTCATACATCAATTTCATAGAGTCAGTAATCACATCGATGAAGATTTGTAAAGGCTACCCAGATAATCCCCACAGGACCAAGAATCTCTCAGTTCTAGTCTTCTCGAAGGAGGCTTCCTGTTGCAGCCTCCTTATATGCTAGTAGAGTGAAGTTCGGAAGTCAAACACAAGTTATCTTTCCACAAAGTAATCTATCTTTATTGCTGCTATTTAGATCAGGCTTCTATTATGGTGGAAGAATGTGATTTAATGGTGTATGAAATATAAACTAGTACCAGTCAGATTGATAGCATTCTATGACGTTTTCCCGTTTCCTCCCCCAAATTTAGAACTGAATAACAGCTACTCAAATGCATGATAATGTAGTGACAGACCTGTCTTTTACTAATTCTTTTGGCTTTATCCTCTTGCCAATCACGATATATGGAAAAGAGCTCAAGTAGCACATTAAGATTAACAGTACCTACACCAAGCATAAGAAAGGTATCAATAGACTCGCTCACAATAACGTAAAACGAGAGTGTTATTCTACAATAAGCAAAATAATCCCCTACCAAATACTCAAATACTCAATCACTCTGAAGACACTTCACTCAAAAAAAACACCAATACAACTTAGTGAAAGACAGTAATTATTGTTCCCTGAAAATGAGGATCGGGATGGTAGTGTGTGCATGGCTAAACCTAGCTAATGATTCTCCATGAAAATGAAGGTTGCATATTTGCAATAGAAGTGGGTGCAGGCTTATAGGTATTAATATGCCCTCATTCAAAATAAGTCAAAAACACGAAAGACAGACCAAGTTACACTAAATACACTCCACTCATACAGAAACCAATACGACCCAGTTAAAGATGGAGAATATGGTAAGGGTCCTCCTGAAATGGAGATTGGAATGGAAGAACTGAAAAAGGTGCATAACTGAAAGCTAGCTAATGATTCTTCCTGTATATGAGGACTGAAAATTTGCAATAGAAGTAGTTGTGTGATTGAAAACTATGGAACCAAACAATTGTCACTAAGTTAAACATATCACTGGGAAATTGAAATCCAATATTATTAATCATAAAACTGCACCAGCATTGGAGGAAGAGGCAGGCCTCCGCACAAGGATATCCGTCAAGCTACCTTCTACAGGGGCCGATGTAAGTATTGGTTTTGTCTATACAATCAAATGCAAAGAATTTATAATTGATGAAAATTATCCCAAGAAAGGAAACAGAAAGAAAAGCATCGAAGTGAAAACTCACAATTTTGAGAGATTGAAGCCTCTCTAAAATGGGGTCTATACCCTTGGCACGCTCAGAGACTGTGGTGATCCCTTCCTCTGAATTCTTCTTGTATAAATTCAATTTGATTCATAAGGTAAAAATGAATAAGAAAAGATAGCAAAACATAGGACCTGGAGAACCATGAAAATTGCTGGGGCTTACAGCGGCACTTGTAAGCGCTGATTCGGAAGCTCCCATTGATAACACTCAATTGGCTTTTCACTTCTCTTATGGAAAGCAAATTCGATCAATAATTTTACTATATACAAAATTGAAAACGAATATGGTTATTTAAAAAACAGTTGGACATAGCATCTTAGTCGACGAATCTTTGATTGTAGTTTAATCAGATAAAACGAAATAAACGCCATGGCAAATGATGAAATGACTTGACACAATTTAAGGCAAATCCGAATTCAAGAAAATGAGAATCACATGTGAGTATAACCGCAAATTGTACTAGATTTCAATTCCAAACAACTATGAAAAATAAAAAAAAATTAAAACAAAAATGCACAAAAAGAACATCCATGTGAGGAAGCTATAAAATTTGACTCACATGGTTCAAAATTCAGAATCATAACAGAGCAGAGCAGAGCAGCGCAGCTCAGCGGAGACAAAATTTATAATCAATTACAATTTTGAAGGAGGGTAGCTATTTCAATCCTGGTTATACCGCTGAATGCGGTGACTTCATCCTGCTAAAACTAATTCGTTGAGCTGAAGCTGCGGGTTTCTGAGGTACAGGTCATGCGCGAGCGATGGAGGTGGATCCGGGCTTCAGGGACGGCGGTCGGCGTAGCTCGGAAGGCAACGAGGATGGATGGCGGTGGGAGTTAGGTTTGAGCGAGAATGGAATACGGAAAGGGAAATGAAAGGGAGCAGAGGAATCAGAGAGAAATGCTGTAAGATTTAAGAAATAAATTAATTAATTAATTAAAAAAAAAAAGGGAGAGTTACTGTAATGGAAAAAATGTTTTTTCATTATGTTATCTTTTCAAAAATTCAAATGGATCCGAAAATAAATTTTTGCTCCCTAATCACATTTTACATCTACTGTAATTAATATGGAGTCTCCATACATAATACATCAACTTAATACATTCATTTGCACATATTATATCCAATTCTTCATTTTTGGAGAAATACCAAAATCTATCGAGTACTGTCCAATCTGATGCGAGAATGTAACATCTATTGTTGTTGTGGGAAGAATAGTTGTTCGTTTCTTTGTGGGTGAGCGGCAACTATTATTCCCATAACAATAATAGAGCTTTCTTTCATTTCGTTTAGGATATATTCAAAAAACTCTTATCATCCATTTCACCACATCTACAAAATGGTGTTATTAGAAAACTAGGTCAAGCAACTCTCTCCTTTTCATTCTCGCATCGGATTGGACAGTACTTTCATTAGATACCATCGAAGTTCTGGTCAGCAGCTACCGCGGTGGCAAGCTCGGTGGTTTTTGGTGTTTCTCCATAAAATGAATATCAATTGCGATATATAGAGTCCGTTCTGCACGTCGAGCTGTAGCTGTGGGCTGTAGCTGCGAGCTGCAACTAAGAGCTGTAGCTATTGGGAGCCGTGGGAGCTGTAGCTATTAGTTCTTGCATAAGTGATCAGTACAAGTAGCTGTAGCTGTCAAAAATTATAATTAGAAGAGAAAAATTAATTAAATCTGGAAAGTAGCTTCCGAAAGCTCCCAAAAGCTCCTCTTGTAGCTTCTAAAAAGAAGCTTCCAAAAACTCTCAAAAACTCCCAAAAGCTAGTGTACAGAACGTAGCTTTTGTTTTGAAATAAAAGCTAAAGTTACCAAAAAGCTGCGTGCAGAACAGACCCATAATGTGTGCAAATGAATGTATTAAGCTGATATGCTATATGTGGGGACTACAGATTCGCCAAGGTGGATGTAAAATGTGATTTACTTTGGCCATATCCGAACTTCAGGCTAATTACATAATTATGATCGAATTGAAAAAAATAGCAAATGGAGCGAACTATATGGCACAAAAATTTACTAACAGACAGATTTGGATTTTTTAGAAAAAAAAACGGACTGAAAAATATTTTTTCCGTTACTATAATAGAATAATAGCCAAAAAGGACCCTTTGATTTTCAATTTTTCCCGATCAATCCTCTGACAATATTTGGCTCTTATTACTAATAAGGGCCCAAGTGATACAAATTGCAGTAATGAAAATAGGATGAGTGGTTGGGCAAGGAATTAACATGTTTTATAAATTAAAACAAATACATTTCACCATATGTATTTTTTAGTACATATATAGTTAGACTTGTTTTTTCCATTTCTAGGGGTGTAATCGGTAAATAATCGTATTTACACATGACGATATGTTGATTAGTGTTCATGCCGTGTATGAAGGGGTAGTTTAGCCTCTCTCTCAATTTCGTACTGTATTAGATAGTGCTTACACATTTGTTTCTTGTGTCATTCAAACATGATCATACATTGAAGGACTTACTCAATGTGCCCAATTTATATATATACTAGAATTTGTCTGCCGCGCGCTACGCTGCGTGGGGCGGCGGACGGTTTGTAACTGTTGTGTAAGGTGTTTTGGTACATTATCTAGTGAGAAGAAAATATTGTCAAGTATATAATCAATTTGAACTTCACAAATATTTTCTATTCTTAGCAAACTCAAAATCTGAACTGAAGTCATTATTTCAGTGGAAAATGATATCGAGCCTGGTGTCTTGCTCCGCAAATCTGTATATAAATGGAAAGTCAGTCAACGTGAGTTAGTGGCTGAGAGGCGAAAGAATTCAGAATGTAAAAGCTTTCAAAATTTGAAGAAACTTTAACAACATTAAGTAGTGAAGCAGATTAAAATTACATGTAATTTACGGTATAGGATGTGAATCACACAATGCAGGTTATCATAAGTCAATAAGTAGAATTGATCCTTTTAAACTACTCTCGCAACATGTTGCAGGGTGTGGGATGAAAGTCTGGTAATGTTATCACTTGTGCAATAGAAAATGTATATAAAAAAATAAAGGCATTTACCCAAGTTAAGAAAACAAATTATTTTTTCAGACAAGTGCCATGTTTTTTTTATATAAAGTCAAACATAAGAAATGGCTAAAAGATTCATAAATTCATTCTGCAAACTCTATCACCAATCTTTTTAAAAAACCGATTGAAAACAGATACCATAACTTACCAGCCAGATCCTCCATGTTTGTTGGCTTCATAGCAACAATATGAAAATTCTGATTGTTTATTTCCAATTTCCAAAGATTTGTTCGGAGATCATTAGCGGATATAAAAGTTTCACCATCACTGCAACTCATTACAAGAAGAATCAATATTAGTATGATCCTCATAAGAAAAAAGCAGTACACTGACATAAGGGGTGAGCAAAATATTCGAACCGATTCGTTGAACCGCTGAATCGAATCGAAATCGAACCGAATTTCCGGTTAACCGATAACCCCGGAGCGAATACAAATATCATATTTCAGTATTCGTCCGGTTCAAATACAAATACAAATACTTTAATTTTTCCCCCGGTTAACCGAACCGAACCGAATATATTTATTTTATTTTATAAAGTTATATATATTGTAAATATTATAGACATTTGATGGTATAAAATTATATAGATAATATATATCATTATTTATTTAATTATTTAAGTATATAATAAAAAAATATAAAAATTAAAGAGCTAATTATCAAAATATATCACCATAATTAATAAGCCTATATTGATTTTTGTCTTTCAAAATATCCTATTATTAAAATATACCTTTACACTACGATTTGTTACATATACTAACATATTTTGATTGCATTGAAAAGAAACATTTTTTTTTGGATGAGCATTGAAAAGAAACATTTGATTCCATAGTTATATATTTTTTTTCTAAGTGTAATAACCTCGTCCGACTCTCTTAAAATGTATAATCAAGTTTTCATTTCTTAAATCTTTGAGTTTCGTAGATTTTTAAATATTCGAACCGAATCGTTTAACCGCTAAATCTAATCGAAACCGAACCCCCAGTTAACCGAGGACTCCGGTTACAAATACAAATACTGAAATGAAGTATTTGCCCGGTTCAAATACAAATACAAATACCTAAAAAATTCAGGTTAACCGAACCGTGCCCACCCCTAGACATAAGGATGGTAAAAAGGAATCAACTTTCAGCTGTTATTTAAGATGAGATTAATATGGTAGTCATATGCATGAGCATACACTGTCCTACAATAGCCTGGCACTGACGGGCAATACCAAGTCCAGACAAGTACTTTGATTCAGCTTCACCCTAGGCTTTCTGAATCTGCAAGATTTTCTCGGCTTCAGCCTTTTCAGTGGCAGCAACACGGAGCCTTGCAGCTGTTGTGCCATTCACAGATACCAATTCACAAATCATATACCCGATATTCAAAGATTAAAAAACGTAAACAAAAAATATAGAACCCAAAAAAAAAGATGTATTTCCTCTCATATTATTCTTCCTGAACTAAAATAGGGATGGACTTTTATGTCCAATGTAACTGAATATTATGAAAAGAATGGACAAAGTACACCTCACAAGCATCTTCCAAAAATTGTGAGATGATATTTGCTCATTCCAATTTGACATTGAACAAATGAAGTACTTAAAGTCAAGAGCTATAGCAACTTCAACGAATGGTTGTGCAAGTTTTGCAACAAAAGAAGCTGTGCCATGATCGTGGACTATATTCTACAAGATGAAGATGTTTATCCCAGAAAACTTACCAGCATTTATCTCATTCATGGCTCTCTTGACTTGAGCATCTGGTTCAATGGAAACAATAAGAGTCTGCACAATCTCGTATCCATAGGCGGACATGGCCTGGAAAAGTAAGGATAGAAAATACAGAAGCTTTAAGTTAGATTTATGTTTCACACACACAAAGCAGGTCTTTATAGACGATAGAGCATAAAATACCTTCTCAAGTTCGTCCTCCACAGCTTTGGCTATGTCATCCTGCTGCTCAAATGTAGAATCCAATTCCAATCTTGGTACACTTGCTCGTATGACTACCATGTTTGTCCAGATTATGATGTTAAGATCATCAATAATTAATGAAAATTTCGGATAATCCATAAAACACAACAGCAAAAAATCCAGCATATCTTTTTTTAGTTTCTGACATTAATCTAAATCTATAACCATTTGTACTTCACTTTAGAAAAATACTCCATCTTTAAGCCTTTAAACAGTACAATTGCATTGTGTTATATCCATTATTTTGATCAAATCAACACAAATATAAAAACAATCTCGAATTCAGATTGAATCAAATTGCTTTGTACAATCAGATGCAGGAAAAACCATTTCCATAGCTAAAATATGCAAAGTTCATTTCAGTCATAAATCAGAGAAGTAGAAACTTTAATTTGTTGTGGTTTGACCAACAAGAATGCTAAGGAATATTATAGAGATTAAAAGGGGAAAAAGAAAACAAAGGGAAAAACATACATAGAAAAGCAAGACAAACAAATTGCCACAGAATGCAAATTCCTGATTCCTAATACAACAAGATCAAATGGTTCCAAAAATTTTATCAAGCCATGCATAAACATAAGTATCAATTAGAGGATTTAAAGAATAAGAGCAATCATAGCATGCCATTGGGAAATTCAGCCATACAAGCAAATAGGCTAAATGCCAACAAAGATATTAATAGGGTACCTTGTTGCTTCTTAAACTGCAAACAGATAAAGTGCCATCCCTACTATAGAAAAATATTATAACATGGTGTAGTTTTGCTGAGTGCGATTGAATATATTATTCTTCATAAGCGAATTCCCCAACCAAATGGAGGCGCTTATGAAAAAGGTACTTCGAAGGCTTCGGGATCGAGGTCTCATTAGCCGAGGAAGGCCCTGGCCAATCCACATATCCACATATCTTACTCAATACAATGCATGGTAGATAGCAGAACAAAGATAACCTAAAAATAAGAAAAAGAGCTCCAGTGACAAACGTTGGAGGATGGAAATAAGGGATGGAACAGAGAAATTCAAAACTTAACAAACATCAATACCCCAAAAAAAAGAGACTTGAAAGCACTATAAACAAAGGTTGTTTGTATGCAACCTATCATGCTGCGAATGAAGATAGAAGAATCCCAAGGGTAATAGAAAGGGTGTGTTTGGTTGTTGGTAGATTTACCAGCATATAGCGGATTGAGGGAGCATATTCTCTCCCAATTCTCCCTCCAAATCTGTTATCTGCTACCGAATCCGCTGACTTCCAAACATTCCCAAAGTGAAACAAATATGAATTTTTAGGGGGGAGAGAGAACCTTGTTCCAATTAATTTCATGGAATCTGGAGCAAATGTGACATCGGAAATGTATTCTTCATGTTCATGAAAAGTGTTACAGCATGACCGTTTACTTTTATCCTATACCTAAATATAAACCCAAGTTAGAATTAATATCGCTTAGTCGAACATTTTATAAAAAAAATATTAAAGAACACAACAATGGATTTCTTGAAAGTATCTAATATTTTCAACCATTGAGTTACTTAGTACTTGGGATGATTATATACGATAAGTTGATAACTAAATACAATTACGCGAAGATCAAAATATCATACTTCCAGTGTTTATAAATTTACCTTAATGCAACCATCATCATCTCCAGAAGCAATGGTCGGTTCTGTCAGGTTAATAATTCTATTTACAACATACCCAATCAATCAACAATTGCACTTTACCAAACTTGGTCCAAATAACATTTCTTTTTAACTTGATAGTAAAGAAAACTTACTGTGCCCTTCATCGACAAATCGTATGGCTCTACATGATCGAACACTACCAACAAGAATTAACAAAACCCACACCTAAAAATATTTAAAATATTTCATACAAGCAGTATCAGTACTTCTGTGGCGTATATTCATCAACATAGCGGTACCTGTGAACAAATTAAATGAAACCCACCATCAGTATAATTCTTTTACATTGGAGACGGGTGATGATGGAAGAATTAAACTTACAAAATAAGACCTCCAGTTATCAACCCGGCAGCAACAATTTGAGAAAAAAAAAAGAAATGGGAAAAGCTCATGAAAAAGGCTCCACATGAATCCACATGATGAAAAACTTTGAGACGTGAATATTGAGAAAATAGAAACATGGGTGCAGTGTGCAATCAACAGCAAGTGAAGGCATTTGAAAGAACATACTCTTACCTACTAAAAATTTTGTTAATGAAAAAGGGATTTAAGGAAATAATTAAGAAACCTGACACACCATATTATAAACCATAAAGATGGCAGAACGCAGACTCAGTTTCAGGTTCATGTAAAACACTAAATAGCATGGACAAGATGGGAAAGAAAATGGACTAAGAATGGTATCCTAACATTTTCAGAAAACAAAAAGAAAGGAAAATAGGGTGTTGAACATTGAATCTGGGACTTTGAGCAACCCATCAAATCAGCACTGCAGGCCATGCTAACCCCCTGACCTGTAAATAGATACAGTTACTATCCCAAGAAAACTGAAAGAACGGATTAGCAAAAAACTATTCGCAGAAAGAAAGGAAAATAGATGGAAAAACATTAAATTACAATGCATTAGAGAACATTGGTACATGAGATTGGAAAATAACTAATACATTTGCGAAATAGACACCAAGGCTAAGCTGTTATAGGCATTAAAACATGCAACAACATACTATTGTAATAATTTTTTTTTTATGAATGAACTAAAATAAATTACTACACATCTAACAATCAAAGACTTTGCAAAAGGAGCATTGATGACAGCCTTTCGTGACTGTCATTTGCGTCCAATTTAGTGTCTTGATGATGACTTTTTGCTCCTAATTCCATTGATTTTTGATTAATAGTCATAAAGGATTAGGAAAGATGAAAGAAGAATTAAGATTGCAAAGAAGTTGGAAAATACATGAAAAATGGCTTGAAATTCTGAGTTTTCCTTGAAAGTCTCGCACGCAGTGTTTCTATTGAACTGATCCACGCTTTGTCATGCAGAAGGAAGTTAAGCTGGAAAACAGCGGGAAGTGGAAAGGACATAGCGAGGAAAGAAAAGGAATGATGCGAGGACTTGTTTCCTAAGTCAGAAAGAGATTTAAGGAAAATGTGCGAATGCTGAAGTCCACGCGATGATGATTGACATCGCGAGGAAAGGAAGTCTGTGTAAGACAGAAGCTTTAACCGTTATGGCGAGAAGCAGAGTTCTTTGGGAGAAACTGTGAGACCTCGCCTCATCACGAAAGATGATTATATGTTTACTCTCGCTTTGAAGGAACTGGACAAAGCGAGAGGAAAGCTATTCTGATGCGAGCGGTTATCATCCAAGGCAGAAACAGTTACAACACCCATCTATAAATAAGACCCTTGGGGAATCAGCTCAGCAGGCGGGAGATTGAAGAGAATAGCTCGACTTTACTCTCCAGTCCACTTTTAGAGTTTGGTAGGTAGGTTAGGATTTAATTTTCTCTGCAATTTACTTTCATGTTCTTCAGATTTGTAATTTGTTTTCGTAGATCTGTAATTCAATTCCGCAGTAGATTTCTTTAAGATTAGCTGTTAGATTAGCTAGAGGATACCCTGGAAGGAGAGTCGCTTTCGGATCGCTTGTTCATCCATCATGACGATCATCATCTAAACTCCGACTCACTCGCTCATCTTGCATTATTCTGATAGCAATCAGATTTCCAGGTGTATTCGTTTTTAATTCTTTGTTATTTGAGATACAAGAAGAATGATTGATTATCAGATTGTGAATTTCTTATCTTTCTGGTTTCTATTTTCATTTCGTAATTCTGTTTCAGCAGAGTATAAACCTCAATTGCATCATTTAATCTGAATTTTGCATCATATCTTTAATTCGATTTTCAAAGATCATAATACTTCCACATCTTTAATGCGCTAATTGTTCGTTCCAATTACGAAAGAAATTTGGATGTTGTAATCGAGTTAGGTATGATCTGGCAGAATTATGAATTTACTCGATTTCCTGTCAATGTTATGTTTATAGAGGAGAATCATAAAGTTTAATGTTCAGAACTCTAAAAGGTTCCTGGAGACCCAATGCAGTGTTAATCATAGCTTGATAATCTTTGAGAATCAATAATTTTGAGTTCATGAGCTTGGATGCAAAAGATTCTATATTCATAATTTTCTGAACAGAAATTCCAGAAGGTAGTTATGACAGTTATAAATTCTGATCATTTACTTCGAATAAGGATATTCCCTCGCTTCACCCTAAAAGATGATGCGAGGAAATATCCAGATAGATCTATTATGACAAAGGTTATGTGAATACTCACGCGATGTCAATCTGACAAAGCGAGAGGATCAATCTATAACATCAATAGATTTGATATCCATTTTATAGGATATTAATCATTTACTTTTACTTCTTATATGTATATAACCAGTACCTATAAGTAGGAATTGAGTACCTCGCCGCATTATTACAGAACTATTGCGAGGCATTTAATTCCTTGTATAAACAAAATCTGGAGAACGTTCTTTGAATATTAGCTCCCTCCACGCTGTACAGACATAGCGCGCGGAAAATTGGAATGTTCATAGTTTGAAACCCAAAATAGTTACTGCGAGCTATATTGGACACTTATTTTGCAGAGTTATTTCTCAAATTCTCTTTCTTGGGAAAGTTATTTCCTAATTCTGTCTAGTTTCCAACGTATATTTTGGAAGCACCCTTTGCATTTTGATTAAGAGGATTCAGAACCCTCAACGTTTCTTTATATATATATAATACTACATATATATATAATATTTTGGGATATTTCCCAGTATATGATGAATAATCTTACTTCATGATTACAAAAATTACATTTCATATGTGCAACACGTTCTACTATTTTACACTGGTACGCTGAGAGAGATGATGATATAGGTTTACTCAATCATTATTTACTCAGGACTGATAAAGAACAAACTTGTTCTTCAGTTGGGCATTTAGTACCTGTCGTTTAAAAGGGAAAGATGTTTCAAGAACCATCTTTTGTCCTAAAAATTAGTAGAGTATCAGGAAGATTAATTTCCGGGGTTCATAGTATTAGTTAACACTATAGCTATGAGTAGGAGATTAAATATTTCTACTACAGTCTACTAATCCTGAGTCAAATCATGGATATTTGGAGCTGTTTACAGAGACTTCTTGAGCTAAATCAGTTATACAAATCTGAGTAGTCTGGATAGGTCAAGGAATTTGAATAGCAATTTCATCTTGATATACTTACAAGACTATTATTCCTTATGAATACTTGCAGGAATTACTCTGAAGAGATAAATCTTATGAAAACATTGGATGATAGATTTAAATATTAGCTTTTTCATTTGTTGTAGAGGACATCCAATACAGGATCATAAGATCAGTTTGATCAGAGTGATAAAAAGAACAACTTCAAGTTCAGACGAATATAGTAAGATTTAGAAGTGACCTCAAGTTGTCAAAGGCTTAATCTAAGTCTGAAAGAAAAGATTAAGTGACAGTTCTGAAAGCTATTATCATAGAAGGAGTCTGGCAGATCATTCTGTAATGGTAGTATTCCATGATTTCAGAGCTTAGAATGTCATGACACTGAATCACAAGTACCTGTCTTGGGAAGTGATTAAAGACATGAAGAATTGATTGAATTGTGTAAAGGATTTTTCTATCTCAAAGAACCTTCATTATGTTTTATCCAATGAAGTATGATAATCTCACCATATGCTTATTTCATTTGATTTGGTCTGTAATACCTTAAACACATGAATAAGATCATAATATCTTACATCATTTCAATTGTTTTCTTCACTGCATTTATAGTTTTGAGCATTTACATTTCAGTAGTATTCTTAGTAATAATCATTACACCATTCTTAAACCAAGAGTAGAGACAGATTCTGAAGCTAATAACTCTATTAAAACACTTCTATCGTGTAACTCTCTTTTGAACGATCCCGACAATTAAAATAAATATTGCAGCTTGATACCGTGCGCTTTCGGTAGGAGAAACTAGGCAAGCTTTTTAACAACCCTATATAGATTATAGTGTAAAGGCTGTCGGGGGGCACTGACCGAGGTTTCGCCTCAAAAGCTTCATGGCGCCGTTGCCGGGGAGGGTGTAGCGTTATGAATTTTAGAACTGTAGATATTCTTGGTTTAATTGTAATTATTTACTTTTTATTATAACGAATTCACAAATTCTTTCATTTTGTTCACAGAGAAGCCTCAACAGTTTATGAGCGAGAGAAAAACTCGATCTTCAAGACCACCTTTGCTTCCTTTTAATTGTGAACTTGAGAGAACAGCAAGGCTGATCAGAGCAAGTGCAAGAAGGAGACAGAGAGATCTTGCAGAAGGAAATCTTTCAACCATAACAAGGATGGCCAACAATGGACAGAATGACGGACCTGGGAACTTGCCAAATGGACAACCAGATAATCAGCAAAACATTCCACTTCGAGGACCTTTTCAAGCACCACAAAGAGCTGCTGCACCACAATTTATTCATCAACACTATTTTCCACCAAATTTTGCTAATCCTGTTCCGAACCCTCAAGAAGAGCAATATCAACCATGGCAACCTAATGTCGATCAATATTTGGCTGGGACGGATGAGGAGGTTGATATACCACCTGGTATATTGAACCTAGCATCTTCTAGAGCGTTCTATGGAATGAGTGCTGAAGATCCTCATTTACATCTCAAGAAGTTTGTTGAACTGAGCAAGACAGTAAAGAAAGGAAGAGCTTCAAGGGAAACCATTCAGTTGGCTATGTTTCCATTCTCTTTGGATGGCTCAGCTAAAGAATGGTATGATTCATTAAATGCTCAACAGAAGGCTACATGGCCAGAATTAGTCAGGAATTTCCTACTCAAGTATTTTCCTGAAAGCAAAGTTGACGAATGGGTAGACAAGATCTCTAGTTTCAAGATGAGAAAGGGGGAATCTCTTAAGGATGCCCGGGATAGATTCTTCGACATGCTCAAGAGATGCCCACAACATGGTATAACTGAAAGAAGGTTATTGAAGATTTTCTTCACTGGACTAACTCACACTTGGCAAATGATGATCAATGCCACTGGAGGGGAACAATTGCTTCAAATGCCACTTGACAGGGCGTGGTCAACAATAGATACTATGACAGCCAGCAGGGCAGTCCTCCAGGACGATGATCCACCATCTCCTACCAGAAAAAGTCTTGTCATCCATACAGATAAAAATGAAGAGAAATTTGCAGCACTCTCCAAGCAGATTGCTGATTTACAGTTGGCTCAGAAAGCAAATCAACAGGCTCAGCATCAACAACAACAGCAACCAGTAATGGTCCTTCAACCTGCTCCAATGGAATCTGTGTATCAGTGCGGAATTTGCTCAGGGCCACATCACAATGATCAGTGTCCACAAATTCAGGAAGCCCCAAAGCAGGATGAGAGCTGCAACTACACCGGATTCCAAAACAAACACCCGAATCTGAGCTATGGTAATACTCAGAACGCACAAAATGCACATCTTCTGAACCCACAACAATCAAATCAGCAGCAGTTTCGTCCTTCACAACCATTTTATCCACAACAACAGATGTACCCACAGAGACCTTTCCAGCAGGTGAACCAACAGAATAGGCCATTTGGACAGTTTGCACCAGTCCCGGTGAACTTTCCACAACAACCTTATCCTGTTGCTCAAGATAATACTTACTCTTTAAAAGTGGAAAATGCTCTGAAGGAGTTCATTGTTAAGCAGACAGAGACGAATAATCAACTGCAGGCTTCAATCAAGAATGTTGAGAATTCAGTGACGGAGATGGCCAAACTATTACAGCAGAGAGAAAAAGGGAAATTACCAAGTTCTTCTGAAACAAACCCACAATGTAAGGCAGTTACATTGAGGGGAGGAAAAGAGGTTGTTGATCCTGAATTTGAAAAGAAAAGAGATAGGTTGCTGCAACAGAAAAAGTTCAAGGATGTTCAAACAATGGAAGAAGATGACCACCCTGAACAGAGACAGATACTTGAGGAAAAGGGTTTGGAAAAGAATGTCTCAGGATATTCCTTTCCTAAGGAAAAAGAGGGAGGTAATGATAATCCTAACTCTACAGGTAACAAAAAGGATTCACTGGATGAGCACATGCCCAGGATACCATATCCTGGGAGACTTAAAAATGATCTTCAAGAAATTAAATTTAAGAAATTTCTTGAAAAGATTAAGGCCATCGAAATATCAATCCCTTTGGTTGAATTAATTGCTGAAATGCCCACTTACGCTAAGTTTCTGAAAGAATTAATTTCAGGGAAAAGAAGTGCAGGAGAGCAGCACATGGTGGTCCTAAATCAAAACTGTAGCTTGGTTCTTCAGCAGAGGATTCCTCCAAAGCTTGAAGACCCAGGGAGTTTCACCTTACCTCTGATTATCAACAGCAAAGAAGCCGGGCGAGGACTCTGTGACTTGGGAAGCAGCATCAACGTGATGCCACTGGCTATGGCGAGACGATTGGATTTGGGAAAGATGAGGCCAGTCAATATGACCCTCTTCTTTGCTGATCAATCAAGCACGAGACCAGAAGGGATCATTGAAGATGTTATAGTAAAGACAGGAGGCCTTTGTTTTCCAGCTGACTTTGTCATTCTTGACATCGACGAAAATGTCAGAATTCCTATCATATTGGGAAGGCCTTTTCTGGTGACTGCGGGAGCCATGATCGATGCAAAGAATGGCATTGTGAAGCTTCATGTTGATAATCAGGAGGTCACTTTTGACATGATGAAGATGTCAACATATCCTTTCAACGCTTTTGAAACCAATGTAGCGGGGAATGAATTAGAAGATAGTAATATGGAGGGGGGAAATCTTTTTGATTACTATAATCTCTTTACTACTGATGTAACTGAGAACAATCTCACCCCACTCACAAATGCCAAAGATGCTACTTTTGCTTACTTGTGTGCGGTTAGATTCGCTGATCCTGAGACTGGTGAAATCAAGGATGGATCAGAAAGTGAGGATATGCCATCTTCAGAGCAATCTGAGGATGACATTGATAAAACAGACCCTTTTGAGGAAGGATCTGATTTAAAGATGGAAGTGCAAACTCGAAGCAGATTAACTCCATCGATAGAAAACCCACCTGAGCTTGAGCTTAAGGTATTACCAGAACATCTTAAGTATGCCTTCTTGGCAGACAAAAAGAAGCTTCCGGTAATAATTTCATCCAAATTGAGTGAAGAACAAGAGCAAGCTCTAGTAGGTACCCTTAAAAATCATATTCAGGCAATTGCTTGGACTATAGCAGATATCAAAGGCATCAGTCCACACATTTGTATGCATAGGATTCTGATGGAGGATGAATACAAACCCTCCAGACAACCACAAAGGAGGCTAAACCCACCAATGCAGGAAGTTGTCAAGAAGGAGGTAATCAAGCTACTTGATGCAGGTATAATCTATCCTATCTCTGATAGTAAATGGGTCAGTCCAACGCAAGTTGTACCCAAAAAGGGTGGAATTTGTATTGTGACAAATGAACATGGTGATGAAGTAGCAACAAGACCAGTAACTGGTTGGAGAGTTTGCATTGACTATAGAAAATTAAACACTGCCACAAGAAAAGATCATTTTCCTTTACCGTTCATTGATCAAATGTTAGAAAGATTGTCAGGTAAACCATTTTACAGTTTTCTTGATGGTTATTCAGGTTATAATCAAATAGTTATTGCTAGTGAAGATCATGAGAAAACAACTTTTACATGCCCATATGGAACATTTGCTTATAGAAGAATGCCTTTTGGATTATGTAATGCTCCTGCTACATTTCAAAGATGCATGATGAGTATTTTCTCTGATTTTATTGAAAAATGCATTGAAGTGTTTATGAATGATTTCACTGTTCATGGAACTGACTTTGAAGATTCTTTAAAAAATTTGTCAAAAATTTTGCAGAGATGTGAGGACACTAACCTAGTTCTTAACTGGGAAAAGTGTCATTTTATGGTTCAAGAAGGAATTGTTCTGGGACACAAAGTATCTAGAGCAGGAATAGAAGTAGATAAGGCTAAGGTTTCTGTAATAGCAAATCTACCACCACCTAAAACAATTAAGGCAGTAAGGAGTTTTCTTGGTCATGCTGGTTTTTATAGAAGGTTTATTAAGGACTTTTCTAAGATAGCAAGACCTTTGTGTAATCTTCTTCATAAGGATGTAACATTCAGCTTTGATGAAGACTGCTTAACAGCTTTTAAGACTTTGAAGGAGAAATTAATCACTGCACCTATAGTTCAGTCTCCTGATTGGAGTCTACCTTTTGAGCTCATGTGCGATGGTAGTGAGAATGCAGTAGGAGCAGTTTTGGGGCAACACAAAGAAGGCAAACATCATGTTATCTATTATGCTAGCCATACTCTTAATGATGCCTAGATAAACTACACTACTACAGAAAAGGAAATGTATGCTGTAGTTTTTGCCTTTGATAAGTTTAGACAGTATCTTATTGGAGCCCAAACTATAGTTTACACAGATCATTCTGCATTACGATATCTTTTCTCAAAGCAAGAAGCCAAACCGAGGCTGATAAGATGGGTTTTACTTCTACAAGAATTTGACATTATTATCAAGGATAGAAAAGGAAAAGATAATGGAGTAGCAGACCACCTTTCTAGATTGGAGGAGAAAACAGAGAAAGAGGAAGTTGTAAATGATAAATTCCCAGATGAACAATTGTATGCTTTGCAGTTGCATCAATTTGATTGTCCTTGGTTTTCAGATTTTGCCAATTATCTAGCTTGCAAGATTGTCCCGAAATTTAAAGACTCTCATCAGAAGTCGAGGTTTTTCAGAGAAATTCAGAAATACTATTGGGATGACCCCTTTTTATTCAAGTTTTGTTCAGACCAGGTTATTAGGCGCTGTGTTCATGAAAAAGAAGGTTTCCAAATTGTCAGGAAGTGTCATGAGAACCCTTTGGGAGGCCATCATGGTCCTGCTAGGACTGCTAGAAAAGTTCTAGACTGTGGGTTTTACTGGCCAACTATCTTCTTGGATTCCCAGAAACTTATAAAGATGTGTGATAGATGTCAAAGATTGGGAAACATTTCAATGAGAGAAGAAATGCCTCAAAAAGGGATTTTAGAAGTAGAGATATTTGATGTCTGGGGAATTGATTTTATGGGACCATTTCCCCCCGTCTTTTGGTAATCATTATATTTTAGTAGCTGTTGATTATGTTTCAAAGTGGGTAGAAGCAGTAGCCTTGCCCAATAATGAAGCTAAACAAGTTACTAAATTTCTACAGAAGAATATTTTTACCAGGTTTGGAGCCCCTCGTGCCATTATATCTGATGGAGGATCTCACTTTGTGAATAAGCTCTTTGAGAAATTACTAAAGCAGTATGGCGTTCATCACAAAGTTGGATCACCATATCATCCTCAGACAAGTGGACAGGTGGAGGTATCTAATAAGGAAATCAAGCACATTCTACAAGCTTCTGTGAACATCACAAGAAAAGACTGGTCAAAGAAGTTAGATGATGCTTTATGGGCTTACAGAACTGCTTTTAAAACTCCTATAGGAATGTCTCCCTACAGATTAGTTTTTGGAAAAGCATGTCATCTTCCAGTTGAGTTAGAACATAGAGCATATTGGGCCATTAAAATGCTCAACATGGATTTTCAGTCAGGACAAGATAAGAGGAAGTTTGATCTGTCTAAACTAGAAGAGATGAGACTGGAAGCATATGAGAGCAGCAAGATTTATAAAGATCGAACTAAGAAAATTCATGATTCAAAAATTAAACATAAAGAATTTTATGTTGGTCAATTGGTTTTGCTTTATAATTCTCGTTTGAAATTATTTCCAGGTAAGCTCAGATCAAGGTGGACAGGACCATTTCCTGTTGTAGCTGTTCATAACAATGGATCAGTGACAATTATGCTCAATGAAGGAGAAAAGACTGTGAATGGACACAGGCTAAAGGAATATATTGGTCAACAAGATCTAAATATCCAAACTGAATATTTGGATAATCCTTAGTTTTCTGTTTTCTTAAAAAAAAAAAAAAAAAAAAAAAAAAAATGGGGGGTGGATACTACCCAGGTTAACTGAGTAGTATTCCCTTTTTCTTTAGATTTATTTTTCATCTCTAATTCTTTTATTCTTTATTTTCAGGAATTCGAGAAATAAAGCTGTGATGGAATGAAGAAGGAAGAGACATGAATCTTCAAACATGTTTTTGAGTATTAAGTGTTTGGAAAATGGAGTATGTATGAATTCTGAGGCCACGCTTCTGTAATTTTATCAAAGCGTGAGTCAAAATGAGTTACTCCTACTCACGCTTTGTAAAAGTTATGATGCGAGGTGATCAGTTCAAACTTTTATTCTGTTGAAATTTAAAATTTGTTAAGGAATAAGAGTTTGGTGTCTACGCTTTGTTGAAAAACAAAGCGAGACTATTTTACTCTGGGAATTGTACAAAAATATTTTCTCGCTTTGTAATTGACAAAGCGAGAAAAGCATTTTTATACCCACGCAATGACAATCGACAGAGCGAGAGTCTGGGAATTTTGAACGGATAGATTTTCAAACTTCTCAAAGACCAAAATACCCTTTTCAGACTCTTCTTCTTCTCGTACACTAACCATCACGTCGTTTCAATTGCTAGTAATTATGGCAGAATTTAGTTTTTCTGCTATAAAATCTAGTTGAATCCTCCTATTTCTTTCATCCCAAACATTTCCATTCTGAGAAATTATCCTAAAACCATATTCAAAAGATAGAATGGCCGCACCAGCTCCAAATGCTAGAACATCCATTCTAGACATTCCTGAAGAAATCTTGGGAGATATTCTCTCAAGGTTGGGAAGGGAAGAGATGAAGGACGTAGCCAGGTTAGCCCCAACCTGCAAAAAGTTCGCCAAGGCAGCTATGGCACCTATAGTATGGAGGAGGGCAAATGTGGAGAGAAGGATGACTGCAGAGAGGACACTTGACTCTCATTACATCCGAATACTTCGAAGGTGCAGAGAGGCGGGAAATTTTATGCTAAAGCTAGAACCTGCGCTCTTGAGATTCTGCTATACAGGGCTCAAGGAAGCCGCCTTTGAAGTTCTTAAACCTGGAGTCGATGACAATCATCATCCCTCAATGTTCATCAAGGCTTTCATTCTTTTGAGTATGGAGAGCCTTGAGGAAATTGATGAGGGATTGTACCTTCTCGGCTCAATCTTTAAAGATGAAGATCACATCCACAAGATGGAGGCGAAGATCAGCAAGCTATTCAATGAAAGCGAAGAGGAGCCTAATCCCTTCAAGGGACAGGGACATCGCGAGTACTGCGATTATTTAGCACCACATAGTAGGGAATTAGTTAGGGAACCTCCACACTTTAACTATGGTGCCACAAACATTGATTGTTTGTGTTGTGAGGTTACTAGTTTAGTTAGGAGATTAAGAGAAAATTTTAATGAGCATGTAATTGAATCTGAGTCAGAATTAGAAACTGATTCAGATTCAAACTGATCGATTATGTAATCTCTGAATTTGTATCTAAAATACTAACCCTTTTGGTGTTGCTATATATTTACTCCTCGCTTCATTTTTATTAAAAGGAAACAACTTGATTGATCTTATCCTTTACATTAGATTTTTATCTGTTCTTAAATAAAAATTTTAAAATAGGGTTATTTTAGGCTTAATCATTACTCCCTGCAGAGACAAGATTTATTATCTTGACCCCTGCAGTTCTTAGATAAAAATAGGCGTCTCTGTCCTTGCAGTCATTCCTCTCACTTGTCATTTCAAAAATCTTCATCAGATTTTCTTCTCTTACTCAAGAAGAAATCGCCATACACCATTTTTATCACTTTCAACCATTTTCATAAGCAAGATCATGGCCGAGAACAATCCGTAAGCAATCTCGTTCATCTTCTCGTTCTTTTATTCTTAGTTTTATTCTGAAAAAATTTGTAGTCAAATTGCATTTCTAGACCTAGGGTTCATGTTTTTATTTTTTAGGGAATGGTTGTAGGAAACGAAACATTAATCATTTAAGATTCCTCATAACTAAGAGCCGTTTCTTTACACTCATTAATCCAGAGAATCCTTTTTGAAATTTTTAGTTTGTAACTGATGCATTATCCTTATGAGACCTTGAAACTTCATATTAGGAAGGAAGCTCCCATTTCGAGTATTCTGGTTCCATCATAAAACTATTCCCCTGTGTTCCTCATTATATTGTTTTCTGGAAACAGAAATGCTAGGAACACACAGCGCATTGGGACTCAAATATCCCATCTACCCACTGATTTGTTGGGGGATATTTTATCAAGAATTGGAAAGGATAATGTTAGAGAGCTCTTCAGGATAGCAGAAGTCTCTCCAATATTTTACCAGGCAAGTAAAACCCATCTTGTATACAAGAGGGCGGACTTGGAATCGTGTATGATGTGGAGAGAGGATGCCTATCCGGACAATCAGAAAAGATTCATCCGGGAGTGCCAAAATGCAGGGAACTTCATGTTCAATATTGAACCTGCATTGAGGGCATTTGTGGAGGAAAAAGATGAGAAGAAGGCATATGAGATCCTCAAGCCAGGACTGGATGATGGGCATGAACCTACCATTCTGCTCAGAACGATGCTTCTGTTAACAAAACAAGAGGATAAGTGGATTGAAGAAGGATTAGAGTTAGTCCAAACAGTAGCTTCTGATGTTTTAGAAGTGGTGTTCATTAAGATCTACCTTTTTCATTGGCTCATTCATATTCCTCAACTTCCAAATCCTTTCCTAGGGCAACCAGAGATGAGCTACTGCAAGGATCACACCTTGCAGGTTCGAGTCTTACTACCACCACAAATCAGGATAGACTGCATCCCATGTCAATTCTTTGACATGGTGAGGCAGTTTAGACTGTATTGCGGAGAAGTGTTCCCTGATGAGTTCATGTGGACCGACTCCGATGATGAGGAAATTGATATTTGGTAGTTAGAATTAGAAGTTCTATATTATTATATATGATTGTAACTTCTGGATATTTTGATGTACTTTGGATTATTTGGATTTTGTGTATTGCAATTCTCCTACTTTTCTATTCTATATGATCCGCTTCTTTACTCAACTCAAAAATGAATTAAGAGATGAAGCTGGAAATCAGGAAATAGGGATGGAAGAATTGGTAATCTGTAAAGGAATGAGCTAAGGATGGATTTCTGTTAGGCATTAAGATTAATCTGGTGAAGAAGATTTAATCAGGCTTAATACTAAATTTAGAAGTCTTAATCCTTTTCAATGATTACCCCTCGCTTTGTTCTCAACCAATCCAATTTTATCCAATTTACTTTGTTGTCGACTTCACTAATTAAAATTTTGAATCAATAACCAGACTCACTGATGTGGCAGGTCTAGAATGAGTGAATACACTCTGAGTACTTGAGTACCCTATTTTTTTATTCTTTAACTAGACCAGCCCATTGCTTTATATAAGACCTATAACCTTCTCATTTTTTCAAATCATTTTCATATCTTTTCATATTCTCTCTCTCGAGAAGAAACCGCCATCTTTTAAGTCTTTCTTCTTCCCTTATTTGCGAAACTCTTCTACAGTAACACTCAGCTCAGGAACAATCCTAATGGCGAGCAACAACCCGTAAGCTCTCCGTTCATTTTTCATCGCATTTCTTCCTGGTGTTTTAAGTTGCTACATTCTGCATTATAATGTCTTCACTTATACTAGGGTTTAAGTTTTTCATCCACTGTCGTTCTTCCCTAATTCTAAAACTTGTAGTATAGCTTCAACTGATTCTTCTTCTTTAAAATTCGATTAAATAACAGTGAGGAGCATCTTTCTGAGTCCTCTGCTTTACATCTGACTGATCTTCCATTGGATGTCCTTGGGGAGATTCTGTCACGAGTAGGGCAGAGCAGCTTTGAGGATCTGCTCAAGTGCAAACAAATCTGTTCAACATTCACAATAGCCTCAGAACATCCTATTGTCCTTCGGAGATTTAATGTACAGGATCTAGCCTTTAAAAGAATTTCCAATGAATCCTCTGGTAAAATCAACTTTCTAGATGCCTGTAGAGAGGCTGAGAATCATATTTTGAATTTGCCCAAGGCTTTGGAATTGTTTGTACAAGGGAAAGAATCTAAAGCATTTCAGATCCTGGATGAAGGAATAGCGGATAACTTTAAGATGTCCCAATATTTTAAAGCTCTATGTTGCCTAAGTAAAAGTTCTAAGGAAGAGATAGAAGCTGGATTTCGCTTAATTAGTCCAATCTTAATGGATAGATTTAACAGTTATGAATTTAGATACAATTTTCTCACCTTAGTTTCAGAATGGGAGTATGTTCCAAATCCATTCTTAGGGCAGGAAAATAGAGAATTTTGTGTTGTAAAAGTTCGTGATCAGGAAATCTTCCATAAGTCATCATACAATACAGCCGATCAGGTCTGCTATCTCTGCTGTGATACAAGAAGAGCTATAGCTGACTTTAGGATGGCAGCAGGGGAGAACTTTGATAATCATAGCATTAATGAATAAGCTTTTGGACAAAGGAGAAAGAGAATGATGTATGTGACATGTTCTCTAATTTTAACTTTGAAACTGTCACTAGATCAGATATTTCGCGCAATGTAATGTAGCCTAATTTTGATAATAAAAACTAATCTCATTGCTACATAAATGTTGAGTTTAACTTTGAATTCTGTGTTCTTTCTCCTTCTCTTTTCAGAAATGTCGAAAACCCTCAACTCTTGGAAACTCAATTACTTGATTTACCAATAGAGTTACTGGGAGACATTCTGTCAAGACTAGGAATGGAAAGCATAAAGGCACTTTTTAGAGCGTCCGAAACTTCTAAGCAATTTCTCTCAGCAAGCAGGTCATCGTTAGCTCTAAAGAGAGCTAATTTGGAAACTTGTGCTGTTTGGAGAGGAGATGCTTATCCAAGTAACCAAGTCAGATTCATTAAAAGATGCCAGGATGCAGGCAACTTTATGTTTAATATTGTGCCTGCATTGATAGCCTTTGTCGAGGAGAAAAATGAGGCAAAAGCTTATGAAATTCTTAAGCCTGGTTTAGATGATAAACACAAATCAACCATTTTCATAAGATCCCTTCTACTGCTTTCCAAACAAGATCCACAGCTGGATGAGGAAGGAATTCAATTGATCAAATCTGTAATTCAAGACCCTTTTGAACTTTTATTCTTAAAAATGAGTGTTCTCCACTGGCTCCTTTATGGTGAGAAGTTCCCTAACCCATTCCTTGATCAAGAGGAAAGGAGTTTTTGTAAGAGCCACTCTATCCAAGAGCGACAGCAATTACCTTTTAATGAAAGGATGGACTGCATTCCTTGTGAACTGTTTGATTATGTCAAGCAGTACAGAAGAGCAAGTGGCGAACTAGGCATATTATTTGAATGGGAGCAGTGGAACAATGCAGAAGAAAATCAGGATGAAGAAGAACTACTAGAATTAGAATAATCTAGAAATCAAGTGATTAATATTTTCTTTGCTTGTATCTTTTGTGTTCTTGTCTTGGGACAGAGAATTATGTGGATGATTCAAGGTTGTACATCCCTTTTCCATTAATGAATTGCAATCTCTAGTTTTTAATTCTACTTTTGTTTTTTTTAACTTTACTCAGCTATGAAATTGGAACTACATCAAAGCAACCAAGGACTTCACTAGAAAAATCTGGATCGGGGGAAACTCAGATCACAGATCTTCCCTATGAGATTCTTGGAAACATTATATCAAGATTTGCATTTGACCACCTTGAGACTGTCTTTAATTGTAAACTGGTTTGCAAAGAGCTCGAAAAAGCTACTCATCATCCTTTAGTCTTGAAAAGGGCTTCTCTTGAAGACTTTACAGCATGGGAATGGGGAACTTTTGAAGAGACACAAAGCATTTTCCTTGAAACCTGCAAAAATGCAGGAAATTGGATGTACCAGTTACATGAGGCACTGCGTTTATTCGTCAAAGACAAGAATGAACAAGCAGCGTTTGAACTTCTGAAACCTGCAATTACTGATAATCACCCTCCTTCCATCTATGTAAAAGCTCTTATGCTCTTAAGTAAGGATGAAAGGGAGGAGCAAGAGAAGGGAATTTGGCTCTTTGCTCCTCTGTGCAAGAATAGACGAAGACTCAAGGATCTTCGACTTCAAGTCAGAGGGTGGATATCCAGTTATGAGGAATTCATATCACCTTTTCAAGGACAACCCAAGAAGAGACTCTGTGACCTTAGGAATTATTATGATAACAATCATGGTCCCTCAAGGAATACTTATGGAGTTGTGTCAATTTACTGTATGAGGTGCTTAGTTTCTGAGCATTGTAATCTGTTTCAAAGATTTGGAATTGAGGCAGAGACACCTCCTCATCTGTAATTGATAGGTTGAATGTCATAAGAAACACCATGCTTTGTAGTTCCATATTTTCTGATTAACTAGATGTTTTGCTTTTGATTAATGATGTTTTGAATTCGAACTTCCTGCTATTTTCTGATTAAACTAGACTCAGTAAGCATTGAAATGTTCACATTTAGAGCAAATCTCTAAATGTGAGTATGGTGATGTCATGAATAGAATGATGAATATATAAAGAAAAGCTGGTATTATGTTTCTTTTCTATCATTTGCACATTTAGAGTCAAGCTCTAAATGTGAGTATGGTGACACTAATTTACCAGTTGTTCTTGTTTCTTAAGGATTCATAAGATGACCTTTGAAGAACTTCAAGCTCGAAATATAGAATCGGACAAGAAAGATAAATCATTCTGGGCAAAAACGAGAACGGTCAAGATGGTAGAAACTATCCGAAAGAGTGGTGGATGGACAGCAATGCAAATTTCACCTCCAGAATTTTATATCAATCCATTTATGCTTCAACATATACCAGAAAAGGAAAAGGAATCATTGAGGATTGATTTAGAAGAAGCATTCTGGGAAAAGATGAATAGATTTTGGGATGAACAAATGATAATCCTGATCAATGATAGGCAATGGCCTAATCAAATCAGACTGGAAAGAATTTTGGAAAGGGAAAGGAAGTGCATGGCTGAGTGGACTCAGGATTGCTACAGAATGATCAATCCGAAAGATCAGACAGGGCTGGAATTGGACTACTTTGATCCCCAACCACTACCAAAATATGTTAAGCGACTCACCAAATACTGCTGCAAGCTTAATGAAATCCGGAATGCTAGAGTCTATGATGCTCAGCAGGCACTCCCTGCATACATGCCTCCAACATTCCTGAACAAGAAGGGACCCATTGAACAGAATTTCTTAACAAATCTGGCCTTAGACAGGATTATTGATGCTCGCATCAATTTAAGGCATGATCTTGAGCCTTATTTCAAGAAAGCTAAACAGGGTCAGATGGTATGGAAAGACGTCCTTAGAATTATTCAAGAAGCCAGAAATGGCTGGATCAGGTATATGAATAAATGGTCAAAAGGGGATGATCTGAAGAGAAGTATTCTTAAACCAGGGTTGGTAAGGAAACCTAATGAGGAATTTCCTTTGGAGGAGTTTGCTGAATTGATGCCAGAACAGCAAGCATGGATTAAGGATGCAGAGAAGAGAGAAGCTGAGAGATCAGGCAAAAACAGAAAGCAGAGATCAGATGCAAAACAGACACCACAAAACATAGTAAGGAATATTTTTAGAGAATCTGTTGTTAATGAAGGACTAGAACCCATAGCAAATTTCAGGAAAGTTTCAGCTCCGTCAATAACACCAGCAGATGCAGATCTACTCATTACCGACAGACCCAATAAGATCATGAAGAGATTACCTCTAACTCTCCAACAGGAAGTTCATGGATATGTCCAGGAGAGGAAGAAAGAATTCATAGAAAAGTATGTCAGGTATGATGCTATGTGCAGAGAAAATGCATATAAGGAGCACAGGCCTTACACTGATCAAACACAAGGAAGAATTCAACAGGTAATTATTGATGATTGGGATGCATGGAATGAGAAATATCTGAACAGAAAGGGAATGAATATCATGCTGAAAGGGTTAGGCAAGAATTTTTATATTAAGAAGCATGATTCAGATGAAGACAGCACAGATGATGAGCAAAGAATTGAGAAGATGAGAGTAGTTGATGAGGTTACAACTATATTGGGAGAAAAGAACGAGGGAGATGATGAAATCCATCCGATTCTGCAAGAGAGTATGGAGTGCTACTATGCAAACAGACGAAAGGCAGATCGAGAATGGGAGGAACTCATGAGAACTCAAGACAAGAAAGGTAAAAAGAAAGTATCCTCCAGAAAGAGGAAGTCACACAATCTCAGTTCAAGCACTTCTGATGAAGTACCTGTAGCTAAGAAAAGGACTGGGAAGAAGGTGGAGGCAGGCAGGCCTGAGGAAGCTAGCCGAATTCTGAGAAAAAGGAGAAATAAAGATGAGATAGCAACTGAAGAAATCCTGGATTTGACAAAAGATTTGATGGATGAAGAGGTTGAGATCCTACAATCAGCTCAAGAAAAGAAAGAAGTTGTTACCTACAAAAGGAGAGGAAGGTTACCTTCTGAACAGAAGGAAACCAACCCTGAAGAATTTAAGCAGCAAGGATCTTCTCTTGAGAATGCAGAACAATTGGGAATCATTCCTGAGAAAGAAAAGCAACAAGAAAAAGAACCTGAAAAGCCAGTTAAAAAGTTCAGAATAAAGATGAAGGCTAGAAAGCCTAAGTATGTATCACCTGACACCAGCTCTGAAGAAAAAGTCGAACCAACCCTAGGGATAGTTCCCTACACAGAGAGGTTGGAGCTCACTTCTTACACTAACTTGGAAGTGGGGGATATAGATCCAGAGGGCTGGAGAGCGTGCATTGAAGAACATCAACCTGATGAACAAGGATCGACTAGACCGAGCACTGATCTCCAACTGGTTCAGATTACTGAAAAAGATGATAGAGAAGGGCAAGATGAAGATCAACAAGCTCAGGTCAATAGGGATCTTATTCAGGTTCAGATTGATTTACAAGGGTTTTCAGGAGAAAATACTGAGCGAGATATACCACCAGAACAAGCTGCAGATGAGCAAGAATTTGTAAATCAAATTGAGGAATCAGTGGCAGACATATTTCAGGAACAGACACTGGAAGATTTACAAACTTTTGAAGATATGAACTTGCATGGAACTACAGTTGGGAACATGACTTACTCTCTGGAAGGACTGATTAAAAAGTTTAGAAAATTGGCTAGAGAAGGAGGGAATGTACTGTAACACCCCGGTTTTTGGTCACCCAGGTCGGGGTGTCACCGCCACACCTCCCTAGCAAGACACGGTTTCTCCGAGCTCACTAAAGAGATGCAAGGCTATGGTTTTTCAGAATTTAAAATATTCAAACAGCCCATTCATATATAATTTGAAAATAATATCATTACAGTTGCAGCGGAAAATAATATCTACATAAGTATAATGCAGCGGAATTTAAATATAGCCAACACGGCCAGAATTACGGGTTAAACAGGCCCGTTCATGCAATTTCTAGTCTAACGTAACATTTACAATTAAAGCATTTCCCCAAAATTCCCATGAATGCATATGATGATGCATATTCTTCAACTCTGAAAGAAACAGGAAAAAAAAATACGGTTTTGGTCAGCACTACGTGCTGAGTAAGTTAACACATACAAGATTATGAGGTTTCAAAGCCTTTATTTAAATTTAATGAAAACATGTGCATAATTTAAATAATTCATGTAATCGCATAATTTAGAAGTATGGATTCATAAGATCATCATATAGCTTGAAACGTAATTAAATAAGTGGCCATAAATCTAACAGCACAATTTAATACAGATTTAATTTGGAATTCTCGCAACTCCTCGTTTCATATCTTTTACAGATCACCACCGCTAGGGCTCTTATGTCCGCCAGCCTTACGCCTGGGCTCTTATGTCCACAGGTATCATGGTCGATCCAAATCTTTTAGTTAGAGTTAATCCGTCCGCTAGACATACGATCACTGTTTCGCTAGGGCTCTTACGTCAACCTAGACATACACTTGGGCTCTTATGTCCCAAGCCGCAGAGAACATTGACAGTATCTAGCTTAGTCATAACCCGCAATATTTTAATCTTGTTTCGTGTATCGTATTTCAAAGTATTTCTATCCGTTTCAACCTCAAGGGCTAATTCCACCGTTTCAACAAGATTTCAAGTTTTGACTCGGTCAACCACAGTTTACTCTAAAATTCGTTAAAAATCAGAATTAATCTCAAAAACTCCGAAATTTCACATCTGACTCCGAAACATCGAGATCTACAACTTTCGTGTTTTAACTTTTTCGATCCGAGATACCTAAATAGGTCAAAAACTCCAATTTTCGTCAGATCAGAAATCTGTCCGCGTCTCCCTATAGCAGTTTAAAAGTTTCGAGATCTACCATAGCAAATGAACTCCAAATTTGATGAAATTTTGCAGAGATCATCTTAAGACAATTATCTACAACTTTCATGTTCGGCTAAAGATCTAATTCGGCCTAGAACCATAGTCAAAAACGTCAACAAGTTCGAATCTATGTTCTGTCAAGAACTTCAAGATCTAAGTTTCAGCAGTTCGGTTTGGGGTGGATTTCTTATATCAAATCATCACGAAAATTTCTGAAATTTTACGGAGGTGTTCTTAACATATAGATCCACAACTCCTATGTTCAACGCCAAGCCTAGATCGGTCTAGATCTAAGGTAGAAATCACCAACAAGTTCGAATAAAGAATCTATCATCGTTTCAAGATTTAAATCTAAAGCAGGCTCGTTTACGATCGGTTTCGGATATCAAAACACGACGAAAAATTATGAAATTTTTACACAACCTAGATCAGAGTCTTAGGAACGTTTTTCGTGTTTTAAGTTTTCCCGTTTGAGGTCGTTTAAAGGATTGGAAAAATTAGACAAAACTGTTGCGCCGTTAGAAATCACATATTGACAGATTTACATAAGATTTGATTAAGTTTCTAGATTCAAATATTTTAACTACTCCCAAAACCGTGTAAGCGTTAACTTACAGATTGTTGAGCGTCCGGGATCGTTGATTCGGAGGCGTGGCTTCCAGTCCTCCGTTTATCTCCTTGATTCGTCGGGTTCTTCGTTCTCGATCCGGATCGGGGGTTTAGAATAGGAAGAGATCGATTTAGGATTCGTTTTGGATCAAGAACAGGAAAAAGAATGGACAAGGATGGTTCGTATCTTACCCCGACAATCGAAGGCTCCCAATTTTCGTCCAAGTCAGTCCCGTTGTTCGGTTTTGTGCCTCCGACGACTTCCGGATCTAGGGTTTCGAATGTATGGAAGGTTGTAGGGTTTTGTAAAGGTATACGGAGCTCCTAGAAGGTCTTATTTATAGATATCTAAGACCTAGGGCGTCCAAAATCTGACCCCAAGGGTCTTGGGTCGAGATATGTTCAACCGAAAGTCGAAAAATCCGCGTTCGGGCGAGAGATTCACGCCACCCCCAAATCTGTCATGTGGCGCGCTCTTGGCGCGGTAAACCCCTTGGAGCGCGCGGCGACCGCACCGTCCTGGCCTGGACTTCGGTCTGGGCCGGGTCGTGCGATCCGTCGCGCTTTTCCTCCTCTCTTTCGGACTTCTATCCCTCTATGTTCTCCGATTCCGATTTCCGGGGTATCTTCGGGCTCCGATTTCCTATCTTAATTTTATTCGGACCTAAATTTATATTTGGACTCGAGTTATTGAGTCTATCGGTGTCGGGTCCCCGTGTACCCATTCATTCGATTAAATTGTCTTCGGCTTCTCGGGTTTTCGGAATTTTATTTTCTTTTTAATTTAAATTCCATTTCTCATTTCCTCTACATTTATTTCCTTATTTATTATATTTATTTTATTTATTGTATTTATTTTATGTTGGAAAATTTCCGGGTATTACAGTCTACCCTCCTTAAGAATCAACTTCGTCCTCGAAGTTGTGTTTCGGCTCTTCTCGTGCCAAAGTCTTTTTGTTGTTTTATTATTTTGCGACTGAACTTAGAATTAAAACTTCTAAGCTGCCTACGTACCCGGTAAAGGGATCAAGCCATAACGTAGTTCAAAACAAGTTGAATTTGCTTATTTATGATTTGGGATACATGATATCGAGTCGAACTCCAAAAAAATTACGGGGTATCACATCCTCTCCCCCTTAGGACTTCAGTTATGTCCCCATAACTGTCTACTCATTATTCTCAAGAGAATTCGGGTTTTGGTCTTGTTTCTCGTCACTCTCTCCTTGCTGAAGGTTCACCAAATCTACTTTCTTTTCGATCGCCTCCTCTGGCGTTCGACATCCACTAGCCTTGTGACCAAGCTTGCCGCACCTACGGCAGGTTCCAGGCTTCGGGCATTGGCGCACCAGATGTGCATGGTTGCATCGTGGACAACGTGGTATAAACGCACCACGGTTGTCGTCTCCCCCATTGTTGAGACCTTTACTTCCTTTCCTTCGGGATCCATTGTCTTTCCTAGAGTTGTTATTGTTGTCTTTCCGATCCTTCTTCTCGAGTCCTTGCGAGTCCTTGCTCGACTCACCATGTTCCTTACGCTTCAATTGCTGGATTCGAGCAATTGATACGGCGCGATCATATATCGTCTGCAGGTTCGCGAATTGTCCTACTGCAAGTATCTCCCGGATACTAAGGTTCAGACCCATCTCGAATTTCTGAGCCTTGTCAGAGTCGGTTGGTACTATCCTCGCAGCGAATCGTACTAGCTCCTTGAATTTGGTGTAGTACTCTTGTACCGTTTGTGCACCTTGCTTTAAGTTGATGAACTCCTCGTACTTCGCAGTCTTGGTGCTCAGTGGGTAGAATCTTTCCCTCAAAGCTTCCTTAAGTTCCTCCCAGGTGTAGGCTTCTTCGTCTTCCACTGAATTCGCTTGGAGATTTTGCCACCACTCATCGGCTTCGCCTCCTAGGTAGTAGGTCACTACGTGTATCTTCTCCTCATCAGGGCACTTGATAGCATTCAAGAGCTTATCAAAGGTACGGATCCATCCTTCCAACTTGGCTGGATCCTCTTGGCCGTCATAATGGGGTGGGTGGTAAGGGTTCACTAATGCCAAGTAGTTGACTCGGGCTACTGGCGGAGGTACTGTTTGTACCCTATGCACCTCGGCATTTCCTAATGCTACAAGGAGTTCCTCTACAGATTTTAAACGTGCTTCCATATTATTGGGCGCTTGATGCACTTGCTCTCCTAGGTTCTGAGGACTTTCACTGTTGTTGGGCGTGTTGGAAAGGTTAGCGTCAGTGCCGTTTGGACTCACCTTCCTTGGTTTCCTCCTAGGCGCCATTTTCTGTTACACGTGTATAGATTAGCTTATCTTGTTTTAGGTAGGTCGCTCGAATGAGACGTTTCGTAAATTTCTAATTTCAAATTTTCGGGTTTGTTGTTTGGAAATCCAAACAAGATTTTTGGAATAAAGAGTGTTTTAATAAAACTTGATTTTCTCATTGTTCCACACGAGGAAGTTTTCTAATTTGTACAAGGGTAGGAATGGCTAAAGCCGAGATTTGTTATGCTTAGGCGAACGCATAGATCAATGAGATCTAGAACTAAGGCAAGATCAGTCTCTAGTTGTTGTTTCTAGTTCGATGTCATGCCTCAAGATTATATAGGTGTAACAAGAGATCTAAGTTAATTTCGCCAAGATCTAAGTTCAACTCGCAAAGATTCTAAGTTAGAATTCGCAAGGATTCTAAGTTAAAATTCGCAAAGATTCTAAGTTCTCTACATAAAAAAGATGCAATATGCAAATGCGACTGATGATTTCCCCCCCCACAAATAATTTATGCACTATATATATATATTTTCCCAAGGGTTTTAAAATAAAAATTTCTCCATGGAAATAATGCTTTAAAAATTTAAAGTAGTATTTAAAATCCTTGGACCTCTATATTGGGTCAAAATAATTATAATTTGGGCTCAAAAATAATTTGGGGCTAGGAAATTTTAGAAATAATACTTTGGGCTTCTATAGTAATAATTTAAAAGTAATCATGGTTTAAAAATAATAGTCTAATAGATTAAAGATAATAATGATTTAAAAATAATAGTTTAAAATAGTTTTAAAATATTCCGGGCTCTGATACCAACTTGGTATCAGATATTTTCTTTGAAATAGATAGTTTTAAAATATTCTGGGCTCTGATACCACTCTGTAACACCCCGGTTTTTGGTCACCCAGGTCGGGGTGTCACCGCCACACCTCCCTAGCAAGACACGGTTTCTCCGAGCTCACTAAAGAGATGCAAGGCTATGGTTTTTCAGAATTTAAAATATTCAAACAGCCCATTCATATATAATTTGAAAATAATATCATTACAGTTGCAGCGGAAAATAATATCTACATAAGTATAATGCAGCGGAATTTAAATATAGCCAACACGGCCAGAATTACGGGTTAAACAGGCCCGTTCATGCAATTTCTAGTCTAACGTAACATTTACAATTAAAGCATTTCCCCAAAATTCCCATGAATGCATATGATGATGCATATTCTTCAACTCTGAAAGAAACAGGAAAAAAAAATACAGGTTTTGGTCAGCACTACGTGCTGAGTAAGTTAACACATACAAGATTATGAGGTTTCAAAGCCTTTATTTAAATTTAATGAAAACATGTGCATAATTTAAATAATTCATGTAATCGCATAATTTAGAAGTATGGATTCATAAGATCATCATATAGCTTGAAACGTAATTAAATAAGTGGCCATAAATCTAACAGCACAATTTAATACAGATTTAATTTGGAATTCTCGCAACTCCTCGTTTCATATCTTTTACAGATCACCACCGCTAGGGCTCTTATGTCCGCCAGCCTTACGCCTGGGCTCTTATGTCCACAGGTATCATGGTCGATCCAAATCTTTTAGTTAGAGTTAATCCGTCCGCTAGACATACGATCACTGTTTCGCTAGGGCTCTTACGTCAACCTAGACATACACTTGGGCTCTTATGTCCCAAGCCGCAGAGAACATTGACAGTATCTAGCTTAGTCATAACCCGCAATATTTTAATCTTGTTTCGTGTATCGTATTTCAAAGTATTTCTATCCGTTTCAACCTCAAGGGCTAATTCCACCGTTTCAACAAGATTTCAAGTTTTGACTCGGTCAACCACAGTTTACTCTAAAATTCGTTAAAAATCAGAATTAATCTCAAAAACTCCGAAATTTCACATCTGACTCCGAAACATCGAGATCTACAACTTTCGTGTTTTAACTTTTTCGATCCGAGATACCTAAATAGGTCAAAAACTCCAATTTTCGTCAGATCAGAAATCTGTCCGCGTCTCCCTATAGCAGTTTAAAAGTTTCGAGATCTACCATAGCAAATGAACTCCAAATTTGATGAAATTTTGCAGAGATCATCTTAAGACAATTATCTACAACTTTCATGTTCGGCTAAAGATCTAATTCGGCCTAGAACCATAGTCAAAAACGTCAACAAGTTCGAATCTATGTTCTGTCAAGAACTTCAAGATCTAAGTTTCAGCAGTTCGGTTTGGGGTGGATTTCTTATATCAAATCATCACGAAAATTTCTGAAATTTTACGGAGGTGTTCTTAACATATAGATCCACAACTCCTATGTTCAACGCCAAGCCTAGATCGGTCTAGATCTAAGGTAGAAATCACCAACAAGTTCGAATAAAGAATCTATCATCGTTTCAAGATTTAAATCTAAAGCAGGCTCGTTTACGATCGGTTTCGGATATCAAAACACGACGAAAAATTATGAAATTTTTACACAACCTAGATCAGAGTCTTAGGAACGTTTTTCGTGTTTTAAGTTTTCCCGTTTGAGGTCGTTTAAAGGATTGGAAAAATTAGACAAAACTGTTGCGCCGTTAGAAATCACATATTGACAGATTTACATAAGATTTGATTAAGTTTCTAGATTCAAATATTTTAACTACTCCCAAAACCGTGTAAGCGTTAACTTACAGATTGTTGAGCGTCCGGGATCGTTGATTCGGAGGCGTGGCTTCCAGTCCTCCGTTTATCTCCTTGATTCGTCGGGTTCTTCGTTCTCGATCCGGATCGGGGGTTTAGAATAGGAAGAGATCGATTTAGGATTCGTTTTGGATCAAGAACAGGAAAAAGAATGGACAAGGATGGTTCGTATCTTACCCCGACAATCGAAGGCTCCCAATTTTCGTCCAAGTCAGTCCCGTTGTTCGGTTTTGTGCCTCCGACGACTTCCGGATCTAGGGTTTCGAATGTATGGAAGGTTGTAGGGTTTCGTAAAGGTATACGGAGCTCCTAGAAGGTCTTATTTATAGATATCTAAGACCTAGGGCGTCCAAAATCTGACCCCAAGGGTCTTGGGTCGAGATATGTTCAACCGAAAGTCGAAAAATCCGCGTTCGGGCGAGAGATTCACGCCACCCCCAAATCTGTCATGTGGCGCGCTCTTGGCGCGGTAAACCCCTTGGAGCGCGCGGCGACCGCGCCGTCCTGGCCTGGACTTCGGTCTGGGCCGGGTCGTGCGATCCGTCGCGCTTTTCCTCCTCTCTTTCGGACTTCTATCCCTCTATGTTCTCCGATTCCGATTTCCGGGGTATCTTCGGGCTCCGATTTCCTATCTTAATTTTATTCGGACCTAAATTTATATTTGGACTCGAGTTATTGAGTCTATCGGTGTCGGGTCCCCGTGTACCCATTCATTCGATTAAATTGTCTTCGGCTTCTCGGGTTTTCGGAATTTTATTTTCTTTTTAATTTAAATTCCATTTCTCATTTCCTCTACATTTATTTCCTTATTTATTATATTTATTTTATTTATTGTATTTATTTTATGTTGGAAAATTTCCGGGTATTACATGTACACACCTCAGCAGAACAAGCAAGTGAATATGCAGCCAAACTTGAGTCAGAGTTAGAGGAAATCCAACAACAAATAAATCCTGACCAAGTAATGGAACCATCTTCATTAGCAATTCAAGCTTATGAAGAAGAAGTGCAGAGAAATGAAACTCAAGAAGCTCAGCAGAAAAAATATTTTATGGAAGACACTTTCAGCCAATGTCTCAGAACACAGACAAATGCTGAAAATCAAATGAATCAATGGCTTCTTCCACCTCAAGTTAGGGATGAAGTAGTTCAGAGAGCAATTGTAAGGATGAATGATCCTGAATGGGCCGCAGAACAGAAGAAGAGAGTAGAAGAGTACTTTGGAGTCCAAGGATTTCTAGATTCAGAACCTACTACTATTCCTCTTCTACTAAACGAACCTGTACAGGAAGATCCCACAGAGATCTTAAATCAGCATAGTCTTGAAGTTACTGAGAAGGTAGATACCAGCACATCATTGATTTATGATTCAGGCATAGGCAATTCACAGCATGATGATATTGAAGGAGTTCAAGAAGAACATCTGGAACCTGACCATGAGCAAAACTCAGAACAAGCTCATGATGAAAATGTGGAACCTGCTCAAGAAGGAGGCCAAACAGAAGAACAAGAAAATGAGAATGCTGGGGACGAGCAGGAAGGAGCACAAGAATCTGAGGGAAATGAATCAGATACATCTGAAGGATCATCCCCCGGAAAAGATGTTCCAGAATTGCTACCTGCGAGTTATTGGGGAAAGAATAGTCCAAAGGTGAGGTTATCAATCCCTGACAGCATTGAAAAGAGGACTGAATTTACAGAAGAAGAAATCAAGGTTAAGTTTAATGGAAGAAAGGAAGCATTGGAGAATTACTTGGGAATGTCCAAAATGATTGTTCCGGACAAAGGATTTCATCCCAAGTGGCTGGATCACAAGTGTATCAGCTACTGGAGGAGGATCAATGAATGGGACATTTTCATGAGACACAATAACAAATGTGGTTATGTGGAACTGACCAGGGAGTTCTATGCTAACTTTGATGTTGAGGCAGAAACAACATGGATTAGAGGGAAAACAGTGCAAGTCACTGTAGAAACTCTGAATGATCTGATTCAGGCACCTTTGTTAGAACAGCCAGAAGTCAAATCCGAAGTCCTACTGAGGAAGAAAACTCAAGGAAATAAACTTGTTAATGCTAGAAAAATGGCGTTGGGATTCTGTTCAACACACAGGGGAACTGAGCAGAATAAGATTCCATTGAAGAATTTGAAGCCTGAGTACTTGCCTACACTTGATTTCTACTACTCAAAGCTCAGACCTACTACAAATTTTCAAGGACCCTCAGCTGGAACTTTTGAGGGATTTGCATTGTTATGGTCAGGAAGAAAATGCAGTGCTGCACACCATGTTCTCAATGTTATTAAGTCAAGAGTTGGAGAAGATGCAGCATTGGCTTATCCGAATTTGATCAGAAGACTTTGTGAGAAACAAGGAGTCTCAATCACACCATTTTTATCAGAGATCATAAAGATAGATCCTCCTATTCCATTACCAGAAGACACTTTAAGGGGAGAGTTGACTTACCAAATGCCAGACTTAGATGAACAAACTTCTGAAGGATCAGGATCAAAGATGCCATCTCCCAAGACAAAAAGGGTCTGTCTTCCTTCAAAATCAAGATCATATCAGTCAAAAACCTCAACAAAAAGGACAAAGACTGTAACTCCATCTCCTGCATTGAATCCTATTCCAGAAGATGACGAGTTTGAGAACACTTCTGCACCATCTCAACCTGTGAGACAGCCAATGAGGAACACAGTATCTGTGGATGAATCTCAGAATATGAGTACTTCAATCCAAAGTTTTGCACAGTCTATGGAGATGCTAGTGAAAACTATGTCAGAAGACAAGCATGTTCAGAGAGAAATGGAGCAGAAGAGGATTGAACTTGAGCATGTCAGGATTCAAACTGAGGAGAAACTCAGGAAAGAAGAGATGGAGAGGCAAGAGAAGATAAGGAAGGAAGAATGGGATAGACAGGAAAGAATGAGGAGGGAAGAAATGGAAAGATTTGAAAGGCTGAGAAGAGAAGAACTTGAAGAGAGAAGACAGGAACGAGAAAGGGATATGGAATTAAGGAGACAGGAGCAGTATAACAGTACGAGATTGGTAGACATTCTTGCCAACCTAGTCTCGGATTTAAAGAAATCTCCATCCATACCACCTAAAGACCCAGACAATGATGCAGGACCATCCTGAGATCACAGGGGAGTTCTCTTAAACCTTCTTCTTCTTTCTAATTATAGTCTCTTTTTCTTTATTTCTTTCCTGCTTCCATTAGTTCTGATTTAACATAGGATAGACCTAATAGGAAGTTGTGTCATAGAATTGAATTTCAAGCTAAAAAAAATAATGATAGTAATAATAAACTCAGGGAAGTTAATAAACTGATAAAGGAATAAAAGATGAGTCTAAAAGGTGGTTCCTGTGGAGACATCTACTTTATAGATTTTCACTGCAAGCATGAGCCGCTCTTGAAAACTGTTCTTAACTGTAAGCTCTGAGATCGATTGATGTCATTACTGGATAAATAGTTTGAAGGTTTTGTGATGATATTAACCTTAGTGATTTGCATACTATAAACAATAACTGCACAAGGTTAAGAGGATTGATCTAATCTAGTCTCTCTTGGAAGATGAGTGTGCATATTGAGTAAAAAAAAAAAAAAAGAGAGCAAGGGAAATTTTAGAAACAGACGTGGTAAAATAATGTGGATATAAGTAGCTGGCACAGCTGCCCCTCTGATTTATGAGTTGTAGAACTTTAAAAGAACAGAATCAAGGGCAGGGGAGTTGAAGTTTCATCTGCAATGTCAGGTCATGCGACTCCTCCTAATAATGTGAAACCGAGCTATTGAAAGCCACGGAAGGCCACCCCTTGATGTTAAAAAAAAAAAGAGAGTGTATTTCATTTCAGAATACAAGATATGCACATGAGTTGGACAGGATTGAGCGTGAGAAGAGAAATCTGACTAACTAAGTAGCAGAACAATAATTCACATAAGTGCAAATCACTTCTGTTAATGTTTCCATGAAATCTGGTGAATTCAAAGTCAGGTATGAAGCATCAATCAGTTGAAGGAGTTGAGCTTGGGATAGCTGGAAAAGAGAAGGTAGTGATCCAGTGGAGTCTTACATGAACATCTTAATCCCAGAAGCCACTAATTGGACTTATTCTTTGAAACTTTACAAGTTTCTTACCACTTGAGGACAAGTGTTTCTAAATGTGAGGATGGTGATGACAGCCTTTCGTGACTGTCATTTGCGTCCAATTTAGTGTCTTGATGATGACTTTTTGCTCCTAATTCCATTGATTTTTGATTAATAGTCATAAAGGATTAGGAAAGATGAAAGAAGAATTAAGATTGCAAAGAAGTTGGAAAATACATGAAAAATGGCTTGAAATTCTGAGTTTTCCTTGAAAGTCTCGCACGCAGTGTTTCTATTGAACTGATCCACGCTTTGTCATGCAGAAGGAAGTTAAGCTGGAAAACAGCGGGAAGTGGAAAGGACATAGCGAGGAAAGAAAAGGAATGATGCGAGGACTTGTTTCCTAAGTCAGAAAGAGATTTAAGGAAAATGTGCGAATGCTGAAGTCCACGCGATGATGATTGACATCGCGAGGAAAGGAAGTCTGTGTAAGACAGAAGCTTTAACCGTTATGGCGAGAAGCAGAGTTCTTTGGGAGAAACTGTGAGACCTCGCCTCATCACGAAAGATGATTATATGTTTACTCTCGCTTTGAAGGAACTGGACAAAGCGAGAGGAAAGCTATTCTGATGCGAGCGGTTATCATCCAAGGCAGAAACAGTTACAACACCCATCTATAAATAAGACCCTTGGGGAATCAGCTCAGCAGGCGGGAGATTGAAGAGAATAGCTCGACTTTACTCTCCAGTCCACTTTTAGAGTTTGGTAGGTAGGTTAGGATTTAATTTTCTCTGCAATTTACTTTCATGTTCTTCAGATTTGTAATTTGTTTTCGTAGATCTGTAATTCAATTCCGCAGTAGATTTCTTTAAGATTAGCTGTTAGATTAGCTAGAGGATACCCTGGAAGGAGAGTCGCTTTCGGATCGCTTGTTCATCCATCATGACGATCATCATCTAAACTCCGACTCACTCGCTCATCTTGCATTATTCTGATAGCAATCAGATTTCCAGGTGTATTCGTTTTTAATTCTTTGTTATTTGAGATACAAGAAGAATGATTGATTATCAGATTGTGAATTTCTTATCTTTCTGGTTTCTATTTTCATTTCGTAATTCTGTTTCAGCAGAGTATAAACCTCAATTGCATCATTTAATCTGAATTTTGCATCATATCTTTAATTCGATTTTCAAAGATCATAATACTTCCACATCTTTAATGCGCTAATTGTTCGTTCCAATTACGAAAGAAATTTGGATGTTGTAATCGAGTTAGGTATGATCTGGCAGAATTATGAATTTACTCGATTTCCTGTCAATGTTATGTTTATAGAGGAGAATCATAAAGTTTAATGTTCAGAACTCTAAAAGGTTCCTGGAGACCCAATGCAGTGTTAATCATAGCTTGATAATCTTTGAGAATCAATAATTTTGAGTTCATGAGCTTGGATGCAAAAGATTCTATATTCATAATTTTCTGAACAGAAATTCCAGAAGGTAGTTATGACAGTTATAAATTCTGATCATTTACTTCGAATAAGGATATTCCCTCGCTTCACCCTAAAAGATGATGCGAGGAAATATCCAGATAGATCTATTATGACAAAGGTTATGTGAATACTCACGCGATGTCAATCTGACAAAGCGAGAGGATCAATCTATAACATCAATAGATTTGATATCCATTTTATAGGATATTAATCATTTACTTTTACTTCTTATATGTATATAACCAGTACCTATAAGTAGGAATTGAGTACCTCGCCGCATTATTACAGAACTATTGCGAGGCATTTAATTCCTTGTATAAACAAAATCTGGAGAACGTTCTTTGAATATTAGCTCCCTCCACGCTGTACAGACATAGCGCGCGGAAAATTGGAATGTTCATAGTTTGAAACCCAAAATAGTTACTGCGAGCTATATTGGACACTTATTTTGCAGAGTTATTTCTCAAATTCTCTTTCTTGGGAAAGTTATTTCCTAATTCTGTCTAGTTTCCAACGTATATTTTGGAAGCACCCTTTGCATTTTGATTAAGAGGATTCAGAACCCTCAACGTTTCTTTATATATATATAATACTACATATATATATAATATTTTGGGATATTTCCCAGTATATGATGAATAATCTTACTTCATGATTACAAAAATTACATTTCATATGTGCAACACGTTCTACTATTTTACACTGGTACGCTGAGAGAGATGATGATATAGGTTTACTCAATCATTATTTACTCAGGACTGATAAAGAACAAACTTGTTCTTCAGTTGGGCATTTAGTACCTGTCGTTTAAAAGGGAAAGATGTTTCAAGAACCATCTTTTGTCCTAAAAATTAGTAGAGTATCAGGAAGATTAATTTCCGGGGTTCATAGTATTAGTTAACACTATAGCTATGAGTAGGAGATTAAATATTTCTACTACAGTCTACTAATCCTGAGTCAAATCATGGATATTTGGAGCTGTTTACAGAGACTTCTTGAGCTAAATCAGTTATACAAATCTGAGTAGTCTGGATAGGTCAAGGAATTTGAATAGCAATTTCATCTTGATATACTTACAAGACTATTATTCCTTATGAATACTTGCAGGAATTACTCTGAAGAGATAAATCTTATGAAAACATTGGATGATAGATTTAAATATTAGCTTTTTCATTTGTTGTAGAGGACATCCAATACAGGATCATAAGATCAGTTTGATCAGAGTGATAAAAAGAACAACTTCAAGTTCAGACGAATATAGTAAGATTTAGAAGTGACCTCAAGTTGTCAAAGGCTTAATCTAAGTCTGAAAGAAAAGATTAAGTGACAGTTCTGAAAGCTATTATCATAGAAGGAGTCTGGCAGATCATTCTGTAATGGTAGTATTCCATGATTTCAGAGCTTAGAATGTCATGACACTGAATCACAAGTACCTGTCTTGGGAAGTGATTAAAGACATGAAGAATTGATTGAATTGTGTAAAGGATTTTTCTATCTCAAAGAACCTTCATTATGTTTTATCCAATGAAGTATGATAATCTCACCATATGCTTATTTCATTTGATTTGGTCTGTAATACCTTAAACACATGAATAAGATCATAATATCTTACATCATTTCAATTGTTTTCTTCACTGCATTTATAGTTTTGAGCATTTACATTTCAGTAGTATTCTTAGTAATAATCATTACACCATTCTTAAACCAAGAGTAGAGACAGATTCTGAAGCTAATAACTCTATTAAAACACTTCTATCGTGTAACTCTCTTTTGAACGATCCCGACAATTAAAATAAATATTGCAGCTTGATACCGTGCGCTTTCGGTAGGAGAAACTAGGCAAGCTTTTTAACAACCCTATATAGATTATAGTGTAAAGGCTGTCGGGGGGCACTGACCGAGGTTTCGCCTCAAAAGCTTCAAGCATGTCACATGTAAGAAAAACTTTAGTAAAACACACAAGTATATCGTCAATTTCAGAATCCCAAATCCATTGTGAATAAGCCAAAGCCAAACAGAGAGAGAAAAATCCCCAATTCTAAGGCTAAAAACCCCCGTCAATGCGCAATGTGACGACAAGGCAACTGGAAAAAGAACTTGAGATGTCATTATGTCACATGAGAAAAAGAGACGAATCAATAGAAATAATGGGTCGAACAAAGTAAAAAAAAAAAGAGAGAGAGAATTATCAGAATTTACAAAAGTGATGAAACCAAAATTCAGCGATGGCATGTACCGATCTGTTATGTAACCGCACTTCTCAAAATGACTGCACAGAAAATAACAGACCTAGCATTGTATGTTACAAGTGCACAAATAACGCTGCATAATTTTTAAAGCATTTAACAAACAGCACACGAACAAATTAAGCAATCCTAAAAGGCAAAAACCAACTTAAAAAGGACAAAGACAAAGACGGGAAAAGAACTTTCTGAAAGCAGCTTCAGCCACTGATGGTTGAATCCAAGCGGCCAAAATTCTGGTCACTTTCTTTGAGGATGTTCTCATCTCCTCCTGAGCAAGATTAAAAATCTTGAGTTGAAAGAGTAGTTATTTTACAGATTTTATATGCAGAAGGTCAAAATGCAGAAAGATATAATCGAAAAGTTGGGAAAGTCAAAACAAATGATGAATGGTCCACTCGGCTATCAAAATTGAAAGTGTTGCATCCCAAAAAAATATAGAACATATAAAATCAAGAACTTCAATCATTCTTAACCAGAGAAAGAGAATTAAATATTACAATGGCATTGCAGGTTCCTTGCTGTAAGAATGATGAATAAGTTCTTGTTGACATTAAATTTCCAAGCAAAGAACAATCATTCTTAATGCAGAAGGTCAAAATACAGAAAGATATAATCGAAAAGTTGGGAAAGTCAAAACAAATGATGAATGGTCCACTCAGCTATCAAAATTGACAGTGCTGCATCCCAAAAAAATATAGAACATATAAAATCAAGAACTTCAATCATTCTTAACCAGAGAAAGAGAACTAAATATTACAATGGCATTGCAGGTTCCTTGTTGTAAGAATGATGAATAAGTTCTTGTTGACATTAAATTTCCGAGCAAAGAACAATCATTCTTAATGGCATTGCAGGTCGGACGACTTCTTCATTTAAGAAATCAGCCATTTAAACAATAAAGCTTATTAAAAAAAACTAAAAACAACAAAAAAAAAAGTATCCACATGATGTCAACAAATTATGAAATGAATGTTTATACCTGTGGTTCAGGTGTCTACAACGACGACGAACCTTGTGGTTAGGGTGGGCATGGGCACTGGAGAGTTCATTTGGCTGCATTTCTGCTTGTTGCAAGGCCTTTGAAGTGTGATCATCACACTTAACTGTAATGCCGCAAGTGAAAAAGTAAGTTTCCTAAAAACCAATCTTTAAAATTCCAAACCAAAATAAGACACAAAGGCAATAAATCAGCTAAATGGCTTCAATCCTAACTACCTAGTACCTGCTCATACAGAATATGAAATGCTTGGTTTACATCAATTCGACATCCAAAGCAATAACCTACAAATGAATGTAAATAAAACAATGAAGATAATTATTGATGATAAAGCAGAAAAGAGACAGTCAAAACCAAGGTAAGATTTTGACACTAACCCAGAAAATTAACAATGAGAATGGGCACAAAAAATCAAAACAACACATAGCAAGTAAGAGAGAGACAGAGAGGACGTACAAGAAAGTGTGAGGTGAGAGAGGAGTTGGCTTTCGTTCTGCCTGCAACGTATGTCTTTCAAAAAAAATTAATAATAAGGAGGAAATAATCCAATCCAGAACAAAATCCAGAACATAAAGCTGGAAATAGTGTAAAATTCTTGAATCCCACTTCCTTGAATACCTCTAATGATGATACAATATTCTTCAATCTCTGTCAGCATTCATCATAGTGCCGCTCAATTTCCTGTAACAAGATATTCATTCTTTAGTTTTTGCTTAGCTCAGCCTGCACTCTTGTATGTTGTGTGTGTCAATAGGATGCCTATGAGGTATAACATTCCAATTTTAGGGGGAAGATCTATGGACCAACTTACCTTGGCTTATCAGGCTTGGAACGATGTTTAGACATAATTGACGCCTGCATTGAAGTTCAAATTTAGCATGAAATAAGTAAGCTCTATGATGTCTAGAGACATCATGTATTTTTTCTTGCAAACAAATGAGCAATGTTGTATACTAATTACTAATTAAACAATTTAAGGTAAAAGACAGCATGTATCGTTCTAGATCTCGAGGAGAAGTCACAAATGCACAAACCAGATGGGTGTAGACCAACTGAAGCAAAATAAATTTCTTTAATGTAATGGAATGAAATAGTGCATTCTATTAATAAATTCATGCGTGCTAAGAAAATGAAATTTTGCTCATTGGACTAAAAGATCTCAGACATCTCACAAGAAGTATAAGAATCAAACAAGAGGGCAGGGAAAGCAAGCATAACAGAACCAAACAAACACCCACGTACAATGCAAATATCAGATAAATCAGTGAATTGCAAAATAAACCTTAAACATAAAATTTTTTTTCCAAGCATAAGTGTTGTTGAAACCTACGAGCATGAATTTCTTAAAGTTCAATTGGGGAATATCAGGTTACTGCCTCCCAACACAAACCACAATTAATTTTTCTGATGAAACTGTCAATACACAACCTCTGTATGATTTTTTAAACCTGGATAATTCCCTGGAGAAATACTTTCTAAGTGAATCATTCAACATTGTTTACAACACAAGCACCGGTATGGTGGTAAATATAACGGGAGGCCTAAAACAGTGGAATGGAAAAACCACAGTAAACCAGTGGATTGAAGCAAGCCTACACATATTCATACGGAATTTGACATGACGATCAAATAACATGAACTTATAAAGCAACAAAAGTTCACTTCCACCAAAGTTAAAAAGACTCCGGTGGCAAAGAATCCATGTCCCACTGCATTCAATCCAGTAAAACAATGTATTCATCCTCCAATACAAAAATACTAAAAATCGTTACCTTAAACGACTCCTTCCAACACGACGAACACGAGGGGGTTTGGGGAGGGGATGAACGGTTGCGAAGGCAGGGCATGCAAGCACTCGGTGGCACCACAAATCCGAACAAAATAGGCAGAAAACCATTAAAGTTCAGTTCAACATTTTTATTTATCATACAAAAGCAACAGTTCAGAACATCTATGAATCAAAAATAAGACATTGCTACATATATTTTTTAGAATTTTATAGTTTCTTAACGTCAGTTAAAAATCAATCAATGGTGAATTTCACTTTCACCAAATTAAATATTCATTTGAAAATGCAGACATTTTGAAATCAAGCATTCCCTTCAATTGAATCACTCGAAGAACAAATCGATGGTTCAAATGCAAGAAAGAATGAAGGCAAATGATAATGAAGCCAAAGGAAATTAGGGCCAATGGTCGCGGCGCCAGCAGGGCCGGTGGTCGCGGCGCCAGCAGGGCCGGTGGCGGCGGAAGGGTAATGGGGAATTAGGGCAATAGCAAATTAGGGTACTGGGAAAAAGGTATACGATTCGGGAAATTAAGGCAATAGGAAATGAGGACAATGGGAAATTGTGACGTTCTCAATTGGGGGAACTTGCCCACTACGAAAGGGTCGGCGGGACACGCGCGCTGTTTGGTGCCTTGAACGATGCACAGTCCAGGACAGGCACGACGGTGGGTGCTGCTACGGCAACGAAACCGGCACGACGGTGGGTGCGTCCTAGGGTCACGACAGTGCGCGGGCGGGCCGGGGAACGGCGGGCAGCAACAAGGTAGCCGGAGGCAACGGGAGGAGGCTCGGCAGAATTAGCGTAGCGTGAACGACGAAAAATAACTCAAATGAAACTCAAATGAGGGAAGGGCATAACAGGAAACATGGTTGGAAAATTACTATTGCTCAAAAACAAACTGTTCATGCCAAGAGTAATGTTCAAACATAGTTTGGTATATATATATATTATATATGTGTGCATGGTAATGAGATATATAATTACACTTATCCGAGTGAAATGATTGTCGTTGCATATTTGTTGCTAGGTAAAGGAATAACCTAATCGAATCAAGTAACTATTGTATTCGATTTGATTACACAATGAAGGTGATCATCGGATCGAATAGATTATTCTCGATTTGAATTTTTTTTTGAACTATATTAAAATTAATAATTTTATTAATAACATTCCGAATAAATGGGCATATTAAGTGTGAATGACGTGTTTTTTAGCTCTTTTTTTCACCTCAGTGTGTGCTAATTCGAATGGTGCATATAATGAGCGTTCCCCAACCGATGTTAGTAACATTACACATGGACATTGTTTTACAATATTGTAAAGGGTCAAACTACATGTCTAAATGCGATGTGATTATATGAATGCAAACTTTGGGCATACATTTCCCCATACGACGTGAATACACTACTGTAAACATTGTACATACATTTCCCCTCACGATGTGAATACATTGATCGATATTGTACAATACAATTGACAGACATATGGCCATGCCTTAACCATTTAAATACAATACATTTTTCTGCTTGGGTTGTATACATCTGATAAATTGAAGCATCATAATTGCAAAAACACCATGATAACATGAATGACAAACAACAATAACATATCTTTTTCTAACATACGATGGATTTAAAAACAACCACAAACCTCAAATGTCGTGCATGCCTCAAAGGCCGAAGATACTTCACCTCATATCTCAACGGATAGAACTTCACTACCTCCGCCTCCTTCAAATTATGCAAAATTTTATTGCATTCTTCCACGTTCGGGTGACTAGGAACTCACCGCAAGAAACTTGTACATGCTCTTTTATAAATGGGCTTTGCCAGAAACGGTATGGCACTCAAAGTTATCATGTCTGATACAAATAACATAACACCATAATCAAATAAAAATAAATAAGTTGCCAGCCAACTATAACCACAAAGATTACAATTAAATAAAAACTCATCATCAATCCAAACATACATCCATCCAGTACCACTTCCCTTTAGCACATTTCTTCAAGACCTCCAATAAAAATACGTGAGGAGTAGCTCCCCAAGCATATTTTCTTATAGGATCCAAATCATCAACATTATACACCAGAAAATGCGGGGACATGTTGGTGAGCCGTGGGAATAGGACACAATTCAATATAAACAATATGTATATCCTCGCAAAGTCATCCACGTCGTAGATCCCACAGTCAAGGTCCTTGCCCTTACACATTTCCTTAACAAATCCACCATTCTATTTCTTTTTACGTACAAAACATTCCCCTCCAAAAACCTCTTCGGGTGGACAAACGACCCTTAATTCATCAATGTCACCCTTTCCCAATCTAAAACCTTGCTCCTCTACCTTATAGCACATCACTATCACCTCCCTACTGCTCTACCTTATAATACCTCACTATCGCCTCCAACCAAGACACACTACTGTAGGCTGTAGCCTGATGGAAATTTCATAAAATATCAAAATGGGGTCCTCTTTTATAGCTTACCTATGCTCCGCCTTCATGTCCTCATTTATTCCATCCATAATAGTCTTGAAAATTTGTGGAGAGCATGAGTAATCATCCCTGTATCACCCTTGTCCTTACTACGCGCTTTCTTCTCATTGCCCATATTCCCTTCAGTTGTACTGGTACTGCTGTAACACCCCCATTTTCCTACTCTTAGTTCCGCGGAACCTGGGGTTGTTACCGCCACACCCCTTAATTAAGCTCGCTTAAGCCTGGCTCTGGATAACTTAATTAATTGGCGCTAAGGCTAATTAAATGAATCACTATCACATGCTTAAAACAATAACTTTACTATTTACAAAATATAATATATCAGAGTTTACAAAATATGACGACTAAGGCTCGTCGCCCTCAAAGTACTTTGACACAATATTAAAATCTAAAAACAATAGTTAACTAATAATATAATGGTAGTAGATATTTGCACAAAAGATTAGATACCCATGCCCGTGCCCGTGCGTCTAGTCATCTCCACATATGTCAAATCCTGAAAAGAGTGCACATGTAATTTATCAGCACACCGGCTGAGTAAAAATAAATTTATACTCTTCGGACAAAAATTAAATATAATGACTCAAGCAGTAAATAGCATGTCAAATCGGTAACTTCTAATTCTCTTTATCATGTAGCTCGACTATGACGTCTACACCCGGGGTATCCCATAGGACCTAGCATGCTTTCATAGTGACCGAAATCAAGACTATGAGTATACAAGGGCGGCCACCCTTGCATCTAAAACTGACTGTGAGACCCTTGGTCTAACACAATTCTCTTTATAATGCTCTTACGAAGATAATCCCAATTGGAGTATATCACGTATAATAATATCATCTCAACAATTTACATGCCATACACTGGAAATATAATTCTCACATGTATGGCCTAGCCCAAAAATATTTAAACTCATAATAGGGCATTTCCTCTGCATAAAATCATTTGCAAGAATAATTCTAAATTATTTAAAGCAATAAGGAATTATACATGCAAAAATTAAATTTTGGGACAATGTCCGCAGAATATAAATTTACTTGCTATCTCCATGACGATAGCCTACTGAAATTCTGGGCTGCAACTACTTTCTGGGACTAAAATATTCCAGTACTTTCCTATATTATTCTTCTCACTATTTTTTTCCTCTCCCTATCCCAATCTCTCTTCGATCCGATCTCTCCCTCTTTATCTCTCTATTCTCCCTTCCACACTATTGATCTATCTAACAATTTGATTTCTGCTCTTGTATGCATTGGGCTTAAGAATGCATGGTATTTATAGGTGGGGAAACGTCCTTGCATTCATTTTTTTTATTATTATATTCTTCTCTTTTATATATTTTCTTTTCTTTTCCAATTTTAGCTTTATCCATGAGATAACTCCCTATGCAGTTATACGTCCTCTCTAGTTTTTTGACCAATTTCTATTTGTGATAATGTACTATGCTGCTGGCATTGCATTAGTTGTCATCTTTGGAATCTTTTCTAATGCCTCTTTTATTATTATTATTATTATTATTATTATTATTATTATTATATGTCTTTTTACTGTGATTTGATTCAATATTCCCTAGCCTTTTTGACCCTCTACCCTGTTACATGCATGGTACTATATTTTATCTCCCATACATGACTTTCCCTTCTAAATTGCTTTTTATTTATTCATTTATTTATTTATTAATTAATTATTATTATTTTTTTCTTTTCATTTTTTCCTTTTATTACTCTATCTCTATTATATATTATACTTATTATGTTGTATCATATTCATCATTTACATATTCCTTGAACAAGACTTATATACATATATGTATATAATTTCTCTATTCTACACTTATTTTATTTTAGTACCACTGTATTATATCAAGTCCTTTGCTAAACTTGTTGTGATCTCTTATGTACTGGATTTTATTCTTCCTCTCCCATGCATGTCATTTCCATATTTTCACATATATATTTAATATTATTGTTGTTATTATTATTATTATTATTATTATTATTATTATTATTATTATTATTATTATTATTATTATTATTATTATATTTGTTTTAGGTAGCGTACATGTTCAAGCAATTTGAACTTTTAATCCAATCAATCTACAGAATACATGCCTTGATCTCTTTATGCAGTGAAATAGTCTGTACATCTCATGTGTAGGTTTTTTTCTCTTTGTTGTTTTATGCCCACACATAATTGTCGGTACTCAGTAGTCTTCCTGTGTATTTCCTTTCACTTTTTAAGGTTCCAAAGAAAGTGGCAGACATATTGGAGAAACTCAAAAGATGATTTTTTTTAAATGAATGGGAAATGGTTAGGAAAGTACATATGGTGAATTGGGAAACTATTTGCGCTCATAAAGAGGATGGAGGATTGCATATGTGGAGTATACAGAGATTCAATTCAGCTTTATTGTTAAAATGGAAGTGGAGATTCCGAGTTGAGCAAGCTCTATGGAAAAATGTAATCGATGCTAAATATTTTGGAATAATGGAAAGAGTCTCATTTGGTACCGGGGGTTAGGGGAGGCAGGTCTGTGTGGGGAACTATTTGCAGTGCTGATTTCGGTTTTAGAGTTCAAGTGGGGAATGGTCGGCTTACAAATTTCTGCCATGATAGGTGGGTTGAAGTGGGGCGGGCGCTGATAGTTTTGTTTCCAAGAATATATGCTCTCGCAAACAATAAGTCTGGAAAGGTAGCTGATTATGGGAGTTGGATTGGTTTTGGTGGGAGTGAATATTCAATTGAGGAGGCGTCTTTTCGATTGGGAGATTGATACGTGGAATGATTTTTACAAAGTTAACCAGACTAGGCTTTGTAGATATGTGGACGATAGAGTGGCATGGATGAAAGAAAGTAATGGGATTTTCTCAACCTCCTCTTGTTGGGAACATGCCGAAGGCGAGACAGCTAAGGAAAAAAAGTGGCTTTGGAGGAAATTAGGCAGGATCAATTGTCCAATAAAAGCAAGATTATTGGTGTGGAAACTGGCACATGAAGCTTTACTGGTTCGTGAGTCTTTGGCAAAAAGGGGCTGCCTCCAGGGATTTAATGTGCTATGTCCATGTTGTCGTAAGGAAAATGAGTCGTTAGTTCATTTGTTTTGTAAATGTGAGGTGATGAGTTTATTTTGGTATAAAGGAGTGGGGTGGTTTGGTGAGGCATGGGCGATGTCTGGTAGTGTAGACAATTTGTTGCAATGGTGGTTTGGTTTTAATCCGGGTATAGGGAGGCGAGTGGCGTGGGATCTGGTGGGGACATCCATCATTTGGACATTGTGGAAGCTGAGATATGGTTTAATTTTCAGAGGAAGTCAGAGCAATGTTAATGCTATACTTGAAGAAATTAAATGGAGGTGGGGTCTTGGTGGCAAGGTATGGGAACATAGGCTGATGTTAGCTTGATAATTTTAGAAGACAGTTTCCCAGAGGGTTTGTGTGTGCCAAGGAGGTCGTTTCCAAGGATGTCTCGAGGTGGTCTGGTGTTTACACAGACGGATCTTTCATTTGGTAACCCAGGGTTGGCTGGTGTAGAGGAGTTATTAGAGATTATGAAGGCGAGGTAATACTTATTTTATCCGATTATATTGGAGAAAAGTTTTTGATAGAAGCCGAGTTGGAGGCCATTAGCCCTGTATGTGAAGCTCTTATTTGTGACCAAGGATTCCCTCCCCCTAGATTGATCTTTGAGTGTGACTCATGTAACGTGGTTCGATGGCTAAATAAACCTGGTACGATTCCATGGAGGTTCGCAAAACTCTTGGTCCCTATAATGGTTGTGCTGCGGTTTTAGGGGGAAGTGAGATTTCAATACATACTGAGGGAGAGGAATGCTATGGCAGATTATTGGGCTAGACAAGGAGCAGCGAGAAATGGAAAGGTGGAAATATGGAGCTGAGGAATGTGGTTTGTTGGTTTTTATGTATGCAGTTTGCTGGTGTTTGATGTTTGCTGTGGAAAGATGGACACAGTATCAGCTTCAATGAATGCGGTTTGATGGTTGTTGATAAAGACTACTGCTTGTGCTTGTGTTCTTTTTTCCAAATTTTGGTGTTGATGTATTGTTTTGGTGAGTAGAATCTGCTAGCGATACTGACGAAGAATTTCTTGGGGATTTGTATGGTATTGTAATTCGGATTGGTTGGTAGTAATAAAGCCTTCAGTTCACAAAAAAAAAAAAAAAATGCCCACACATAATTGGTGCCACATATATTTTATTACTTTTAATTCTATTTATTTATTTTTATATTATTTTTATAAAAAAAACTTTGCAACTACTTCTTGCACGCCATTTTCTTTGGCCTATTCTTGCAACTAAATTTCTTGGTGCCACTCTAAATCTATTTTCATCTTGACAGACTATTTCCTATTCTTGCACGCCATTTTCTTTTGTCTTTTCAATTTTATTTATTATTATTATTTTACTATTTATTCATTCATTTATTCATATTTTAGATAAAAATTCATGATAAGTAGGGTTTAAACACACAACCTTTAAATTATGAGTCCACTTGCCTAACCAATCGATTATCGAAATGTTAGTCACATTTTAATTTTAACTAAATTTACTTTAAAGATGTTAAAATCCGTGTTGTTAACAAATAGCCCTATTAATTATTTTTATCCATCTATATCTTTATATCAAATCTCATTTCTCTAAAATATTACTCTTCCAAATACTTATAACTTTTCCCTGCTATAAAATACTTTCATATCATTCTCTTTTAAACTCGGGAAAATAGTTTATTGCTCACAACATTCTTTTAATTGTAACCCACTTCTTATTAAATTTTAATTCATAGCAGACAACTCTTCTATTAAATTATATCTCGCTAATTTTCTTAGGAAAATATTATAACTAAATTTAGCGGGTACTATAACCGCTTCCTCTCCTAACGTTGTCCCCCTTCGCTTCACTCGTGTTGCACTGCAGCATCCAATCACTGTCCCTCTTTGCTTCGCTTGGACTTTGATTGCCCTTTTTTCCCATCAATCTTACTCTTATGCTTGCTACCTTTCTTAGTGTCTCCCTTTGGAGCCATATTCCTTGGCTAAGTTCACCCTATGCACCTAGTCACATTTACCATGAATTACAACCAACAAATTAGAAAAAATTAAAAGCATATTGTATAACAAAGACTTTCAATAACTTTAATACAACTTTTAACCACCAATAGAATACATTAAACCACTTGCAACGTTACAAGAACCGGATTCATCCAACAAATGAAATTTCCACAAACCAATCCACCAAACACTCATTTCCAAACACCACTATTAAGTGCACAAACCAATTCAATTTCATACAACTTCTATCAAATAAATGTGTACGCCCAAACTCACTGTAAAAAAACCACATTGTCAAACCTAAACATACACATCATCTAAGGAACACAATCACAATTCACTAGAACCATCTTACAAAAAAGAATCACATATTTTCATAACTTTCCTACACCCGTCACTACATCTATTAACAACCGCGATACAATTTTCACTAAACCAACATACACTTCACCACATGCACCATTACGACCATCGTATTCATCCAAACAACTACATGTGTACATATCACTTCATCCAACATACATTTCAATAAATCAAATATGCACAACCAAATTCTACTCAATCATTTTCCTAACAAATCAATGTGCACAATTCAATGTATCCAACAAATAATTTCCATCAAACACAAGTTCACCAACACATTCAACATTGTATCAATTTCGTATTACCAATCACCCCACACATTCTCCCAAATCAATTTTGACCTAAAATGAAACCCTCAAAACAATCTACGACCTACGGCACCACCTTCCGATTTCACTTCATTTCTAAACTCCCTATTCTTCAACGAAATCCAACTTACCGCACCCCGTAACCAATTCGAGTCATCCCCCACTCTGTGGCCCATGCCTCTCATCGTCGGAGACCCGTTCTAACAATAAAAAAATACACTAACCTCAAGAGTGACCGTCGCCGCACTTCCTTTCTTCTACCGCCTTCCTCCACCATCCGTCGTCGCCCACTAAATCTGCCTCCTCAACTATCTCTTACTCCGGCGGACTTCCTTCGTACTGATCCCACTGTTGTTTTTTGTTCGAATGGATGAAGTGGGGAGTTGGGTTGTGGGATTTTATATTAATTTCTTTTATCCTTTTCTTTTATTTGGTATTTAAAAATAAAGATGGAAACTTTGGGGGTCTTTAGAGGAAAAAAAACTCCTGCATGAGTCAATGAGAAACTATTTTTGTATGATATGGGTTTTTTCTATACTTTTCCGTTATTATTTTATTAAAAAATTAACAATCTTGATAATTTAGTTAAAATTATATAATAAATTATGAGAAAAAGATTTCGAAGTGCATGCACATTCTTCTATATGATTATTTTATTTGTTGAATAGCCTATATAGGCTATGAAATAGATGGTCGAAGCCCATGTTACACAAATTACAAAGGGACAAAGGGGAGGGATAGGTCTATGTGGGGAATCGAATCCCCAACCTATAAGTTGAAAGTCCGAGACTTCGTCCAGTTGTCAAGTCTCCATCCCCTTCTATATAATTGTTTCTTTTAAAGTGAATACCAATATATCCCTAGGCCTCATTGGATCAAAAACTAATACCTCGAAGATCAGGTGAGCATTGAAAGGTTGCCTCTCTCAAAGCAGAATTCTGCACATGTAGGGATGTCAACTTTACCCGTAGGGTCGGGTACCCATCAGGTAATCTGGTATTGGGTACGGGTAGGATAGACATAATTAGGTAACGGGTAAAATATTACCGAAAACTGAAATAAATAATATCGGATGTGGGAGGCAAGCGAGGAGAGGGCTGGCATTTGGAGATGGAAAAAATTTTGGAAATTCAAAGTTCCAATGAAGGTAAAGTTGCTCGTTTGGAAGGTAGCTTTCAAAGCACTACCTGTCAGGGATGTACTGCTGAGAAGAGGTTGTATATCCACTTCCAATGTATTATGCTCTATCTGTGAAAACGAGATTGAATCAATAGATTATTTGTTTTGTAATTGCAAACTGGCAGTGGAGTTATGGTAGCAAATGGTGACATGGTGCGAGGTGGTATGGGTGAGACCGGGGAATGTAGACAACCTGCTTGCTTCATGGATGGATGCTCCTACTCATGGAGCGAGAAGAGAGATGTGGGTGGTAACTGGCATGGCGACATTTTGGGTTATCTGGAAATACCGAAATGAGAAAGTGTTTAGAAATCAACAAATTGATGTGAGTGCTGCTGTGGAAGAGATCAAATGGTTTAGTTGCTTATGGTGGAAAGCGTTCTCAAATGGTTCTTTGTATTTGAACAAGTGTTATGGACCGAGTTTCCCTGAATGTTTGTTGGGTAGAGAAGTCATTAATTCTAGAAGCACTCGACATGGTCTGTGTGGGAGAGACCGGAAAGAGGTTGATGGAAGATCAATACGGATGGGTCGTCCTTGGGGAATCCCGGACTTGCTGGGGTCGGGGGAGTGATTCGTGATGATAGGGGGAGGTGATATTTACCTTATCCGCAGTATAGGGCAGACAGATGCATCGTTGGCTGAAATCACAGCAGTCAATCATGTGCACAGCATTGTTACGCGATCAAGGCTTCCCGATGAATAAGTTGGTGTTCGAGAGCGACTCGGTTAATGTTGTGAAGTGATTAAAAGATTTGGAGACGGTTCCGTGGAGATACAGGGAATTGATTGGACCTATTATGATGGTGTTTAAGCATGCCGGGGAGGTGAGAGTACAACACATATTTCGGAAACGGAACGGCTTGGCGGACTATTGGCCAAGGCTTGGTGCTGCTGGGGAAGGCAGGGTGGAGCTTTGGAGGTAGATAGGCGTAGCGATCGGCCTGTAATTCCTACTAGGGTTGAAAACTTTAAAGTTTTTATTAGTTTTGCTGATATGGTGCAGTCAGTAGCCTGTATTGTATATTGCAGGTTTCTATTTGTTTTGATGGCTTAATTGTGTGGCCTCTTCTGTCTAGAACTGGTAATAGGCTTCCCATGATGAGGCTCGGTTGTGTAATAGTTAGTCGTTGCATGACAGGCCGGAGGATTGTATTGGTGTTTGAAGGAGCTAGTCTGAATAAACTTTTTATTTTAAAAAAAAATCGGATGCAGGTAGGGGATGAATTTTATATATTACTAAATTACCCGAATAAATATAATAATTTTTATTTATATATAATATATACTATATACTATATATATATATATATTTAGAGATATATTTATATATTTATATATTCGAAATTGTTAACGCTTGAGATTTTATAATAAAAAGATCTTTTGATGAATTTTCTACTAATTTAAGAATGGTCAATTGCTTTAACAATTTTCTTTTATCCCTCTCTTTTTTTCCTTTGTAATTTATGTGGCATGGCCTCCCACCACCTATTTCCTAGCTTGCCTTTATTTTCCCTTTATAAGTTATATGGCATGGGCTCCCACCATTCCTTTCCTAGCCTATGTATACGTTGTTCAGCATTTCTTTTTTTCTTTTAAATATATATTTTTTATTTTCAACTTAAACTTATAATGCATTTTGTTTTCGTACATTACATGAAGGTTTTATTTGTTTTTTACGGTAAACCTATAAGTTTTTCTTTATTCAAGTTGAATCGGGTAGGTTCGGTTAATCACGTAATATTCAGAAGTTTGGGAATCTTTTTACCCACGCATAATCCGTATACCTGGCGGGTATTACCCGAATCCTACCCGATGCTTGATTTTCAGGTAATATGGTAGGGTAAGGATAGGGTAATTAAATTTCACGTTGGGGTGTCAATTTCAGGTTTCGGGTCGTGTTCGCGCCGTGTTTCGGTCAGGTTGGTCGGGTCGTATTTCAGGTTTCACAGGTTCGGGTCGTGTTCCTGTCGGGTGTTGACCAAGGGTATAACACAAAATCTGTAATCCCGAACACGATCCGAAACCCGAAATGAACTTGAAATACCAAACACGAACAATACCTGAAATTTTTTAGGTCGAATTTCGGATCGACCTAATTAGAGAAACCAAAAAACGACTAAACCCAAAACTACATCGGGTTCGTGTCAGTCGGGTTCGTATTTTCGGGTCGTGTCCAAATTTGACACCCCTAATTTTAGCTAGTGAGTCGAGGTGACCAACTCGTACCCTACCCGACCCATCTACAATGGCTCGACCCAAGACTTTTGATTAAGTTCTACAGCTCATGTTACTCACGTCTCGGAGTAACGCTTAATCCTCTAGACGGAGCCTTCAAGACGGAAGACGGGACGAGGACAGTCCCAAGGGATGCTAAGAACTAGAGCATCGCGAAACAAACTAAGGAAAAGAAAGAAAGCATTAAAGAAAAGCAATAAATAAAGCATTAAGGAAAGCAATAAATAAAAGTAAGTACTGGAAAAATAAAGACATTGTATTGAAATGTTTAGTGGTTGAGGAACCCAGATTACATCTTAAGTTCTAATATTTATACAACGTCTGGTGTTTGTTCGTTAATAGGCACCAGTTGGGGGAAAGAGATAATGATGAAATTCAAAAAAGGTTTTCCCCGCCTTTATTCTGGTACTGCCACGGATAAGGCTTCCGCGAGGATAAGGAGAGTCTTCGCTCGGGGTGACATCACTCATAACTTTCTGGAACTGCTTCCTCTAACTCGTGGTACTCGGGCAGTTATCGTGCTCGGGTATGGCTTTCTCCGGGTTACGCCGTTATTTAGGTAGGTTGGCTTGCTCGGGCGATGTCTCTCGGGGTCCATGGGCTGGTCTTGGGCTATCTCTTCCGTATCAAGCCTAGAAATTGGGCCCTTATGCAAATTGCCCCCTGTTTTTCACCAAATATGGGCCGGCTTAAGGCCCTTTTTGTTGAAAAAAAGTGGTTTTCACCGGGTAACCTCCTTAATTGGTTACCAACCTTTCAACTTCTCCTCTCGATCATGTACTGTGTAACGGGCACCACAGGAGGAGATATAAACAGATTTTACGAAAACTATACTCGATACGTTTTCAAAAATCCTTCCCCATCTGTTTTTCTTCCGCATTCGCAGCCCCCAACTTCCTACCCCAAAACCCTAACTTGCGTTAGGAGCGATAGTAATGATGGCGTTGAATCTAGACGAAAGTGACGATTCTTTCATCCAGTTGGTCCGTCCTGGTAGGAGCGATAGTAATGATGGCGTCGAATCTAGACGAAGTGACGATTCTTTTGCCCAGATGATCCTCCAGAGATTCTGATTGTAACGGCTCGAGATGCCATTCAAGTTTTGCATCCCTTTTATCGTACATTATTGAGGCGGATGAAAACGAACTGGTGCAGACGTACACCATTCCTAGGAAATGAGCAATAATCGGTCAAGGCGCCGAGCATAGAGATCAAATTGCGAGGCCTATTGTAACTACACCCGCTGAAGCCCCGTTATGGCCCAAGTGGATCGAGCGAATGCTGCCCCATCATGAGACTCAATGGAAGCAACATGGGATTGACAGAGCCATCCGATTATCGGGGTATGCTTATCTTCGTCCCTATTCTCCTTTTATTCCAGCTATCGCGATTTTCTGAATCCCATGGTAAACTGCTTTATGTTTAAGCATAGTTTCATGGGTCCGACTCTGTTGGATGTAGCGATGTTGGCATGCCTCCCAGTGGTTAGAGATGAAGCCAACATCAAGCCATTGGAACCCCCTTCATATAGGGCGGAGATGTCTAATCCTCCTGGACCAACTTCATTGTTATGAATACTGGCATGGGTACTCCTCCTTCCGACAAGGATCATGCCGCCTTTTTGCTTTATTGGTTAAACCGCTTCATAATAGCATCCCAAAGCAACGAAGTGAATGGCTCCTTCTTTCCAATGGCTTATAGATTATCGAGGGGTGACAGGCTGAATGTCGGAGCCTTTTTTCTTGCGTAGTTGTACTTTAGCTTGAGTAGATTCTCAGGTAGCCAAGGCAAATAAGCAAAATACCGTTTCTCGGCTTGTTGGGCCACTTTGGTTCCTGGAAGCTTGGTCTCGTCTGTATTTCCCCTCTTAGTTTTCGGGTATCGTCCCGACAGTTGAGCCCAACTCTATGGCTTTAAGTGAAGCCATCTTCGAAAATACCAAGTCGGAGAGACAACTTACTAACCTGGTACTGGGAATAGTTAAGGGGGAGCGAGATACGCAACTTTTATGCGTATTATATTTACGACCATTTAGCTCCTTATCCCTTATGGGCCGATCCGGGTATTCGATGTCCCTTCACAGTTCCCGTTGAGAGCAATGACCTTACTCTGTCTTGGGAATCGATCGACAAGCCCCGTCTTATTCTTCCCATGAAGAGAGATAAGAAATCAGTGATAAGAGCGCAAGTTTACTGCCCGCGCTTCTTATCACACCAATTGGGCTGTGGACAAGGGATCCAACGAATGATATATCCGAGTCATCTTACCCAAGGACTTTTGAGGGATCTTACACAGCCGGCGGCTCATCATGAAGTCGATGTATTTCATCAGAGGGTCCGGATGTTTGAGCAACAACAGATTAACACCGTTTCACATGGAGCCCATAGTCCTTCCAGATTCTGAGGAATGGTACCCTTCCGTTTGGGCAGCTTTCCATGTTAATTCGGAAATCCTCAACGATCTGTATGGCATGAATGATGCCGATTCGGGATGTAGGAGACGGAAACCTCAATTGGCTATCTAAGAGCCATTACAGGGTACCAGCGAATCCCGTCCCGCTCACAGAAATTGTGGATAGAAAAAGAAGGGAAAATCTGGCTCGAAAACCATTACCTCTCCCTAGAGGAAGGTCGCCTGCATGCAGACCACTTTAGGTTGGCCTATTCTTTTTCTTTTATCTCGTACTGGCATATCTATTCTTAGTTATGCCATTCGTAATTTATTTAGATGATGAAAGAGAAGACCTGCAACCAACTTCTCCGATCAGGATGAAGAAGAAGGAGTGCACGCATTCCGACTTATTGGCATAGGTGGAAGTGCCAAGGCCTATAGTGACCCCATCTTTTCAGATACCACCTCGGCAACCTTCATCTCCTGGAGATGAACCAGAGCCAGCCGAGGCTCTAGTTTTGAGTCGATCGCGGCAACGTCAGGTATGGACCTTTTAGGTCTTTTGGTCTGACCCATTTCCTACCCTGATGCCTGGTGTGTGAAATATTTTCCAACACAACCCGCAGTGTATGGTCCAAGTAATATTTGGTGAAACCGGGTCGAATCCACAAGGAACATGGAATTGCTATAATTTATTAAATTCAAGTAGCAACGAAAATTAAAATGCAAATAGAGTTGGTTTATCTAAGTTCCTAAAATTGTAATTAATTAAAACAAAGCAATAAAAAGTTCTAATTAATGAATAAAAGAGAGAGAATTGATTTATTCACTAGATGATGAATGGGGAACCCTAAATCTTTCAATTGTTGACAAACTTTACAATTGCATATAAAAATCCAATTTTTAATTAATTAATATGCCTACTTAGAATTATCATAATTTAGAAACCTCCCAGTTTTAATGATATACAATTCCTCCGGCTAGTGATTATCCTAAGTTTGGTTCTAACAATTTTTGGCTCTTTTTCAAGTTACCAATTATCAGAATTAATTCGTTCAGTTGTTTTTGTTTGGAACCCTGAATTATCCTAATGATTATCCTAATGCAATTCCTCCGGCTAGTGATTATCCTAATGATTCGGAACCCTGAATTGGCTTGGAGACGTTTTATTTATAGGCTGGATAGCAGAAGGTATGAATCAGTCAGGAGATACGCGGAATAACACTGAATCAGCCCAAGGTTTGGGCAATTCTCGGAAACGGCGCGGTATCCGCGCGGTATTACTACGCACCGTGCGCCAGGTGCGCGGTGGTCCTCCGCCGTGCGCTGGGTTGTGCGGTCGATTCGCTGTGCGATCCTTCTTCAGTCTTCTGTTTTCCGAGTTTTGGAGCTCCAATTGACTTCTTTTGGGTCCATTTTTCCTTTGGCTTACTAAAAACGCCTAAAGTCATGCAATCTCACCACAAAATACATTAAAATGCATAAAATCATGAATGAGATCACAATTAATTATTTTTACTCAAAATCTTTGTTTTTAGCAATTAATTCCATATTTTCCATAAATTAAGCCTTTAACTTATTAATTAATCACAAGTAAATACCGCACTTTGTGCAAGGTATCTATATCCTCACACTAAGTCTTGTTCGTCCCCGAACAAGGTAGAACTAAGACCTAGCAATGTCCAACACACATAATAGCCACCAAAATGTCTAAAAGTCGACTACAACCAATCACAAACTCAAGCAGATGTCAAAACCAAGTTCTCATTTGTCCCCTCAATACTAACATTCCCACTTAGCTCAACCCTCAACAAGATCGCACAAGGAAATATGTATATAAGTGTATGAAATGCTCTCATATGAACATTGTAACAAAAATTCACTCAATACCAAGACAATGCAAGTATCACTATAATTTGTAACACAATCACATAATCACCACACTTAGGATTTGTCATAAGGAATCAATAGGTCTTTAAAATGGTTGTAACGAGGCTAAGGTCATGAGGTAGTAAAATATGGATAAAGTAGGCTAATAAAATGGAACAAGTTCTTCAACTTCCAATACTTCTCCAAAAATAATCCCACATACCCAAATATGACAAATACGATGCCCCATAATATTGCATCAAGAGCTCAACTCAAACCATAAAATGTAGTAATATGTGCCCGACATAAATTGCTTCTTTTTTTTTTTTTTGCTAGCATTACATAGCTTTAAAGTTTTATTTAGAGGAACTCCAATATCCGAATAGTGCAGACGGAACTTCAACTCTCTTTGTTCTTGACTTAGAGTGTAAACTCTTTGTCAGCAGAACAACTATGTAAGCTACATAAATCCACTTTTTTTAACATAGCAAAATGTAGGCACTATACTATTCACAAGAAAAAATTTCCTTCTATTCTTCCTCTTTTTCAAATAATTCTTCTAATATTTCCCCAAAAATTACCATACGCCAAATGTACCACTTAAAAAAAATTCACTTGTTCCACGGGTTTAAATTCTGAAGGCTTATAAAAATGCGTGGCTAGTGGGAAAAATATAGTGTGTTATCAAAGAAAACAGGCTAATAGGCTCAGAGGCTTTCCTAAAGATAAATATGTGAAAGGTAGGAAGTGTTTAGGCCATGAGCTTCTAGGTGCCTATATCATATTCCTCATCAAAATCCCAGATAGTAATCACATGCATTATAATCACAAATAAATAATTCTAAAAGCATGTCTGATTCACACAATTAAGAAAAAGTAAAGCCAAAAAAATTCTCACCCAAGGGCATTTTGGTTGAACCTAATGGTTATGTAGCATGAGGGGACTCATTTAAACTTAATTAATCAATCTACTCTCACAAGTTCTCAGTCAAATTCAACTCATAGACAAAAATACAACTACTAGTGGTGACGTGCAGTGAGCAATGTATCATGAAATTGGGGTATCCCCCATCCTCACACTAAAGGTTGGCATTATCCTCAATGACTAAGCAAATAATTAAGGCAAAAATATCAAGCACATAATCCATCCAGTGATACTACATGACACTAATGAAAGGTAACATAAACATGCATAGGGTCATAATGTGAGATATCCAAAATATGAAATAATACAACCCAAATAATAACATACTCAATAAACTACTCCTAAATAAAAACTCCACATAATAAAATAAACTACACCTCCTAGACATAGACTCCAAATAAAAAAAATAATAAAAATAGAAATAAACTAAAATAAAAAGAAATAAAAAAAAGAACCGTAATATCACTGGTCGGGTGCTGGAAAACGTGGTGGAAAGTGGCCCCGCATGTACTCATCCATACCACGCATGTAGGCGCACATCTCATCCATCCGGGTATCAAGTCTGGTGAACCGAGCATCCATGTCCAATCGCATACCCTGCATTATCGCGGCCATATCCTGTCCAGGTGGAGGCATCGGCGGAGCAACTACGGGAGGAGATGGTGGTGGAGGAGGCTGTGGAATCACGAGGATCAATCCCTCATCCTCTGGCTCTGGCTGAAGAACCGCCCGAGGTGCGCCACGTCGCAAAGCGGTCCGTCACGTAGCGTACCCTGCTATCTGATAGTAAGATCCGGGCTCCACCATGTAACTATCCTCTGAAGCATCAATCCCATTGGCTAAACAAATGTCACGAATGAGATGAACATGAGTGATCTGGCGAGACTACCAGCCTCTGGAAAGCTCTCGCAAATTGGCCTCCACGAAAGCCCCCAAATTCACTCTACCGCCTCGGGCGATAAAGTGAATAATGTTGTAGATCTGATGCACCAAGATGTGAGACCTAGTAATAGGATGGACACGTCCTAGCCATAAATGTGCTAGGACACGCCATACCGAATCCATGGTCTTCATGCGCAATTCGTGATGATGCTCCAACTCCGGTGCTCGCTCAGTGCATAAGGTGCAAAAATCAGGGAGTGGTCCTCCCTGCTCATATCGGAACTGGGTCTCCCCCTCATCAGGCATACCATAGTGAGCATTAATTGCTCTAGAACTAAAGTAAACCCACATACCTCGCACTCAAACTCGTGATAAATCTGTCTCCTCGCCCACACCTCCGATGTTGGCTATGATCTCCATGGCTAGAAAACCTGAAGCCCGACCCGAAGGATGAAGTGCAAACTGAGTCCATCCCAAGTAATCTAGCAATAGCCTCAGTCTATCGTCATTAAGTTGTCCCTGATGGAAACCTCTCTCCGGAATATAAGCCATGTTTACTCGCAATTCGTCAAAGTAGAAGTCCTGGGAAGATACGGAAGCAAATCGGCGTCTGACCCAATGGTTGGGCCTATCCTGATAGGGAAGATCGCTAATCCTTGACACAGGAAGTGCCTCCTCCTCAGAATCAGACCCGACCTCGTCGGGTATCACAGCAGCTGGAGCACTTGGACCAGCCTCATGGTCGTGAGTGGCCCGTCTCTTGTGCCTCAGAGGGCACATGAGAGATGTTAGGACAAGTAACATGCACAGAATCATCCCGCAAAAGACCCAATATCAAATAAAGAAATACAATCCTCACACTATGTATAAAGCAGGGAAAAATAAACAGAAAACCACCAAATCATAGGCTTCTAAAATATATAATCTAATAAAGTCAAGCCTAATCATCCATCAAAACATAATCAAGGCAATCCATAGCGATAATCATATGAAAACAAACATGGAACTCTTTGTGGCATTTCATCGAACATGTTATGTGCATTTTTAGGCCTAATTTCAAATTTAATCGTAAACTCATGAATAATTGCCCAAAAATTGAAACAATCACCCAATCATCAATGAATAATCACAATGTAGCATCACAAAACAATATTCTACTCAAATCCAAGCCTACATTGTCAATTAAATTCGAAATTTTTTCATGTTCTTCACAAATTCTTAAAAATCTAAGATTTAATCTCCAAGAACATGTAACAATATGCACAAACATTTTTAAAATCATCAAACAAGTATTCCAATACCACAATTATAGCACTAATCGAACACAAATAGGCATAAAAATCAAAATCCCCAAATTCTAGCATAAACCCTAATTTCACTTGTTCTTCACAAAATCAACCAATTCAAAGCATGAAAATTGAAATTAAGTGAAGATAGAATAGAAACATACCTTGGTTGATGAAATTCGCGAAGATTTGAAGAGAAATTGACAAGTAATTACCAGATTTCTTAAGAGAAAGGGGCTGGACTCGCGAACAAGGAGGGAAAAATGAGTGAGCGTGACTGACTGCTCTGCCCGCGCTCGAATGAATCCTCCTGCGTGACGCGCGCGGTCGGCGCGCGTTATCTCCCAGACCGCGCTGCCACCGCGCGACGTGTTTTTTCCATTTTTTTATAAAAAAAATAAAAATAATATAAAAATACCCCTTGAAACCTGATTTGTACGAAATTTTGTGTTCCATTCTTGCTTTCCAATTCAGTTCTACACCAACTTAGTTCCTGCAGATAAAATTCACTAACTAAATCAAAAATAAGAAATAAAAAACTAAAAACTAAAACTTAAATAAAAATTGAAAAACACTCGGGTTGCCCCCCCGAAAGCGCTGCATTTAACGTCGACAATCAGACATCCTTTGTAGCTCCCTATTCAAGTTTCCAGGATTCAATAGACCGACATGCTAATTCAACATATGGCTTTAAACGATTTCCATTGACAGTGAATTTTTTGCTTCCATCATCCAGCTCAACTGCACCAGAAGGAAAGATTTTAGAAATAATAAAAGGTCCAGACCATTTAGAACGCAACTTTCCTGGGAACAATCGCAGTAGAGAATTAAATAAAAGAACTTTTTCCCCTTCACTGAATTGCTTAGCCTTCAACTGCCTATCATGAACCATGTTGGTCCTATCCTTGTAAGAATTTGAGGTCTCATAAGCCACAACTCTCGAATAATCCAACTCTAACAATTGTTCTTGCCTCTTTTCTCCTACAGCTGCTAAATCAAAATTGACAAGCCGAGTAGCCCAAAAGATTTTGTGCTCGACTTCCATAGGTAAGTGAGAACTTTTACCAAAAATTAATTGAAAAGGAGACATACCCAAATGAGTTTTGTAGGCAGTGCGATATGCCCAAAGTGAATCATCCAACTTGTTTGCCCAATCTTTTCTTGTATGTTTGACAGTAGTCTCCAAAACACGCTTAAGCTCTCGATTGCTCACTTCCACTTGTCCACAAGTTTGGAATGATATGGTGTAGCAATTTTGTGTTTCACCCCATACTTGACTAGGACCGCCTCCAACCACTTATTCTTGAAGTGTGTACCACCATCACTGATAATAGCACGAGGCACTCCAAATCTAGTGAAAATATGCTTTTTGAGAAGAGCAATCACCCTCTTGAAATCATTGGTTGGCATGGCCAAGGCCTCCACCCACTTGGAAATATAGTCCACTGCAACTAGAATGTACTGATTTCCATAGGAATATGGAAATGGACCCATGAAATCTATACCCCATACATAAAAAATTTCGATTCTTGAATGTTCTTTAGGGGCATCTCATCCCTAGGTCCAATTCCACCAAGCCTTTGACACTTGTCACATGACTGCACACAAACACAAGCATCTTTGTAAATGTTAGGCCAATAGAAACCAGATTGTAATAACTTAAATGCAGTGCGATTAGCTCCATGGTGTCCTCAAACTGGTGAAGAATGGCACTGTGCTAGGATGTCTAAAATTTCATCTTCATGAACACACTTCCTAAGCACTTGGTCCGAATACAGTCTAAATAACTCTCCATCATCATAGTGGTACATGTGAGCATCCCTCATAAATTTCTTCACTTGATGTGGTAGGAGATGAGTAGGAACATACCTTGCAACCAAATAACTAACAACATCAGCATACCAAGGGTCAGGAGTATGAATAGCAAAAAGATGCTCATCTGGAAAAGAATCAGGAATCTCCAAATCATGTTCCTCCTTCTCTGGCTTGATTATGGATAAATGGTCAGCTACTAGATTCTCAATCCCTTTTCTGTCAATGATCTCATAGTCAACTCCTGCAGAAGACAAGTCCATCTAATAAATCTAGCCTTTGCATTCTCCTTCTTTGCAGTCAGACCCTTGATAGCAGAATGATCAGTGTGGACAAATGTCTTAAACCCCACTTAGTAAGATCTAAGTTTCTCAAATCCAAATACCACAACTAAAAATTCATTCTCAGTAGTAGAATAATTTCTCTGTGCTCCATTCCGTGCCTTTGATGCATAATAAATCACATGCATTTTCATATCCTTCCTCTACCCTGAAACAGCTCCAACTACATAGTCACTGACATCACACGTCAGATCAAATGGCAAAGTCCAATCAGGAGCCTGAATAATAGGAGCTCTTGTCAGTCTCTTCTTCAATGTCTCAAAGGCTGTCATACATTTATCATCAAAGATAAATGGGACATCCTTACAAGTCAAATCAGAAAGAGGCCTGGCATCATCTACAAACTTTTCTACAAATCTCCTGTAGAACCCTGCATGTCCCAAAAAAGCTCTCACTCCTCTAACATCAACTGGATGTGGTAATTTCTCAATCAAACCAATTTAGCCCGGTCTACTTCAATCCCTTCCCCTGGGATCCTATGCCCCAAAACTATCCCCTCACGGACCATAAAGCGACACTTTTCCCAATTTAGGACTAAACTAGACTTCTCACACCTAGCCAGGACTAACTCTAGATTATGCAGACATCCCTCAAATGACTTCCCAAAGAGTGAAAAATCATCCATAAAAATTTCCATAGCCTGCTACAATAAATATGAAAAGATGGCCATCATAAATCTCTGAAAAGTAGCCGGGGCATTGTACAAGCCAAATGGCATTCTGCGATATGTATAAGTGCCATATGGACAAGTGAATGTTGTCTTATCCTGGTCCTCTGGAGCGATGGGTATCTGATTGTAACCCGAATACCCATCCAGAAAGCAATAAAAATCATGGCCGGTTATCCTCTCCAACATCTCATCAACGAAAGGCAATGGAAACTGATCCTTTCTAATAGCTGAATTTAATCTCCTATAGTCGATACACACTCTCTATCCCTTAACTGCCTAGGTGCTACTAACTCCCCATCCTCAGTCTCTGTCACTGTGATACCCCCTTTCTTAGGCACTACATGGATAGGGCTCACCCACTCACTGTCTGAGATAGCATAAATCATCCATGCATCCAATAATTTTAGTATCTCAGCTCTAACTACCTCCTGCATGTGTGGATTCAATCATTTCCGCGGTTGTCTGACTGGTTGCATGTCCGCCTCAAGTCTAATCTTGTGCATGCAGGCACTAGGAATAATTCCCTTAATGTCTGCAATAGTCCATCCAATAGCCCAGAAATGTCTTTTCAGCACCTCAGTCAATGCACATTCATGTTCACTTGAAAGCCCTACAGAAATAATAACAGGAAGTGTGTCATTCAATCCAAGAAATAAGTATTTAAGATGACTTGGTAGTTTCTTCAATTTAATCTCGGGTGGAGATTGAATTGATGGCAATAAAGGTTTAAGAATAGGTAAGGAAGGAGCCAAAAGAGGAGAAGAGGACTCCCTGTCAAAAATCGAGCACGCGGAATCAGAACAGGAGGCATGTTCGTCTCGCGTGATCGGTCTCCAGACCGCGCGACTTCGTCAAACGTCGCGTTAGGTCCGCGATCGAGTTTTGCCTCGCGCCACCTGAGTGCGGCTTCTTCAGTTTGCGCACTGACTTCGCGTTTTGGCTCCGTTCTGCGTGCTGAGAGCTGTTTTAAGCTGTCTTATACTCGATTTTGACCCCCGGGGTTCAATTTTGACACCCTATGCACCAATTCAGCTGCTTTAAATTCATCTTTCTGTTCCTGCAACCAATTCTCACATTCCTCCAAAAAATCATCATCAAACTTACTCTCATAATCATCATAAATACAATCAATTAAATTAATTTCAGATGCAAGAGAAGATTGTTTAAGCATATTGTTCACATTAAATGTCACTTTATCTTCTCCAATTCTAAGGGTTACCACTCCATTTTTATAATCAATTAAGGCATGACAAGTAGCTAAAAATGGGCTATCTAAAATCAATGGTACTTCCCTATTCTCATCCATGTCCAGTACTACAAAATCAACTGGCAAAATAAATTTATCTACCTTTACCAACACATCCTCTAAAATACCTAAAGGTGCTTTTTGAGAAAGGTCCGCCAGTTGCAAAATCATCCTTGTTGGTTTCACTTCTCCAAGTCCCAACTTCTTGTATAATGACAGGGGCATCAAATTGATGCTAGCTCCCGAATCACACAGGACATCCTTGCACATTTCTCCTCCAATGGTGCAAGGGATGGTGAACCTCCCTGGATCTTTCATCTTCCTTGGTAGTGGCTTCTCCAATAAAGCATTGCACTCCCCTAAAATAGAAACCAAACCACTATCAAGTTTACGCTTTCGAGACACAATATCCTAAAGAAATTTTGCATACTTAGGCATATTCATTAAAGCATCAACAAAAGGAATATTAATTTTCAATTTGCTAAAAATTTTGCAAAACTTCATGAAACTTTTATCATCAGCAGACGACTGTGCACGTCGTGGAAAAGGCAACTTGGGAAGTTGAGTTTCCACCACCGCTTTCTTCTTCTCAGGCTCCTTGTCTGTTGTAATACCCTGAAAGTTAGCTACGTTAATAATATATTTATACAGAAATAATTATTATCTGAAGTCGAGTTGGGAATAAATTAATATTTCCCAAAATACAGATTATGTTAAAGAAAATGAATTATTTTCCAATGGAAAATAATAGAGATACATGTTTGTAAGATGAATACCAAGAGAATTATTTTTCAAGGGAAAAATAATTTAGTTGAGTTCGGGAATGTATTTTCTCAAGGAAAAATATTGTATTAGATAAAATTAAATATTTGAGGAAAAGTATTAGTTAGATATATGATGTCCAAATTTATATATAACGAATAGTTAATTTTAAAAGTATAACACAAAGCTGTAGGTAGCCCGTGGACTTACATTTTTAAAGTTTGGTATCTGGACACTACGTTCTATAAATATTTTGATTTAGTAATCTAAACTAGTAAGTTATAAATAATATAAAAATAAGATGAGATAGAATAAAATTTTAGTAATATTAGCCCATGGCATATTACATGTTGTTTAAGAGAATGCACTAGTTAAAATTTAGCCAGTTAAAAAGACATGTTGGAAGAGAGTGTACAGTCAAGCAAATAAATAAATAGACACACGTTGCAATGAAGATAACTCTTCTATTATGTAAGAAGTATAATAAAATAAAATAGTAGTATTAATGAGATGAATATGGCCAATCATGACCGAATTGACCAATTTGGAAAAGGGAAGAGTGGAGGCCAATCATGACCGAATTGACCAATTTGGAAAAGGGAAGAGTGGACGTTAGATTTATAAGGCTGGGGATGAGAAAATCTGTTATAGGAGATAATTTACTATTAATAACCAAGTACTATAACTTCTTAGCAAAGGTAGTAACTATATATATAATAACAAATACATAAATAATAAAACTTAAAAAAATAAATAAATAATAAGTAGTGTGTAAGAGGCACAACGGCTCAACAATTAGCAAATGCTAATAGTAGTACACTTGACGTGTAGCAGTAAAATATAACATTAAAATAAGATAAATAAATATTATTTAAAGTGAATACATGTGTGAAAAGGAAAAAGAGATTGGTTGCAGATGGGATGTTAATTAGGAAAAGCTGACAGAGGCGGTCCAAGAGAGGCAGAATTGGACAAAAATGAAGAAAGCAGCATGCATGTAATAAATTATCAATAAAATATAAAACATAAATATAATAAATAGAGCAGTAACTTTCTTAATAAGAATAGGTGCACACGTGTATAGACTACACAGGAATTCAGACTAACTTCTCATGCAAATATAAGTAATGATGACAGAATATTGGAAAGGTGGAGATAATGTAAAACGAGAAAATGAAATACAGAGATGTAGGCACTACGTGTAGAGACACTATTATTCTAAAAATAGCACAAGTTTGTTACATAATGCCGTCAGATAAAAGGCGGATTTTTTTTAAAACCAGTGCCTGCATCATCATTGCAGCAGAAAGTTACTGCCTTAAACCTCTATATATACCCGACAATGGACGAATGAATTCATTACCATAAAACAGAAAAACTAGAGTCAGAAAATACTAGTTGAAGTAGAGAGTATAGCTATTACCAGTCGGAGTGTTTCAAGTTCAGCATTTTTAGAAGCTAGCTTCGGAAGAAATTGTAAGTAGATTTTCGTTCTGCGGGCTTTGTCCCAAGAGTATATTTGCATGTTTAAATTCCTTACATTGTAATAATTTTTGGGTTTATACATGCAATTGATTTATGCAGAGGTAATGTCCCATTATGTGTTTAACTATTTTTGGGGCTAGGCCATGCATGTGAAAAATAAAATTTTCAGTGTATGGCATGTGATTCTTGAGTTATTATTATTATGCGGCGTATATCAAAGAGGTAGATATCGTCGTAGTTATTTCGTGGGTTATCCAAGGGATCCCCATGAAGAGGATTGTGGTTGACCAAGGGTCTTCCAATCATTTTTCTAGATGCAGGGAATGGCCGTCCTTGTATACCATAGTTGACTTCGGTCACTATGTGAGCATGTTAGGTCCTATAAGATACCCCGGGTGTAGAGTCATAGTCGAGCTACATGTGGATTGATCCACTATCGCCTTATCTTTTTGTTATCGTGATGGAGAAATTGTCTCGCACCATCATTGAATCGGTGAACTCAGGAAGCTGGAAGCCAATCAAACTAAGCCAGGATGGGGTTAGAATCTCCCACCTCATGTTTGCTGACGACCTTATATTTTGCACTGAATTGGAAGAGGGGAGTATTCGTTGCATGTCTGCTATATTGGACAGATTTGGTTCGAGATCTGGTCTTAATATGAACGCTGAAAAATCTAGTGCCTTCTGCTCACCCCATGCTGCGGCTGCCCAGCGGAATCTGTTGGAGCTTCTCATGGGTGTCACAGTTGTCGACAATCTTGGAACATATCTTGGTTTTCCTATTATTCATGGCAGGCTACGAAAGGCACATTTTGATGGTCTGGTTCAAAGGGTGGAGGCGCGACTGTCAAGCTGGGCGTCCTTCTTACTCAATAAGGCTGGGCGCATTACACTTGCTCGTGCTGTGCTCAATGCGTTTCCCATTTATATCATGCAGGTACACATGCTCCCTATAAGTGTCTGTAATACTATTGATAAGATTGTGCGAAGATGGATTTGGAAGGCTCCGAAGGGAGGGGTTTACACCTTGTTAATTGGGAAATAGTGACACTTTCTCGTAAGAATGGGGGTTTAGGCATTAAACAATGTCGGAATATGAATTTGGCCCTTTTAGGCAAGCATTTATTGTATTTCCTTACAAATGCCGACAAGCTATGGGTGGCAGTTCTTAGGGGCAAGTATGGTGTGGCAGCAGGCCTTATGCCTCGAGATCATTACCGAGGAACTAAGGTTTGGCGTGTGCTCATTAAGGTGGCTGAAGTATTCAAGCATGCATATGACGTTAGGATCGGGAATGGCAGTAGCTCGCTGTGGTTCACACCTTGGTGGCAAGGGCAAGTTTGGCCGATTATGTTCCATTTGTGGCTACTCAGGATGTCTATCTCAGAATCCAGGATGTCCTTTCTAATGGTAAGTGGTGCTTGGATGGTCTATACTCATGGCTCCCTCAAGATCTCAAACATAGCATTGAAATGGCCCTGGCTCCCTTTCTCAATCCTGCTACTGGTGATATTTTATGTTGGCGTGGGAACATAGATGGTACGTATACAGTGAAGTCCGGCTGTGGTTGGCTCTCTCCTGAAATGCCAACAACAAGCGTTTGGAAATGGATGTGGAAGCTGCACATCCCGGAGAAAATTGGCGTTCTAATATGGTTGGTCGGTCATGGGGCGTTGCCATGCAACATGTTGAGGCATCAACGTCGCCTGGCAGCGGCTCCACTGTGTTCAATTTGTGGTGATCAAATTGATGATTGGATTCATGCTTTATTTTTATGTCCTTGGGCGGAACAGGTCTGGCAAAGTGGGGGTTTTCATTTGCGTGCTATGCTTCTGGGCGTTAGCTTGCTTGATGGTCGGCCACACCTGGGGCGCTCGTTTCTTGTCTTTGTTATGGATTATATGGTGTGAGCGTAACAACAGGATCTTCAAGGATAGGTGCCTCCCTCGTGATTCCTTGTTGGCTAAAGCGGAGCGCTTGCGAAGTCACCTGGTTCACCGCGAAGATAGGCTGCATCGGAGTCGGAATGTCCATCAAGTTTGCTGGATTGAAGAAGGGGTTAGTGGTAATGTTCTACACACGGATGGTTGTGTCTTGGCTTTGGATCATAAGTCTGGATATGGAGTTGTCCTAAGAAGTTGCAGTGGAGATTGGATTGGTGCTTGTAGTGGATGCTTAGGCTCAAGATCTATCCTTGAGGTGGAGCTCCTTGCGCTCCGATTTGGGCTGCTTCTGGCCATGCAGTTGAATGTGGTGATCAATGTTTGCTATATGGACTCATTGGAGGTCATACGGTTGATCTTGGGACCTCCTCGTTCGAGCCATCATTTGTGGCCGATGGTTGCTGCTGTGAAGAGTCTCCTCAGGAGTTGGGATCCTGCTCGCTTCGACATGTCTATCGTGAAGGTAATCAAGTGGCGGATGTGTTTGCCAAAAAGGCTGCTTCTTTCGAGGATTTCTACACCACTTGGGCTTTCCCTCCGGATGATATTGTCATGCTCTTGGCTCGAGACTCCGAGGGTGCTGTGTTCTCTCGTTTGATTTAGCTTTTTATTTTCTGTATTTTTTCCTTTCCTTTTGCTCGCCTCTTTAGGCTGTTTCACCAAAAAAAATACATGTGTGAAAAGGAAAAAGAGATTGGTTGCAGATGGGATGTTAATTAGGAAAAGCTGACAGAGGCGGTCCAAAAGAGGCAGAATTGGACAAAAATGAAGAAAGCAGCATGCATGTAATAAATTATCAATAAAATATAAAACATAAATATAATAAAAATAGAGCAATAACTTTCTTAATAAGAATAGGTGCACACGTGTATAGACTACACAGGAATTCAGACTAACTTCTCATGCAAATATAAGTAATGATGACAGAATATTAGAAAGGTAGAGATGATGTAAAACGAGAAAATGAAATACAGAGATGTAGGCACTACATGTAGAGACACTATTATTCTAAAAATAACACAAGTTTGTTACATAAAGCTGTCAGATAAAAGGCGCATTTTTTTTTAAACCAGTGCCTGCATCCTCATTGCAGCAGAAAGTTACCGCCTTAAACCTCTATATATACCCTACAATGGACGAATGAATTCCTTACCATAAAACAGAAAAACCAGAGTCAGAAAATACTAGTTGAAGTAGAGAGTATAGCTATTACCAGTCGAAGTGTTTCAAGTTCAGCATTTTTAGAAGCTAGCTTCGGAAGAAATTGTAAGTAGATTTTTGTTCTGCGGGCTTTGTCCCAAGAGTATTTTTGCATGTTTAAATTCCTTACATTTTAATAATTTTTGGGTTTATACATGCAATTAATTTATGCAGAGGTAATGTCCCATTATGTGTTTAACTATTTTTGGGGCTAGGCCATGCATGTGAAAAATAAAATTTTCAGTATATGGCATGTGATTATTGAGTTATTATTATTATGCGGCGTATATCAAAGAGGTAGATATCGTCGTAGTTATTTCGTGGGTTACAAGGGATCCCCATGAAGAGGATTGTGGTTGACCAAGGGTCTCCCAATTATTTTTCTAGATGCAGGGAATGGCCGCCCTTGTATACCATAGTTGACTTCGGTCACTATGTGAGCATGTTAGGTCCTATGAGATACCCCGGGTGTAGAGTCATAGTCGAGCTAAACAGTTTGACATGCCATTTACTGTTTCAGTAATATTTTACATTATTTTTGTCCAAGGGACAATAATTTACTTGCTTAGCCGTCGTGCTGATAATCCTCCATACTTTTCCCTCCAGGATTTGATATATGTGGACCCCACTAGAAGGCATGGGCACGGGCACGGGAGTCACCACTACTTTTGCATTCGAAATTAGACGGTTAAAGTTTTCTTTTTAAACCTTAAACTTGTTTGGGGGCGGCGAGCCTTAGACGTCATATTTTTGTAAACGCTACTATTTTTATGTTAAAGTATAGCTTTATTAAAAAGTTGAGTTATTTTGAAGTATATTTACGTTTTGATTTTAAATTAGCCTTAGCACTTCTTAGTTAAGTAAGCCAAGGCAAGGCCAAAGCGAGCTTAACTGGAGGTGTGGCGGTAACAACCCCGGGTTCTCGTTGGTAACTTCCGCTGTAAATTTAGGTGGGAAAACGGGGGTGTTACATCTACATGGTCTTTTTGTGCCTCCCCAGGCTCCTCCTCATCAATCTGCATATGTCTAGGCACCGGATCCTTAGTAGTGAATCCAGATCTAGTAGTAAAGGCCTGGCACCTCTCCCTTGGATTAATTCAGTATTGCTAGGCAATGCACCCTGAGCTCTCTGTGCTAACTGTGCAGCCAAGTTTCCTATTTGTTGTTCCAAATTCCTTTGCTCAGCTTTAATATTGGTCAACTCAGCATCATTCCTAGTCATGTAGTCCTCAGTGCGGGCTACAAAAGTCTCAATCTTCTTGGATGTCTGAGATTGGTAATCCAAAATTTGCTGAAGAAGTCCCAAAGTCGGAACAGAAGCAGGATTGGGGACTGGCTTAGGTTGCTGCTGCTGTGGGTAAAAAGACCTATCCTGCTGAAAGAATCCAGTGGGTTGTTTGTATGTGGGTTGATGGGTCTTCTTCGGCTCTGCACATACTTAACATCCTACACTTCCTCATATCCTTGATTTTTAGAAGCTGTTGCAGTCGGGCATGTGTATGACTGATGAGGTCCACCACAATACTGACATGTAACAGTCTGAAGTGCTTGAACTGGTTGTACAGGCTTCTCAGAAACTGGAACAACTACCTTATTCAGAATATCTCCATGCATCATACTGGGTCGACTACCATAGCTAGCTCGTCCTTAACCTCCTTCAATGTTCCAATCTCTCCTACCTTAGTAGGGACATTCCTCTCACGATTCCTCCATAACTTCTCATCTTCAGCTATGGCATCCAAAATTCTCCTACAATCTTCTGAAGTCCTATCCATAAAGGTTCCCTCGGATGTCTCATTAAGCCACTGCCTATCTCCAGGAGTCAGACCCTAATAAAATGCATAAAGAATCTCTGGCTCAGACAAACCATGTTGGGGAAACACCCTTATGTTCGCCCTCATCCTCTCCCATGCATCTATCACTGTCTCATGTCCTTTTTGCTTGAATGTCTTAATCTGGTCCTTAAGCTTAATGATCATAGAGGGTGGAAAAACTTAGTCATAAATCTCTGCAACATGTCATCCCAAATACGAATGGAACCTGTAGGAATTGACTGAAACCATGCTTCAGCCCTATCCCTTAATGAAAAGGGAAACAGCTGCATCATGAGTTCCTTTTGTGTCATTCCTGCAATGTTCACTGTACTGCACAGGTTCCTAAAGTGATAACTGATAAAGGTGGATATTGGGGTTCTGTTGGCACCTCCCCCAAACTGCTCCTGCCGAACCATGGTTATGAAGGAATGATTAATGGCGAAAGGTATGTTTGGCCTAGGCCTCACCATTCGATTATTTATAATCTGATCAACTGTTGCATGAGAGTCAAAGGTGCTGGTCGGGGAGCATTCTCACCAATACATTTTCTCCTTGCCCTAATTCTACGTTCAGTCCTAGCAATTTCTGGATCAAACTCAAATTCTGGCGGAGCACCTCTTGGCATAAACTAGAGCCTGAAACAACAGAAAATCAGGGAGTGAGTGAAAATATAATAAAAATAAAAATAAAAAGAAATAAGGAGGAAACTACAAAAATTCAATAAACTATAACAAAAACCACTGTTCCCCGGCAACGGCTCCAAAAACTTGGTGTGTGAAATATTTTCCAACACAACCCGCAGTGTACGGTCCAAGTAATATCCGGTGAAACCGGGTCAAATCCATAGGGAACAATGAATTGCTATAATTTATTAAATTTAAGTAGCGACGAAAATTAAAAATGCGAATAGAGTTGGTTTATCTAAGTTCCTAAAATTGCAATTAATTAAAACAAAGCAATAAAAAGTTCCAATTAATGAACAAAAGAGAGGAAACTGATTTATTCACTAGATGATGAATGGGATCCCTAGATCTTTCAATTGTTGACAAACTTTACAATTGCACATAAAAATCCAATTTTTAATAAATTAATATGCCTACTTAGAATTTTCACAATTTAGAAACTTCCCAGTTTTAATGACATGCAATTCCTCCGGCTGGTGATTATCCTAAGTTTGGTTCTAACAATTTCGGCTCTCTTTCAAGTTACCAATTATTAGAATTAATTCATTCAATTATTTTTGTTTAAGTATTTTTCAACCACTTAAAAATCAACAATGTCATCTAAGTTTTCCCAAACGATGGGTTTAGCCTAGCATAATGTCACAAGAACGCAAAAGAATAGTAAAAGAAAACATAGTCTGTGACAGAATTGGTGAAGAAATTCCGGTGTAGATCTCCACTGGATTGCCTTCAACTTGCTCTTCTCTTTTCCCAAATGATGGATGAAAAGGATATAGAAGTATTTTGAGATTATTTAATGATTCAGAACCCTGAATTGGCTTGGAGACGTTATATTTATAGACCGGATAGCAGAAGGTATGAATCAGCCAGGAGATACGCGGGATAACACTGAATCAGCCCAAGATTTGGGCAAGTCTCGGAAACGGCGCGGTATCCACGCGGTATTACTATGCACCGCACGCAGGCGCGCGGTGGTCTTCCGCTGTGCGCTGGGTTGCACGGTCGATTCGATGTGTGGACTTCTTCAGTCTTCTGTTTTTCGAGTTTTGGAGCTCCAATTGACTTCTTTTTGGTCTTTTTTTTCCTTTGATTTACTAAAAACACCTAAAATCATGCAATCTCACTACAAGATACATTAAAATGCATAAAATCATGAATGAGATCACAATTAATTTTTTTACTCAAAATCATTGTTTTTAGCAATTAGTTCCACATTTTCCATAAATTAAGCCTTTAACTTATTAATTAATCACAAGTAAATACCGCACTTTGTGCAAGGTATCAATGCCTTTTCTTGTTTCTTTCAGAACAAACCAGTGGTTGACAGTTCTTTTCGAATCAGAAAAGGCTTTGATAGATCCATCATGTCTAGTCCATTGTTAAGGCTAAGACCTCTGATGGCTATTATCTTGACATGCCTTTCAATATTTATTTGCCATTCTTTGGCATAGGTGGCCCCGACTCGCAGGCCTTCCCGAGGTATCGGTGTTTTACAAGCTATGTCCTCGGATCCCCAGGGGATGCCCCGCTACTTATGCCGATCATTCCGCAGACTGTTCATGTACTGAATCCGCAGGTATCTAGCTTGTTCTTATTACGTGATGTACCATCTTCCTTTTAGTCTGACTTTGTTTCTTCAAGCTTCTTCTGGCCAGTCGGGGGCCATTTCGGATGAAGATTCATCACGGGCTACAACGGGAGAGTCTCATATGAACACTGTACATTCTCTTTCCTTTCCCATTGTTTTGATCTCATTTCTTTTATGAGACGGCCCTAACTTTTGCATCTTTGCAGGTTATCCCTATTGCTGGCCTTGTGAACGAGAAAGCGATGATTGCTGAAACTATGGCGCCCAACACCGAATCAGCGTCTAGGGATGCGAGAACTTCAGACCCGACAAATGCACCCCGAGAATGGGTAGGTTTCCCCTTTTATATTGGTCCTTCTTGATCCGCCTTATCGGAATTCTTTTTGTCACAATAATTCTCGACGCAGGAGGTAAACCTCATCAATACCCAAGTGGTGTCGGAGGACGTGAGCCATGACGATCAGATGCCGCTAAAACTCCTGATGTCTCTGTGCAAGTTCTGAGACCCGTGGTGGATTTGGCCCCTTCCTCTTCTCGCCCAGGGATGCTCATTCTGCAAGCGAAGTCTCCCAAAGGCCATATCCAGAGGTATATCTTACACTTCTATTTGCTTTGCCACTTATGCGAAATTTCCATAACGCCAATTCTTTATGACACGTTAGCAGGCGGTTGCCTCTATCCTTCACTGGGACGATGATAGAGAATTCCTCAGAGCTTTGTCCGCTTTGCCTCCAGAAGCTGTCTCTTGCTGATCTTAATCGTGCCATTTCGATTTTTCTCGCGGCACGCAAGATGGCTAAAGAAGGTGACCCCAACCTTCCATATCTGGCGAGGGGTGCGAAGCTCCTCGACAAATTCTATAATCATATCCTCGCCCGAGCATCCCTTATTGTGGAGACGCTTATTATGGAGTCTGGAAGCTCATCCCGATCTCATAGAACAATGTAGAGCTTAACTGGAAGAAATTAATGCGACAAGGGAGGCTTTATCTGAGGAGAAAGTAAACATCCTAGCTGAGTTGGTACGAATTGACGAAGTTATCAACCGTGCCCGTGCGCAACGCGATGTTCTCATGGGTCAACTTTTCGCCATGGAACAGGATCTATCTGATACCCAATGAGCCATTGCCCAACACAGTGCGATCATCAACAACTTGGAAGGACATGTCCTAACTTTCGATGAAAGAATGTGGTTGCGCCAGGAAGGTATCGAAGATCTAACTCAAAAGATGTTCAAGAAATGGACGAGATTTGCGGAGAACTTAGTCATGTGGACGTAGTCCCTTTGCGTTAAACTCTTAGACAGTCTCAAATAAGCATTTTTTGTGACACGTGGTTGCCGTCTATTTCTACTTGTTATTTGGTTAAATCATATTATTCAGACCCTTTATATCCATATAGTTATGAATATATTAGCCTGGTTGATCCGAAAACTCAGGTCCATTGAATGGCCTTCTTTAAATGATTCAACTGTTTCTTTAGTCCCAATCCTGTTGACACTAAACCTTCTTTGGAGAAGAAGGATGGATGATGATTATGGGCATTACGGTTATCAATTCAATACCCGCACTTGGTCCGTAGAATTGACATCCTTTCTGATAACTCCGTACCCTATAGGACCGACTGTCTATGATTTTTATCGCTTTTTGACCATGATCTACAAACGCTTAGACTTCTACCAACTGGGTGAAAATAGAGCTGTCAGAATGGGTTTGGCCCGTTGGGCCAGTCCGCCCCCGCCTCCCAAAAGGGTGGGTTGAGCTAAATAAATAAAGACATGTTTGGAAGCGGGCCTAAATGGGCTAGCCCGCCTGAACCCACCTTCGCTTGGGCTAGCCCGCGGTGAGTGCAGGCCAGCCGTGGGCTAAGCCAAAATTTTAATTTATTTAAGTTTTTGTTAAGTTTATTGTGAAAATCTAAATAACATATGTATTTGTAAGAATATTGATTAGTTGAATTCATATATTTTAATTTGATATTAGTTAATATAATTCAATTTATAATTTTTTAATATAAAAAATTATAAATTGAATTATATTAACTAATATCAAATTAAAATAATTTTAAAGCTGACTTTATATGACATGAGCTATTTAACATTACTTTTTCAACTAATTTTTTTTCAAAAAGAATACTATGCAAAATTAAACTAAATCATTTTAGATTTTATTAAAATATATTTAATTTAAAAATTAGATAATATATTTTATTTTGGATAAATAACAATATTATACAATTTATTATATAACTAAAAATTAATTTATTAATTAGATAAAAAAAACCACGGGCTAGCCCGTCTGGCCCGCAACCCGCTGGTGGGTGGGTCTTGGTTGAAGTTATTCGAGCCCTCCTCGCTGTGGGCTCAGCCCGTCTAAGCCTGCGAAATGGTGGACTGGAGTGGGCTTGGTCTGTGTCGCCCCGCTAGTCCGTCTTGACACCTCTAGGTAAAACCACCATCGAGCAAGCCCTTCGATTCATATCTTCAGCCCTTATTCATCGTGTCAAGATGAGGTATTCAAGGTGGCATCCGTACCATAGCAAAGATTGGCATGAAACCCGCTTGACGAACCAATGGTGCGACCTTATTGATGATCTTGACGAGTTGAGCGGAGAGACTCCGGATCTTAACGCCAATTATCAAGAATGTTCCGACTAGGGAAACTGCAGGCCCTCACTCATTTGGGACATTATTTTGTCCTTACTTAAATACCTTTTGATGTGCCATATTAGTATTTGTATACTTCGTCTTGGCACAAGCCTTCATGTTATTATTTATGACCTTACGCCTGGCCATCTTTGTATGTTTGGACATAACGATTTGTCCCAAATGAAAACAATAAAACAATCGTGCTTAACATTAGATGTTGCGCCAACTGTTTTTAATAAATGCATTCTTTTATTCATCATATTTATAATAACTGTACATATGACATCTTTGGCGCGAATGCGAGGCCGTTAATCCTAGGGAATGTGTGCGAGAGTGGATGCCACCCCTCCCTCGGGATCACGAGGGCTTACGGATTTTCCGTCGGGCGCTGCATCCGCAGGCTGTTTCGGCTTGTCTGTAGATGGCTTCACTGATTCAGTCATTTTGCGTGCAGTAGTCTGCCCTTTCATGGGTTGACTGCTGGTCGCATTTGTGCCTTTCGAGCCACTAGGTGGGTCTTTGATGGGCAGCATGATGAATTTTGGCTGTCTCGAGGCATCATACTTGCCTCCCGAGCCATTAGTGAGGGGCGACTTACTGGCCACCTCTGCATAACTCTGAGGCCCTAAGATGAGCTTCAGGTTTCGACCATCATTGGCAGATTGCTCGTCTTTGGACTTTTCCTCCTCGTCCAGAGGGGCGATTTCTTCCATCTGGTCGTCTAGCTCGAGTAGCTCTTCCTCGTCTATTTCTAATGGTGGGTAGGTATTGATTTTCCCGCAGTAGTAACATTCGAAGCCATCGAATGTCTCCCATGCTTCACCTTCCACACGCTTGATCTCTTCTCCAGTTTTATCCTTGAACCGACGTATTGCAGGGCCGGTTTTGGTTTAGAAACCACCAATGGAATGGCAGGTTTGGGAGATGAGGTCTCGGGAATGTCTTCGGGCATTTTCTCTTTGCTCTTTCCCTCCAAACCATCGGCTTGGATTGATGCTGATTCTTGGTCCTTCTGGGTTTCTCCCTGAGCCTTCTTAGTCAGGCCATGCTTCTCTGCGCATCTCCTCTTGATCCTTCGGATCTGGGATTTAGTTTTTCCTGGAAACCGAGGATCTATGGTAGGCTTTGGCGGAGGTTGAACGGGTTCGGGTTAGGCTTCGGAGTAGGGACTCCCCACACAGCTACCCCATTCCTGACTTCGACCTGGTACGTACCATCCGGTTGTACCCAAGTCTGGGCCACAAGTCTTTGGATGACCTTCAGTTCTGGCTTAGGAGGACGCCTATATTTGTAAGGGTTTCGCCGGCCATAACATTGGCCACCTTTTGGTCCTCCCGCCCCACGTCCTCTAAGTTGTCCGCGCATCTCCTGGGTACGGCGAAGCGAACTCCTCAGTCGTCGTGGTGGCAGATCATCACCCGTGTAATTTGGCTGACCGTTTTAACATCTTGGCTTCAAGCCATTACCTTTTGGGAACTTGGCAGAGGCTACTGCCATGGTCGCATTGGGGAAATGCTGTGCATCGATCCCCATGGTTCCCGCTTTCAACCTTCCGGATTGGATTGCCTCTTGGATAGTCCTCCGGAACTCTATGCAATCCTTCGTACGGTGTGAAAAAGTGTTATGCCACTTACAGTACGTCCGTCCATTGATTTCTTCTTCCGTGGCCAAGTTCTGGCCTGGAGGAAGTCGAATCTGTTGCTTCTCATATAGTGCATCAAAGATCTTTTTGGTCTTTGATACGTCGAAGCAAAAGTCTTCTTCTGCCATAGGTTTGGCATACTCGTTCTTCATAGGCCTTGCGGCCTTCGGTTTCAACTTGGTGCAAACAAAGGGTTTGCCCCGGATAAGTTCGGCGGTCATTTGATCTGCAAGTTCAGCTTCTTGATTATAGGCCTCCTGTAGATCACTGTCAATGTCCATATGTATGGTAGCAACTTGGTACGGTGTTTGTTTTTCTCTCCCCTCTACCTTTTGATTCCTGGATCTCTTTAAATAGAGACTCGACCCTCATCGCTGTAGTGGATAAGGTTGTCAGGTCATCAATGTCCAAGGGGGTTAACTTCTTTCTAACAGGAAGTTTCATATTCCTAACCGCTATGTTGGTTATTTCCTTTTCGGAAATAGCAGTTGTACACTTCCCTTTCTGTTACTGTAACCGCTCAATGAACTTAACTGTCGGTTCATTGTCACTCTGCTTGGTTTCTAAAATCTCAACCAACGTTATCATCGGTTGTGGATTATAGAACCGGGTATGAAACGCTTCCTCTAACTGCTGCCATGTGGCAAATTCGCCTATGGGCAGACCAATAAATCATGAAAAGATAGTTTTCATCAGTGAGGAAGGGAATAACTGCATCCGGTGAAACTGATTCCATAACTCCCCTAATTGGGTAAGGAAACGGCCGATGTGCTCCATAGCGGACGTCTCGTCTTCTCCTAAAAATATGGAGAAGTCGGGTATTCGCGCGCCATGTGCTAAAGAGTTATCCTCATACACGTGGGGTGGAAACGACCTTTGATACATAGCCTGTGGGTCTCTGGGACGTTTAACCCTAGCCTTCGCAACATGGTTGCTAAGTCCTCTTCTCCCATATGCACCAGTTGTGGCTCGGTTGGGCTGGTATCAACGGTGGTGGAGGAGGAAGGTTCCTTGGTTGAACTGGGTGTGGTCCTCGGACTTCCTAGTTTTGTTGGCGATAAGGCGGATTCTAAAATCCTTCATGCCCGCCATTATTCGACGTCACCTTGTAACTTTCTGGAACCACTTCCTCTAACTCGTGGTACTCGAGCAGTTATCATGCTCGGGTATGGCTTTTTTCGGGTTACGCCGTTATTTAGGTAGGTTGGCTTGCTCGGGCGATGTCCCTCGGGGTCCATGGGCTGGTCTTGGGCTATCTCTTCCGTATGAAGCCTATAAATTGGGCTCTTATGCAAATTGAGTCTGAATATGTATGTTGGTTTTATTAACATGATTTTTATGTGTTAACAACCACATATCACTCATACCAACTGCATTTAGTTTTCAAGAACCCCATAGCCTCATCCCACTCATCCAGTCATCCTAACGGTGTTTGGTCTGTATGATTGTTGTGTTGAGACTTGTGAAATATGGTAGTTTAATTTAAATTTTAAAATAAATGTAAAAGAGGGGTTTTGTTACAAAAAAAAACTAAATGAGTACAATAAATAAATATAAACACAGAACGACGGTCCGCCCCCAGTGCATATTCAACTTAAACCCTTCTTCCTTCTCAGTCACCGTTACTCGTTACACAGCGTCCCTTTCCTTAGTCGCTCAAGCTTCAGCCGTCGGCTGCCGCCGGAATGAGTAGCTGGAGGGGTCTGGTTCTTCGCCTCGGCGAGAAGTGCTCAGAGTACGGCGGAAATGCTGACTACAAGGACCAACTTGTCTGTCTCTGAGTTTCTTCTGAAATCCTTGTTCTTTTGCTTCTGTTGATTTCCTCCGTTGAAATTGCCATATAAAGATACTACTTTTTACTCTCCAATGCCGATTATTTTTATTTAATATTTTCCATTTTTTAAAATGCTTAAAATCCTCGCGCACTTTTCGATACCCTAACCCCCTGACGCGAAATCTGTCTAGAATGTGAATTTTCGTTGATTGTTGTGTTCTTCCAGTTTTCATTAGCTGTGCCGCCCTCTCCATTGCTGTAGAGTTTTAACCCTAAGTTACTTTGCGTTGCAGGAGACTTGTTTTGGTGTTGTTCGTCGGGAATTGTTGCATGCCAGTGATGAGATATCATCTGTAAGGAATTTCATCCCTTTTCTGTGTTGTGTAGTATTCTACTGGGTTAATTAACTATTTGTACTTATTGATTTTGCATGACTGCTATTTTTTGCCATATAAGTTTCCCTTTTGCTATAGTACATTCTAGGAGTGGTTAGGTTAAAAACAGTGAAAATTTCAAAGATGCTCGCATTAAGGATAGTTTCGCAATTATAAGCTGCAAGAAATGATGGTCTAATTATTATACCCTTTCTCTACATAATGTGAATGGAATGACATTTCTAGTCTTCGCATTGGTGCTTATTCAATAATGTGTATTTTAATATTATTGCGTAAGATGCCTTCTTTTTATATGTTTTATTCTGGCAGTTCCTCCTTCAATGTGCTGAACAATTGCCTCACAAGATTCCCCTATATGGGACACTGGTGCGTGTCCCACTGAAGTAACATTTTATTTATCTGTTTTCTTCACTATATTTGCATGGTTCTGTCTTGTTTATATTATTATAAAAATGTATTAAAGTTTTCCATTTGCATGCCTATCAATACGTAACTGTATGATTTATTTATTTATGATGCAAATACGGGAAACTTTAATGTTTAAATATGATTGCTTTGTTAGATTTAAGCATAATAATGCATAATTGTGTGGAAGAGTTTTTGAACCATGCACTTTTACTGGGTAACTTCTTTTTGGCTCTCATGAAATGCAGTTGTTGTCAATATTACCTAATGGTTGATAGGGGTTTGAATGCACAATGAAATATCAGAGAACTGATGGATTAAATCATATTCTGCCCTGTTTATTCTGGAATGATTAGTGTTTCTGAGTAATTAGGTTGAAAAATAATCTGCGGATGATAAGCCTCTTGCTAATTTTGACAGGTTTCTTAAGAAATTTGATTGAAATCTGCGGAGTTCACGGCGCTTATAAGAGTTATATCTTTAAATGGTCTACATTTTTCAACATTCTGCGGATGTTTGTTTCAACATTCCTGTTTTGCTGTGGAAGTAGTTTTCCATGTAGTTTCTTTATTGTTTCCCCTTTGTCTGATGTGTATCCTTGAACTCATTATATATCATATTGTCCAATTGGATATTGAATGTGTACTTATTAACTATGACTATGGCTTGTAGTTGGAACTTCATTTCGTTATGTGTCAGAACATCACATATTCACATTAACATGGTTTCTTCTTCTTTGCATGATTTATCATGTGAAGCTATTTGGAGTGCTGCAACTAAAACTCCTCTGTTATTGTAGGTTGGTTTGTTAAATCTGGAAGATGAAGATTTTGTTAAGAAAATTGTAGACTCGACACATAATGAGTTACAGGTAAAATAACAAAGTAATTTAAACTTCTAAACTTTGGGATATGGTTATGTGGGTCTCTCTCTCTCTCTCACTCACACACACACACACACACACACACACACAATGCATGTGTGCTCGCAAGCACTCACTACGCCAATTATGTACTTCTGAACAAAAATTTACACATGCATACTTACCTTTTGCCCCGCTTCAAAAATTGTGAATCTATTCATTGTTTTACTTGATATTGTTTTCTGAATGAGTTAACACATCAATATACATGCATATCCTCCTTCCTGACTCGCAAAAAATGTGGCTTTTGTTAGTGTTGTGAATTGTGATGGATTTTGTACAGTTTGTTCCTGCAAATTGTATATAATTATTTGTCGTGTTTGAAATCACGTGCAAACTCTCATGGTTGAATGGAAAAGCCTTTTAATATTTTTATTTTGCTTTCACAACATTAATGCTATTGATGACTCTTATTGATGTATGTTTTCTTGATTATTGACAGGTTGCTTTAGAGATTGGAGATTATATGAGGATCCGTATACTTATGCGTTTTTTGACTGCCCTGGTATGTTTAATAAGATTATGCTGTCACATGGTAACATATTTTTATATCCACATCAATGATATGAATTTAGGTTTGGAATTATTAAAAACAATGCTACTTTCCAAATATATAAAGAAGTGGCTGCCAAGTAACACGGAGATGCACCAAAAGTTTCACCGTGCTTGTCCGGTTGCCCACAAAATTTTCTTTCATTGAAGGAATCCTTTAGGATTGGTTGGGTTTTGGATGCTTGATTCGTTTGTTCATACTTCCTCCGTATTAAAAAAAACGTTAACATTCCTTGTTTTCACGCAATCCAATACACATTTTTAAAGAGTAATATCTCAAATTTTATAAAATAAAAAATTATAAAACTTTAATATAATAAAACTACATGATTAGACGAATCTAACAAGATCTCATATGACTATATTTTATCTTATGTAACTATGTTAAAAAGTCGAAGCAAAGTTACTGAATGAATAGTGTTTACTATGCAAACGTTAATATTTTTAAAAAACGGAGTGAGTATTTGTTAGGAGTGTAAGTCTCCTAGTCACATCCATTTGTGGATATTTTCTGTTTTGGTCACCACTTTCATGGTTTTAAAATGTGTCTGCAAGGAAGAGGTATCCACACCCATATATGCCATGCTTCATTATTCTCTTCAATGGATGTGGGACATCACAATCCACCCCTAGGACGCTGGCGTGGGTACTGGCTAGCGGCAGCGACCTAGCATGGACGCTGGAATGGGTACTGACTCTGATACTAATTTATAACATCCCGAGTTTTAAAGCTAAAAGAACCAGGATGAAGCCGCTACTTTTCTAAGTTAAACTAGCCCAAGTGCTAACTTAATCTAGAAATGCAAAGGCTAAGTTGCATTAATAACTTTTAACTAAAAATATTTGATTAAAAATATTTAGGCCTGTACGATATTTAAAATAAATAGTCTCGCTCTCGCACATGCAATGTCAATTGTTAGTGCATGAATTTAGTTGTAGAGATAAAGTGCAAAAAGTAAAGAGGGTCAAAACGTTGTCTAAGTCCAAACTATTAAAAAAATTTAATAATAATAATAATAATAATAATAATAATAATAATAATAATAATATATAAAAACAATAACCCTTGTGAACAGTAACCTACTCTTATGAACAGTAACCTATCAACCTTCTCTATGAACAGTACCTACCTATTTCCTCAATATTTACTTTTGCACGCAATTCAAAATACATTTTAAACGCTTAATAACTCAAAATGATGAGAAGAATCCAACGAGATCCCACTTAATTATGTTTTTTCTTCTATAGATGTATAAACTTGAGTCAAAATTGGATAATAAATAGTAACAAAAATCAATTATTTTTCACTATCCAAAAATGGAGGAAGAATATAAAAGCATAATGCATATTCAATATATAGGAGAACAAAATTTGAGTGGAATTTCACATTAGATAATTTAATTTCATCAATAATATAAAAAATACTACCAAATATATAATTTATGGGTTGATATTATATTTATTATTTATATATAATTTAAATATTTGTTATTATTCTAACAACTATTTTATGAATAGAAATTATATTTAATATGATAAAAAATATGAATAAATACTTTATAGATTGTTGTTTTCAGTATAATTTAGTATATTTTTAAAGCACAAAATTATAATATATAAATTATTGGTAGTGGCATATTATCTATTGCTTGGTTGTTGTAAAATATATACATGTATATGTAATGCCTATAGTTTAAGGAGTTTAGAAAATGTAATTGACTTAATAAAACTGACCAATTTATTTATTAAATTTGATTTTTTTATTCACATTCCCGCCCATTGGGCGGGGGTAATAATAATAATAATAATAATAATAATAATAATAATGATGATGATGATGCAACACATCTTGTAAAATATTATTCCCACCCATACATGAATGATGCTTGTGCTACTAACATATAAACTCTTAAAAGGAGAATAAATCACATTTATCAGTATATAGATAAATACTGAGTGAGTCAATCCACACCACACCAATCAGTCGATTAAAAAAAAAAGATCACTAAAAATAATATTTAAAAATTTTAAAATAATACATTATCAATGGTACATATAAGTATAACTAAAAATGTTATTCTTAGTCATCCATTTTTTTAATCTATTGATTGGTGTGGTGTTGATTGAATTGCTTAGTATAAATACTGATAATTGTGGTTTATTCTCTTTTTCAGAGTTTGTGAGCTTCTTTCCCACGAATAATTGATAACTTAGCCTTAACATTTCTAGGTGAAGTCAGCACTTGAGCGATCTTTTACTTAGGAATGTGGCGGTTTCATGCCGGTTTTTTCTCTTTTAAAATCCGAGGTGTTATAATCATGAGTTCAGGACAATGAATTAAGATAATGAGCTGTGCTTGAGCTCAAAAAGAATGCTTGATATTAAAGTGAGTTTGCTCGTTTTGGTCTATTTAGTTACTTAGCTAGCTGCCTCTTTAGATGTTTACTAGAATTTAGAATCGTATAAAAAACCCAAAACAAGGGTACCCATGTGAGCTGAGTAAGGCATGAGCTTGAAGAAATCAAATTGAGGTTTGTTTGAACTCAATTAAAGTATTGTTTGACATGTATTCAACATGGCTCGGCTACCTAGGTTACTTCTTTTTAGGAATACTCCATTATTTAGTCATGGCTCTTATGTGTTGTTTAGAGTTTGATGTTTTCCCTCCATCACTTTTCTGAGCTCGCAATTGCTTGTTTTATGGCCTGTGGAGAGGCTCTGTGACAGCTGTCGTCAAGCTGCAAAATTAAAATATTAGTTTCCCTCTAACAAAAAATATACTAGAAAGTAATAAATTGGTGACTAGGGTTGCCTCCTCATGAATCAAAAAGAAACTTTAATTATCTATCCAGTTTCTAATATAATATACTCCCTCCATATTTGAAAGATATTAACATTGGCATAGTAAACACTATTCATTGAGTAACTTTTTTTCGACTTTTTAATACAGCTATATAAGATAAAACACAGTTAAGTGAGAGCTTTGTTAGATTCGTCTAATCACATAGTTTTATAATATGAAATTTTATAATTTTTTATTTTATAAAATTTGAGATATTACTCTTTAAAAATGTGTTTGGATTGCGTGAAAACATGAAATGTTAGAATTATTTGAATATGGAGGAAGTAGATATTAGTATATGTAAATGTAAACGACTACATATATTTTTCGGAGGCGTGGAGGTGGTGGTGGTTGGTATTAGCTAACAACTAACCTAACAAAGGAAATAAAGAAGAACTTAAAAGAGAAATGGATTTCTGGCAAATGTGGATTTCAAATAAATTTCTCAATTCAGATATGGAGTCTTTCGTCATTGACAATTTAAACATTCCATTAATTAATTGAATAAACTAGTTATAGCCAACAAACACTAATTAGGTGAGAATCCTAGGTATGACCATAAGATTCATTGACCCAACAACATTAAATTCGAGAAAAAGCCTAGTTCAATTAACGACTATCTAATCGAGAGTTATTTAAAATAGATTTTACAATCTCCCAGGGTTGATTCCCGTAGTTGCTACTTGAACCAAATTCATATGCAATGACAGACATACAATTTGATTTAACAGTAAACACTTAAATCAATCAAAATACGTGCTCGTTGTATCTAATCAATCTAGAGACTGTTATAATATTCAAAACCAATGGAATTTAGAAGTTCACAATCAAGTCTCGCATAGGATCCATATCCCAATTGAATTCAACCCTAGACTAGAAAAGAGAATCCTCATAATCCATGAAAGAAGAACACGAGAAAAATTTAAGAAGAAACATCCTATGAATTAGAGAGAGTGTGAGAGAGAAACTTTGAATTGATGATGTCCTAGGTCTCTTCTTCTCCGCTGCGTCTCCTCCTTGTGGAATGCCCCTTCCTTTCCTGCTGCTTCTTGCATTCTTTTCCTGGTAGTAAAACTGATCTTGCTTGCTGGAGATTCTTCGTTTCACTTGTTTTTATTCAATCCCTCTTTAAGCCTGTAAATATGCAAAATATGCACAAACCAACCATATCCACACTTACTCAGCTCGAAAACATCTAAACTATTAACAAGAGTTATGCAGAAAACAACAATGATCACTTTGTATTGTTCAGAATTACCTTAAATAGTTATTTGATTAAATTATGGTTTTAGGGTGTTCGGGTGTTTTGAAGTCGCCTAATTTCATCATAGTAATTTCTTTTATTAATCCCTCTGATCCATGTTAGGTGTCTCTTTATTCATTTTTGAAGTTCAAAATTATTTCACTTTCTTGTGATTGCAAGTGTTTTAAATGATACGTCTAAAAACCCCTAGATTAAATGCATAAAAAAAAGAGCATATAATGTTAAAATGTTTACTTTTTACTTTTTTGTAAGCACAATAGTGTAAAATTTCTAAAATAATATATGTGAAAAAAATTAAATTGGACATGTAATATAGGATGGAGGTAATATATTTCAAATCATCTGAATTGTAACTTGCTACTTTCAAATATATGGAAAGAATTGATGAACAATTTTCTTACTTGCATGAATAATTATCCAAGTCTAAGCACCTTATGTAGAATTGATTATTAAAAAGGGTACACTTTATATGGTGTGCCTTTCATGTTGATAATTTTGTTGTTGATGAATGGTACACAGATGTGCAGCAAAGTTCTCCAACCTGGCTCCTTGATAGTTTTGTTTGAAACACTTTTATCATCTGCAGCAACTACTGTAGATGAAGATAAGGGAAACCCCTCCTGGCAAGCTTGTGCAGACTTCTATATTATTTGTATTTTATCATCTCTTCCTTGGGGAGGAGCAGAGCTTGTTGAGGTAAATTCTCCTCTATTTTGTACAAAATCTTTGTATGAGGATGGTGTAATTGTCAACTTCGTTTGATGGTTACTCAAGAGGGCCTCCTTTGTTTGGGACTATCTTTTTTACTTCAATAAATTTTTTTCACACAGTTCCTATTTATGTTGTAACATAATATTAGTATATTTATTTGTTTTTTGCTTTTGAATAATGTTTGGACCATGATGTTTATTTGGAAGAATAGTATTTCTCTTCACAGCTATGAATTAGTTATTGTAGTAGACTGTAATATGCTATGCATCCTCGGGAATCTATGATGATGTATGCTATGCTTCCTTTCCTTTTGATGTAGAAATAGGAATGTCATGCCAATCTTAAGGTTTTGAACCAATTCTTTTATCTAAACAGAAGCTGAATTTGTGGCTGCATGATTGATATGCATGCTTCATATGAGGGAAAATAAAGTTAGATTAATGTTTAGAGGAAATCCTCTGTGCTGATTATGTTGGTTCCAGTGTTATCGTATACACTTCCAAAGAATGAAAATCCTTAGTCTGGTATATTGTGAAGACATCCCAGAGGTATCTGAATATCATACATGTACTTTGTGGAAGCTCCCCAAGAGCATATTTTTTGTTTCTTCTGATTAAGTTTAGGAATTGTTTTTCATATACTGGGTCTGGGAGTATCTTGTTACAATATCCAGTGTTCTGTATTATTTGCATTCGTTACAATTTCTTTCAATTCCTTTGTTAATGGTTCTTTTGGTTGACATTTTTAATATGCTCATTCCCATTCATTCAATTGGCAGCAAGTTCCTGATGAGATAGATAGGGTTATGGCGGGGATTCAAGCCTACATGAGTATTAGAAGACATGTTTCTGATTTTGGATGCTCTGCTATTGAGAATATCGACAAAAGAAATCAGGGTGAAGATGGAAATGTATGACTTTTACCTTATTTGTTTCTGGCTGATTTGAAATTTTTAGCATTGTCTGGACAACATGTTAACATGTTTTTGTTTCAAGTTTTTGACAAAAGATACGCATTCTACATTCTACTTTTTCCACTGAGATTCTCCCTCTCTTACATAAACCTATAAGAAGATACAAAATTACAACTCAATCATGATCACCAATTTAAATTTGACACAATCAGTAAGACCTACATAATACATGTTGTACCCTTCATTCCTAGTCAGAAATTGCATCATCCAATCATTATATAATTTATACTAAAAATGATATAAACACTACTTTCATACCAAATACTCCCTCCGCGAAGGTTGGTTCGTTTCTTTTGGGTACGGTAATTTAGGTGGTGAATTTTAGTAGTTAAAGTGGTGTGAGTATTTATGTAAGATTCTAATGAATTATGTCAATGTTTATTTTTTAACTTTGACCTAATATTATTGTTTATTGTTTAATTATTGTAATGATGTTTAACTTTGACCTAATCATGCTGTTACAGAATATATATTGTATAGAATTTTTATTTGTACCAATTTGAAATATTAATAATTAGAAATGCAAGGGACTTTGTGTAGAAAAATAAAAATGCATTGAAATTTGTGCAGAAATAGTAAAAGCGACCACTTTTAATGGGATTTGTCAACAATTAACATTCTAATCATACTTATATTAATTTAATTTATCTTAAAATGGAAAGTGGCCAAACTTTGTGGGACACCCCAAAAAGGAATACGAGCCAACCTTTGTGGGATGGAGGGAGTATATACTTTTACTATCCATTCTCCCTGACCAACACTTTTTTTTTGATCTCGAAAAGTAACCAAAACAACTACAAAAACATTCAAACCCTAGCATTGTTTTTATTGCAGAGTTTTGCATAATTGCGTGTGACCAGCCATTTTTAAGGGAAGGAAGATATAGTGACATCTCTCTGTACTTGCCACTGCATATTTTGTACTCTTTAATGTTTAGTTGTCTTTATCTTATAGGATTTCTTAGAGGATCTTTGGAGCCGGGTTCAAGATCTTTCTAGCAAGGGCTGGAAGCTGGATAGTGGTACTCTTCTTCTCTTTGATTTCATGATTCCTCATTATTATCTATGTTCTATGAAGACTCGTGCTGCTGCATTCTTGTTAGATATTGTATGTTAGACAGCAACATGCGACAGTGATTACATTTTTTCAAGGCTTCATTTGGAAGTTTTGTGAGTGAAAGAAAAGAAAAGAAATGATTAGGAACAGAAAGTAAAATCTTTCTGCTCAATTTTCCAATTTTCCTCTATTTCGCTTTCTCTCCATTTCTTTCCATCCAAATGGCTGATTGACCCGAACACATTTTCCTTTCTCCTCTGTATTAAATCCATCGCAACTAGTCGTACATCACATTTTTTGTGCAGGAATCATTGTTGACTCGTTCATTTATAGAAGTTGACATTGGCAAAATTTTAAGGTTGTCAAAGCTATAGTCTATAGTTTCCATCTCTCTTTCCATTAATATTATTGGCTTGGTGTTGGTGGGAAGGTTGTTTTCTCTAGAGGCCTGATTTGGAGATTTGAAGTACACCTTTGCATTTTTATTGTGTAATAGTGACACACACTCAAAACTAATACTCCCTCCGTCCCATTAATAGTGTCCCATTTCTTTTTGGCACAGTATTTTATGTGGGGATAGTAGTGATGTGATTGTAATGTATTTGAATTTTTAATTAATTAATTAATTTATGTGTGATGTGATAGTTGTGTGTTTGAAATTTTAATATATTTATTTATTAATGTGATGTGATGGTAGTGGGTTTGGTAATTAAAGTATGTAATTATTTCCTAAAAGGGAAATGTGACAATTGTAATGAGACGGACCAAAAAAGAAAATGGGATGGAATTAGCGGGACAGAGGGAGTAATTATTGGCAATCTATACCATGGACACGATGTGGTTATTTTTATTTATTTATTTTATATATTTATATTTACTTTTTTCGTCTGAAACATACATAAACATATACTATTTCAGTTCCTAGACCACACCTTCCATTTGAGCCACAACTGGTTGGTGGAAAGTGTCATGATTTTAGTCCTTTAAACTGCCCTGAGCTACCTCAGCCTCCTGCATCATTGACTGGAATTGCCTATGGCAAACAAAAGCATGAAGCTGAACTGAAATATCCTCAACGTATCAGAAGGCTTAATATTTTCCCTGCCAGTAAGACTGAGGTAATTCTTAATTTTAATGTGTTTTTGCTTTTTTTGATGGAAAGACTTGCGCCTAGTAAATATTCTTTGCATCATTTTCCTTCAAAAACATTGTCATGCCTTTTGAAACTCTTCTATTTTAACTTGAAAATGTTTCTATGTTTTAACTTTTTGTTTACGTTGATGAATGTGAATTGTGAAAATTTGCTCTATGCCATTGTGAACAAATATTGATCGTTCAAGTTCTATTAATCTTATTAGGGAATGCTTTTGGATTTCCCATTGTAACTTGTAATTAATGTTGCTTTTCACCAATATATTCCTTTGCTGTTATGAAGCTAGAAAAACATCTAGCAATGGTGGTTGTGTAACAAAAAAAATAGTTCAGAGTGAAACATGTGCTTTTGCTTATGGATGGTAGAGTTTAGAAGTAGCCAAGATATCAAACAAGAACCACAAATCAGAATTGTTACTGTGATAGATGGTCCTTGCGGTGTACTCCCTTCCCTTTGTCCACATATAGATGTCCATGTTGAATTTTCATGCATATAAGAATAATAGTTTTATAAAATTACGCCATCATCCCAATTATTTACTTAATAGGGTATATGAGTACTACTTTAGCATTGAATGCTATTTCGTTTGTAGAATTCATTAAAAGGGTATTTGCTCATTGTCATTAACATTAGGGTATATTAAGAAATATTCTAAAACACCCCCGTTTTTAAAATACAGTTAGGCGGGAAGTGTTACCACTACATTCCTTAGTTAAGCTCGTTACTGCTAACTTGATTAATTAATGCTAAGGCTAACGGTTGAAAATGGAAAACCGATGTGCTTTAATTTAGGGTTACCGTTAAGTACTTGAGCTCATGGATTCATGTTGAGGGTTCCAGGAAAGGGAGGTGGGCCACTGGCTGACGGTAGCAAGGCCTCCTGGACAGAAGCCCCCAACTCGCAACTGGATAGTGTACAAGTCCATCTCGCATCTAAGCACAGATAAACTAAGGCATAATAAATAATAAAAACTAGGGAAGGATGTAGTTAAAAATTAAAGCAATACTTTACTAATCTCAAAAGACTATTCATAACATAGATAATTTCAATTGGGCCCGTGGCCAAAACATTTTCTTTCAAAGATAGTTCATTGCAAAAACTTGAAGAGCTTTATTTTGGAAATACCTCCCTAAATCCCAAGTGCGTTCCATGCAATACTCTTAAATGAAAGTTTCCCTGACAAGGGGAGAAGGGGAAAATATCACATAATCAACAACATGCTGATTGCTGAGCAAACTAGCATTGTTCCGATAACACAAATACTCAACCAAATAATTCACACAACAGTTAACTCATTTCATTTCGTGGAACTAGCCACGGCTAAACATGCATATGATGATTCAACTATGAATTTAATAATCGGGTAAACTAGACCGTGAACCACGTCGTACGTCTAGCAAAATACATGCTCAAAACATGTGTACTAAGGGAGGAAAACCTCCTACCACTTAGTCAGAGCGGATTTCGGTCATCCATGTACTATCGTTGTACTCATGCACTCAAATAGTTTTTATTTCATTAAATTTTCCACATAATGGCCCAATTAAAAATTTGACATCAAGGGCCTAGCCCAAAAACAGAAGATCAACATGTTGCTAACATAGGATTAAAATATCAAAATAATTTTAACATACAAAACTCGTAAAATACATAATTAAAGTTTTAAAATCTAAAGCACATCATGCATTGAACTTTGAATAATCGTAAGAACATGCACGATTTTCATAATGTTTGGGTAAGACTAGCTTAATCTCAAGTGGAAAAATTGTCTATGGGAACCTTCAAGGATTTAGTAGCAGCCTTCCTACTCCATGCTCGAACCTCCTAGCACACTCAAAACTTACAAGAACACTAGAGAGAAAACTAGTAGAGATAAGAAGATGATTTGCGTTGGTGTGAGTGAATAAATGAATGGGAGGGTGGGTTGGGCTGTCACTTATGGAATGATGAGGCAGGGGTGGATCTTTGATTGATTTTCAGCCCCCTCTTCCCTCTCATGGCTAGCCATCACCCTTCCAAAGGTAGGGATTTGATTGATTTTTCTTACCTTAATTATCAGATGCTTCTAGAACCTTGCCAATGTTGCAATGCATACTCCCCAAGTGTTGGGTGATTTCTTGTCTTCCTTTCTAGCACAAAAACTGCCGGACAAACAGCCCCAAACATGAGCCAATTCAGCCCTAATTTCCTTGTCATACGTAGAGGGACCGATCACTTAATTAAGCCAACTATTCCAGTTGGTGAAAGATAGATCTTTCCCTGGCTTATTGAATCCTAAGTTCTCTTGTTTAATTCGACCTTGTTGAAATAAATATTTTGCCATATACCGTTGCATTTCCGGATCTTGTTAGTTACATTGAGGTTTTTCGTATGCCATGTAAATATGGACATACAAAAAAGATATTAGACAAATAATTTTGGATGGGGGAGTGTGCAATGTTGTTGTTTCATTGCAATGTTAATATCCTATTTCCTTCCGCCTATGATGAATTGGAATCATATACTCTTTTAGTATGGTTATCATTTAACAGGATTGAAACTCGGTACAACTTATTTTTATTGTTGTTAACTCATGAGAGAAATCTTGGATTGAACATAGTTTACTATCCACTCACTTACCTTGTTCTGATTGCAGCATTTGCAACCCATAGATCGGTTCATTGTGGAAGAGTATTTGTTGGACGTGCTTTATTACTTAAATGGATGGTTAGTACGCTGTTTTTTATGTGACATTGTAAATCTTTTAATACTATAAGCTTCCACACGGCAGTGCTGATTTAGAAAATTGGAAGACCTTCAAGTACCGTTAAGACAATATACTTATCAATTGTATTTGTAAAAAAATCAGCTTCAGTTATGGGAGTTGGTTTGGGGCTATTTTTCCCAATAACTTTTGTTAGCACATTTAAATAAGGTGGTGAACAAGATATCAAGATGTTATTGTCGAGTAAAAAGTAATTCATTAACTTTCACCGGCCAGCCGTTACGAAAAATTTGTGCTTGGTTTTACAAGAAAGCACTGCATGTAGTTCTGCGTGTTAGATAAATGGATTCAATAAGTTTATAAGTTTGAGATTTCAAATGAAAGGGTCATCCAATGGGTGATATATTTTGGATGGTAAATGTGAATTACCTTACAAGATTTATTATATACTTCTTAAAGGAGTTTAGATAGAGTTCTGCTTAAAGGTTTCTTATTCAATCTTTCTTATTCTTTCGTTTTTGGTTTCCTGCAAAGCTAGCCGGAAGGAATGTGCTTCTTGCATGGTTGGCTTACCAGTTCCATTTCGGTATGAGTACCTTATGGCTGAGACAATATTCTCTCAGGTATCAAGTGATGGTATTGTGTAATTGTTTATATTCATGATTTTTTTATTTTTTTTTCGTGATTCACTTTGTTTTGTTCTCTATCCCTTTGTACCGAAGATTTAAATGAATTTCTCAAACAATATTTTGCGAGAATCTTGAATGCCAATTTGGTTTCTGGTTATTTTGTCATATGTAACAAATATCAATTGCTTGGATAGACAGATATTCTCTCTCTCTCTCTCTCTCTCTCTCTCTCTCTCTCATCCCACCCCATATTTTTGAGGGTATTATATCCATGGCGAATGATTCATCACACGATAAATGAAAAAGATCACAATAAATGTCAATCACTAAAAAAATAAAGTGCATAATATAAATTTAATATCATAGATAAAAAATAAAATAATTTCCTACCTATATTTTGTGTAAGGAGAGAGGTGAGAGGTGTTATGTGCTCAAGGTTCACAGAAAATTTGTGTTTTGGTGAAGCCAAAGTTCAGCACTCAATGGTGCTAGACTTGTGCTAGCATGTGTTCTGGTGTGTGATAAAAAATATGAATGAATATCAGTTCATAGGGAGAATGTTGCTTTAATTAATTTTGCATGATGACTTGCAGATTCTTTTACTACCCCAGCCTCCTTACAAGCCAATCTATTATACATTGGTCATTATGGATCTGTGCAAGGTGCATTAATTTTTTGAATTTATTCCATTTGTCATTATTCTTAGCTCTGTTGTAAAGAGTAACCTGGCTTACATATTAAACTTATAACATCCATGAATCGCACTAATGGAAAGGTTACATTACAGGCTCTTCCAGGTGCCTTTCCAGCAGTTGTAGCTGGTGCAGTTCGTTCCCTGTTTGATAAGATTGGTGATTTAGATATGGAGTGTCGATCGCGCCTTATTCTTTGGTTTTCACATCATTTGTAAGTTATAAATGTATATAGGTGAAGTTTTATGTTCCATGGATTTTTTGATAATAAACATCATGAACTGGTGTTACTATGAGTGTTCTGGTAATGGTATCCTGCTTTCCCTTGTGTTTCTAATCCACTTGATGTTTTGGTAATTAATATGTGGCATTGGAACTATACAACATTTTTGGGAGAGATGGAAACAGAACCTTAGATCTCAGTATTTCTCAAGTGCTATCTTGTCTTCGACACTCATATAATAATATAGAATCGTCATTGTTGTTAGTGATACATCATTACACAACATGTTCAGATGTTCTGTAGTATGCCATTTGATATGGGATTGATCACCTCTCCATCTCTTTCACTGAATTTGCAGGTCAAATTTTCAATTCATTTGGCCATGGGAAGAATGGGCTCATGTCTTGGACCTTCCAAAATGGGCGCCACAGCGGGTGTTTGTTCAGGAGGTTCTGGAAAGGGAAGTACGATTATCATACTGGGACAAAGTTAAACAGGTGATCTCCATATTTGATTTGCTCATTTTATTTAAATAATGTTTCTTGAGTTGAATTGTGCAACTTGTATATGTTGTCACTTGTCAAATAGTTTTCGAACAGTTCCAAAAACAGATACAAGTTCATCAACACAATTCTAGAAATTGATGGGAGATTAGTTAGAATTTATTCCAGTTGTGCCATCCTGTTGCATATTTTGTTCTTCTGGATGTAATTATTGCTCATCAATTTTTTTGTATATATATGCATATTGCATATGCTGAACTCATTTTCCCAAGGTCGTTTTAGCCTATCGTCTTTCTGTTTGGTTGCGCTTGTAGAGCATTGACAGTGCCCCTGCTTTAGAAGAATTGCTTCCACCAAAAGGCACCCCAAATTTCAAATACAGTGCTGAAGATGGTGATAAAAACAAGCATGAGTTTTCCTCACAACTCAATCGCATGGTCAAAGAGCGCGCTGCTTCCCGTGAAATTATTTCATGGGTTGAAGAACATGTGCTTCCAGAACATGGATTGGATACTGCACTAGGGGTGGTGGCTCAGACTCTTCTTAATATTGGTTCAAAAAGCTTTACTCATTTGATTACTGTGTTGGAGAGGTATGGTCAAGTCTTTGCAAAATTGTGCCCGGATCAGGACAAGCAAATTATGCTGATTTCTGAAGTTGGTACTTTCTGGACGAACAATGCTCAAATGGCGGCTTTAACCATTGATAGAATGATGGGCTATCGCCTTATATCTAATATTGCTATTGTTAGATGGGTTTTCTCACCACTGAATACCGACCAGTTTCATGTTTGTGATCGCCCATGGGAGGTATAATATAACTTTTACATTTAAAGAACAGTAGATTCATTAAAATATGTTATCCTTTCATTTAATCATCAGTTGCTAATGAAGATCCTTCGTATAGATACTGAAAAATGCTGTTACCAAGACATTCAACCGCATGAATGATCTAAGAAAGGAGATAGCTTCTCTCAAGACAAGTGTTTTATTAGCTGTGGATGCTTCCTCTAAAGCCCAAGCTGAGTTAGAGGATGCTCAGTCAAAGCTAACCCTAACTCTTGTGGATGGTGAGCCTGTCCTTGCTGAAAATCCAGTCAAGATGAAGCGGTTGAAATCCAGTGCTGAAAGAACGAAACAGGAGGAGGTTTCTGCACGTGAATCATTAGAAGCAAAAGAGGCACTTCTTTCACAAGCAACTAATGAGATCGAGGTATGAGAATATAGCTTGTGGATTCTCTTTTGTTTTGTTAAACCACAGTTAATGATATGTTGCATTTAAGACAATAATTGGTTGGAAGACTTTTATCTACTCAGCAAATATGAAGTCTGGTGAAAAATTATCCATCAATGCTTGCAGGAATTATTTCTTTTCCTGTACAAAAGCTTCTGTAATGTATTGGTGGAACCACTCCGTGATACGGATGGACGCTTGCGACCTTCTGGTGAGGCATCTGCAGATGAAATGGCCGTTGACCAGGAAGATGACACAGCAACGATGGAGTTGGACAAAGAGGGCAGAAAATCTGAAAAAAGGTCAACTAGTGTTCTCATTTTATCAAACTGCTATCAATTGGTTTCTTCACTTTTCCATTCCCAACTTAACATTGTCGTGCTGGTGCAGTGATACAAATGGGGACAAGACCTCAAATGGTTATAGTCTCAGTGAAAAGGAACAATGGTGCTTAACTACCCTTGGTTATGTCAAGTCCTTCACACTGCAATATGCTTCGGTGGTAAGTCTTAAATATGCCATAAGCTCACTGATCTCTTTACCCTGTGTTCTTATTCTGTGATTGAGAAGGGATATACCCCTATGGTTCCATAGCTGATTCATTTTTCCCTTGATTATAAACAACACTTCCCAACTAGTGAATTATGCTGGAGATTGCATGCTTTATTGCGTTTTCTTGCATCATAGCTCCTGTGTCCTGGAATGCATTTATTTCTCGTCTTGGTGCTGATCTGTTTTTCACCTTATTTTTATGCTATGTTCAACAGATATGGCCTCTGGTTGAGAAACTAGATGCTGAGATATTAACTGAGGATGTTCCCCCACTTTTTCGAAAAGCCATATACTCCGGTCTGGGCCGGCCTGACGACTCTTAAAGAAGGTATTTCCCCCTGAACATCCTCATGTGAGGAGTAGCAAGTTTCATAGTTGAGTTTCATTCTGGCAGATTTTTAATCTAGTGTACTTATGATACGTAGAGAGAGATGAGGTTCTACATACTAGATGCTTTTTTAACTAGCTGTTCCTTGGTTGAGAATTGTGGCAAGGAAATATCCTTTTGTTGTATCTTTGAAATTATTTATTTTTATTTTTACTTTTATTTTTTTCGTTTGAAGGGTTTAGCCAAATTGGAAGCAAATGTTCTTGAAGAGTTATCAACTTAATGATTAAAAGATGGATCGATAAAAACAAAACAAAAAATGATTGAATTGCAAAAAATTAAAAGATGAAAAACACATTTTATTCAATTTTCTGGTGAAAAGAGTCTTTGGGCTTATGTTTTTGTACTGCTTAATTCTGTATTTTCGTCAATGTAGACTTTGGTTCAATATTCCTCATGATATGCAAATATCCACAAAAAAAAAAAAAGAAAGAAAGATTGATTGCTTAAAATAGTTTTGAAAGATTACCATCAAAAACTGATTTTGCGAATCTGCAATTGGTTGTATTTGTTGTTCTATCATCCGGGCAGGTAAAGTTAACATCTCTATAGGTAATGTTTCATTGTTTCCTTTCAAATGCTGGCGTGTTATGTTCTACACAGGGTATAGCAACTTGCGACAATCTTATATAAATAAGTATGTGTATGTGCGTGCGTGTGTGCACGCGTTGGTGAATCAAATCAGAAGAAACATTGGATGAATGAGTGTTGCTTTGATGAATCAAACCAGAAGAAACATTGGATGCATGAGTGTTGAGTGGTTTTATGCCCCATTTTTACCGCATCAATTTCTGATTGTCAAAAAATCCAATGATGAACAACACTTTTGTTGTAGGTTTTCATAGGTTCTGTCCATGCAACAAAAATGGTAATCTGCACTCAACGCTATGATCCTCCCCGTGAAAAGGAATAGGCAACGTAACAGATCATGTTACATTTCTTACATTTGATCTCTATAGTCTTCAATGAACATAACACATATCTATATAAGTGTATTATGTTAAAATGTCAGAATATACGCGCGGTATTCCAAATCTCGCATCATACGCATCAAAATTTCAACATAGCGACAACAAAACAACTTATTATCTATCAACAATTGCATCAAGGAGACAATTTCAAGACAGGGACAACAAAACAATGTATACACATTAACGAGACCCTTCAAAACGGATATAATCATACATGATTTCCGTGTATTTATGATCATTCGTTGGTGTCAAATACACAGTATTCATCCCCCCCTTCACAAGTGATCTTCCTTCAACATCGATACTATAAAAGTGGTATATCCCATGATCACCGTACCTTGCTACAGCGTTGTCTTTCCCATGGGTTACCGCAGTGAAGTGTGGTGGAGATTTTGAATCATTTATACGCACCTTTAAAAAATTTAATTAATACAAACATCATTGTTTTCCTCGTACCAAATAGTAAATGATAATCGAACGTGGAGTTATAATTACACTGATGATAATAAATAGTAGAAAATAGTAGTATGTATACTACTACATACCTCGACGTCTGCATTATTTGCAGAGGCAAGTGCTAATTGGAGAGTGTAATTTGCGTTTGTATTAATGGTGTCAAGGTTGAATTGAATTTGCCATGTAGTTCGTTCGAATTGATCAGCCTTTACTACCCTATAAAATGACCACATTTAAGGCTTATAGCTATATAAGTAGAGCTAATAAATACTACTAAATAATTTGTTACAATAATAGTAAAATAATGTAATGGAAGTATATTTGCCAAAAAACAAAAACCCAACTTTTAGGGGACAAAGAATTAATTTGTTAAACGAAACGAGGGACGTGAGGTCGTTCCAACTTAATTAAAACCAATTGTAATGAATGGAGTAGTAGCTCATATTGCACTCAACATCCATTATATAACACAAAAGTCAGAAATTGCTTAAAGGATCAAAAGTGCAATAAGGAAACCCCCAGTTCAGTTATATATATAGCTAGGGGATCAAATGACAGATGATGATTCAAACTTCTACTAATTAACCATAATGTGGGAAGTTAAAACTTACCACTAAACTAAACTAAGCCCCAAATCCGTTATTCTGGAGTAACTATTAACCCACAAACTAAACACACTTGGTAACCCAGAATGTTTATTGCATTTCTTTCTTATTTATTTACTTAAGGGACATGCAGAAAGAAAGAAAGCTGCAGGAGAAATGGCCATACCTTATAACATGCGCATAAAACCAATCTTTTTTGTAATCACTGCTGCCAATGGTAAAAATAAGATCATTCTTTGGATATAAATCAGTGTAACGTTCCCAAAGCCCATACTGTTTTACTCTGCAAGTATATATAAAAAAAAAAAAAAACAAACAGAATAGAACATTAAAAAGAAGTCAAGATATACTCATAACTATAACAGTTCCTTCAATTTAATGATTTTTTAAAACTAACTTCTCAGTAAAATTTCCATATTTGTGGATCTTGTATTGAGGGCTTGGAGTCGGAAAGAAAAACTCGGTAGCTTTACGATCCGGAATTCCAATTTCCCACAACGTATGACCTCTTCTTGGAGGTTCGAAAACCACACTCGCCATGTCAATGCTCGAACCTACATTAGTATTTGTATTAGTATTTGTATCAGTATTAGTTACATCATCACCTGAATATACACTACAAAAGTTTTGCAGTTTTAGGCGCCTTGTTCGTGGCCTGGCCTTGTGGTCAAATCCATGTATAATATACATATAGCAATAATGTGTAAAAAAGGAAATTAAAATAATGATGACATGGGATTGAATGTCTTCAAGAAAAGTAGTTAGTTAACAATCAATTGTAGTTAGAAAATAGCAAGAAAATACAATATATATTGTAATAGTGGGGTTAAAAAGATGATACCTTTTGTGATGGTGATGTTAGAAGGATGCACATACTCTCCAAGGGTGCCATTAACCCATCCAAACAAGGTGTAAACTCCAGGAACAACATTTTTAATCAAGAACTTTCCACTTTGATCTGTTTGTGTCCAAAATTGGTAGCACTGATGATGATCCAAACATTGATTGTTATATTATTACTTAGATACTAGTGTACGATATATATAGAAAACATGATTTATAGAAACAAGTGACAACTTTATATTCAAATATGTCTAAGGTTTTTGGAAAAATTTGTAAGAAAAAAAAAAAAAACAGAGATATTGATTAGAATTAGAATGTGAAGAAAGAGTAAATCATTACTTTTTCTTGTCCTCTGATAGCTTATTTATTTTGCAGCACATGTTTGTTTAAAATAAGAAACATCATTTTTTTTTTTAAAACAATAGAGTCACATACATATGCTAAAAATATTATTTTCTTGTACGTAAAAATGATATTCTTAAAATTAATGTTAGAAATACTATTGTTTTTTTAAAAGTAAAAAATCAAAAGTACTTGTGGTAATACGTATTTGAAAAAAAAAAAGTACATTATTTTTGGATGTTTGAACGAGATAATGAAATAAATAAAGGCACATTATTCTTTATAAATTAAAAAATTGCTTTAAACAAGCAACTCGCATATTGCTTATCAATTAGAAACTACTATTATTATATTTATATTAATATTAAAATTTTTGTTTCTGCTTTTATTTTTATCTATCATTTATCAAACAATTTCGAAAAGAAAATCAGCTTTTCTCCAAAAACAAATTTTCATTTCTTATATTTACATTACTAATGCTATCCAAATTTATTTTTAAGGCCAACAAATGGCCTCGATCAAATATTTATGATTTTGTTAATTTTCTATCACTACAGATAAAGTTTTGTGATTTTATTTATATAATCTTTTTAAATACTATATATAATTGATAAGTCATCACTTTTGTACTCCATAATTAAAGGGGTGCTAGGAATGAGGACTTGGCCTAGTTATCATGTCCTCTGACTTCCAACCTTATGCTTGGGGTTCAATTCCCATCCGACCCCATCCCTTCCCTTATTTCCCTTTGTAATTTGTGTGGTTTGAGCTTCACACACATTTGCAAAACACATAAGTGTCAATATTAAAAAAAAATAATTAAAAGGGGTGCCATTCACATTTACAACCTAATGCTTTTATAGGTGCTTGGGGTGGGGGGTTTGGGAATATACTTATAATCTGTATATTTTTATTTATGTGTTCTATATATATGTAAAATTAATATTATTAATTGAGTAACTTTCTTCAATTTTTTTGCTAGTTATATAAGATAATGTAATAAAGTGAGATGTTGTTGAATTCGTCTAATCACTTCATTTTAAAATATCAATTTTTTATTTCATAATTTTCATTTGCATATAACATGAATTATTAATGATTAAAAATAGTATTTTTTAAATGGTAGGAAATGAAATGAAACCCATATTAAAGTAGTAACTATGTACCTTGCTTTCTATTTGCCATGATCCAGGAGGTCCAGGAGTTGCCAATCCCACATATGCTGAATTGGCAGGCACAGCTTCCTTATCAATTAACCTTCATTACCAAAATTTACATATAATAATTTCCAGCAAATTATATACTTATTTCATTAATTAATCCAACGCCAAATTAAAACAGAAAGAAATTAATGCTTCATTACAGTTTACGACCGTGTGCAATTTATATTATCGTATAGAAAATTAACCAAATCGAAATCCGATATGGATTCAAATGCATTTCATTTGTTTGAAAGATTCTACCTACTTTTTTATTCAGTAACATTGAGGACATTAACTACTTTACTTCCAAACATATTATTGAAATTCAATCTAAAATCTTTCTACAATGCAGCAAATTTTTTTTTAAAAAAAAAAATTTGAAAAAAAAGGTAGAAACCTGTCGTGAAGAAGAAAGGTGCCTGAAACAGTGGCCCTTTGATCGGACTTGAGATAGTCACTTGACATTGGAAACTTATATGGCCAATTTCCTACCTCTTTCTCCATCTGCACATTAATTAATTAATTAATTACTTAATTACTATATAAATCAATTCAATAATAAAAATAAAAACATATACTAGCTCCTTAATTATATTTCACAAACATCAGTCAATTTGAGTGATTACGTGGGTCTAACTAGCTTACTAAGCCTAAAAGATTCCTAAGGAATTTCGAGGGTTTACTTTAGCCAACAGACATTAATTAGTAGTACTACAGGAACAGTCCGGGTTACAATACCGACTAGACTAGAGGAGAGTTTTAACCTGTAACATTGGCTTTATTGTTTCTTAAATAACTATAATAAAACTTCAAGTCAAAATATTACGATGACCAATAAAAAAAAGTTAAAATGTGTCGCTTAAAAAAAGAAAAAATGGAGGGAGAAGTATTCTCGTATCACGAAATGTAGGTGCATAATAATGTGCACGCTATACCAACTTCCCAACCGAGTAACAAATTGCAATGATATACTAATAAAGACAAAAATTAAAGCATTAATATATATATATATACTCACTGTCCGTTTTGCATCTTCCCACAAGACAAAAGGGTTGTTTTTCTGATGAGGCGGCGATTGGTGAGAGTTCAAATACACAAAAACTGGGCCGATGACCTTTTTCCAGTACTCCCCACTTTCGAATTTGAGATCAATGTCGTCTCCAACAAAATGTCTGCTGTTAAAAACCTAATTCACATTAATTGTACAACAACAACAACATAGTTATTAGCTTTTACTATGACAAGTAAATAATAATGTGTTCACTAAAGTCATGCATGATCAAGACACTACTCATTGCATCGATCCTGCAATAATTCATATATATATATATACTTACGGAAAGAACGGTCGTGCCAACGTGAGACGTGAGATCTTGCTTAAGCGGCCCGCCTGCACGAAACTCGTTGCTCGGGGTTATCATCCAAAATCCAATTGACGCGGCGTCGTCCTTGTCGTTGCTTACCCATCCGTGGACTTGGCTGTCCTTGTTGTCGCACGAATATAGGTACTTGTCATCCACCTAGATTGCACGTAACAATTTAATTATCGTGTCTTCAATATTGTTAAATTCATTTTCCTCGCATTAAGTTGGTCATAAAGAAAAAAAATAAAAAGAAAAAGATATCGATAATTTTGTAATGAACAAAATATATATATACCTCTCCTTTAAATTCAGGATTCGCAGGATTTAACAAAAGCACGGCTTCCTTAACATCAAGAGGTTTGCCGGTGATACGGTCATTTGCACTTGGCATATACCTTTGCCTCACATCGGATATGGCCATGTACTCAAATCTACGATATATACATACAATGCATTACATCAACATTTTGATGAACTTTTACAAAAGAGGAGTTGGATGCAAAAATTAATTAGAAGAAGAAGAAGAAGATGAAGCAAATTAAAAGGAGAAATTTAACTTTTTGGGACTTGTTTTACTTAGTTCCAAATTAAAAAAAAAAAAGAGGAAAAAAACTTTTTCCAAAAAGCAAAAATCAAAAGCTAAAAAAATAAGCCCAAACAAACATACCGCATTACTAATTCTTACATACTTTTTTGGTTCGAGCTTTAGCACAAGGCGGCCAACTTGTACACCGAAAGCAGGCGATTCTTTTGGATGTTCGAATATACAATATGAGTAGAATCCATGGGTGCCCCTTAGCATTACATACCTATGCATATACAAATTACGTATTGTGATTACAATATTTCGAGTAGATTGTTACATGACAAAAATATATACGCATGATTTTCTTGTTAACTTCATTGGGTTTTACCTTTTGTCGTAGTTTAAAGGAACCCTCGTCGATGGGGAGGCACTTGCATCCCACGTTGACCTAAATGAAATCTCAACTTGATTTTCGCTTTGCTCTATTACTTTGTAGGTTTGTCCTGGCAACCTACACAACATTTCATCTCACAATTGTTCCACAAATCCTACTGAAATTTGTAATAAAAGAAGTTTAACGTATAAGTCCATGGATAATGAATTCGAATCCAAATATATACAACGTACCCATCGAAGATTTTTTCCTTTGCATTGTGCTTGTTGCCCAAACCATTCCACACAACGTTCCATCGCCTATGAAGTCGTTTTTACCACGCCAAAAAGCCCGCGACAATCAGTTGCAATTCATTATATATATGAAGGGGTAAAAAAAAAACAGGTGCACACATTTTTTCATGTATAGACAAGTATTTGTCAAAATAAACAATCTTTTTCAGCGATAAGCATCTTCGGACAAAGTACAATCAACGCGAATCAAGCTTGTCGCGCAGTTTTCAACAACAATAACACAGAAATTCAACATGTCACAGACAGTTAAAATTGCAAAATTTTGACACAACAATAAAACAAAAGGAATCGATTTATACCCCCTTTCCGACTCGGTATAATTGCTTTCAAGCAAATTATCACTTCCTCTATATGTGATCACATCGATATCTCCATTCGGTACTGTCAACGTGACATTAACGATTCCATTGCTCATTACAACCTACGACAAAAAATATGTAATAAAACGTTTCATACACAAAGAAACATTCAATTAAAACATTAGTAAAAAAAAATGGTGATCGAGATATTAATTCTGAAACCCTAAAATTACATGACCATCATCCAGCCGAACCAACTTGACCGAATCATTTTCCAAAGCAAGTATTCTGCAATCACAGAAACTATCACACGATGTGATCATCATCCACAGTTATTACGTTCAATTCGCCTGTCTCGATGCAAACTAAAATTGTCCAAACATGACAACATATTTCAAAAGTGACATCGAAAATGCACTCACTGCGAATCATGAGAAAATATGAAGAGCAGCTGCAGAGCCAATCCCAGTGAATATGTCAATCTTGGTCGTCGCCCCGTTGTCATTCCTCCTTGTTTCGCTTTGCTGCATTTTTTTTTTTTTCAAAAAACTGGAAGAATATATCGGCACAAAAATAATCTATGAACTGAAAATAATTGGTAATAGTTAATTAAATTATTACCAAGAAATGTGAAGTTGGAAAGAAACAAAGTTAATCCGATTGAGTGGTAGGAATTGGACGGAGTGACGACCGTAGGATTGCAACGAACTGTAAAATGTTGTTAGAGGTTGAAAAATATTGTTATGGAAATAAAAATTAATGGCAAATAATTAATGGCCTTTATTGCAATGAAATATCTGTTTCTAGATTAATTTTTAAAATTTGAATGTCATCTGCAGGTTAAAAATTGACCTTGTGGAGTATATATGTTGAACAAAATAATGGGGCTGTTTGGATGTTTGGAGGGAAAATTGGTTTTTTTAGCATATTTCACCAATAAATATGTTTATTCATAATATTGTTTGGTAAGTAGCACTCTGAGTAGATTGGGATGAATCTGCTGAAATGTATTATGCTGCATTTTCAAGCAGATTCCATATAAATTATTTCACATACTAAAATATGTTATATAATGATTATTACTCATATATGCTAATATACCAAACACCTTTAACAAAATCTACTTTTACTATCTGCCGATCACATCTACTACTCATATCTGCTAATCAAATCTCTAGCTCATATTTGATATTTGCAATCTGATAACTCCCAAACATGCCAAATATCCTTGTTTCTCTTTTTAAAATAGTTTTTTTAAGGAAAATCCAAATTATTAAAATGGTATTAATTTTTTTTTTTTGGAAAAATCATATTACCAATTTATGTACGCCGAATACATTATATTTACATAATAATTACTACTCGGTTTAGAGAATAGTATAGAAAAACATACTTATATTTGTCTCATCAGTATGATAATTTATTTAAAGTATTTATATTTGTTTTCGCAACGGAAAATTACTAGAGTTTTAGGAATGAGACCCTCTCATTTTCCATCAACCCTAATAGTATACGACTATACGTCTAAGGGTCAGTTTACTTTGCAACTTTCGGGATCTTTTAGAATAAAAAGTTATTACGTTGTTTATACAAGATTGTAGCTACGAAAAAAAGTTGTGCAAACAAAATTTACCTTTATTACTTAGTTTTGGGATATTTTGAAATTACTTTCCAACTAGATTTTATGTCCGCGCTTTGCACACAGTGTTGATTTTTTTTGCTAATAAAACAATAAATCAATTAATTGAAGAATGATAGATGATTTGTTAACATATTTTGAAAAGGGATTGAGAATTACACTAGTGGTCAAGTCCCCGATTATAGGTTTGGGGTTCAATTTCCAACCTTTGTAAGTTTTGTGGCATGGGCCCCATTTCCTAGTTTGTATAGGATTTTTAGCAAAAAAAAAAATATTTTGAAAAGGTATTTTTAAGGAAATGTAATTTCTATGATATGTGTTGCAAAATGATGAACTTTCCAAAATTATACACAAATATAAGAAAATAAAAATGGCCAAGGATTTTTCGGAATTATAGGTTGAAGTGATTTTACAACCTTGGATAAATATTTTTACGATATATATGCAATATATCTTTAGGATGAAACTATTGTTTAAAGAGTAATTATTTATTTTTATACTTCAACTATTTCAAAGTATTCATTATATACCTAAACTTTTATTTTGGAGAAACATACACTCTAACTATTAAAACCTAGAAAAATTTATATTTTCTGTTAAGTTGCCGTTAAATTTGATTTTTCCATTAAATATACAAGGGTTAATTGATCCGTTCATATTTTTATAAATTTGAATATACATGACCCAGATAAACATCCTGTTCTCTTCCGCGTATCATAAGCCAAGGATCTGAATGAAGCTTCCTCCACGAATCATTAGTTCATTATATTGTTGCTTCTCCTCAAACAACGCTCTCGGCACAGCCGGTTGCTGCTGCAATAGTGACCATCATATGACAAACCCATAACTAATTACTCATTTAAGAAGAAAAAGTAAAATAAATATATAAATAGAATTTTCAAATGTAAACAATTACACTTGCAGCGGATGATGAAAATGCAGCCGCCCGAGGTTCAACCTTGGGCAACGCCTAGAAATCAAAGTAGATCAAACCTAATAATCACAAATATTGGAATAGAAACTCTAATCCCCAAATCCAAACTTTAAATTAAAATAAAAAGGGGAGAAATAAAGATGAAACTTATGGTATAAGACTAAGACCAGCTTGCTCTTGAAGCTGGAGAAATTCAGTGCGCTTAGGTTTCTCATGTATCTGCTCGAGGAAATCCTCCAGCTTTTTCTATTCCGCTTCGTATTTTTGCTTGGCATTCCAAACATTTTCCATGTTGGGCTAATCAATTAAATTTATAAAAATATGGATGGATCAATTTACCCATGTATATTTAACGGAGGAATGAAACTTAACGGCAACTTAATAGAAAATATAAGTATTTCTAGATTTTAATAGTTGGGGTGTATTTTTTTCAAAAAAAATATAAGTATATAAAAGGGCATTTTGAAATAGTTGAGGTATAAAAATAAATAATTACCCTTGTTTAAACCTAGAATGTATACATATATTTTTTATAAAGAGAATCAGTTATATCTTTAAAATGTAATATGGGTAAATGCAAAAAGTTATCAAGAAGTATGATAGACTTAATTCTTTTAATTAGTTTAGAAACTCCAACTATCTAAAAAATACTTTATATAAAATCAACACTACCCCCTCTAGCCAATGCAATTGACCTAAATGATAGTATAAAACTCAGCAATAGTTTCGAACTCGATCATTTGTGTATGCAGAATTCTACTTTAGGAGAGACAACTCATCTATCTATGTCTATATATGTATTAACCTAAATTTGGAATATACATTATTAAATAATTTCGAGCTCGATCAAGTGCCCGATGAAGGTGAGACTACTTGTGTGGAAACTGATGCAGAATGGACTACTGGCTAGAGAAGTTCTTGCTAGTAGAGTTGGCCTCCAGGTACCAAATACTCTGTGCCTTGCTGTGGGAGGAAAGTTGAATCTGTAAATCATCTATTTTGCAAATGCGAATTTGCTATTGAACTATGGTATAAAGGGCGGCGTGGTTTGGTGTTGATTAGGCAATTCCAGGAATGTAACAACTTTGATGGAATGGTGGCTTGGTTTTGATCCGAAGTTTGGCCGAAGGTTGGTGTGGCAACTGAAGGCAATGGCTACTATTTGGTCGATATGGAAGATGAGAAATGGCGTGGTGTTTGAGGGGCCACATCTCAATAGTAGGGGGTGGCGGATGAAATTAAGTGGAGGGTAGATCTGTGGTGGAAAGTAAACTGTGAGGACATTAATGTACCAACAGCGTGTTTGGAAACTAACTTTCCAAGAGGTTTGGTACAAAAGAGCAGATTAGTTTCCAGAGCTGCGCGACAAAGGGCTGGTGTGGGTTCGCCCGGGGAATGGATGGTGGAAGATAAACACAGATGAATCATCTTTGGGGAATCCCGGGCCGGCTGGTATTGATGTATAATTAGAGACAAAAAGGGGAGGTGATTTTTGTTCTCTCGGATAGTATAGGGAGCACAGATTCTACAGTAGCTGAATTGAAAACTATAAACCGAGTATGTGGGGCGATTATTAGAGACCAAGGCTTCCCACTTCAAAGGCTTATATTTGAATGTGATGTGTGTAATGTGTTCCGCTGGCTTCAGGATCCGGGGTCTGTCCCCTGGCGCTTGCATCATATGCAACCTATCGTGGAGTCATACGATTTGCAAGGGTAGTTAAAGTTGGTATGGATCGATAAGCTTGAATCAATATCAAAATCAAAAAGATGAAGAACAATATTCGGATTGGATACAATATTGTATTGGTTACCAAATGACATTTGTTGCCATCGGGTGGATAATGGATCGACAAGCTAGATACAATATCAAATACAAAATACGAAGAACAAGGAAAAATAGTAAGGATAGGATTTGAAACTATCCAAGTAACTCAATCGCTTTGGAATGAAATATAAACTAGTTGCAACACATTCCTTCCACTTTGAATTCCAAAGATTTCATACAATCCAAGTTATCTCACCCTTGGATTGAGTGGTTAGCCAAGATTGATTAGACACCAAGTTGAAAGTATAAACTCTTAATGACCTTTCAAAATGAAAGAAGAAAATATTCATTAGCATTCAAAAGGCGAGTAACAAGATTGGGGAAGGCCATATATAAGGAAACTCTAATTACAATGATTAATGAAATTAAAAAAGGGCTAAAAGTGATTAAATAGAACTAAACAACTAGCTAGAGGGCTTTAATTAACCCAATACAAATAAAACACCAATATGCATGTTGGCGTCGAGATCAAGGATGGCGACGCTCATGGAGAGGGTCACGACGCACTTGGCTTGCTTTGAAGTTGGTCACGCATTGCGTCGCAGAACGGCATGGCGTCGCGATCCTTTGAAGTGGCATGGGTTACGACGCAAAAAGGAGTAATCAACTCACTATTCCAATTTACCTGGTGGGACCCGCGAAGACACAAATGAATTGTGAAAGAAATGGAGCAGCGTCGTAACACTTGCGTGGGTCGCAACAGCAACTCTTGCGTCGCGACGCAAACTGGAATGGTGTAGAGTAGTTGCTGGAGGATGGTGTGAGAGTGCAGCAGCTGTGTCAGAGCTCGGAGATGGTGACTCGTTTGGCGCTTGATTGAAGATGGCCGGAGGCCACGGGGAAGCTTGGCCGTGACTTTGGGGGTGACGGAAAATTGCCGGAGATAAAGGTGGTTGTCAGCAACGGGGTGGAATGGTGACTGGCCGGAGAGGGAAAAACTTGTTGCGGTGCGACGGGATTTTGTTCTTCGTGATAGTTGCGGCTTTCGGGTTCGCGGAGACATAGGCGGATCTATATGCAAAGCAATGGTGGCACGGGATACCACTCTGTTAACCAAGAATTTTGGAGGAATAAACCTCTAGTTTTGATTGATGAATATTGAGAGGATTACAAAGTTTATGAAATGAATTACAGGAATTTAAATAAAGCTGTAAAGAAAATAAAGATTGCAGAATTGAAGAACACAAAAGAAACTTGCAGAAAGAAAATGTTGCAGAAAGTAAAATAATAAAAATGCAGATTCCTCTTGGGAGTGTGTGGATCCCTTTTGAGATGCCACTAATGTTGTATTAATAGAGGCAGACTACGACACCTAGAATGGGTAAGCTGCCAGGCTTGGTAACATCCCATGAAATTCTCCCTTGATGGCGCCTCATTAATGCTGCCGTGATCTCTTCTCCATGGATGATGGCTGACTTCCAAATCTGCTGCCATTCTACCAATGTTGCGAGATTCTCTCCAATGTCTAGCCAGCTATTCACCACCACTTGGTCATCGGATAAATCTTGAACTAGATGGCGGCATCTCATCACTTGGTCATTATCCGGATAACTCACAAATTGGACCGGGCTTCTCGATTGGGCTTAGCTTAATGGGCCTTTGGATTGGGCCTCTCGGAAAATGGATTGGACTAAATCCATTGGGCCTAATTTGTCGGGCTTAAAATATTGGGGTTAACAGATGCCCCCCTCGCGCAATTTGTCTGATTAGCATTTTAAGACAGATCTGCGCGTTTGAATCACAAGCCTGACCCATTAAGCTCATTCCAGGAGTCTTCAAGCGCTGCTGGAGTGCTGCCAACCCCTCGGCCGCCAGCTTGTAAGCGCCGCCAACCTGGTCCTTCAAGCGCCGCCCGCCTAGTTCCCTTGGTGTCGCCAACCTGGTCTATTGAGCGCCAGGCATTGTCCTGGCCGCCAGCCACGCTCCAGCCGCCAACTGTTGCTTGCCGCCAGCGTCGCCCAGCCGCCAGCATCTCCACGGGCCGCCAGCATCACCCGGCCGCCAGCCTTGCCTCGCGCGGCCGCCAGCTTCGCTCGAGCTCCACGAGCCGCCAGCTTCGCTCGAGTGCCGCCAACAGCTCCACGAGCCGCCAAGCGTCGCCCGGCCGCCAGCATCTCCACGGGCCGCCAGCCTTGCCTTGCTCGGCTGCCAGCATTGCCCAGCCGCCAGCCACCTGCATCGCCGCCAGCTCTTGCGCCGCCAGGCACGGGCCGCCAGCATCTCTTCGGCCACCAGCTTTGATCACTTGGGCCGCCAGCCATCCAGCTCCAGGCCGCCATCTGTTCGGGACGCCACCCCGGGCCGCCAGCATCACCTTGGCTGCCAGCCAGGCCGCCAACATCTCTCTTTGGCCGCCAGCTTGATCACTTGGGCCGCCAGCCTCATCTCCGGCCGCCAGCATCTCTCTTCGGCCGCCAGCTTTGATCACTTGGGCCGCCAGCCTCATCTCCGGCCGCCAGCTCCGGCTCCAGGCCGCCATCTGTTCGGGACGCCACCTCGGGCCGCCAGCATCACCTTGGCTGCCAGCCAGGCGCCGCCAAGCACGGGCCGCCAGCATCTCTCTTCGGGCGCCAGCTTTGATCACTTGGGCCGCCAGCATCACCTTGGCTGCCAGCCGTCCAGGCAGCTCTTGCGCCGCCAAGCACGGGCCGCCAACATCTCTCTTTGGCCGCCAGCCTCGCGCCAGAGTCTTCAAACGCCACCAGCCGACGCTGCCAAGCCCTTGAGTGTGCAGCCTGGCCGCCAGCCGCCAGCCTTGGCCTTGCCATGCGCCGCCAGCCCCCCATCTCGCCGCCACTCATACGCCAGCAACTATTCGGCCTCCATGGCCGCTGTCGATGGTGTTTCAGGGCTACTAGCCAGGGTTTTTACTACCCATGGTTACTGCATTAGCCACCATCCTTGGTTCGTTTTCCTTTTTATCGTGTTTCAATTCCTCAAAACGAGTTCCGTGTATAGGTAGACGCTTCTCATCTTGTTCATCAAGGAACTTTTCCAAGCGGGCCGCTCTCTCGGCCAGCTGGGCAAGATTAGTGGAATCCTGCACCATTAAACGCTCTTTCAGTTTTGGCAACATATTTGCCACTGCAACGTTGGTTATCTCCCTATCAGGGACCACCATTGTGCATCGGCTCTTGAGTCGCTGTAATCTATTAATGAATGTACTTGCTGCCTCATTGGTAAACTGTTTGGCATTAGTTAAGTCCGCGAGACTCACCTGTGACAGTGGCGTGTAAAACCTGTCATGGAATGCCCGTTCGAGATCGGCCCAGTTTTGAATTGAGTTAGGCCGCAAGGAAGCAAACCATGTGAATGCAGGTCCAGTCAGAGATGAGTTGAACAACCTTAGCTTCAGCCAATCGTTGGCCGCTGCTTCGCCACATTGAGCAGTAAACCTGCCCACATGTTCTACAGTGGACTTGCCATCATCCCCTGAGAAGGTGGTGAACTCGGGCATCTTGAAGCCCCTGGGGTACGACTGCATAGTGTCTACCCAATCAGGGTATGGCTTCCTATATGTAGGCCGCTCCATCGGCCTTAGTTGAATCCCAAAATGTTGCTGCATTACGTCTGCCAGCAACTCGGGCGAGACCGCCGGTGCCTGTGTAGGAGGCATGGCGGCTGGAAGTGTGGCAGGTGTCGCGGCCACTCCACATAGTTGTGGCGCCTGCCCCCCTAGCGTTGGCGGCATCGGACTAGGGTTCGGTGGGAGAGACGCTACTGGCATGGCGGCTGTGGGAGGCGTAGGAGGTGTCAAAGCCACTCCATATGGCTGTGGTGCCTGCCTCCCTTGCGCCGGCAACATCCAACTAGGGTTTGGTGCGGGCGCCGGTACAGGCATAACAGATGTGGGAGGCATGGAAGGTGTCAAAGCCACTTCACATGGCTGTGGTGCCTGCCCCCTTTCCGTCGGCGGCATCCAACTAGGGTTTAGGGGCACTGCCGTCGCTTGACGTGGTGCCATGCCGGATGCATCGGGGATTGTCGTACAGCCTGGTATAGCGCTGGCCGCCATCAAGCAGCTTGATGAAGCATACATCGGCACGGGAGGTGCCGCATAACCGAAGTTCGGCATGCTAGGTGCCGCAGGAGTGAAAGCATAGGTGGCCTGATATGGGAATGGGGGCAAAGTGGCCAGGCCTCCGGACTCCGGGAATGGCGGCTGGCCAAGTGTGATTCCCCAACTCCGCTGTGGGCCGCCAGACGGCCCTGGACATGGCGGCACAATAGTGCCATGTGCTGGAGCAGATCCATCTTGTTGAGTACATAATGATCCACATATCTTGTCAATTTGGTCGGCCATGGCAGGCCGCAACACATCCATTAGGTGCCTTGTGAGTAAAGGCATGAATTCGGCCATCGATTCAGTCATCGATAGCCGCATTTGCTCAGATAGGGTAGGGATTCGCATTGTTCCCTGTTGTGGTTGAGAAGTGCTCGCCGTATTATCGGCGTTCTCAGAGGATGTTCTAACCCATGTGCTCTCTTGTAGCGACATTTTTTCGAATTTTTTGAGTCAAGTCCCTTACTACTCGTCCAGATCTAAGTAGCATACACTCCTAAGCGGATATGGTCTCAATCTCGTGTCCCACTGGGCGTGCCAATTTGTTAACCAAGAATTTTGGAGGAATAAACCTCTAGTTTTGATTGATGAATATTGAGAGGATTACAAAGTTTATGAAATGAATTACAGGAATTTAAATAAAGCTGTAAAGAAAATAAAGATTGCAGAATTGAAGAACACAAAAGAAACTTGCAGAAAGAAAATGTTGCAGAAAGTAAAATAATAAAAATGCAGATTCCTCTTGGGAGTATGTGGATCCCTTTTGAGATGCCACTAATGTTGTATTAATAGAGGCAGACTACGACACCTAGAATGGGTAAGCTGCCAGGCTTGGTAACATCCCATGAAATTCTCCCTTGATGGCGCCTCATTAATGCTGCCGTGATCTCTTCTCCATGGATGATGGCTGACTTCCAAATCTGCTGCCATTCTACCAATGCTGCGAGATTCTCTCCAATGTCTAGCCAGCTATTCACCACCACTTGGTCATCGGATAAATCTTGAACTAGATGGCGGCATCTCATCACTTGGTCATTATCCGGATAACTCACAAATTGGACCGGGCTTCTCGATTGGGCTTAGCTTAATGGGCCTTTGGATTGGGCCTCTCGGAAAATGGATTGGACTAAATCCATTGGGCCTAATTTGTCGGGCTTAAAATATTGGGGTTAACACACTCAAATTGATAAAATTATTATTTTAAGCTTAAACTATTTTTATACTTGGATAGAATTGCCTTAGGGCATCTCCAACCAAAAACACCAAATTCAAACCCAAAATGCCGTAAATGTCACATCAAACAGTATTTCATCTCCAACCGAAAACACCAAACTCATACCCAAAAGAATATTCTATAGAATATTCTCTTTTTACTATTTTATACACTTTTCATATATTACCACTATCAAATTTGCAATTAAATTTAAACAAATGTAATTAGTAAAAATTACTAATTAAATAGTAATATAAAATATGGATTGTTAAAAATGAAGTAAATTATCAATGTATATTAAGGGTATTTTCGTGTATTTATTAAATAAAATTGATAATTAAGAATAAAAATTGAAACAATTTGATAATAAACCACTTATAAAATAGACAAAACAACATCAACTTGATAAAAAATAAAATTACATTACAACATTTCAAGTAAATTAAAACAACTACATACCGTCATCTCTAAAACACACTAGTAATGTACACATTAATTTAAAGAAACAAAAAACATACAAATAAACAATTAATTATCCATATTAGAATGCTCCTCCCACATGTGTTCAATAAATGCATTCCGTAGCGCGAGATGAGCTTCTTTATTTCGTATTGCTCGATAACGGAAAATATATTCTTGGAATTGGACATTCTCATTCGAAGCCATTTCAACATCCGGGGGTGGTGTCTCAATCGGACCGGCCAATCGGGGTGAAAAAAGCAAAATTAAAAGAAAAAAAAATATGAATACAGTTCATCAATCGTTAATATGATCCAAGATGGAAACAAACAACTACTTGAAGAGTTGCAAAAATCAAACGTGCAACTTCAACAACACTTTATGCACTTAAAGAGACAAAAAGAGAAAACAAAATTTGTATCAAGATTTATCTTCTATAAAGGATCCTCAAGTTCGTGCAGTGCTCGAGACTGAGAAGGCACGCATTTCACAAAAAAGAGCTCAACAAGTTCAATCCAAAGCATTTTCCGGAGGTCCATTTGGCGGATACTTCAACAATCTTGGAGGAGCTAGTTCCGGATTACCAGATTACTAATTTAAAACTTTTTTTGTGTAGCACTCACCCAACACTTTTAATTAATAATAAAATAAAATATACTATGCAAATTTTATATTGGGAGTATAAAAAATGATATCTATATCATATAACTTATTTTACGTATTTAATTTTATAATGATTATTTATTTATTCTATACCATCACTTTGGGATAGTTAGGAAGTTTAATCGACTAGGCTATATATAGATTCCGAGAATTGCTACTTACTTATTATTCTATTATGCATGTATTGTACTATATCTTTTTATACAATAATATCGTTTATACTTTGAATTTCCCTTATACAATATTTTATTTTAATGGTAAAGTATACAGGCACGTATGTTTTGAGTGGTATATTTTTTTTAAGAAGATTAAAAAAATTCTGAACATCTATATAAGTATTCGTGTATACTATTTTTGTTTCAAAATAAATATAAATTTTGGTTTATAACATCTTTTTGATTGTTACTTGAATAGATCAAAATAATTACTACGTTAGGTTTCCTATAAAATGTTAGTACATGGTAATTATTGCGTTAAATTGGTAATATAATAATTTGTAAACCTCTCAGTCTACTAATTGATGCAAGCACTGCTTTATGCAATTTCGTTAGGGTGCAATCACCCTTTTTGACTTGATGTGCTGTGGGAATTTACAGCCGTTGATTGTCTTTAAAAATCGACGATTGAGATTAACTCTAAGGGTAGAAAAGTAATTTCGTATATTTGCCATATTGTTCGCCGTTGGACGTCGTCTTCTTTGGATTTCCGAGTTCTCTTCTGTTTTTTTTTTTGGTGACAAGTTCTCTTCTGTTTTTTGTTTGCTCTGTACGTGTTGCGGCGGTGTGAGGAAGTTGTTGGCAATTATGAATGCGATTAGCATGTCGTTGAATGCGTCGGCAACGTTTTCAGATTCGAGTTCTGCGTTCAATGGTACTTTTTAGAATTTTCGAATTTTGAGTATTTTTATCGCAGATCGTCGTTTTTGATTTTATGTATGTTTTTTTGAGTTTTGAGTTCTTCTTTGATATGTTTCTCTTTTTTTGTGTTTTCTGAAGTTTCATATCTATAGGTTCATTTAAGCGTCAAAACGTTTGCACATGTGATTATGAGGGACAGAACCATTATATTTTCATCGATGCACGCTTAGCATTTTCAGCGATGCAACACTAGCATTTTCAGCGATAACTGTCTAGCGTTTTGAGTTCTTCTTTGATATGTTTCTCTTTTTTTGTGTTTTCTGAAGTTTCATATCTATATGTTCATTTAAGCGTCAGAACGTTTGTACATGTGATTATGAGGGACAGAACCATTATATTTTCATCGATGCAAGCCTAGCATTTTCAGCGATGCATCACTAGCATTTTCAGCGATAGCTGTCTAGCATTTTCAGCGATGGACATTAAGCATTTTAAGTGATGGTTTATGTCAGCTACGTGTATGTATTATTTTAATGGGAATTCTTTGTTTATTTCTTCACAGGTAACATAAATTGGAGTGAGTTAAGTTTTGTTACAGCTGATGATGCGTTTAGTTTTTATTGTGATTATGCTCATAGTTTAGGTTTCTCGGTAAGGAAAATGTATGAGAGACCAAAGCCACATGAAGTTGATAGATTGTTCTATTTACAATATGCGTGCAATAAGGAAGGATTTCATCGTGGTTGTTTGTTGGATAGTGATTCATCTTGTCGTTCTAAGAGTCTGAAATTTCGTAGGAGTGATGAAACCCGAACTGGTTGTGAAGCAAAGGTGAGGTTACATTATAAAACTGATGAAAAAGTTTATAGAGTTGTGTTTTTCTGTGGTGATCATAATCATGATCTGCATGGACCATCAAGGAAGCATATGTTGAAATCGAATAGAAGAGTTGATGAGTTACACAGTGTTGTTGCTGGTATACATGAAGAAGCTGGATTGTCATTGAAGTCATCGTATGACTTGTTAAGTATGGGTGCTGGAGGTAGTGGACTTGTAGGATTTTTAAAGGACGATTTAAAGAATGCACTTGTTAGAAGGCGGCAAAGAAATTTAAAAGTAGGGGATGCTGGTGTTGTATTGAAGTATTTCTCTGAGAAATGTGTCAGTAATCCATTTTTCTTCCAATTAGTATGATCTGGATGATGATGAGAGAATTACAAATATCTTTTGGTCAGATGCTGAAATGAGGATGGATTATCAAGCTTTTGGTGATAGTGTGACCTTTGATACAACGTATCGGACAAATAAAAATTACAGACCATTAGCTGTTTTTGTTGGATTCAATCATCACCGACAGACTTCTATTTTTGGAGCTGCATTGATGCTTGATGAAACTCAAAGATCATTTGAGTGGCTATTTAAAACATTTTTGAAGTGTATGGGGGATAAGGCACCTCAAACGATTTTCACAGATCAAGATTGTGCGATGGCACCGACAATTAGGAAAATTTTGCCTAATACCTATCATGCTTTATGTAGTTGGCACATTATAGAAAATGCGAAAAAAAATTTGAGTCAACTGTACACACCAAGGTAAATATTTAGTTATTTTTACTTTCAATTATTTTTTCGATTTGGATATTGATATGTACATGTTGAACTCATTTTTTTAGGTTTGATAAGCTATTTCATCATTTGGTATATGATGTGAGGACAGAGATGGAATTTGAGGTGGAATGAGAATACATGCTATCAACTTGTTTCTCACAGTCTGAACATAGGTGGTTGTCGACTACTTATAATTTGAGAAGTCAATGGTCCGCTGCTTGGGTTAAAAATCATTTTACTGCAGGAATGAGGACTACTCAGCTAAGTGAATCTTTTAACTCAGTTGTGAAACGGTATGAATAAATTTCATTTTCAGTGATAGTTGAATAGTTATTTTTCAGCGAGGCTATACTGTTTTGATCAGCGAGAGTGTTCTATTTATTTCAGCGATGTGTGTTTGCTTTATGTAGTTGAGAATTTGATTTTCACATCCCCATATTGTGCTGACATTTCACAGGTTCTTAAGGCCAGTTGATAACTATGTTGAGTTTTTTGCACATTTTGAAAGGGTTGTGGAGTCAAGGAGGGATAATGAACGGATGGAAGATTTTAAGGCAGATGATAGACAAGTTTCTGCCAGGTTTATTATGAATCCACTATTGAAATATATAGCTGAGAAGTATACACCAAATGTGTTCAATATTTTCAACAATGAGTATGATCTGTCATTTGGGTATGTGGTTGAGCTTCAACCAGATGCATTAATTTATCGTGTTTGCAAGAGAGAAGATGCAGATTCAAAGATGATTGGTGATCATGTCAATGTTAACATTGATGATGGTACAATTGGATGCAGTTGCAATATGTTTGAGAATATGGGGATTTTATGTTGTCATGCTCTGAGGGTGATGGATTTTTTGTGAGGAAGTGGAGCAAAAGTGTTTCATACTATTCCAGATAAATATATTTTGCAGCGGTGGTCAAGGAATGCAAAATGTGATCTTAGTTATGTTGATGTTGGTGTTGGAAAAGAAACAAATGTGGTCAATGCAGCATCTAGATACCGGAAATTGTGTGGCTTGTTTTTGAAGTCAGCAATTGTGTTGTCACGGAATGAGGATGCTTGTGAATCGTTTATGTATGACTTTGAGACATTGATGAAAACAAAGTATGACAATATTGATATTAACAAAGAGTCGGGTAATTTCTAATCAAAGACATAATTATGTTTTTGCTTTTTTGAAATTAGTGTTTCTCAATGTTTTTGTTTTTTTTTTTTGCAGAGATTGGAAGTACATCAGATTACTCAAATTTGCATTTAAGGGAAAGAGAAACGTGTAAAGGGCGGAAGAAATCGAACAAGAGAATGGTCTCTCTATTTCTGAAGCTGTTCGGAAAAAGAAAGAGTTAGAACATCGTAAACGGATGCAGAAATGAAGATTTTTGTTTTTTTAGAAATGACATGAAGTGTATTGATCATTAATATTGTATTGATCGACTTAGTTCAGTGCTAACTAATGCAATTCAGCGATGATTACTTATATACGAAAGCGATGATCGTTATGCAATTCAGCGATGAAAGTTAGTTTTAATAAAAAGAATAACCGTGTAGTATTTAAAAAGAAAATGTTACAATGTCTCAGAAAATCGCGTAAAGAATGCAATTCAGCGATGGTTACCTATTGAAAAAATCGATCGTCATAGTGCAATTCAGCGATGGAGATGAGTTAATAAAAAATAACCGTGTAGTAGTTAATAAAAATTTTACAATGTTTTCAGAATTCGCGTAACGTCTAGTAACGCGATTAATAAAAAATCACCGTCTAAGTAATTAATAAGAAATAACCGTCGAGATTTCACCGTGTAGTATTTAATGTCAATTTAACCGCCAATTTTTAATTTATCACTGTCGATACTTTCTCTAGGGCTTTTCAGCGATTTAGCGATTCTCTGCGTCTACGGCGAACGGCGATTGTTTTTCTACGGCGAACGGCGAACGGTGATACTTTACTTTTTGTTATCAAGAATGGCTGAAAAAGTGCATACTCAGGTCTGTTGCGTTCCATCTAGCATTTGTCTTTTAAATAATATCCTGAACGAGAGTGACGGAGATGGGAAGAAAGAGTTTATTCACGATACTTGCTTCAGTTGTCTGCTTATGTTCAAAATGTGCATGCTCAAGGTTGATCCTGTTATAACTTTGATTAATCAGTGGAGCATTCAGGAGGAATGCTTTATTATTGATAAAAACCGTCGATTGAGGTTTACAGATGAAGACATTCATAAAGTATATGGTTTGCCATGGGGAGTCGATAAATTTATAATAGATTTGAAGAATAATGAGATTGGTTATGATTTTGCTGATGAATTTTGTGAAAAGTATTCTCTTATTACGAATAAGAAGGAGCCTAATCGGATACCTGTTAAGGATCTTAGAGCTATTTTAGAGAATACGGAGAATACTGAAATTCCATTGGATGACTACTGGAGGATGTATGTTTTGTTTGCTCTGCAGAAAGTCTTTACTCCTAACTCAGGGAGGGTTGTAAACAAAAGGTATCTTCAGTTTCTTAGATCTCCGGAAGAAGCTTTAAGGTACAATTGGTGTCTTCATATTAGACAATTTCTTATCAAATCTGTGAATGAGTATAAGGCAAAATTGGATAAGGGAACCAGTGCTCAAGCACGCCCCTGTGGAGACCTGTTTTGCTTAATGGTAATTTTAATTTTGTGTTTGTTATGCAATTTATATTTGTTATGTGATTTATATTGTTGATTATGGTCATTGTTTGTTGATTATGTATCTTGTTTTTTTTTTTTTTCAGCACATGTTTTTTGATTTCTATGAGCGTGAAGAGCTTCATTTGGTTGGATTTACATGTAAAAAGATCGATACTTGGAGATGGTTGATATCTGGAAGGTTTTCCCTAATGCAAAGTATCCAGATATTGACTTTAAGAAGAAATCGAGAGCTACGAAAAGGACTGTGGAGGAAGATGACGATCGACTTAGCACTTTTGTTTCTGGTCTAAAGAAGAAAAGGAGGGGTGGGAAAGAAGTGGAAGATGAGCGTTTGAATTCTACTGCAAATGAACCAACTGCCAATCTTTCTAGGAGTGTGGATGGAGGAGGAGATGAGCAGTTAGGAGAAAATGTGGATTTGAATGCTAGTGGAAATGAAGAAGCTGCCAATCTTTCTAGCTTGCAGCCTATGTATTCACCTGTTGTCCATGAAGCTAATGCAAATGAGACAACTGATTCTGAACCAGTTGTTCATCTTTCTGATCACACAATGGACTCTATTGTGAACATTGCTTGCCAATATATGGATGCTGATGCTTCAGGCAATGTTGATCCTCTCATAGAAGCATCCAGAAATGATGTTGAACCTTCCCCACACCCCCTTGTGATCAAGATGCAGGTGAACTGTTGATTAATGTGGGTCGACGTCGTGAAGGAGAACAGTCAAATAATCTTGATATAACTGCAAGCGAAGGAGAAATCTTGATGGGTATATTAGCAGGAGCTGGAAATGTTGTGATGAGTCAAGGGGGTCCGGAGGTGACAAGTTTGCGGGAAGGAGGTGATGTAGATGATGGGAATGTAAAAGACAAAACTGAAGAGAGAGTTGCCCCGGAGACTGAAAATTTACCGAAGGTAGTTTTAAAAATTTTGTACTTCATAATATTTTTTGAAGGTAGTTTCTGACATTCTTTTTTCTTTTTTGCTTTTTCTGTGTTGTTTATTTTTATTGCAGAGATCTTTATTTCGATTACGAATCCCTTTCAGTTTCGATTCCTTGAATGTATGTACAGTGACAAAATGTTTGCTATAGGGGTTACTGTAACAAAGTGTTTTGATATATATTTTCTTGTGTGATTTTTAGTTAGCACATGATGGGGCTAAGAAAGATGTAGCACATGATGGGACTGAGAAAGATGCATCACATGATGTGGCTGAGAATGCAGAGGTACTGTAATAGTTTTCAGCGATGGTTTCTGTGTTTTTCAGCGATGATATTTACCACATTTCAGCGATTTGGATATGGTGATTGATATATTTTCTTGTGTGACTTTAGTTTTTAATAGTTTTTAGATATATCAATTGTGATGTAACAAAATGTTTTGATATATTTTCCTTGTGTGATTTTTAGTTAGCACATGATGGGGCTAAGAAAGATGTAGGACATGATGGGGCTGAGAAAGATGCAGCACATGATGTGGCTGAGAATCCAGAGGTACTTTAATAGTTTTCAGCGATGGTTTCTGTGTTTTTCAGCGATTAAATTTACCACATTTCAGCGATTTGGATATGGTGATTGATATATTTTCTTGTGTGACTTTAGTTTTTAATAGTTTTTAGCTATATCAATTGTGATGTAAATAGAGGTATTTTCTCTAAATTACTCTAGTATGTGTATAGATGCATGCAAAAGATGTGCCAACCTTTTCTTTGGGCATATCCGAGAATGAGAATGTTGTAACAGATGAGAATACAGAGGTATGTTAATAGTTTTCAGCGATGATTTCTATGTTTTTCAGCGATGATTCATTTCATATTTCAGCGATGATTGATATATCATCTGTAATTTTCAGGAACAAGCTAAGACAGTTGATAGAGCTAAGACAATCGAGAAATTGAAGGAGAAGTATATGCCTCCTGGAGTGATGATGATTGATCTCCAGCCTATTGAAAAATGCAACAAGTTTACATTCATGGAGATGACTTATACCCGATTTAAAGAATATCCAGAATTTCAGGCGTCATATACCTGTACTCCAGAAGAGTTGAATGTGGCTGTTTGGGCTATCATTACAAATATTCTAGGAAAGGTTGAAGCGAAGAACACGATTGTTTATGATGATAAAGAAATGAACTTGTCCAAGCTTGACATTGAAACACTGAGGGTTGATAGTGATATTGCGGATATTGTTATAAACTGTTACGCGAAAGTGATCAACCGTCGTGAATTCAAAAGAGCCAATGGGAAACCAATGCTGAAATAATGTTTTTCATCATTATTTGCTGTGAGTCTGATATATATATACATATATGTATATATATATATATATTTAACTTCTTTTTGATGCATGATGTGTTGTATCTTTTGAAACAGACATTTGCAGAGGCAGAGGTGGATGCAGATTTACCATTAAAAGATGGTGCAGAACTTGTTGATACATTCGTGAAAGATTTCAAGTTTTTTCCTGAAGAAATGATTGATGTGGTGTTGAATGCAGAGAGTGTAAGATACATTTTTGTTTTGATAATTTTGTTTATATTGTTGATCATTTTTAGATTCTAATTATATGTTTTCTCAATGTTCCAGTTCTTCTTCCCATATTGTCGACAAAACCATTGGGTTGCTTTTTCTGTTGATATGAGAAAGAGAAGAATTTTTTACTTCAACAGCAAGAATACTGAAGGCGGGTGGACAGCTGATTATAATGTTTTGAATAGGATATGGTATAACTTGAGGATGCTGGGAATTACACTGATGAAATCTGAAAAATGGTTTGCATCATATCGTATGCTTTTCTCGCCGTTGGCAGAGCAGAAAGATCAGCACAGCTGCGGTGTTTTTGTCATGTCATATATGGATTATTGGGAAGGATTAATTATGGATGACATGTTGGCAGAAATGAAGAACAAAAGGTATAATCTGGCAAAAAGAGCCATGGTCTGCGCTGAAATATTGATGTCAGATGTCAATCAAAAGAAAGATTTTGTGCTAGGAGAAGTGAGTAGCGAGATGCAGTTGGTTGCCCAGCATAGTCAGTTATTTGAGGTAAAGAAACCAGCACCACCTAAGCCAAAAAAGGGTCGGAAAAAGAAACAATGATGAATGAAGTGTTTTTGATGAATGAATGAACTGTTTTTTTTATGCGATGGATGACATCACTTAAATGTAAATGTAATATTTTCGTCGCTGAAATGTACATTGTTTCATCTCTTAAATGTCTATTATTTAATCGGTTATATATATTCGCACTTTTTGTGATCGCTTAAATGTACATCTCTTTATTCTTGCATGGGCATTGTAAATTATGGAGTATTATTCTCTATTTGGCTGATTTGAAGCGATTCGGTCAGGTTGGGATAGCTGAAAAAGGAACTGATGTGGATCCTGAGGTTGGGATAGCTGAAAAAGAAACTGATGTGGATCCTGAACATGCTGAGCACATCAGACTTCTAAGGGAAAAAGTGCTACATGAGATAACGCGTAAGAACTGGCCAGTGCTGAGAAATAATGCAAGACAGTACAGATTGATGAACAAGGCTGAGGCAGAGGAGTATCTGAAATATGATCTGGCACAAGATATGTCTTATTTAAAGGAAGCCCTGGAAAGAGACATGGTGTCCGCCATGATGGAGCGTTACAGAACTTGTTATCTCGAACTCCTCATGGAAATGGATCAGAAGGCCCTGGATTATTGTAACACAGGAAATAAAAAGAAGATCATGCATTATGATTACAAACTCAGAAGTCTAATCTGCAAACGTATAAAAGGAGCATGGGAACTGATGCTGGTGAGGATCACCAATCCACAATTTGTGAGAGATTACTTGAGGTTTGTACATAAACAGTTTGGCCAAAAGTAGAAGAAAACAATTTGTGAAAACGTTAGTAGATGTGATTATCAATTTTTCAGCGATGGGCAAGAAGCATTTTAAGCGATGGTTATATATTCTTTTCAGCGATGTATATGTATTCTTTTTCAGCGATGTGTATATAGCATTTTTCAGCGATTTGTATATGAGCATTTTATGCGATTTTATGTATGTTTATGAGTTCTGAGTTGTGTTGTGATATGTTTCTCTTTTTATGAGTTTTCTGAAATTTCATATTTATACATTCATTTAAGTGAGTTCTGAGTTATGTTTGTACATGTGATTATCAGTGATGTCAAGAGCAATTTTTCAGCGATGTGTACATTGCATTTTAAGCGATGGTTTTATATGGTTTTCAGCGATAGAGAGCAAGCATTTTAAGCGATGGTGATAGATCGTCGTTTTTGATTTTATATGTATGTTTCTGAGTTCTGAGTTATGTTGAGCGATGGACATCAAGCATTTTGTGATATGTTTATCTTTTTCTGAGTTTTCTGAATTTCATATTTATACATTCATTTAAGCGAAAAAATGTTTGTACATGTGAATATAGCATTTTAAGCGATGGTTCTATATTGTTTTCAGCGATAAACATTAAGCATTTTAAGCGATGCGTCTATGTTGTTTTCAGCGATGGAAGGAAATATATTTCATTTTTATGGAGTGGCATATATGAAATGGGCCTAAATAAAATTAAATGGGCCTCGGAAAATTTTTTAAACTGTGAGCCTTATAAAAGGAATCACATTCATTTCTCGAATCTTTATTTCTAAACCGTTTCTCAAAACCCTAATTTCTCAAAACCGTAATCGGAATCACCTTCATTTCTCAGAAATGTCGTCCAAAAGAAGATGCACGGAAGAGAGTTCCAGTCGCACTTCCGACTTGTTTACACAATGCTGGGAGATGTTCGGGAATTATCTGAAGGATACACATCCAACGTGTGACAATGCGCGCGGACTGAATGATTTAATAGAAAAATGTTAAACGCTGGGTATGTGCCGAAGAAGCATCGAGATATTCTTATTGAAACACATGTATTTCTTATTGAAATTACAACTGAGTTTAGAATGGTTTTAATGTTTTATGGTTTTATGGTTTTGGTGTTTAGAATGGTTTTAATGTTTAGAATGGTTTTGGTTGGAATTGTTTTGAACTGATTTATGGTTTTTAATGCTGTTTTGAACTGATTATGGTTGTTCTAGGGTTACGAATTGTTTCAGTGTTTATGTTTGAACTGATTATGATTGTTCTAGGGTTATGAGTTGTTTAAGTGTTTTATGGTTGTTTTAGTTATTAATTGTTTTTTACTGATTATTGTTGTTTTAATGATTTGTTTTGAACTGATTATGGTTGGTTTTTAGTGATATGAATTGTTTTTGTACTGATTATGGTTGTTTTAGTGATTGTTTTGAACTGATTATGGTTGTTTTTGTACTGATTATGGTTGTTACAAAAAATTGTTTCAGTGCTATGAATTGCTTTGTATCTTATATTTACATCTTATATGTTAATAAGCTATCTTTCTTATATGTTGAAACACAGGAATTTCTGTTGAAAATTATAACTGAGTATCCTGATATTGAGGCTGCTGAAAGATCTTATAACATCATGTATCCCCACTTCGAAGCTCTGGATATTCATATTGGTGTCCTCCAAAATGAAGGCAGATCTAATGGCGTTGATGTGAACAGACGTTCATTTGATCCCACACAGCTGCGTGAAATGTCAAATCACTATCGCAGCATTAAAGTCTCATTTGCAAATACTCCAGGGCAGTTGAGAGAACGCAAAAAGGCTTTTACAAATATGTGGGAAGATCTGATTCATAGGCTTAGGGCGATGCATCAAGCCATCTCTGATCCAGCTCATATCCCTGCTGTTTAATATGTTTTTGGAATGTTTTTGAATGACTCTTGAATTGTGGTGTTTTGGAATGACTTGTTTTTGTGAAGTTCTTGGATGTTTTTATGACTTTTTTGAATGGTGGTGTTGAATGTGTTTTATGACTTTGTGATTGAATGAAATGTTGAATGTTGAATGTTTGATTTATGGTGTTGAATGTTTTATGACTTTGAATGGATTTAACTGATTTAGTGTTATGAATTGTTTCAGTGATTATGGTTTTTATGATGTATCGCTGAAAAGTATATAGTGAACTCGCTTAAAAGAATAGTTGTTCATCGCTGAAAAGTTATAACATCTCTGCAAAGCGTATTCGCTTAAAGGAATCTCAATCATCGCTGAAAATAATAGTACAATCTCGATGAAATGAAGCACATACCATCGCTGAAAAGTATAATGTTCTATCGTTGAAAATAATGATACAAATTAATATGTTTTAATTAGGAATTAATAATTTCGTTAAAAATAGTATCTTAAAGAAAACAGTTGCACTTCATCGATAGTGTACCATTATTTTCAAGTCATCGCTGAAAATAATGGCACACTCTCGCTGAAATGAACTACATTCCATCGCTGAAAAGAATAACTATGCATCGCTGAAAATAATGATACAAATTAATATAATTTGTGTCAGTAATATGTTGTAATTAGGAGTTAATAATTTCGTTAAAAATAAAAACATATGATGTATCGCTGAAAAGTACATAGTGAAATCGCTTAAAGAGTAGATCATTCATCGCTGAAAAGAGTACGTATACATCGCTGAAAAGATATAATATCTCTGCAAAGTGTAGTATCTCGACGAAAACAATTGCACTTCATCGAAAGTGTACCATTATTTTTCAAAAGTCATCGCTGAAAATAATGAGGCACGCTCGCTGAAATGAAGGTCTTTTCATCGCTGAAAAGAATAATGTTGTATCTCTGAAAATAATGATACAAATTAATATAATTTGTGTCAGTAATATGTTGTAATTAGGAATTAATAATTTCGTTAAAAATAAAAACATATGATGCATCCTGCATTCTGCATCGCTGAAAAGATATAATATCTCTGCAAAGTGTATTAGTTGCACATCTCGGGGAAATGAATTTGAAGTCATCGCTGAAAATAATGTGACATTCTCGCTGAAATGAATGGAATTCCATCGCTGAAAAGAATAAAGTTCTATCACTGAAAATAATGGTACACTCTCGATGAAATGAAGCATAATGATGTATCGCTGAAAAGAATAATGTTTTAATTAGGAATTAATAATTTCGTTAAAAATAAAAACATATGATGTATTGCTGAAAAGAAAATAATTTGTGTAACACGTTTTAGTGAATTTTAGTGAATTTTTCTGTTGTAAGATCTTTTAGGATACAAATCCGTTTAAGATATGCAGTAAATCCGTTAAAGATACGTACTAATCCGTTAATTTCGTAATTAATAAAACCGTTCCATATTTTAATTGGACAACTTTACCCTTTTGCATTTACAACCCTTGGATTTTAATTGGACGATCAAGATTTTCGCCTTGATGTGCTGCGGATTTGTTCAATCGCACCATAACCGGACCCCTGCTTTATGTAGACCTATTTTTTCCGCTGTATATATGTAGATCTTTTTTTTTTGGATGAGCCATTAAAGGCTTGGAAATGAGTGGTGGGAGCTCATGCCACACAAATTATAAAGGAAACAAGGGGATGGATAGGGTGCCGGGTGGGGATTCGAACCCCTAACCTATAGGTTGGGAGTCGGGGACTTGCCCAACCCCATGTAGATCTATTTGATTGTTTAAATTATAATTTAATTAAATGTTTGAATTAACTATTATTAAAAAATATTATACAGTTAATAAAAATAGCATATCTTAAATAATTGTTTTAACATATTAATTGAGACATAAAATTATTAATCATCTTATAGTTCCCGTAGAAGTAGAAGTTATGGGCAATGATTATTAATTAAAGATAAGAATAAAGTGCATATAAATTTTTTTCAACTTTAATTAGGATTTAATGATATCTTTTAGAATTTCTAATTTCAAAAATAATTATTTTATATTATATTTTATTTTCAAAAGTATTCCAAGACGATGAATACATCCTAACCTTTATTTAATGGATATTTTATTTAATGAGTATAATTTATTCTAAAAATTCCAATTCAATGAATACATGCTATTCTTTATTAATTAATTATGTATTTAACTATTGTATTTCCTTTTATCAAGATTTAATTGATATATACAGAATTTCTAATTTTGAAAATAATTATTTTATGGTTTTATTTTTAAACTCTTAAATTTAAATTTAAATTATATTTGAAATTTTTATTTAAAATTCTAAAAAAATTAATCTAATGAATTGTGCATATCAATATTACACACACTTACCAAACCCAGTTTGACTGAGTGGTATTAGGCTCTGAAAACTTAAGAAAATTAAAGTTCTCGGGTTCAAAAATTTGTGTATACTGCTTTGGGATAGACAACCCAGAGATGCCCACTAGATCTTCGAAATATTAGTCTTGCGCCTAATTTTTGCCCAAGAATATCCGGTATACCAAAAAAAAAAATATATATACACACTTGAAAGCTCAATTAAATAATTGATAGTATTATATTGTGGGAGTTATATATAAATACCTTTGTTAAAATATCAAACTTACACTATAAGTGTGTATGAATTAATAAATTAAAATAAGTTGAGTTTATTATTTGTACGTGTGATTTTTATATATGTATTTTTTTCAAATAATATTATATATATATATATATAATGATACTAATAACCTAAATTTGTTTATCTTTTAAATTAAAAAAAAATACTACTAACGTTATTAAATTAACATTTAATTGTGGGTATTATTGATAGGGAATTCTTTGTAATTTGTATTTATTTATTTATTTTTTTTATAATGGTTGTAATACCCGAGAAATCGACATCAAGTTTTAAAATCCGAAGTTTAAGAATTTGATTTATTTATCGAAATCGAATTAATTCCGAGAGAGCGGAATTAAATATTTCGGACAGTCGCGACTCGGGATAGATGTATCGAATTATCCCAATAATCTCGGATAATTCACATATTATGATTTTTGGAAATTAAAATCATAATATTATTAAAAAAAAATCGCAGGCCGGTGGCCGCGCGGTGGCGGCGCGGTGCGCGCCTATAATACCCGTGAATTTTCCATCATAAAATAAAACAATAACTAAATAAATAAATAATAAATAAAATAAATACCATAAATAAATAAATGAATCCAGCAAATAAATAAATAAATAAAGATAAGGTAATGAGAAATGAGATTCTAACTTAAAAAGGAATTTAATTAAATAAAAAGAATTATTATAGGTAAATAAATTGTACACCAAAACCCGACACTAATGAACTCGAGGATTCGAGTCCAAAACATCCAATTAGACCCGAGAATAAATTTAGAGAGGAAGTAGAGACCCGAAGATACCCCGGAAACCGGAATTCGGGAGCATAGAGGGATAGAAACCCGAAAGAGAGGCGGAAAGGCACGACGGATCGCACGACCCGCCCGGACCGAAGTCCAGGCGAGTGCCGCGCGGTGGCCGCGCGGTCAAAGGGGAATCGCCGCGCCACGGCCGCGCCACCCCACAGATTTGTTTGTTGCGTAAATCTCTCGCCCGAACGCGGATTTTTCGACTTTCGGTTGAACATCTCTCGACCCAAGACCTTTAGGTCAGATGTTGGACGCCCTATGACTTGGGAAATCTATAAATAAACCCCTCGGGAGCCCCGAACAAGTTTACAAAACCCTACAACATTCTATACCTTCGAAACCCTAAATCCGGAGTCGTCGGAGGCACGAAACCAAGACGAACGCTGTTGGACGAGTTTCCCTACAGATCTCCATAGTCGTGGTAAGTCTCGATCCAATCTCTAGTCAATAAACGATTCAAAAACGAATCCTACTCATCTCCTTTTTCTTTCTACACCCCGTATTGGATCTAGATCGCAGAACCCGACGAACGGAGAGGAGAAACGGTGGACTGGAAGCCACGCCTTCGAATAGACGATCCCGGACGTTCGTAAACTCGGTAAGTTAACTCTTACATGGTTTTGGGATGAATTAAAACATTCAAAACTAAAAGATTAACAAGAAACCGAAAATCTGTCCATCTAAACTTTCTACCGGCGCAACAGATTTGATGAATTTTTCTGAACCTTAAAACCAATTCAAACGGAAAAACCTAAAACACAAAAAACGTTCCTAAGACTTAGATCTAGCTACTGTAAAGTTTTGAGAATTTTTGGAATTGATTTGGTATGTGAAAACCCACCGAAACCGAGCTGTTGGAATCTAGATCTTGAAATCTTGAACAGAACTTAGGAATGATCTTGATCACGTTTTTGACATAGGATCTAGGCTGTTTTAGATCTTTGTCTGAACATGAAAGTTGTAGATAATTGTCTTAAGATGATCTCTGTCAAATTTCATTAAATTTGGAGTTGAATTGGTATGGTAGAAGTCGAAATCTTTAAACTGTGACACATTAAACTCGGACAGAATTATTCTTCTGCGAAAATTGGTGATTTTGACCTACTTAGGTATCTCGGATCGAAAAAGTTAAAACACGAAAGTTGTAGATCTTGATGTTTCCGAGTCAGATATGAAATTTTGGAATTTTTGGAATTAAATCTGATTTTAGACGAATTTTAGAGTAAACTGTGGTTTACCGAAACGAAATCTTGAAATCTTGTTGAAACATGGAATTAACCTTGAGGGTTGAAACGAGTTGAGATATTATTTCTAAATAAATACAATTGAAGTCAGATTTTAAAAACTAAATCCCCTTACAAACTTGATAAATTAAAATTAGGGGTGAGTGCTCTGCAGGGTGCCCCCTAACGATTCACTTCGTGCCGTAATGGACGATGGTGACCCCGCGCGCTAAACTTGAGATATGGATTGCCTAAACGGCGAAATATAGAGCCTACGCTCTCGTGAATATCCGTATGTGTTTCCCGAGGCTCCGGAGTGGTACTGGGTATGGCTGATACGGTTGCGGCCGCCGGGCTACCGGCTAAACTTGTTGACATCGCGATTTTATCGTGAAACTTTGAAATACCAAATCGGGGATGTAATGGGGATTTTAAATTAAATTAAATTAGATTAAATTATGTTGTTGTTCAATTAAATTATTTAAATGCTTTATTTAAATTATGGCTTTTATGATTAAACCATGTGATATGTGTCATTAAATAGAGCCCTGAGATAAATTATGCTATTGGATATGGATTAAATGAAATTAAATATTATGTTATTATCATGCTTTGTTAAATTATTAAATTTATGGCTTTAAAACCCTACGGTCATGCATGTGTTAACTTACTCAGCAATTTTGCTGACCAAAACCATTTTTATTCCTTTCCTTACAGAATATGTGGAATGAGCATGTGTGAGCACGATTCATGCATGAGATTTTGGGGAACACTTATTTTGCTTTTAAATTTCGTACTTAGACTATATTATGAACGGGCCTGTTTAACCCGTGTTTTGGCCATGTCGGCCCTTTTTATATTTTCCGCTGTGATACTGTACTAAACCAAATATTTCCGCTGCGCTATGCTATTATTATTTTCGAATTATATTGTATGGGCTATTTGAATGATTTAAATGTTTTTAAATACTGCAATACCTAGCCTTGCATCTCTTTAGTAAGCGCGGAGAAACCGTGTCTTACTAGGGAGATGTGGCGGTGACATCCCGACCTGGGTGACCAAAAACCGGGGTGTTACAGCGCCACCAGCCCGCCAGTCTGCTGTTATGACAAGTCATAACGGTTCATGCGTTTTTGCCATGATAATGGTGGTGGGCAATTCCAAACGACTCCTTTTTGAATATCTGATGTTGAAGGACGTGTGGGGAGGGTTTTGGATAGGTTTTGGGTGTATTAAATCCCCACAAAGTCATCTCATAATTGAAACTTGGGCACCAAGGGGATCCTATGGAGTCATGGGGTGAGTGGGGGTTTTGGATGAGGATTGAGGGGATTAATTCGGGAGTTATGGGTTGCATTTCATCCTCTCATCTCCCTAGTATCCTATGGCAGTCATTGGATTGCTCCCTACCCCTATAAGTACCCCTAATCAGCCCCCAAAGCCATCCATTTGCACTCTATCCGAAAATAGTTCCATAGTGAGTGTTGGTGAGTTTGTGAGTTGTTCATCATCTTTCCAGGGAGTGTGGACGTGTTCAAGTGATCCAATCCATTCTTCTAAGGGTAGGTAAGAGTTCTACTCATTTTCCTTGGTCCTAGGTTTGAGTTTTCTATCCTAGAACTGAGATTTCCTCCAACGACTCCAAAATAGGTTCAATCGGAGAAGGGTGTTGATTCGTGGGGACTGTAGAGCCTGGTTTGGACGATCCAGGGAGTTCTACCCAGAGAAAATTTGATCCTAAACTCATCCCAAGTAAGTTAGTATTGTGCACGTCGATTTCTAGAGGTTTTGGTTGAGTACAACTCGAGATATAGGTTTATCTCTTCATTTTACAAAGTCTGCCAAATAGGGTTTTCCTATGACCAATTTTATTGTTCTGTGAATTCGACCATGATCCGATCGTTTTTAGAAAATCTCTCCAAAATGAAAAATGTTCCTAACATCCTAAATATACGCTCTGTAAATTTTCATAATTTTTGGACATGATTTGATCATCGAAAAAGTATCTGGTATTTACTGCTGCAGATTGTGACAGATTAGTATGTTGATGTAGTTCGGTTTTATTGTGTATTTTATACCATGTTGTGATCGTTTTTAATGCTTGATGTCTTCATGAAATTTGTTCTAATATGTGTCTAGATCATCCCTGTAAAATTTCATGAATTTTGGAGTATGTTTTAAATTGTTATGAATTTTTGAACTCACTGTGGTCGAACATACTGAAGCATGTAAAATGGTAAATCAATAGCTTTCTGAAATCGGTTAAAATGGCCAGTTTAGAGTCCGAATTTTGAGATGGCTATTTCTATGAAAAATGCTTATTTTGATGTTTCCTAGCCACTTTAATTTTTCCAGAATTTTTAAAAATATTTTGCTGCAATTTTAAATGCGATTTGGAAAACTGCCACAGTGTCACTTTTAATCGGTAAACTCTATTTTGTATATTCGATGACTAAGAGTCGATTGTTACTCGGTTTTGATATATATGAAATCTGGATGTGTGGTGATATTATGAAATGATAAAAATGTGGTTTTGAAACCTTGTGAGTTTTGATCGAGTGGGATGCCAATGTTTTAGAGGGTAAGTGCACTTGGCGTGAGCTTGTTGGGCCGCCCCCTCTTTTTGTGGCCAAAACGGCGCAAATGATATTATGGTTTCGTGTTAGTAAGAGTCTATACTCCTAGATGTATCCGTATGGGTTATCTAGGGCTCCGGAGTGGTCTGTATAGGGTCACTGCTTTCACATCCCTCGTGGGTACGAGTCCCAGAGGTGGGTTGATCTGAAAAGGCTTCGGCCCAGGATCGTTATTATTGCAAGCTTGTGGACATAAGCGTCCAAGCGGATGTTGATCTGAAAAGGCTTCGGCCCAGGATCGTTGATACCGACGGCTTGTGGACATAAGCGCCCAAGCGGGTAATTTGGATGTCCTCGATCAAAACAAACAATGGTAAAATAATGTGTTTGACCTCTTGCGGGTTTAATTCCCCAAGAATGGTTATTCTCGATTAAAATGAATAATGGTAATTTATTTGTGTGGCAAAGCGTAAGAGGCTTTGGAAAATTATTTCTAATTGTCATTCCTTTTTAATTAAAAATCCCATTTTTTTTTATATATTCTTCTACAATCTTTAAAAGTCGTTGTGCTATATATTAACTTACGCAGTACCTTTTGTACTGATAAGTTGTTGTTTCTATTTTTCCTCAGATTTCGCAGGGTGAGCATTTGCACGATGGGATGGGATTATTCTTATGAAGACTTATCGCATTTTTAATTTATTTAAATTCTGCTAAATTCTGCACTGAGACTCTGGTCTTGTTTTGGCCGCATGTTTTGGCCCTATTTTAGCTTCCACACTATTTTAAATGATACATGTTAGACTTTACTCTGATTTAAATTCGGGCACTCTTTGATTTGGTTTTAAATATTTTTAAATATTGATACAACTTAGCCGTAGCATCTTCTCAAGTGAGCTCGAAATGGTTCGCGTCTTGCTTGGGAAGGTCTGGCGATGACATCCCGGCCTGGGTTATCAAATCCGGGGTGTTACAATGGTGATGCTAAAATATCGGCAAAGATGAAAATTAGCAAAAAACTACAGCAAGGAGGTGCAAAAAGGAGAAAAAACAGTGTTTGGTAAAACTTGCATTGATATATTGTGCGATTTTTTGCATTGATTGTCTCATAATTTATATATTGATTGTCGCATAATTATACTTCCCTTCATTATTATTTTTACTTTACCAAAACTTTCATTTCGCGATTTTTTTGGTACATATTAATTCCATCCGCACATAACATAGCAATTTATTTATAATAAATAGTGTTTGGTAAAAAAATTATCAATTTAAAACATCCTATTTAATTTACAGATTCATAATGTGCTTATAATATATATTTGTGCTCTTAAATTAATCAAATTTATACCAAAATAAAATTAGTTTTTATATATTGCTATTTTTCACAATAACTAAACTAATATGAAATTGTAAGTAAAAAAAATAATTAATTAAAATTATCCACCATAAGGAGTCTGTTTGGTTTATGAGGGTATTGAAATATCAATTATGACTTTGGACCAAAGCCCTGACAATGCAGTGGGCAGAGTGATGTGTCCATTTCGCTTTTGGGCCATCGAAATTTCATTTAGTGGCCGTTTGATTTGAGGGATCTTACATTACAAGTGGAAATGTCATTATCAGGAAACTCAGAATAATAGGAATATAATATTACCGGAAATATTATATTTTGTTTTTATTTGCGTCATAATCTAAAGCTTTCCAAATAAAGCACCCCTTTTAAAAGGATGATTAATATTTCAGCGTTTGGTTGAATTGTGAATCTTAAATTTTTAATTCAAGCTAATTTACAACAATGTCCTTACTTTCAATTTTAGAAATAATATCAATATGATGTTTTAGCAAACAACAAAAAATAATTAAACATAATTTTTTTAATTCAAAAAAATATTTATACATAATTTATTATTCCTATATGATAATTATTAGTACTTTTTAGCTGAATAATTATTCATTTAATTTACCTATGTTGTTTAATTTAAATGAATAAATTTAAAAATATAATTTAAATAAATATTAAAATTTTTGAGTGATCCCTTTTATAATTTTAAATGAAAATACTTATAAACTTTGAGGTAAACCCTTTTAATTATAATTTTTTTACAAATAAAATAGTTTTATAACTTAAAAGGGTATAAAAAATCGATTGTCATAGTGCAATTCAGCGATGGAGATGAGTTAATAAAAAATAACCGTGTAGTAGTTAATAAAAATTTTACAATGTTTTCAGAATTCGCGTAACGTCTAGTAACGCGATTAATAAAAAATCACCGTCTAAGTAATTAATAAGAAATAACCGTCGAGATTTCACCGTGTAGTATTTAATGTCAATTTAACCGCCAATTTTTAATTTATCACTGTCGCTACTTTCTCTAGGGCTTTTCAGCGATTTAGCGATTCTCTGCGTCTACGGCGAACGGCGATTGTTTTTCTACGGCGAACGGTGATACTTTACTTTTTGTTATCAAGAATGGCTGAAAAAGTGCATACTCAGGTTTGTTGCGTTCCATCTAGCATTTGTCTTTTAAATAATATCCTGAACGAGAGTGACGGAGATGGGAAGAAAGAGTTTATTCACGATACTTGCTTCAGTTGTCTGCTTATGTTCAAAATGTGCATGCTCAAGGTTGATCCTGTTATAACTTTGATTAATCAGTGGAGCATTCAGGAGGAATGCTTTATTATTGATAAAAACCGTCGATGGAGGTTTACAGATGAAGACATTTATAAAGTATATGGTTTGCCATGGGGAGTCGATAAATTTATAATAGATTTGAAGAATAATGAGATTGGTTATGATTTTGCTGATGAATTTTGTGAAAAGTATTCTCTTATTACGAATAAGAAGGAGCCTAATCGGATACCTGTTAAGGATCTTAGAGCTATTTTAGAGAATACGGAGAATACTGAAATTCCATTGGATGACTACTGGAGGATGTATGTTTTGTTTGCTCTGCAGAAAGTCTTTACTCCTAACTCAGGGAGGGTTGTAAACAAAAGGTATCTTCAGTTTCTTAGATCTCCGGAAGAAGCTTTAAGGTACAATTGGTGTCTTCATATTAGACAATTTCTTATCAAATCTCTGAATGAGTATAAGGCAAAATTGGATAAGGGAACCAGTGCTCAAGCACGCCCCTGTGGAGACCTGTTTTGCTTAATGGTAATTTTAATTTTGTGTTTTTTATGCAATTTATATTTGTTATGTGATTTATATTGTTGATTATGGTCATTGTTTGTGTTAGGGATATTTTTAGTATTGTGAAGATGTTCGTCATTTTGGCCGTTGTTGCAACACCGTGTCAACAACGCTTTATTATCTTCACTGGAAAAAGCACAGGATAGTACAGTGACGTGGCATTTCCCCTAGCAGGCCTTAGAGGGTTTTAGATGGGCCTTAAACCCATATAAATACCTGTCTTCGTCCTTGAGGGTGTATGAGAGTAGAGAGCCGCAATCACAGTCTAGTTTACAGAGGATTAACAGCTTCAAGAGCTGTGATTATGGCGTTTTGAAAGCTGCTGAAGAGAAACCCCCTGGTTTACGTTGTTTACAGAAGGCACCAACAACCATCCTGCTGCTGGTATATCTTTACCTGTTGTGTCTTCTACATTCTTTATGGGGTAATTAGGATTGTGTTTAGACATTTCTTGGATCATTGGTTTGTAAACACAATCGGTGTGTAGTGTAGGTGTCTTAGCACCTTTGAGCTCAATTTGATTGATTAGCTAGGTTCATCAAACACCACTTTAGTACCTGCCGATGAATTGTTTGCATTAGGGTAGATGTTTGATGCTCCCTTGTGTTCTTCCTAGTCTATTTGGGTAGATAGGAGAGTTCATTGGAATGCAAGGGTATGTAAAGTGTGATTGACTCTCGTTCAATCAGTTTGGTGGTGATCTAGTGGAATCCCTGGCTTGGTGCCCCCAGATGTAGATCAGTGGATCGAACTGGGTGATCAAATCTCTTGTGTTCCTATTTGTTCATTCCGCACTCTGTTTCTTGTTTTTGCCTCTGGTTGTATTTTACTGGTTGTTGAGACATCGCTCAAACAACTCTTACAGGGTTTACATATTCTGGTTGGGCCTGTCAATTGGTATCAGAGCAGGGCTCTAACGTTTAACTGAGTCCGGTCCAATATGAATAGAGAAGGTGGCTCTGTCTCGAGACCTCCTCTGTTTGATGGTTCGAATTATCCATTCTGGAAGAATCGAATGAGGATATTTCTTAAGCACACTGGTGTAGATGTCTGGAACGCTGTTCTAACTCCCTGGGAACAACCTATGAAAGAGGTCCGCACGCCTGCTACTGAAACCTCTGCTGCCATTACTACTTTTGTTCCTGCTACTCAAGAAGAAATGTCAGCTGCTCAGAAGAACAAGGAACAAGGGAACAACACGGCATTGAATTGTCTATTCTACTCTGTGGATGAATCACAATATCACATCATTTCGAACTGTGAGACAGCCTATGAAGCCTGGACTGCTTTGGAAGCAGCCTATGAAGGATCCTCTGATGTTCAAGCCTTGAAGCTTCAAAGAATTGAGTCTGCCTTTGATAGCATTCGGATGCATGAGGATGAGAATATTGCTGCATATCATGCTCGGTTTAAGAAGTTGGTCAATGAGGCACAGTCTTTTGGCTTGAAGTATGATAATGCAAAGTTGGTTCGAAAGATGCTGAGGACAGTTACTCGTAGATATCAATCTAAGGTGTCAACTCTTGAAGAACTTGAGAAGACCAAATCCTTTACTCTTGAAGCATTGGTTGGTTCACTTCAGACTTTTGAAATGAACTACTTGGAAGAGGAGCCTACACGAAATCTAGCTTTCAAAGTTGAAGATGAGATTCAGTGCATCGACAATGAAGAGAAGGCTTACCTGACCAAGAAGTTGGCAAGGATGTTACAGGACAAGAGAGCCAAGAAGCTGAACTTCAAGAAAGATGATAAAGGACGTTATCAGCGAGGTGTTTCATCATCCCGTGAACAACCTTCCAAGCATAAGTCAGACAACTCCTATGATAAGAGGAAGGGTTACAAGAAGATGGAATTACCTGAAACCTTCAAGAATTTAAAGTGTTATGATTGTGAAGGTGTTGGTCATAAAGCCTCTGAATGTCCTACTGCTAAGAGAAGGGTTGGAAAAGCTCTTCAAGCTACCTTAAGTGATGGTGAGGTCAGTTGTTCGTCTAAGGAAGAAGGAGATGACAGCGAGAATGAGGAGATGATAGCCTTTACTGTGAAAGACGTTGTTCTAACAACCGATGACACTCTATCCAAACACTTGTCTGATACAGAGTCTCATGAATCCGACAGTGATGCTAGCAGATATGACTATGATGAACTTCTTACAGGTTATGAATCGGTGAAAGAAGATCATGCTGTAGCTGTTGCAGAGAACAAGAAACTGCTTGATCAGAAGGGAGATCTACTGATTCTTATTGATGAGAAGGATGCTGAAATCACAAGTCTCAAGAAATCTTTGGTTACTATGACAACTGAGAGAGATACTCTATTGGAAGAAAACACTGCTTTGCTTGCCAAAACCCAGAAGATAGATAACATGGTTAAAGGCAAAGACAAGCTTGATGCGATCATTAGTCAAGGGAAATCACCTTCCAATAAAGAAGGAATTGGATACAAGCGCAATGCTAGACCTAACAAGAAAGCTGCACCTACCTTTGTGCGTGCAGGTACACTTGAGACCAGCTCATCCAAGACACCTGATAAAGATGATTGTTCAGAGTCCCCCAAGAAAAGCAAAGACTGCCCTTACTGTAAATTCCAGGGTCATCCTGTTCAACTCTGTCAAAGACTTACCCAAGATCTCCTTGGTGGTCGCCCGGTTGTTTGGCCATCGCTGGAACTACAGAAGCAGGTCAAACTTACTATGATGTGGATTCCCAAATCCAAGATTGTCCCCAAGATGTGTCTTGTTGTACTTTCAGCTCAGAAAGGACCCAATGATGGTAAGTGGTACTTTGACAGTGGCTGTTCTCGACATATGACAGGTAAAAAGGATTTCCTTCTTGACTATGTTGAATCTGATTGTGGAGAAGTCCTCTATGGAAATGGTGCACGTAGCAAAATTTGTGGATATGGGAAAGCAAAAGGTGCAAACATGGGGTTTCTAACTACTGTGTACTATGTTGCTGATCTATCTACAAACCTAATTTCCATAAGCCAACTCTGTGATGAGAAATTTTTTGTTGGTTTCACTGATGCTGATTGCATGGTTATTGATCCCGCATACAATTGTGTTATTAAGGGAGTTCGATCATCTAACAATTGTTATGTTTTAAAGCCTGCTGTGGAATCAGTCTTTCTGTCTCAGGTTGAAACAGCAAAATTGTGGCATCAAAGATGTGGGCATATGAATTACAAATCTCTTATCCAACTTAGCAAATCTGGCGTTGTTCGAGGGTTGCCCAAACTACAGAGCAAAGCCAAGGTAGTCTGTGGTGCTTGCACTAAGGGTAAACAAATCCACTCATCTCACAAAGTAGTGGATACAATTCAGACCACAAGGTGCCTTGAGCTGTTGCACATGGATTTGATGGGACCAACGGAAGTGCCTAGCCTAGGTGGTAAGAGGTACATCTTTGTATGCGTTGATGATTTTTCTCGTTATATTTGGGTTGATTTTCTAAAATCCAAAGATGAGGCTGTGTCAGTGTTCTCCAAGCTATCTTTAAAGATCATGGCTGAGAAGGATCTCAAGATAGGGCGTATTCGATCTGATCATGGAAAAGAGTTTGAAAATCAGTTGTTCGCACAACTCTGCAACAACCTTGGTATTGCTCATGAATATTCAGCCCCACATACTCCACAACAGAATGGTGTGGTTGAGCGTAAGAACCGTACTCTCCAGGAGATGGCTCGATCTCTTCTCCATGCTAGTAACCTTGGGAAGCGTTTTTGGGCTGAAGCTGTCAATATTTCTTGCTACATCATCAATCGTGTGTACATGCGACCTCAGACAACCACTACTCCTTATGAGATTTGGAGAGGAAAGACTCCTAACATCTCTCACCTTCATGTCTTTGGAAGCTTGTGCTATGCCTTGAAGGATCGAACTATTGTCAAAAAATTCGATTCCAAATCTGATGAAGCTATTTTCTTGGGATATTCAGTGGATTCAAGAGCCTACCGGGTTTATTTGAAGAGAACTTCCAAAGTTATTGAAACTATTAATGTTGTCTTTGATGATGCTAATCTCTCTGCAGGCTCAGTCTCTTCTCAAGATGATGATGATGATCCAATTCGGATTATTCCTCATGTCTCCTCCAGTGCCTCTCCTGATGTAATGCCTCCCTCCGATCCTATTGATGTTTCTGATACTGAAGACGGTGATCCGGTTGTTGATACAACTGATGAACAACCTTCAGCTCCAGATTCTCCTAAAAGGCGAGGTCCAAAACGTGGTCCACGAGCACCTAAGTATCACTCTAAGGATGATATCATTGGCGATCCCTCTGGTCCTAGACAGACTCGAGGTCATCAATTAAACATTTTTGAATTGGCAAATATGTGCTTTCACATTATGCATTGTTTTGTTTCATCTATTGAACCTAAGAATGCTAATGAGGCTTTGTAAGATGAGTTTTGGATAGCTGCCATGCAGGATGAATTGCTACAATTTAAACGCAATGATGTTTGGGAGTTGATGGAACAACCAGCTGGTGTGAATGTCATTGGCACTAAATGGGTTTTTCGCAACAAGACTGATGAACATGGGAAAATCATTCGCAATAAAGCTCGCTTGGTTGCACAAGGCTTTACTCAGATTGAAGGTCTAGACTATGATGAGACATTCGCTCCTGTTGCTCGCATTGAGGCTGTAAGATTATTACTTGCTATCTCTTGCTCTCTTGGTTTTAAATTATATCAAATGGACATCAAAACTGCCTTTCTGAATGGCTACATCAAGGAAGACATCTATGTGTCTCAGCCCCTTGGTTTTGAATGCCCTGATCATCCTGACTATGTTTATAAGGTCAAGCGTGCTCTTTATGGTTTAAAGCAGGCTCCACGTGCCTGGTATGAACGCTTGTCTACCTATCTCTTGGCTAAAGGCTATGTGCGTGGTAATGTTGATAAGACGTTGTTTGTACAACGTACAAACAACCATCTATTAGTCGCACAGATTTATGTGGATGATATTGTTTTTGGCTCTACTTCAGATGAACTTCGAGATGCTTTTGTACACTCCATGCAAACTGAATTCGAGATGAGTATGATGGGTGAGCTCACATTCTTCTTAGGGTTGCAGATTAAGCAAACTTCTGATGGGATTTTTCTTAATCAAGAGAAGTATGTTGGCACCATGCTTCAGAAATTCAAAATGGAAGACTGCAAGATTGCCAGATCACCCCTTGGTCAGCATGACAAGATCACTAAAGATGAATCAGGGGTTTCTGTTAATCAGAAAATGTATCGCAGCATCATTGGCAGTCTCTTATATCTCACTGCCAGTCGTCCGGATATCTCCTTCAGTGTTGGTGTGTGCGCTAGATATCAATCTGATCCTAAGGAATCCCACCTTCGTGCTGTGAAACGGATTCTTCGTTATATTAAAGGTACTCCTGGCCTTGGTCTCTGGTATTCTAAACGGTCTTCATTGGAGCTAATTGGTTATACAGACTCGGATTGGGCTGGTTGTTCTGACGACCGAAAATCAACCACTGGTGGCTGCTTTTACCTTGGACAGAACTTAGTCAGCTGGTATTCTCGTAAGCAAAATGTTGTTGCTTTATCTACTGCGGAGGCTGAATATATTGCTGCTGCACATTGTTGTACTCAATTAATTTGGATGCGTCAAATGCTTCTGGATTATGGTATTTCCTTGGATGATTTCCTTATTCACTGTGATAATACCAGTGCTATTAATATTTCCAGGAATCCAGTCCAACACAATCGGAGTAAACATATTGACATTCGATTTCATTTCATTCGGAATCTGGTTGAGGATGGTCTCTGCAAGATTCAGCATCTCTCGTCGTTGGAACAACTCGCGGACATCCTCACAAAGAACTTGGAAACCTCTCGATTTGAGACCCTGAGGCGCAGTTTGGGCCTCTGTTTTTCTCACTGAATGGGTTTGATTCGGGCGGGCCACTGCTTTACTTGATTTATTATTCTCTAGGCCCAAGCCCAAGCCCAGGGGGAGATTCTTTCCACCGATTGCGACGGTTGCCGGTAGCTCCACTACTCATAACACGTCTCCACTCTCTCTCTCCCCAGTCGACTCTGCAGATACTCCAGTTTCTCCCGTTCCTCGCGAAATTTGAATTCTCATTAGCAATGGCGTCCCCTTCTCACTCAAATGTCACTCCTGATGAAGTCGTTGATGCCCAGCCTCTTGCCGTTGATGACTCGCTCTACAAGGCTCGCCTTGCTGCTCAATCGCCTGATGATGATCAGTTTCAGGATGCTCAAGAAGATGTCGATGCTGCCATTGATGACTATTTCGCAGCTGATCCTGATGACGCGGATATGGAGGTTCATCCTGACGCTGAGAAGGGTTCTTACCCTCAACCTCCCTCGGACAATGTTGAGACTCCATCGGTTGGCGCAGATCCAAAAGCGGATGTTCCAACAACAGCAAACCCTAACACGGGTGCTGGAAGTTCGACATCTCCTCCGGTCCCTGCCCCCGGCGCGTCTCCGTCCGCTCCTGTCCCTCCTGGTACTAGTTCGCCTCTTTCGCCTTCGGCTGTTGCCATTGGTGATGGGTTGCTCTTATTGGATCCTGAATTGAATGCTCCGCCTCACTCTGGGACTGCCCAACAAGTTCCGTTTGGTGGGTCGCCTACTGAGGATGTTCCAACCACTGAGGAACAACCATCTCGGCCTGATACAGATGATATTCCTCTGGATGAGATTAGGAGATCACTTCGTGAGAAAGGGAAGCGCAAGGCTGTTCCGACACCATCCAAACAACCTTCAAAGAAGAAGTCTAAGAAGGGTCCTCCTAAGAAGAAGTCTGCCCCTGTTCTCCAGGAATCCGATGCGCATTCTCCTCTGTATTTCTCCGCTGATGGAGAAAGGTATGCCTTGGAAACCCTTCACTCTCGTGGTTTCATATCTGAGGAATGTTATGTGCATCCCTATTATGATCAAATTGGTTTTTCTGAATATCTAGAGAAGAAACATCTGTCTGTTTGGGCTACTTCACTTAAGCGTTATTCCCCTACTGTGGTTCGTGAATTTTATGCCAATTTGCATCCTGATATCCTTGATCCTGTTTCCCCTTGGTACTGTAAGATTTACCTTCGTGGAGAGTTGCTCGACTTTACTCCCTCTGTTTTGAATGAGTTGTTGGAACTTCCTACCAACACTGATATGAACAACCCCTTTGATCTGCTTAATGCTGAGCTAGCTACTATAGCCTCTACTATTTCTGCCTCTAAGAAATCTGCTTTTGGTAGACGTGCTATGAGTCCTTCAGATCTTTCTATGAAATTCAATTGTCTGTTTAGGATTGGAGCTTCCAATTTCTTACCTACCTCAAATGCTAGCCAGCTTAGTTCTCACATGGGAAAATTCTTGTATTCCATTGATGAGTGTCCTGAGATCCTTAACTATGGTTACCTGATCATCAAGCATATGTTGAGGTTCTCTCATGACAAAATTGAGAAGAATACCCAATTGCCTTATCCTGCTCTCATAACCCTGTTTGCTCATTCCTGCCACCTGCTTGCCTCTAATGAGACATTCATTAAAGTCAAGAAACACTTACCTTCTGATAAGCTCAAAGGTCTCCACAATGACTTCAAGCTTGGTCCTCAAAAGCTTGGGTCAGCTCTAGTTGATCATATCAGAACTGAGCTGCAACAGGTTGAAACGGAGTTAGGCATCTTGAATGACAAGCAGATGGGCCTGAAGCGGAAGGTTCGAAAGCTGGTTGCCCTACTTCCACACTCTTTTGATGCTCCAGCTGAGGGGGAGGATGATTCTGAGGGTACTCCCTGATCTGCCAAGTAAGGGGGAGTGACAGTGGATAGGATTGCAGGATTGCTGATTGTTTCACTGATGTTGGAACATCTTTTGTTTTTTTCTGGTTTTTCAGACTATGGATCTTTCTGGTTTTTGGGAATTCTGTAATTGCTGGATTTCTTGGATATTTCTCTGGGCTGTTATTGGATACTCTTCTGGATATTGGTATCTTTTATGAATGGATGTTTTGTCTATGCCTATTCTTCTTCAGCTCATATTGTTTGTGGCATGTTTACTTGTTGAGTTTCCTCTGCTCTCTGATCTTTATTATGACTGTCTGTGCCTTCTCCACTGTTTTGACTACTTGGCCCGATCATCTCCACAAAGGGGGAGATTGTTAGGGATATTTTTAGTATTGTGAAGATGTTCGTCATTTTGGCCGTTGTTACAACACCGTGTCAACAACGCTTTATTATCTTCACTGGAAAAAGCACAGGATAGTACAGTGACGTGGCATTTCCCCTAGCAGGCCTTAGAGGGTTTTAGATGGGCCTTAAACCCATATAAATACCTGTCTTCGTCCTTGAGGGTGTATGAGAGTAGAGAGCCGCAATCACAGTCTAGTTTACAGAGGATTAACAGCTTCAAGAGCTGTGATTATGGCGTTTTGAAAGTTGCTGAAGAGAAACCCCCTGGTTTACGTTGTTTACAGAAGGCACCAACAACCATCCTGCTGCTGGTATATCTTTACCTGTTGTGTCTTCTACATTCTTTATGGGGTAATTAGGATTGTGTTTAGACATTTCTTGGATCATTGGTTTGTAAACACAATCGGTGTGTAGTGTAGGTGTCTTAGCACCTTTGAGCTCAATTTGATTGATTAGCTAGGTTCATCAAACACCACTTTAGTACCTGCCGATGAATTGTTTGCATTAGGGTAGATGTTTGATGCTCCCTTGTGTTCTTCCTAGTCTATTTGGGTAGATAGGAGAGTTCATTGGAATGCAAGGGTATGTAAAGTGTGATTGACTCTCGTTCAATCAGTTTGGTGGTGATCTAGTGGAATCCCTGGCTTGGTGCCCCCAGATGTAGATCAGTGGATCGAACTGGGTGATCAAATCTCTTGTGTTCCTATTTGTTCATTCCGCACTCTGTTTCTTGTTTTTGCCTCTGGTTGTATTTTACTGGTTGTTGAGACATCGCTCAAACAACTCTTACAGGGTTTACATATTCTGGTTGGGCCTGTCAGTTTGTTGATTATGTATCTTGTTTGTTTTTATTTTTTTTTTCAGCACATGTTTTTTGATTTCTATGAGCGTGAAGAGCTTCATTTGGTTGGATTTACATGTAAAAAGATCGATACTTGGAGATGGTTGATATCTGGAAGGTTTTCCCTAATGCAAAGTATCCAGATATTGACTTTAAGAAGAAATCGAGAGCTACGAAAAGGACTGTGGAGGAAGATGACGATCGACTTAGCACTTTTGTTTCTGGTCTAAAGAAGAAAAGGAAGGGTGGGAAAGAAGTGGAAGATGAGCGTTTGAATTCTACTGCAAATGAACCAACTGCCAATCTTTCTAGGAGTGTGGATGGAGGAGGAGATGAGCAGTTAGGAGAAAATGTGGATTTGAATGCTAGTGGAAATGAAGAAGCTGCCAATCTTTCTAGCTTGCAGCCTATGTATTCACCTGTTGTCCATGAAGCTAATGCAAATGAGACAACTGATTCTGAACCAGTTGTTCATCTTTCTGATCACACAATGGACTCTATTGTGAACATTGCTTGCCAATATATGGATGCTGATGCTTCAGGCAATGTTGATCCTCTCATAGAAGCATCCAGAAATGATGTTGAACCTTCCCCACACCCCCTTGTGATCAAGATGCAGGTGAACTGTTGATTAATGTGGGTCGACGTCGTGAAGGAGAACAGTCAAATAATCTTGATATAACTGCAAGCGAAGGAGAAATCTTGATGGGTATATTAGCAGGAGCTGGAAATGTTGTGATGAGTCAAGGGGGTCCGGAGGTGACAAGTTTGCGGGAAGGAGGTGATGTAGATGCTGGGAATGTAAAAGACAAAACTGAAGAGAGGGTTGCCTCGGAGACTGAAAATTTACCTGAAAATGTACCGAAGGTAGTTTTATAAATTTTGTACTTCATAATATTTTTTGAAGGTAGTTTCTGACATTCTTTTTTCTTTTTTGCTTTTTCTGTGTTGTTTATTTTTATTGCAGAGATCTTTATTTCGATTCCGAATCCCTTTCAGTTTCGATTCCTTGAATGTATGTACAGTGACAAAATATTTGCTATAGGGGTTACTGTAACAAAGTGTTTTGATATATATTTTCTTGTGTGATTTTTAGTTAGCACATGATGGGGCTAAGAAAGATGTAGCACATGATGGGGCTGAGAAAGATGCAGCACATGATGTGGCTGAGAATGCAGAGGTACTGTAATAGTTTTCAGCGATGGTTTCTGTGTTTTTCAGCGATGATATTTACCATATTTCAGCGATTTGGATATGGTGATTGATATATTTTCTTGTGTGACTTTAGTTTTTAATAGTTTTTAGCTATATCAATTGTGATGTAACAAAATGTTTTGATATATTTTCCTTGTGTGATTTTTAGTTAGCACATGATGGGGCTAAGAAAGATGTAGGACATGATGGGGCTGAGAAAGATGCAACACATGATGTGGCTGAGAATCCAGAGGTACTTTAATAGTTTTCAGCGATGGTTTCTGTGTTTTTCAGCGATTAAATTTACCACATTTCAGCGATTTGGATATGGTGATTGATATATTTTCTTGTGTGACTTTAGTTTTTAATAGTTTTTAGCTATATCAATTGTGATGTAAATAGAGGTATTTTCTCTAAATTACTCTAGTATGTGTATAGATGCATGCAAAAGATGTGCCAACCTTTTCTTTGGGCATATCCGAGAGTGAGAATGTTGTAACAGATGAGAATACAGAGGTATGTTAATAGTTTTCAGCGATGATTTCTATGTTTTCAGCGATGATTCATTTCATATTTCAGCGATGATTGATATATCATCTGTAATTTTCAGGAACAAGCTAAGACAGTTGATAGAGCTAAGACAATCGAGAAATTGAAGGAGAAGTATATGCCTCCTGGAGTGATGATGATTGATCTCCAGCCTATTGAAAAATGCAACAAGTTTACATTCATGGAGATGACTTATACCCGATTTAAAGAATATCCAGAATTTCAGGCGTCATATACCTGTACTCCAGAAGAGTTGAATGTGGCTGTTTGGGCTATCATTACAAATATTCTAGGAAAGGTTGAAGCGAAGAACACGATTGTTTATGATGATAAAGAAATGAACTTGTCCAAGCTTGACATTGAAACACTGAGGGTTGATAGTGATATTGCGGATATTGTTATAAACTGTTACGCGAAAGTGATCAACCGTCGTGAATTCAAAAGAGCCAATGGGAAACCAATGCTGAAATATTGTTTTTCATCATTATTTGCTGTGAGTCTGATATATATATACATATATATATATATTTAACTTCTTTTTGATGCATGATGTGTTGTATCTTTTGAAACAGACATTTGCAGAGGCAGAGGTGGATGCAGATTTACCATTAAAAGATGGTGCAGAACTTGTTGATACATTCGTGAAAGATTTCAAGTTTTTTCCTGAAGAAATGATTGATGTGGTGTTGAATGCAGAGAGTGAAAGATACATTTTTGTTTTGATAATTTTGTTTATATTGTTGATCATTTTTAGATTCTAATTATATGTTTTCTTAATGTTCCAGTTCTTCTTCCCATATTGTCGACAAAACCATTGGGTTGCTTTTTCTGTTGATATGAGAAAGAGAAGAATTTTTTACTTCAACAACAAGAATACTGAAGGCGGGTGGACAACTGATTATAATGTTTTGAATAGGATATGGTATAACTTGAGGATGCTGGGAATTACACTGATGAAATCTGAAAAATGGTTTGCATCATATCGTATGCTTTTCTCGCCGTTGGCAGAGCAGAAAGATCAGCACAGCTGCGGTGTTTTTGTCATGTCATATATGGATTATTGGGAAGGATTAATTATGGATGACATGTTGGCAGAAATGAAGAACAAAAGGTATAATCTGGCAAAAAAAGCCAAGGTCTGCGCTGAAATATTGATGTCAGATGTCAATCAAAAGAAAGATTTTGTGCTAGGAGAAGTGAGTAGAGAGATGCAGTTGGTTGCCCAGCATAGTCAGTCATTTGAGGTAAAGAAACCAGCACCACCTAAGCCAAAAAAGGGTCGGAAAAAGAAACAATGATGAATGACGTGTTTTTGATGAATGAATGAACTGTTTTTTTTATGCGATGGATGACATCGCTTAAATGTAAATGTAATATTTTCATCGCTGAAATGTACATTGTTTCATCTCTTAAATGTCTATTGTTTAATCGGTTATATATATTCGCACTTTTTGTGATCGCTTAAATGTACATCTCTTTATTCTTGCATGTGCATTGTAAATTATGGAGTATTATTCTCTATTTGGCTGATTTGAAGCGATTCGGTCAGGTTGGGATAGCTGAAAAAGGAACTGATGTGGATCCTGAGGTTGGGATAGCTGAAAAAGGAACTGATGTGGATCCTGAACATGCTGGGCACATCAGACTTCTAAGGGAAAAAGTGCTACATGAGATAACGCGTAAAAACTGGCCAGTGCTGAGAAAGAATGCAAGACAGTACAGATTGATGAACAAGGCTGAGGCAGAGGAGTATCTGAAATATGATCTGGCACAAGATATTTCTTATTTAAAGGAAGCCCTGGAAAGAGACATGGTGTCCGCCATGATGGAGCGTTACAGAACTTGTTATCTCGAACTCCTCATGGAAATGGATCAGAAGGCCCTGGATTATTGTAACACAGGAAATAAAAAGAAGATCATGCATTATGATTACAAACTCAGAAGTCTAATCTGCAAACGTATAAAAGGAGCATGGGAACTGATGCTGGTGAGGATCACCAATCCACAATTTGTGAGAGATTACTTGAGGTTTGTACATAAACAGTTTGGCCAAAAGTAGAAGAAAACAGTTTGTGAAAACGTTTGTAGATGTGATTATCAATTTTTCAGCGATGGGCAAGAAGCATTTTAAGCGATGGTTATATATTCTTTTCAGCGATGTATATGTATTCTTTTTCAGCGATGTGTATATAGCATTTTTCAGCGATTTGTATATGAGCATTTTATGCGATTTTATGTATGTTTCTGAGTTCTGAGTTGTGTTGTGATATGTTTCTCTTTTTATGAGTTTTATGAAATTTCATATTTATACATTCATTTAAGTGAGTTCTGAGTTATGTTTGTACATGTGATTATCAGTGATGTCAAGAGCAATTTTTCAGCGATGTGTACATTGCATTTTAAGCGATGGTTTTATATGGTTTTCAGCGATAGAGAGCAAGCATTTTAAGCGATGATGATAGATCGTCGTTTTTGATTTTATATGTATGTTTCTGAGTTCTGAGTTATGTTGAGCGATGGACATCAAGCATTTTGTGATATGTTTATCTTTTTCTGAGTTGTCTGAAATTTCATATTTATACATTCATTTAAGCGACAAAATGTTTGTACATGTGAATATAGCATTTTAAGCGATGGTTCTATATTGTTTTCAGCGATAAACATTAAGCATTTTAAGCGATGCGTCTATGTTGTTTTCAGCGATGGAAGGAAATATATTTCATTTTTATGGAGTGGCCTAAATGAAATGAGCCTAAATAAAATTAAATGGGCCTCGGAAACATTTTTTAAACTGTGAACCTTATAAAAGGAATCACATTCATTTCTCGAATCTTCATTTCTAAACCGTTTCTCAAAACCCAAATTTCTCAAAACCGTAATCGGAATCACCTTCATTTCTCATAAATGTCGTCCAAAAGAAGATGCACGGAAGAGAGTTCCAGTCGCACTTCCGACTTGTTCACACAATGCTGGGAGATGTTCGGGAATTATCTGAAGGATACACATCCGACGTGTGACAATGCGCGCGGACTGAATGATTTAATAGAAAAAATGTTAAACGCTGGGTATGTGCCGAAGAAGCATCGAGATATTCTTATTGAAACACAGGTATTTCTTATTGAAATTACAACTGAGTTTTGAATGGTTTTAATGTTTTATGGTTTTATGGTTTGGTGTTTAGAATGGTTTTAATGTTTAGAATGGTTTTGGTTGGAATTGTTTTGAACTGATTTATGGTTTTTAATGCTGTTTTGAACTGATTATGGTTGTTCTAGGGTTACGAATTGTTTCAGTGTTTATGTTTGAACTGTTTGAACTGATTATGGTTGTTCTAGGGTTATGAGTTGTTTAAGTGTTTTATGGTTGTTTTAGTTATTAATTGGTTTTTTACTGATTATTGTTGTTTTAATGATTTGTTTTGAACTGATTATGGTTGTTTTTTAGTGATATGAATTGTTTTTGTACTGATTATGGTTGTTTTAGTGATTGTTTTGAACTGATTATGGTTGTTTTTGTACTGATTATGGTTGTTTCAAAAAATTGTTTCAATGCTATGAATTGCTTTGTATCTTATATTTACATCTTATATGTTAATAAGCTATCTTTCTTATATGTTGAAACACAGGAATTTCTGTTGAAAATTATAACTGAGTATATAACATCATGTATCCCCACTTCGAAGCTCTGGATATTCATATTGGTGTCCTCCAAAATGAAGGCAGATCTAATGGTGTTGATGTGAACAGACGTTCATTTGATCCCACACAGCTGCGTGAAATGTCAAATCACTATCGCAGCGTTAAAGTCTCATTTGCAAATACTCCAGGGCAGTTGAGAGAACGCAAAAAGGCTTTTACAAATATGTGGGAAGATCTGATTCATAGGCTTAGGGCGATGCATCAAGCCATCTCTGATCCAGCTCATATCCCTGCTGTTTAATATGTTTTTGGAATGTTTTTGAATGACTCTTGAATTGTGGTGTTTTGGAATGACTTGTTTTTGTGAAGTTTTTGGATGTTTTTATGACTTTTTTGAATGGTGGTGTTGAATGTGTTTTATGACTTTGTGATTGAATGAAATGTTGAATGTTGAATGTTTGATTTATGGTTTGATTTATGGTGTTGAATGTTTTATGACTTTGAATGGATTTAACTGATTTAGTGTTATGAATTGTTTCAGTGATTATGTTTTTATGATGTATCGCTGAAAAGTATATAGTGAACTCGCTTAAAAGAATAGTTGTTCATCGCTGAAAAGTTATAACATCTCTGCAAAGCGTATTCGCTTAAAGGAATCTCAATCATCGCTGAAAATAATAGTACAATCTCGATGAAATGAAGCACATACCATCGCTGAAAAGTATAATGTTCTATCGCTGAAAATAATGATACAAATTAATATGTTTTAATTAGGAATTAATAATTTCATTAAAAATAGTATCTTAAAAAAAACAGTTGCACTTCATCGATAGTGTACCATTATTTTCAAGTCATCGCTGAAAATAATGGCACACTCTCGCTGAAATGAACTACATTCCATCGCTGAAAAGAATAACTATGTATCGCTGAAAATAATGATACAAATTAATATAATTTGTGTCAGTAATATGTTGTAATTAGGAATTAATAATTTCATTAAAAATAAAAACATATGATGTATCGCTGAAAAGTACATAGTGAAATCGCTTAAAGAGTAGATCATTCATCGCTGAAAAGAGTACGTATACATCGCTGAAAAGATATAATATCTCTGCAAAGTGTAGTATCTCGACGAAAACAATTGCACTCCATCGAGAGTGTACCATTATTTTTCAAAAGTCATCGCAGAAAATAATGAGGCACGCTCGCTGAAATGAAGGTCTTTTCATCGCTGCAAAGAATAATGTTGTATCTCTGAAAATAATGATACAAATTAATATAATTTGTGTCAGTAATATGTTGTAATTAGGAATTAATAATTTCGTTAAAAATGAAAACATATGATGCATCCTGCATTCTGCATCGCTGAAAAGATATAATATCTCTGCAAAGTGTATTAGTTGCACATCTCGGGGAAAGGAATTTGAAGTCATCGCTGAAAATAATGTAGCATTCTCGCTGAAATGAATGGAATTCCATCGCTGAAAAGAATAAAGTTCTATCGCTGAAAATAATGGTACACTCTCGATGAAATGAAGCATAGTGATGTATCGCTGAAAAGAATAATGTTTTAATTAGGAATTAATAATTTCGTTAAAAATAAAAACATATGATGTATCGCTGAAAAGAAAATAATTTGTCTAACACGTTTTAGTGAATTTTAGTGATTTTTTATGTTGTAAGATATTTTAGGATACAAATCCGTTTAAGATATGCAGTAAATCCGTTAAAGATACGTACTAATCCGTTAATTTCGTAATTAATACAATCGTTCCATATTTTAATTGGACAACTTTACCCTTTTGCATTTACAACCCTTGGATTTTAATTGGACGATCAAGATTTTCGCCTTGATGTGCTGCGAATTTGTTCAATCGCACCATAACCGGACCCCTGCTTTATGTAGACCTATTTTTTCCGCTGTATATATGTAGATCTTTTTTTTTTTGGATGAGCCATTAAAGGCTTGGAAATGAGTGGTGGGAGCTCATGCCACACAAATTATAAAGGAAACAAGGGGATGGATAGGGTGCCGGGTGGGGATTCGAACCCCTAACCTATAGGTTGGGAGTTGGGGGACTTGCCCAACCCCATGTAGATCTATTTGATTGTTTAAATTATAATTTAATTAAATGTTTGAATTAACTATTATTAAAAAATATTATACAGTTTAATAAAAATAGCATATCTTAAATAATTGTTTTAACATATTAATTGAGACATAAAATTATTAATCATCTTATAGTTCCCGTAGAAGTAGAAGTTATGGGCAATGATTATTAATTAAAGATAAGAATAAAGTGCATATAAATTTTTTTCAACTTTAATTAGGATTTAATGATATCTTTTAGAATTTTTAATTTCAAAAATAATTATTTTATATTATATTTTATTTTCAAAAGTATTCCAAGACGATGAATACATCCTAACCTTTATTTAATGGATATTTTATTTAATGAGTATAATTTATTCTAAAAATTCCAATTCAATGAATACATGCTATTCTTTATTAATTAATTATGTATTTAACTATTGTATTTCCTTTTATCAAGATTTAATTGATATATACAGAATTTCTAATTTTGAAAATAATTATTTTATGGTTTTATTTTTAAACTCTTAAATTTAAATTTAAATTATATTTGAAATTTTTATTTAAAATTCATAAAAAAATTAATCTAATGAATTGTGCATATCAATATTACACACACTTACCAAACCCAGTTTGACTGAGTGGTATTAGGCTCTGAAAACTTAAGAAAATTAAAGTTCTCGGGTTCAAAAATTTGTGTATACTGCTTTGGGATAGACAACCCAAAGATACCCACTAGATCTTCGAAATATTAGTCTTGCGCCTAATTTTTGCCCAAGAATATCCGGTATACCAAAAAAAAATATATATATACACACTTGAAAGCTCAATTAAATAATTGATAGTATTATATTGTGGGAGTTATATATAAATACCTTTGTTAAAATATCAAACTTACACTATAAGTGTGTATGAATAAATAAATTAAAATAAGTTGAGTTTATTATTTGTACGTGTGATTTTTATATATGTATTTTTTTCAAAGAATATTATATATATATATATAAATAATGATACTAATAACCTAACTTTGTTTATCTTTTAAATTAAAAAAATACTTCTAACGTTATTAAATTAACATTTAATTGTGGGTATTATTGATAGGGAATTCTTTGTAATTTGTATTTATTTATTTATTTTTTTATAATGGTGATGCTAAAATATCAGCAAAGATGAAAATTAGCAAAAAAACTACAGCAAGGAGGTGCAAAAAAGGAGAAAAAACAGTGTTTGGTAAAACTTGCATTGATATATTGTGCGATTTTTTGCATTGATTGTCTCATAATTTATATATTGATTGTCGCATAATTATATTTCCCTTCATTATTATTTTTACTTTACCAAAACTTGCATTTCGCGATTTTTTTGGTACATATTAATTCCATCCGCACATAACATAGCAATTTATTTATAATAAATAGTGTTTGGTAAAAAATTATCAATTTGAAACATCCTATTTAATTTACAGATTCATAATGTGCTTATAATATATATTTGTGCTCTTAAATTAATCAAATTTATACCAAAATAAAATTAGTTTTTATATATTGCTATTTTTCACAATAACTAAACTAATATGAAATTGTAAGTAAAAAAAAATAATTAATTAAAATTATCCATCATAAGGAGTCTGTTTGGTTTATGAGGGTATTGAAATATCAATTATGACTTTGGACCAAAGCCCTGACAATGCAGTGGGCAGAGTGATGTGTCCATTTCGCTTTTGGGCCATCGAAATTTCATTTAGTGGCCGTTTGATTTGAGGGATCTTACATTACAAGTGGAAATGTCATTATCAGGAAACTCAGAATAATAGGAATATAATATTACCGGAAATATTATATTTTGTTTTTATTTGCGTCATAATCTAAAGCTTTCCAAATAAAGCACCCCTTTTAAAAGGATGATTAATATTTCAGCGTTTGGTTGAATTGTGAATCTTAAATTTTTAATTCAAGCTAATTTACAACAATGTCCTTACTTTCAATTTTAGAAATAATATCAATATGATGTTTTAGCAAACAACAAAAATAATTAAACATAATTTTTTTAATTCAAAAAAATATTTATACATAATTTATTATTCCTATATGATAATTATTAGTACTTTTTAGCTGAATAATTATTCATTTAATTTACCTATGTTGTTTAATTTAAATGAATAAATTTAAAAATATAATTTAAATAAATATTAAAATTTTTGAGTGATCCCTTTTATAATTTTAAATGAAAATACTTATAAACTTTGAGGTAAACCCTTTTAATTATAATTTTTTACAAATAAAATAGTTTTATAACTTAAAAGGGTATAAAAAATCGATCGTCATAGTGCAATTCAGCGATGGAGATGAGTTAATAAAAAATAACCGTGTAGTAGTTAATAAAAATTTTACAATGTTTTAAGAATTCGCGTAACGTCTAGTAACGCGATTAATAAAAAATCACCGTCTAAGTAATTAATAAGAAATAACCGTCGAGATTTCACCGTGTAGTATTTAATGTCAATTTAACCGCCAATTTTTAATTTATCACTGTCGATACTTCCTCTAGGGCTTTTCAGCGATTTAGCGATTCTCTGCGTCTACGGCGAACGGCGATTGTTTTTCTACGGCGAACGACGAACGGTGATACTTTACTTTTTGTTATCAAGAATGGCTGAAAAAGTGCATACTCAGGTCTGTTGCGTTCCATCTAGCATTTGTCTTTTAAATAATATCCTGAACGAGAGTGACGGAGATGGGAAGAAAGAGTTTATTCACGATACTTGCTTCAGTTGTCTGCTTATGTTCAAAATGTGCATGCTCAAGGTTGATCCTGTTATAACTTTGATTAATCAGTGGAGCATTCAGGAGGAATGCTTTATTATTGATAAAAACCGTCGATGGAGGTTTACAGATGAAGACATTCATAAAGTATATGGTTTGCCATGGGGAGTCGATAAATTTATAATAGATTTGAAGAATAATGAGATTGGTTATGATTTTGCTGATGAATTTTGTGAAAAGTATTCTCTTATTACGAATAAGAAGGAGCCTAATAGGATACCTGTTAAGGATCTTAGAGCTATTTTAGAGAATACGGAGAATACTGAAATTCCATTGGATGACTACTGGAGGATGTATGTTTTGTTTGCTCTGCAGAAAGTCTTTACTCCTAACTCAGGGAGGGTTGTAAACAAAAGGTATCTTCAGTTTCTTAGATCTCCGGAAGAAGCTTTAAGGTACAATTGGTGTCTTCATATTAGACAATTTCTTATCAAATCTGTGAATGAGTATAAGGCAAAATTGGATAAGGGAACCAGTGCTCAAGCACGCCCCTGTGGAGACCTGTTTTGCTTAATGGTAATTTTAATTTTGTGTTTGTTATGCAATTTATATTTGTTATGTGATTTATATTGTTGATTATGGTCATTGTTTGTTGATTATGTATCTTGTTTGTTTTTGTTTTTTTCAGCACATGTTATTTGATTTCTATGAGCGTGAAGAGCTTCATTTGGTTGGATTTACATGTAAAAAGATCGATACTTGAAGATGGTTGATATCTGGAAGGTTTTCCCTAATGCAAAGTATCCAGATATTGACTTTAAGAAGAAATCGAGAGCTGCGAAAAGGACTGTGGAGGAAGATGACGATCGACTTAGCACTTTTGTTTCTGGTCTAAAGAAGAAAAGGAGGGGTGGGAAAGAAGTGGAAGATGAGCGTTTGAATTCTACTGCAAATGAACCAACTGCCAATCTTTCTAGGAGTGTGGATGGAGGAGGAGATGAGCAGTTAGGAGAAAATGTGGATTTGAATGCTAGTGGAAATGAAGAAGCTGCCAATCTTTCTAGCTTGCAGCCTATGTATTCACCTGTTGTCCATGAAGCTAATGCAAATGAGACAACTGATTCTGAACCAGTTGTTCATCTTTCTGATCACACAATGGACTCTATTGTGAACATTGCTTGCCAATATATGGATGTTGATGCTTCAGGCAATGTTGATCCTCTCATAGAAGCATCCAGAAATGATGTTGAACCTTCCCCACACCCCCTTGTGATCAAGATGCAGGTGAACTGTTGATTAATGTGGGTCGACGTCGTGAAGGAGAACAGTCAAATAATCTTGATATAACTGCAAGCGAAGGAGAAATCTTGATGGGTATATTAGCAGGAGCTGGAAATGTTGTGATGAGTCAAGGGGGTCCGGAGGTGACAAGTTTGCGGGAAGGAGGTGATGTAGATGTTGGGAATGTAAAAGACAAAACTGAAGAGAGAGTTGCCCTGGAGACTGAAAATTTACCTGAAAATGTACCGAATGTAGTTTTATAAATTTTGTACTTCATAATATTTTTTGAAGATAGTTTCTGACATTCTTTTTTCTTTTTTGTTTTTTTTGTGTTGTTTATTTTTATTGCAGAGATCTTTATTTCGATTCCGAATCCCTTTCAGTTTCGATTCCTTGAATGTATGTACAGTGACAAAATGTTTGCTATAGGGGTTACTGTAACAAAGTGTTTTGATATATATTTTCTTGTGTGATTTTTAGTTAGCACATGATGGGGCTAAGAAAGATGTAGCACATGATGGGGCTGAGAAAGATGCAGCACATGATGTGGCTGAGAATGCAGAGGTACTGTAATAGTTTTCAGCGATGGTTTCTGTGTTTTTCAGCGATGATATTTACCACATTTCAGCGATTTGGATATGGTGATTGATATATTTTCTTGTGTGACTTTAGTTTTTAATAGTTTTTAGCTATATCAATTGTGATGTAACAAAATGTTTTGATATATTTTCCTTGTGTGATTTTTAGTTAGCACATGATGAGGCTAAGAAAGATGTAGGACATGATGGGGCTGAGAAAGATGCAGCACATGATGTGGCTGAGAATCCAGAGGTACTTTAATAGTTTTCAGCGATGGTTTCTGTGTTTTTCAGCGATTAAATTTACCACATTTCAGCGATTTGGATATGGTGATTGATATATTTTCTTATGTGACTTTAGTTTTTAATAGTTTTTAGCTATATCAATTGTGATGTAAATAGAGGTATTTTCTCTAAATTACTATAGTATGTGTATAGATGCATGCAAAAGATGTGCCAACCTTTTCTTTGGGCATATCCGAGAATGAGAATGTTGTAACAGATGAGAATACAGAGGTATGTTAATAGTTTTCAGCGATGATTTCTATGTTTTTCAGCGATGATTCATTTCATATTTCAGCGATGATTGATATATCATCTGTAATTTTCAGGAACAAGCTAAGACAGTTGATAGAGCTAAGACAATCGAGAAATTGAAGGAGAAGTATATGCCTCCTGGAGTGATGATGATTGATCTCCAGCCTATTGAAAAATGCAACAAGTTTACATTCATGGAGATGACTTATACCCGATTTAAAGAATATCCAGAATTTCAGGCGTCATATACATGTACTCCAGAAGAGTTGAATGTGGCTGTTTGGGCTATCATTACAAATATTCTAGGAAAGGTTGAAGCGAAGAACACGATTGTTTATGATGATAAAGAAATGAACTTGTCCAAGCTTGACATTGAAACACTGAGGGTTGATAGCGATATTGCGGATATTGTTATAAACTGTTACGCGAAAGTGATCAACCGTCGTGAATTCAAAAGAGCCAATGGGAAACCAATGCTGAAATATTGTTTTTCATCATTATTTGCTGTGAGTCTGATATATATATACATATATATATATATTTAACTTCTTTTTGATGCATGATGTGTTGTATCTTTTGAAACAGACATTTGCAGAGGCAGAGGTGGATGCAGATTTACCATTAAAAGATGGTGCAGAACTTGTTGATACATTCGTGAAAGATTTCAAGTTTTTTCCTGAAGAAATGATTGATGTGGTGTTGAATGCAGAGAGTGTAAGATACATTTTTGTTTTGATAATTTTGTTTATATTGTTGATCATTTTTAGATTCTAATTATATGTTTTCTCAATGTTCCAGTTCTTCTTCCCATATTGTCGACAAAACCATTGGGTTGCTTTTTCTGTTGATATGAGAAAGAGAAGAATTTTTTACTTCAACAGCAAGAATACTGAAGGCGGGTGGACAGCTGATTATAATGTTTTGAATAGGATATGGTATAACTTGAGGATGCTGGGAATTACACTGATGAAATCTGAAAAATGGTTTGCATCATATCGTATGCTTTTCTCGCCGTTGGCAGAGCAGAAAGATCAGCACAGCTGCGGTGTTTTTGTCATGTCATATATGGATTATTGGGAAGGATTAATTATGGATGACATGTTGGCAGAAATGAAGAACAAAAGGTATAATCTGGCAAAAAGAGCCAAGGTCTGCGCTGAAATATTGATGTCAGATGTCAATCAAAAGAAAGATTTTGTGCTAAGAGAAGTGAGTAGAGAGATGCAGTTGGTTGCCCAGCATAGTCAGTCATTTGAGGTAAAGAAACCAGCACCACCTAAGCCAAAAAATGGTCGGAAAAAGAAACAATGATGAATGAAGTGTTTTTTATGAATGAATGAACTGTTTTTTTTATGCGATGGATGACATCGCTTAAATGTAAATGTAATATTTTCGTCGCTGAAATGTACATTGTTTCATCTCTTAAATGTCTATTGTTTAATCAGTTATATATATTCGCACTTTTTGTGATCGCTTAAATGTACATCTCTTTATTCTTACATGGGCATTGTAAATTATGGAGTATTATTCTCTATTTGGCTGATTTGAAGCGATTCGGTCAGGTTGGGATAGCTGAAAAAGGAACTGATGTGGATCCTGAGGTTGGGATAGCTAAAAAAGGAACTGATGTGGATCCTGAACATGCTGAGCACATCAGACTTCTAAGGGAAAAAGTGCTACATGAGATAACGCGTAAGAACTGGCCAGTGCTGAGAAAGAATGCAAGACAGTACAAATTGATGAACAAGGCTGAGGCAGAGGAGTATCTGAAATATGATCTGGCACAAGATATGTCTTATTTAAAGGAAGCCCTGGAAAGAGACATGGTGTCCGCCATGATGGAGCGTTACAGAACTTCTTATCTCGAACTCCTCATGGAAATGGATCAGAAGGCCCTGGATTATTGTAACACAGGAAATAAAAAGAAGATCATGCATTATGATTACAAACTCAGAAGTCTAATCTGCAGACGTATAAAAGGAGCATGGGAACTGATGCTGGTGAGGATCACCAATCCACAATTTGTGAGAGATTACTTGAGGTTTGTACATAAACAGTTTGGCCAAAAGTAGAAGAAAACAGTTTGTGAAAACGTTTGTAGATGTGATTATCAATTTTTCAGCGATGGGCAAGAAGCATTTTAAGCGATGGTTATATATTCTTTTCAGCGATGTATATGTATTCTTTTTCAGCGATGTGTATATAGCATTTTTCAGCGATTTGTATATGAGCATTTTATGCGATTTTATGTATGTTTATGAGTTCTGAGTTGTGTTGTGATATGTTTCTCTTTTTATGAGTTTTCTGAAATTTCATATTTATACATTCATTTAAGTGAGTTCTGAGTTATGTTTGTACATGTGATTATCAGTGATGTCAAGAGCAATTTTTCAGCGATGTGTACATTGCATTTTAAGCGATGGTTTTATATGGTTTTCAGCGATAGAGAGCAAGCATTTTAAGCGATGGTGATAGATCGTCGTTTTTGATTTTATATGTATGTTTCTGAGTTCTGAGTTATGTTGAGCGATGGACATCAAGCATTTTGTGATATGTTTATCTTTTTCTGAGTTGTCTGAAATTTCATATTTATACATTCATTTAAGCGACAAAATGTTTGTACATGTGAATATAGCATTTTAAGCGATGGTTCTATATTGTTTTCAGCGATAAACATTAAGCATTTTAAGCGATGCGTCTATGTTGTTTTCAGCGATGGAAGGAAATATATTTCATTTTTATGGAGTGGCCTAAATGAAATGGGCCTAAATAAAATTAAATGGGCCTCGGAAACATTTTTTAAACTGTGAACCTTATAAAAGGAATCACATTCATTTCTCGATTCTTCATTTCTAAACCGTTTCTCAAAACCCTAATTTCTCAAAACCGTAATCGGAATCACCTTCATTTCTCAGAAATGTCGTCCAAAAGAAGATGCACGGAAGAGAGTTCCAGTCGCACTTCCGACTTGTTCACACAATGCTGGGAGATGTTCGGGAATTATCTGAAGGATACACATCCGACGTGTGACAATGCGCGCGGACTGAATGATTTAATAGAAAAAATGTTAAACGCTGGGTATGTGCCGAAGAAGCATCGAGATATTCTTATTGAAACACAGGTATTTCTTATTGAAATTACAACTGAGTTTTGAATTGTTTTAATGTTTTATGGTTTTATGGTTTGGTGTTTAGAATGGTTTTAATGTTTAGAATGGTTTTGGTTGGAATTGTTTTGAACTGATTTATGGTTTTTAATGCTGTTTTGAACTGATTATGGTTGTTCTAGGGTTACGAATTGTTTCAGTGTTTATGTTTGAACTGTTTGAACTGATTATGGTTGTTCTAGGGTTATGAGTTGTTTGTGTTTTATGGTTGTTTTAGTTATTAATTGGTTTTTTACTGATTATTGTTGTTTTAATGATTTGTTTTGAACTGATTATGGTTGTTTTTTAGTGATATGAATTGTTTTTGTACTGATTATGGTTGTTTTAGTGATTGTTTTGAACTGATTATGGTTGTTTTTGTACTGATTATGGTTGTTTCACAAAATTGTTTCAGTGCTATGAATTGCTTTGTATCTTATATTTACATCTTATATGTTAATAAGCTATCTTTCTTATATGTTGAAACACAAGAATTTCTGTTGAAAATTATAACTGAGTATATAACATCATGTATCCCCACTTCGAAGCTCTGGATATTCATATTGGTGTCCTCCAAAATGAAGGCAGATCTAATGGTGTTGATGTGAACAGACGTTCATTTGATCCCACACAGCTGCGTGAAATGTCAAATCACTATCGCAGCGTTAAAGTCTCATTTGCAAATACTCCAGGGCAGTTGAGAGAACGCAAAAAGGCTTTTACAAATATGTGGGGAGATCTGATTCATAGGTTTAGGGCGATGCATCAAGCCATCTCTGATCCAGCTCATATCCCTGCTGTTTAATATGTTTTTGGAATGTTTTTGAATGACTCTTGAATTGTGGTGCTTTGGAATGACTTGTTTTTGTGAAGTTTTTGGATGTTTTTATGACTTTTTTGAATGGTGGTGTTGAATGTGTTTTATGACTTTGTGATTGAATGAAATGTTGAATGTTGAATGTTTGATTTATGGTGTTGAATGTTTTATGACTTTGAATGGATTTAACTGATTTAGTATTATGAATTGTTTCAGTGATTATGTTTTTATGATGTATCGCTGAAAAGTATATAGTGAACTCGCTTAAAAGAATAGTTGTTCATCGCTGAAAAGTTACAACATCTCTGCAAAGCGTATTCGCTTAAAGGAATCTCAATCATCGCTGAAAATAATAGTACAATCTCGATGAAATGAAGCACATACCATCGCTGAAAAGTATAATGTTCTATCGCTGAAAATAATGATACAAATTAATATGTTTTAATTAGGAATTAATAATTTCATTAAAAATAGTATCTTAAAGAAAACAATTGCACTTCATCGATAGTGTACCATTATTTTCAAGTCATCGCTGAAAATAATTGCACACTCTCGCTGAAATGAACTACATTCCATCGCTGAAAAGAATAACTATGTATCGCTGAAAATAATGATACAAATTAATATAATTTGTGTCAGTATTATGTTGTAATTAGGAATTAATAATTTCATTAAAAATAAAAACATATGATGTATCGCTGAAAAGTACATAGTGAAATCGCTTAAAGAGTAGATCATTCATCGCTGAAAAGAGTACGTATACATCGCTGAAAAGATATAATATCTCTGCAAAGTGTAGTATCTCGACGAAAACAATTGCACTCCATCGAGAGTGTACCATTATTTTTCAAAAGTCATCGCTGAAAATAATGAGGCACGCTCGCTGAAATGAAGGTCTTTTCATCGCTGAAAAGAATAATGTTGTATCTCTGAAAATAATGATACAAATTAATATAATTTGTGTCAGTAATATGTTGTAATTAGGAATTAATAATTTCGTTAAAAATGAAAACATATGATGCATCCTGCATTCTGCATCGCTGAAAAGATATAATATCTCTGCAAAGTGTATTAGTTGCACATCTCGGGGAAAGGAATTTGAAGTCATCGCTGAAAATAATGTGGCATTCTCGCTGAAATGAATGGAATTCCATCGCTGGAAAGAATGAAGTTCTATCGCTGAAAATAATGGTACACTCTCGATGAAATGAAGCATAGTGATGTATCGCTGAAAAGAATAATGTTTTAATTAGGAATTAATAATTTCGTTAAAAATAAAAACATATGATGTATCGCTGAAAAGAAAATAATTTGTCTAACACGTTTTAGTGAATTTTAGCGATTTTTTCTGTTGTAAGATATTTTAGGATACAAATCCGTTTAAGATATGCAGTAAATCCGTTAAAGATACGTACTAATCCGTTAATTTCGTAATTAATAAAATCGTTCCATATTTTAATTGGACAACTTTACCCTTTTGCATTTACAACCCTTGGATTTTAATTGGACGATCAAGATTTTCGCCTTGATGTGCTGCGAATTTGTTCATTCGCACCATAACCGGACCCCTGCTTTATGTAGACCTATTTTTTCCGCTGTATATATGTAGATCTTTTTTTTTTGGATGAGCCATTAAAGGCTTGGAAATGAGTGGTGGGAGCTCATGCCACACAAATTATAAAGGAAACAAGGGGATGGATAGGGTGCCGGGTGGGGATTCGAACCCCTAAACTATAGTGTAACACCCCCATTTTCCCTAAGGATGCATCGGAAGAAAAGTGCGGGAACAATGGGTGGGGTGCTACCGCCACGTATTCCGGACCGCCGAAATACGCTAAGGCTAAAAATAATAAGTGCAGAAAATCAGAGTTTAATGCATATGCTAACCACTTCCCGGGCAAGTTAGCACATACTCTGCACAAAAGCTTATAATACCGTAACGGGTATAAAATAAGTGTAATAAAAATGTTTGGTATAACGTAACCAAACGGTTGATTTGTACAACCAATATGGAGGAACGCATTCCTCAAATGAGCTCAATAATAGGAATGGAATAAATCCATGGAAATTTTATTTTAAAAGAGGTTGTACCTCGCATTTCAAAAATATTATAATAAGGGGTTGTCTATCTTGTATTTCAAAAATAACACTGCTAAACGCAAACATGCATTGTTTGAACAGTAGGGCACCATGTTTGCATAAACGGGATAAAACCCAAATATTTATTTTCGCTCGATACATAATTTCCAAGGCTTCATAAAAAAATTTGTCTTTGCCTTATAAAAAGTTATCTATGCCAAGAAATGAGTTCTAACCCCAAAGGGGATTTTAAAAATATTCATTCTTATAAATGTTACCCCGTACCGTGCCCGTGCAAATTATGCTCTATCGAACCTTGCAGATCTGAAACCTGAAAGGAAATGGTGACAAGTGTAGAGTCAGCGAAAACAATCGCTGAGTAAGTAGAAGTTTACTCCCGGAGGAGGTTGGGTAGCAGAAATAATTTAAAGACAACAGTTATGGTAATGGTATGCTAAAAACGAGAATAATTTATACATAAAGACAATATTAATCTAAACCCGGGAACAGATAATACAGCAATATGCGTTACCGAGAAGTAGTATCTCAGCCACTGTGATGTGCAGGTGCCCAAACGGGGCCCAAATCTCACATACACGCAAGGGTGTGGGGGAGGTAAGAAATTTCCTCGTAACCCACCACTGGAATCAGATATGGAATCGCCTGGATAGCCCCAAGAGTCCCCGTGTGGCGATTAAGTGCAACAGCAACGTAGGAGTTGGGCAGCCGACCCATACCCAGACCCAGCCCCCGTAACAATGAGCTCAAAAATCCGTAGGATTTGAGAATAGTTGCGAACAGTATAAAGCACAGTAAAATGGCATACCAGTAATCCAAAAACAGTAGGGAGCTATAAGCATAAATTTAAAAATAAGAAAACGGTATTTAAAATTTATGCTTAAGCTAAATAAATTAAGGCTTACTCCAAAGAGTAAAAATCTACTTACAGTCACCGTGGGGAGGATGGAACCCAACACACGCACAGGCCTACGAGCAGATATCCTTCTACAGCTACTTGACTAGCAAAATTTATAATATTAGCATCATTTGCTATAATGATTTTTAATGGAAATAATACTAAAACTTTCCAATTTAATAAATCTTACCCGAACACTCTCACGGACTAGCTATCTGTATTAATCCTTACTCAGCTCTAAAGCTCCTTGGCTTGCACCGAAAATCCCACTCAAAAATCTCGGCTGCTAAACTATTTCTAACAATACTATTAAAAACCCTACAAGCACTAAACTATACTACACTAAACTAATTAATGGAAAATAATAGTACTTCATAACTTTAAGAAAAGGGAAACTGATTTTGGTGTGAAACTGGGGAAAGGGGTGAAGGGGCTTATATAAACAAGACTCGGCTGTAATACCAAATATTCCCATGTTTTTTTTCGTCTTTCCAGCTATACCCATTACCGTATTTGGGCGTCTGTCCTTCATTTAATTTCTGCATCTCCCGGTCAACCCCTTTTCCTTATCCCATTTTAGCATTTCCTTGTCCACATCCCCTCTACTTTGCAGAACACGTCTCCACCCCCTCTTTCCTCTGTTTCATTTTGTCTTACTGTTGAGCATCTCCGGCAGTGACGAACGGAGGCGGCGACGGCGGGGCTCGGCGGCGCCAGCTAGCAGCGGTCTTCCCCGCTTCTCCTTCTCTTCGTCTCCTCTTTTCTTTGTTTCTTTTCCTTGTGTTTTGGGTTTCTGATTTCTGTGTTGGACAGAAAAGGGCGGTGGTTTGGGAAAATGGATGGAGGGATGGCGTCGGCTGGGTGGCGGCGGCGGCGCTCGGTTGAAGGCGGCGGCGGCAAAGGGCTCCGTCGCCCTTTTCTTATTCCTCCCCCTTTCTATTTATTTTTCTTTCCATTTTCTTTCTTTCTATTCGGCTATGTTCTTCTGCAGATTTGAGAAATGGTATGGCGGGTATAGATGGGTGTTCGGATCTGGGGGTTTGGAGTGAAGGAGGAAAAATTGTTGTGGTGGTCTGTTGGTTGCGGGAATGGTGGAGAGGCAGCGACGGAGATGGGTATTTGGGAGATGGAGGCGGCCGAATCGAATGGGGGGAGATGGTGGTTCCGGCAGCGCGAAGGCGAGGCCGGGATGGTGGCTCCGATTGGAGAAAGGGAGGAGCGGTGATGGGTTTGGTGAGGAGGGCGATTTTGGATTGGAGATGGTGGTGATGGATCCGCGGTGGTGGTTGTGGATTTGAGGGTTGGAGATGGCCGGACAAGGGTTGAAGGCTGGCGGAGATGTCGCCGGCGGTCGCCGGCGGCGGTGGCGGCTCGCCGGAAAGGCGGCAGCAGTTTTGCTAGGGTTAGGGTTAGGGTTTTGGTGGTTTGGGCCAGGGAGTGGGCTTCCCATATTGGGCTTGGTTTTGTGTTGGGTTTAGTTTAATTTGGGCTTAAACAATTTTCTTTATTTGCCTATTACACTACTTAATTTATTTGGCCCAATCTCTAATAATGGACTTAATTGACTTATATTATGGACTTAATAATTCGGTAAGTAATCCAGATTCCACATTTTCCAATTCGGGACCGTCTCAATTAGAAGTCGGACATGTGTTAAGTATTGTAATTTAATTATAAGAACTTAATTTAATTTCGAATGGTCTATATACTTGTAATTTAATTTAATGGATTCAATGTATTAAATCACTTATTGTAACACCCCGGATTTGATAACCCAGGCCGAGGTGTCACCGCCGCACCTCCCTAGCAAGACACGGTTTCTCCGAGCTTGCTAAAGAGATGCAAGGCTATAAGTGTTGGAAAAAGTCTTAAAAGCAAGTCCGGAATTACTTAAAAATAATAATGTAATGTCATCCGTATATGATAAAAATAATAAGTTGCAGCGGAAATTCAAACTATGGGCCAACATGGCCAATACACTGTAAAATCTAAAGTCTATACTAGAGTGCAACGTATATGGTTCTCAAAAATCCCGAACCCCGAATGCGTACATATGATCATGCCATGTCTTCATACTCTGTAAAAGAAAAATAAACAACGGGTTTTATCAGTATATAAAATACTGAGTAAGTTAATCCCTAACGTAACAATAAAAGGGGTTTAAAAAGGTTATTTAATTAATATAAAACTTATACTTTTACTCAGGCTCAAATTTAAATATTAAAAATTCGTAACCTTACTTGCAGCGGAAAACATGATTTATTTATTCAAGACGAGAGTACAAAAATTAAAGGACTTAATTTAAAAGCGTAACCTAAAAGCATAACTTAATAACATTATTTAAATGCATAATTTAAAAACATGGTAAATAGGATTTAAGCATAATTAAACGCTCACACAAGTCTTTTATATTTTATCCCGCAACTAAGAAGAGGACACCACACGAGAGAGATCACTAACGAGGCAATCTCAAAAGATCATAATCGGTTAGCCGGTGAACCGGCGGCCGCAGCCATATCAATATTGACTGCCGTTTTGGCTAGCCATGTATCTCGATTGCCATTTCGGCAAGCCGTGTGTATCTACTGTCAATTTGACAGGCATGTATATCAACTGTCGTTTGACAGGCCTTTCAAACGGTTTCACTACCACTCGGGCAGGCCGTGTATTTCCCACTGCCGATTTGGCAGGCCATGTGCACAACTGCCGTTTTGGCATAGTAAGGAGACCACTAACGAGGCAGTCTCAAAAGATAGTAGGACCACTAACGAGGCAGTCCAAATAAAGGGAGACCACTAACGAGGCAGTCTCAAAAGATAGTAGGACCACTAACGAGGCAGTCCAAATAATTTGTATGAAGATCGGCTCAGCCTAGTGAACGGGATTTTTCGAAAGTTCGTATTTCAAAGTTATCAAATGATCGATATCGCGTTTTCATAGTTCGAGTTTTCTCAAGTTCGAAAAATCCTATTCGAGGCAGTTTACGCCTTTCTTAATTTAAAATTTGTCTTTTCTCCAAAAATTCTGAAACTTGGCCAGTAATTCAAAAACACACACACGAACAACTTTCATGTTTTAAGTTTTTGGAAATAAGGTTCCGAAGTGAGTTGAAATTTGAGTTTATTGCAAGGAATTATTTATGTCTTAAAAACTGTTTTCGTCACAGGTTCGTGCAACGCCGATTAAAAATTCATTTCAAAACCAATCGATCCAAAATTTTTACAGGAGCTACAAAACACATTAAGGAACAAATTTCATGTTTAAAGAATTTGGAAATAATGAATTTTAGATGCTCAAAGATCGACCACAACACACTGTGTGCGCGCGGACTCAAAAGTTATTTTAAAACAGTTCCGGAAATTGGTCATTTTGACATATCAAATGAACACCAAAATCCGTGAAATTTTGTATGCATAATCTAGACTCAATTATCTACAACTTTTGTTTAGGAATGCAAGGTTGAATCATTCTTTAAACGGGTGAAAAATATGCATCAAGTTAAGTCATAAAAACTGTCAGGATTTCAGATTTGACGGTTCATTCTTTGACGAATTTTTGGCATAACAAACGTGGTTCAAAAATTATGAAATTTTCCAGAGTTAAACTAGACACAATCATCTACAACTTTTATGTTTTTACCCAAGATTAGTTTTGACCATAAAGGTCGAAAAACGCACAACAAGTTCGACTACATAATCTGTCAACTTTTCCGTTCAATCGCAGTCTGTTTCGGCGGGTTTTTGAGTATGCAAACGTTAATGAAAATGCGTGAAATTTTACGGACACAATATTTGGACAGTTAGCTACAACTTTCATCTTTACATAAAAGTTTAGTTTTGAAGGATTCAATTAGAAAAACGCCAAGGAACTCGAACACGAAAATCTGCCAGTTTCCTTCGGTTTTGGAAACAACTCAGAAAATACCAGACGCGATTTCGGGGGTCAAAACTTGATGAAAATGCTTGAAAATTTGACACAACGTAGATCACAATGTGGGGAACAAATCTTCAGTTCGGAGTTTCTCGTTTCGGGTTCTCGAAATAAGAGTTTTTAACGGATTTCAGAAAATGCGCGTGATGAGGTTTTTAAGTCCGATTTTTACGTTTTCGTTTAGATCTATTGATTCGTTCGATTTTAATCACCCAAAATTGATACGCAAGGAGTTAACTTACAGTGTTAGAGTTTAGGATCGTCACAGGGCTCTCTCGGGTTGTCTAGGGTCGCGACGAGCGGGTATCTTCCACCGATCTCCTTCTTCTTCGCCCCCGAAGTGAACTCGTAAGAAAGTTTCGATGGTTAGGTTCGAATTTACTACATTATAGATGAATACAAAACTGTACAACACCTTACCAACGTCCTAGAAGGCAGGGGGCTTCGTCTTGATCGTTCTCTTGGCCGGAATCCTCGCCGGAAAGTCGTCGGGAGGTCGGAACTTGTGTTTTCGGTTTTTGTTTGAAGGTGGGGGTGGAGTGGGCGGCTGCCACAGGTTCTTGGACGCCCTAGGAGCTGAAAAATTGATTCATAAAGGCTCCCCAAACCCTAGACGCGTTTCCATAGCCGGAGCTCCCCAAAAAGGTAAGAAAATCGCGTTGATCGCGATCTTCCCGCAGCTGCCGCAGGTGGCGCGGTCTTGGCGCGGGGGCGCGCGGGGTGCGCGCGGCTGGTCTGGGCCGTTGCGCCCGGCTGGCCGTGCAATCCCGTCGGGCCGTTTCTCCTCTCTTTCGGACTTCTATCCTTCTACATTTTCGGGTTCGACTTTTCGGGTCGTTCTCGGATTATAAATTCCTATCTTAAATCTATTTTGACTTAGATTGATTTCGTGTTTGAAATCTTAAGTCCATCGGTTTCGGATTTGTCGGCTTCCAATTCATCTTCTTTTGGCTCCCGTGCGATAATTTATCTAATTAAATTATTTCCGACTTCACGGGTTTTCGGAATTAAAATTCTTTCCTTCTTGAATTTAATTCCAATTCTTTTACTCGATTCATGGAATTTCTTCGGGCTTCCTTTCCCTCTTATTCCATTTTGAATTTTTGAATCTATCGGCGTTTCACTTCCGAGCAATAATTTATTGTAATAAATTATTTTCTCTTCGAGAATAAATTTTTATATTTTGCTGTAAAAATCCCGGGTATTACAGTCTACCCCCCTTAAGAATCAACTTCGTCCCCGAAGTTGCGCCCTCACTTTAACTTTTGGCTCAATTTAATGTCGGGGTTTTTCCATCTACTTCCTTTAAGGATAAACGTCTTCCACAAGAAATTATTCTATTCCTTTGAACGTGAATTAAGTTTCTCGGGTGTTACATCCTCTCCCCCTTAGGAATCAACTTCGTCCTCGAAGTTGTGTGTTAGCTTCTCGTGAGCTAGGAACTAATGTAAATTTGTTTTTTTTTTTTTTTTTTTTTTTATCATATCATGTCATTTTTATTTCTTATTTAACGACTGTGCTTAGAATTGAAATTTCTAAGTTGCCTACGTACCCTGTGAAGGGATCAAGTCATTACGTAGTTCAAAACAATTTGAATTTGTTTATTTTTGATTGGATACAATTCGTAGAGTCGAACTCAAAAATAAATGCAGTTATCGATGCTTGAAAACTTCTTACGGTTGCTTGGGCCGAGTGTTTTCTATTCGCGTCCGGCAGTCACGCAGCCGATGACCATGTCGACCGCACCGAAGGCATGCTCCTGGCTGAGGACATCCTCTCGCATAGTGTGGTTTACCACACTTTGGACATGGTGGCGCATAGTCACCATGGTTGAAGACTATCCCCTTGTTTCGTCCATTGTCGTTTTGATGTGGTTGGTTCGAGTTTCTACGGACATGGTCCTTATTCCTCTTGTATCCTCCTTGTGGTCCTTGGTTAGTCCCATCTACCAATTTTCGTTTCAGTCCTTGAACTCGTGCAACCGCTACTGCACGATCATATACAGCTTGTAGGTTAGGGTAGTGCTCACCCGTGATCACCTCTCTAATAGATAGGTTCAGTCCCAACTCGAACTTCTGTGCCTTCTCTACATCAGTTGGCACCAGTCTCGGCGCGAACCGCACCAACTCCTTGAAACGATTATAGTATTCTTGGACCGTTTTTCCTCCTTGCCTCAGTGTCAGAAATTCCTCATACATAGCACCCTTCATGCTCATGGGATAAAAATGATCCCTAAGCAGATCCGTGAATTCTGACCATGTGTAGGGCTCGTCGTACTCGGCCAGTTTCCCTTGGGTGGCTTGCCACCAATCGTCCGCCTCGCCTCCTAAATAGTATGAGGCTACGTGAACCTTTTCCCCGTCGGGGCATCTTACGGCGTTCAACAGCTTATCGAACGTCCGTATCCATTCTTCTAGCCGAGCCAGGTCCTCCTCGCCGGCGTAGTGAGGTGGTTGGTAAGGGTTTACCAAGGCTAAATAGTTGTCTCGGGTTACCGGTGGTGGTATACCCGCTTGTGCCCGTTGCACTTCAGCATTTCCTAATATTACGAGAACTTCCTCGACAGTCCTTAGACGCTCATCCATTTTGTTGGGAACATGTGGCACTCGCCCTCCTACGTTCTGAGGGATCTCATTATTGTTCGGTGCATTGGGGAGGTCAGCGTTAGTGTTGTTTGGTATTTCCTTTCTCGACTTTCCCTTAGGAGCCATTCTCTGTTATCAACGCACGTGAAAGTAAGCTTCTAATCTAAGGCACGTTAGCGTTCAAGAAAATCTGTAAGATAGGATTGGCAAGAGGTAATGTATGGAAGAATGCTAAAGTTAGGTGATCAATTTCTAGGACTAGGGCGCAATTAGTCTTAAGCAAGCGCTCCTAAATAAAGGTCATGTCGGATTCTAAGATAAGAGTATTATTTAGCATTGATAATTCATAAAAAAAAATTAGCGCAAATATTAATGGATGTATGCCATGCGGTGCAATTGTTATCCCAACCCCGAAAAAAATATTTTCGTGAATTTAAAAAAAAAAAAATTTGTTGGAAAAATTTTCTATGCATATGTAAATATTTTCCATGGGTTTAAAATACATTTTTGTTCCATGGAAATAAAATTTAAAATTTAAAGATAATAATAATGGTACTTAAAAATTTAAGAATAATATTAATATTTGTTTAAAAATCCTTGGGCCTCTATATTGGCCAAAAATAATAATAATTTAAAAATACTTCCGGGCTCTGATACCACTTTGTAACACCCCGGATTTGATAACCCAGGCCGAGGTGTCACCGCCGCACCTCCCTAGCAAGACACGGTTTCTCCGAGCTTGCTAAAGAGATGCAAGGCTATAAGTGTTGGAAAAAGTCTTAAAAGCAAGTCCGGAATTACTTAAAAATAATAATGTAATGTCATCCGTATATGATAAAAATAATAAGTTGCAGCGGAAATTCAAACTATGGGCCAACATGGCCAATACACAGTAAAATCTAAAGTCTATACTAGAGTGCAACGTATATGGTTCTCAAAAATCCCGAACCCCGAATGCGTACATATGATCATGCCATGTCTTCATACTCTGTAAAAGAAAAATAAACAACGGGTTTTATCAGTATATAAAATACTGAGTAAGTTAATCCCTAACGTAACAATAAAAGGGGTTTAAAAAGGTTATTTAATTAATATAAAACTTATACTTTTACTCAGGCTCAAATTTAAATATTAAAAATTCGTAACCTTACTTGCAGCGGAAAACATGATTTATTTATTCAAGACGAGAGTACAAAAATTAAAGGACTTAATTTAAAAGCGTAACCTAAAAGCATAACTTAATAACATTATTTAAATGCATAATTTAAAAACATGGTAAATAGGATTTAAGCATAATTAAACGCTCACACAAGTCTTTTATATTTTATCCCGCAACTAAGAAGAGGACACCACACGAGAGAGATCACTAACGAGGCAATCTCAAAAGATCATAATCGGTTAGCCGGTGAACCGGCGGCCGCAGCCATATCAATATTGACTGCCGTTTTGGCTAGCCATGTATCTCGATTGCCATTTCGGCAAGCCGTGTGTATCTACTGTCAATTTGACAGGCATGTATATCAACTGTCGTTTGACAGGCCTTTCAAACGGTTTCACTACCACTCGGGCAGGCCGTGTATTTCCCACTGCCGATTTGGCAGGCCATGTGCACAACTGCCGTTTTGGCATAGTAAGGAGACCACTAACGAGGCAGTCTCAAAAGATAGTAGGACCACTAACGAGGCAGTCCAAATAAAGGGAGACCACTAACGAGGCAGTCTCAAAAGATAGTAGGACCACTAACGAGGCAGTCCAAATAATTTGTATGAAGATCGGCTCAGCCTAGTGAACGGGATTTTTCGAAAGTTCGTATTTCAAAGTTATCAAATGATCGATATCGCGTTTTCATAGTTCGAGTTTTCTCAAGTTCGAAAAATCCTATTCGAGGCAGTTTACGCCTTTCTTAATTTAAAATTTGTCTTTTCTCCAAAAATTCTGAAACTTGGCCAGTAATTCAAAAACACACACACGAACAACTTTCATGTTTTAAGTTTTTGGAAATAAGGTTCCGAAGTGAGTTGAAATTTGAGTTTATTGCAAGGAATTATTTATGTCTTAAAAACTGTTTTCGTCACAGGTTCGTGCAACGCCGATTAAAAATTCATTTCAAAACCAATCGATCCAAAATTTTTACAGGAGCTACAAAACACATTAAGGAACAAATTTCATGTTTAAAGAATTTGGAAATAATGAATTTTAGATGCTCAAAGATCGACCACAACACACTGTGTGCGCGCGGACTCAAAAGTTATTTTAAAACAGTTCCGGAAATTGGTCATTTTGACATATCAAATGAACACCAAAATCCGTGAAATTTTGTATGCATAATCTAGACTCAATTATCTACAACTTTTGTTTAGGAATGCAAGGTTGAATCATTCTTTAAACGGGTGAAAAATATGCATCAAGTTAAGTCATAAAAACTGTCAGGATTTCAGATTTGACGGTTCATTCTTTGACGAATTTTTGGCATAACAAACGTGGTTCAAAAATTATGAAATTTTCCAGAGTTAAACTAGACACAATCATCTACAACTTTTATGTTTTTACCCAAGATTAGTTTTGACCATAAAGGGTCGAAAAACGCACAACAAGTTCGACTACATAATCTGTCAACTTTTCCGTTCAATCGCAGTCTGTTTCGGCGGGTTTTTGAGTATGCAAACGTTAATGAAAATGCGTGAAATTTTACGGACACAATATTTGGACAGTTAGCTACAACTTTCATCTTTACATAAAAGTTTAGTTTTGAAGGATTCAATTAGAAAAACGCCAAGGAACTCGAACACGAAAATCTGCCAGTTTCCTTCGGTTTTGGAAACAACTCAGAAAATACCAGACGCGATTTCGGGGGTCAAAACTTGATGAAAATGCTTGAAAATTTGACACAATGTAGATCACAATGTGGGGAACAAATCTTCAGTTCGGAGTTTCTCGTTTCGGGTTCTCGAAATAAGAGTTTTTAACGGATTTCAGAAAATGCGCGTGATGAGGTTTTTAAGTCCGATTTTTACGTTTTCGTTTAGATCTATTGATTCGTTCGATTTTAATCACCCAAAATTGATACGCAAGGAGTTAACTTACAGTGTTAGAGTTTAGGATCGTCACAGGGCTCTCTCGGGTTGTCTAGGGTCGCGACGAGCGGGTATCTTCCACCGATCTCCTTCTTCTTCGCCCCCGAAGTGAACTCGTAAGAAAGTTTCGATGGTTAGGTTCGAATTTACTACATTATAGATGAATACAAAACTGTACAACACCTTACCAACGTCCTAGAAGGCAGGGGGCTTCGTCTTGATCGTTCTCTTGGCCGGAATCCTCGCCGGAAAGTCGTCGGGAGGTCGGAACTTGTGTTTTCGGTTTTTGTTTGAAGGTGGGGGTGGAGTGGGCGGCTGCCACAGGTTCTTGGACGCCCTAGGAGCTGAAAAATTGATTCATAAAGGCTCCCCAAACCCTAGACGCGTTTCCATAGCCGGAGCTCCCCAAAAAGGTAAGAAAATCGCGTTGATCGCGATCTTCCCGCAGCTGCCGCAGGTGGCGCGGTCTTGGCGCGGGGGCGCGCGGGGTGCGCGCGGCTGGTCTGGGCCGTTGCGCCCGGCTGGCCGTGCAATCCCGTCGGGCCGTTTCTCCTCTCTTTCGGACTTCTATCCTTCTACATTTTCGGGTTCGACTTTTCGGGTCGTTCTCGGATTATAAATTCCTATCTTAAATCTATTTTGACTTAGATTGATTTCGTGTTTGAAATCTTAAGTCCATCGGTTTCGGATTTGTCGGCTTCCAATTCATCTTCTTTTGGCTCCCGTGCGATAATTTATCTAATTAAATTATTTCCGACTTCACGGGTTTTCGGAATTAAAATTCTTTCCTTCTTGAATTTAATTCCAATTCTTTTACTCGATTCATGGAATTTCTTCGGGCTTCCTTTCCCTCTTATTCCATTTTGAATTTTTGAATCTATCGGCGTTTCACTTCCGAGCAATAATTTATTGTAATAAATTATTTTCTCTTCGAGAATAAATTTTTATATTTTGCTGTAAAAATCCTGGGTATTACAGTCTACCCCCCTTAAGAATCAACTTCGTCCCCGAAGTTGCGCCCTCACTTTAACTTTTGGCTCAATTTAATGTCGGGGTTTTTCCATCTACTTCCTTTAAGGATAAACGTCTTCCACAAGAAATTATTCTATTCCTTTGAACGTGAATTAAGTTTCTCGGGTGTTACACTTATTAAATTGTTGTCATTAGTAAAATGATTTGAGACTTCAAATCCCTCAAATTGGATAATTTTATTAGTTACCATTCGATCACTTGTTAATTTCATAATCTAATTAGCCATGTACTTTAAACAAGTCATAGGGGTTCATCCTACATTTTAATCCATCCTTTAACATTAAATCATACTCTTGCAATTAAAATCTATGAACTTAAAATAATTCAAATCTCCTAATTGAATAATCTAGGAGTATTAAATAAAAGAATCATCCTTGATTTCCATAAATGGGTTTAATTTTATAGTGATTAAATCCAATCATAATGAATAATTTTATAATATAGTCCTTCATTATTAATTAATCCAACATTTATAAAGTAATGGATCTATACTCCAAAGTTCTCGGCGTCCGTCCATCACGCGATTAGGATTTAATTTGCGCTACAATGGAGGTAGGGAATTTAGCTTTAAAATGACTAATTAATTTATATTAAATCCGATTAAATAGTCGTTGCTTCGAAAATATATCATCCTCTTGAAATGTTTTAAATTTTAATGGGAAATTTAGAATATTTATTTATTTAAATTTTTAATCTTGTTTAAAATTTTATAGAGTGTTATAGTCTACCCTCCTTAAAATAAGGCTTCGCCATCGAAGCCTCTCGGCAAATCATGCACTTAATTCATGATTAGATATATTTACTAAAATTATATCTTATATAGAATCCTTCGTCGCATTATCTTTTAAATTATAATTTTTTTAGCCTTGGGCACTTATCCTTGTTATCCGCTTGATCACCTTAGAATATATTTCTTGTTGCAATCGTCCAATTTAATTCCGTTGATGTTTCTAAATGATTTAATATGTTGGTCAAGTATGATTTGGTTCATTTTTTTTTTTTTTTTTTCTTTCGACACTTCCTCTACCGGGGTACGCTAGTGGCTCCTTGTTTCACTCTTTTCCTATGAAGATAAACATAGTCTATCTTATTTACTCGTTCCTTAATTACTTGTATCTTACCACGCCTTTCAAGGTATTCGGGATAAGTCCTGAACAAAAATTCATTGATTATGCTATTTTATTAAGGCTTCCAATAACTCAGTTAGATTGGTGGGTTTCCTTAGAGTACATCATCAATCCTTAACAAATCCCACTTTTCTTGTTGGTAAGGTATTGCTCTTAGGAAAATTTATTTATTAATTTTCAAACTCTTGATCAGTTTTGTTTGACACTCAATTCATCAATTATTTACAACACTTGGAGTATTCTTAAAGTTTAAAAATATTATAGTAAATTCCTTTCAACCTAAAATAGATGAGATTATCTCATTTGGAAAATCCAACTCAGCTCATCCTCAACCGGAAATGTTCACGTCTAAAGTCAACCACTAACCATCTTTAGTTGTACACATCGGAATCTTTTAATTATTTCCAAGTCTCGGTCACTTTGAAATTTCCACATGCTTAGTTAATTATTCTTCTTGGATACCCGACCCAGGGTTACACGAAAGTGGTTTAGGTTCAAACGATTAGTCTCTAATATTTATAGCAAGTATCGCCCTTACCATGTCTCGGCATTCATTTTGCAAACAACACTAACTTTTATTGGGAATTTTACGATTTCTTTACTTGGTGGGTTATCGCATTGATAAATGACGTTTCCAAGAAAGGATTATCCACCGTATCTTGGTAATTATGAATTTTAAATTTTTATCGGGTGTAAAATCTTCCATCCTCAATTATAAGCTTTGTCCTTGGCAATCCATGGTACTCAATCCATCGTATCACAGGCTCTTGTGTAGTTTTATTTTTGTTGTGGTTGTTGTTATTATCATTATCATTACTATCGTCATTCTCATTATTAGTATTATCGTTGAAGGAGAAAACTTTTTCATAGCTTATTTGGGAATTGTATCGAGGTAGATAAAAATAATTTCCATCGATTCCACCGAGTCTTATTTAGCATATTTTCTTAATCAAAGATTGGGTTCCAAGTCCTTAAACGTAAAGGAATAGAGTCTAACGTCTTAAGTTAACCCTTTAAGTGCTTATTGAGGCAAGTTGCCTCCTCAAGAATGTTTTTAGTAAATTTTTTTTTTTTACTTCCCTTGTCCATTCGGCACAAGGATTTAGGGAAACTTTGTAAATATTTTATAGAACTCTTGGTGAGTTTAAAAATCTCTTTGGTGCCCTTTCTTGACACTCGCGTCTTATCTTTAAGACCATATAATATTTAGAAAAATTCTTATTCTTGGTTACTCGTGTGATTATCGTGGTTAACACATAAATCGTGTTCTTACAAGCCTAAGGCATAACCTTAATTAAGCTTATAAATAATGCTAGAGCAAAGCATGATAGTAGAATTTCAGTTACATATCCGATAACGCAAAATGGCTCAAGGCCGGTTCGATATAACGCCGTGATTTGGTAGATCTACTGTTGGGGTAAACGTCCCCGGGATCTTACCGATGATAAAAGTAAAACTAAGTGCAAATACCGTCATCTACTGTAGGCATCGTCTACATAATAGGTCCTAAATAAAGCGACTAGGTTCTGGGAACTAGATACTAAGGGAAAATAGATAAAGGCAACCGTGGCATCAATCCTCAGCTACGAGGTAGAACGGCTCCACTCGCTGGGGCTCCCCAACTTCAGCTGCAACGGTGGCCACGGGCGCGTTTCTCATGTCATGGTAACGGTAGGTACGGGCCAACCCGGGAACCCGACGACGGGGCCCCCACTCATCCTCCAAGTGGTGAAGCTCCGTAAAGAGTGAGATGGTGTGTGTCTCCAGCGCAGCGATCCTCTGTCGCTGTCTCGCAATCTCACCATCCTGTCGCTGAGCGACAGCCTTGATGCAGTCTTGCATCTGCACTCTCAGGCGAAACTCGGTCTCCACCTGAGCTTCCAACTCTTTCAGCCTTGCCCTCAGTTGGGCTTTCTTGGCCTCATGGCCGTGGACTTTGCGTTCGAGCATGGCCACGTCCCTAGTCAATTTGGTCACGGTGTCACTAAGTGCCGAAAGTGCCTGGTCCGACATCTGGGAAAAATTCTTATCAGGATAACTTATAACAACCAAAATTCTGCTCGTGCCTATATGCATAATGTGTGTGTGTTCCCATCCCAAAATATAACTTTTAAAATACTTGGCATAGTCTTTTCAAAAATTATTTTCGTGCAGAAATTGTAATAATTTAAATGCACTACTTCCTTGGGCAAAAATGCTTCAAAAATAATTCCTTCGTGCACAAATTTTAAAAATTTTAAATGCACTATTAGCATAGCAACCATGCTTTAAAATAATCTCTCATGTGCCCAAAACTTAAGGAATTTGAATGCACATCTTCCCATTGTAAAAATACTTCCAATGCTTTTCGTGTAAAAATTTAATAATTTAAATACACTACTCGCATAGCCATAGAGCTTTCAAAATAATTCATGGTGCATAGATTTTAAATAATTTAAATGCACAATTCCAAGAGCAAAACGCTCTGATACCAAACTGTAACACCCCCATTTTCCCTAAGGATGCAGCGGAAGAAAAGTGCGGGAACAATGGGTGGGGTGCTACCGCCACGTATTCCGGACCGCCGAAATACGCTAAGGCTAAAAATAATAAGTGCAGAAAATCAGAGTTTAATGCATATGCTAACCACTTCCCGGGCAAGTTAGCACATACTCTGCACAAAAGCTTATAATACCGTAACGGGTATAAAATAAGTGTAATAAAAATGTTTGGTATAACGTAACCAAACGGTTGATTTGTACAACCAATATGGAGGAACGCATTCCTCAAATGAGCTCAATAATAGGAATGAAATAAATCCATGGAAATTTTATTTTAAAAGAGGTTGTACCTCGCATTTCAAAAATATTATAATAAGGGGTTGTCTATCTTGTATTTCAAAAATAACACTGCTAAACGCAAACATGCATTGTTTGAACAGTATGGCACCATGTTTGCATAAACGGGATAAAACCCAAATATTTATTTATTTAAATTTTTAATCTTGTTTAAAATTTTATAGAGTGTTATATATAGGTTGGGAGTCGGGGGACTTGCCCAACCCCATGTAGATCTATTTGATTGTTTAAATTATAATTTAATTAAATGTTTGAATTAACTATTATTAAAAAATATTATACAGTTTAATAAAAATAGCATATCTTAAATAATTGTTTTAACATATTAATTGAGACATAAAATTATTAATCATCTTATAGTTCCCGTAGAAGTAGAAGTTATGGGCAATGATTATTAATTAAAGATAAGAATAAAGTGCATATAAATTTTTTTCAACTTTAATTAGGATTTAATGATATCTTTAAGAATCTTTAATTTCAAAAATAATTATTTTATATTATATTTTATTTTCAAAAGTATTCCAAGACGATGAATACATCCTAACCTTTATTTAATGGATATTTTATTTAATGAGTATAATTTATTCTAAAAATTCCAATTCAATGAATACATGCTATTCTTTATTAATTAATTATGTATTTAACTATTGTATTTCCTTTTATCAAGATTTAATTGATATATACAGAATTTCTAATTTTGAAAATAATTATTTTATGGTTTTATTTTTAAACTCTTAAATTTAAATTTAAATTATATTTGAAATTTTTATTTAAAATTCATAAAAAAATTAATCTAATGAATTGTGCATATCAATATTACACACACTTACCAAACCCAGTTTGACTGAGTGGTATTAGGCTCTGAAAACTTAAGAAAATTAAAGTTCTCGGGTTCAAAAATTTGTGTATACTGCTTTGGGATAGACAACCCAGAGATGCCCACTAGATCTTCGAAATATTAGTCTTGCGCCTAATTTTTGCCCAAGAATATCCGGTATACCAAAAAAAATATATATATATACACACTTGAAAGCTCAATTAAATAATTGATAGTATTATATTGTGGGAGTTATATATAAATACCTTTGTTAAAATATCAAACTTACACTATAAGTGTGTATGAATAAATAAATTAAAATAAGTTGAGTTTATTATTTGTACGTGTGATTTTTATATATGTATTTTTTTCAAAGAATATTATATATATATATATAAATAATGATACTAATAACCTAACTTTGTTTATCTTTTAAATTAAAAAAAATACTTCTAACGTTATTAAATTAACATTTAATTGTGGGTATTATTGATAGGGAATTCTTTGTAATTTGTATTTATTTATTTATTTTTTTATAATGGTGATGCTAAAATATCGGCAAAGATGAAAATTAGCAAAAAACTACAGCAAGGAGGTGCAAAAAAGGAGAAAAAACAGTGTTTGGTAAAACTTGCATTGATATATTGTGCGATTTTTTGCATCGATTGTCTCATAATTTATATATTGATTGTCGCATAATTATATTTCCCTTCATTATTATTTTTACTTTACCAAAACTTGCATTTCGCGATTTTTTTGGTACATATTAATTCCATCCGCACATAACATAGCAATTTATTTATAATAAATAGTGTTTGGTAAAAAAATTATCAATTTGAAACATCCTATTTAATTTACAGATTCATAATGTGCTTATAATATATATTTGTGCTCTTAAATTAATCAAATTTATACCAAAATAAAATTAGTTTTTATATATTGCTATTTTTCACAATAACTAAACTAATATGAAATTGTAAGTAAAAAAAAATAATTAATTAAAATTATCCATCATAAGGAGTCTGTTTGGTTTATGAGGGTATTGAAATATCAATTATGACTTTGGACCAAAGCCCTGACAATGCAGTGGGCAGAGTGATGTGTCCATTTCGCTTTTGGGCCATCGAAATTTCATTTAGTGGCCGTTTGATTTGAGGGATCTTACATTACAAGTGGAAATGTCATTATCAGGAAACTCAGAATAATAGGAATATAATATTACCGGAAATATTATATTTTGTTTTTATTTGCGTCATAATCTAAAGCTTTCCAAATAAAGCACCCCTTTTAAAAGGATGATTAATATTTCAGCGTTTGGTTGAATTGTGAATCTTAAATTTTTAATTCAAGCTAATTTACAACAATGTCCTTACTTTCAATTTTAGAAATAATATCAATATGATGTTTTAGCAAACAACAAAAATAATTAAACATAATTTTTTTAATTCAAAAAAATATTTATACATAATTTATTATTCCTATATGATAATTATTAGTACTTTTTAGCTGAATAATTATTCATTTAATTTACCTATGTTGTTTAATTTAAATGAATAAATTTAAAAATATAATTTAAATAAATATTAAAATTTCTGAGTGATCCCTTTTATAATTTTAAATGAAAATACTTATAAACTTTGAGGTAAACCCTTTTAATTATAATTTTTTACAAATAAAATAGTTTTATAACTTAAAAGGGTATAAAAAATCGATCGTCATAGTGCAATTCAGCGATGGAGATGAGTTAATAAAAAATAACCGTGTAGTAGTTAATAAAAATTTTACAATGTTTTCAGAATTCGCGTAACGTCTAGTAACGCGATTAATAAAAAATCACCGTCTAAGTAATTAATAAGAAATAACCGTCGAGATTTCACCGTGTAGTATTTAATGTCAATTTAACCGCCAATTTTTAATTTATCACTGTCGATACTTTCTCTAGGGCTTTTCAGCGATTTAGCGATTCTCTGCGTCTACGGCGAACGGCGATTGTTTTTCTACGGCGAACGACGAACGGTGATACTTTACTTTTTGTTATCAAGAATGGCTGAAAAAGTGCATACTCAGGTCTGTTGCGTTCCATCTAGCATTTGTCTTTTAAATAATACACTGAACGAGAGTGACGGAGATGGGAAGAAAGAGTTTATTCACGATACTTGCTTCAGTTGTCTGCTTATGTTCAAAATGTGCATGCTCAAGGTTGATCCTGTTATAACTTTGATTAATCAGTGGAGCATTCAGGAGGAATGCTTTATTATTGATAAAAACCGTCGATGGAGGTTTACAGATGAAGACATTCATAAAGTATATGGTTTGCCATGGGGAGTCGATAAATTTATAATAGATTTGAAGAATAATGAGATTGGTTATGATTTTGCTGATGAATTTTGTGAAAAGTATTCTCTTATTACGAATAAGAAGGAGCCTAATCGGATACCTGTTAAGGATCTTAGAGATATTTTAGAGAATACGGAGAATACTGAAATTCCATTGGATGACTACTGGAGGATGTATGTTTTGTTTGCTCTGCAGAAAGTCTTTACTCCTAACTCAGGGAGGGTTGTAAACAAAAGGTATCTTCAGTTTCTTAGATCTCCGGAAGAAGCTTTAAGGTACAATTGGTGTCTTCATATTAGACAATTTCTTATCAAATCTCTGAATGAGTATAAGGCAAAATTGGATAAGGGAACCAGTGCTCAAGCACGCCCCTGTGGAGACCTGCTTTGCTTAATGGTAATTTTAATTTTGTGTTTGTTATGCAATTTATATTTGTTATGTGATTTATATTGTTGATTATGGTCATTGTTTGTTGATTATGTATCTTGTTTGTTTTTGTTTTTTTTCAGCACATGTTATTTGATTTCTATGAGCGTGAAGAGCTTCATTTGATTGGATTTACATGAAAAAAGATCGATACTTGGAGATGGTTGATATCTGGAAAGTTTTCCCTAATGCAAAGTATCCAGATATTGACTTTAAGAAGAAATCGAGAGCTGCGAAAAGGACTGTGGAGGAAGATGACGATCGACTTAGCACTTTTGTTTCTGGTCTAAAGAAGAAAAGGAGGGGTGGGAAAGAAGTGGAAGATGAGCGTTTGAATTCTACTGCAAATGAACCAACTGCCAATCTTTCTAGGAGTGTGGATGGAGGAGGAGATGAGCAGTTAGGAGAAAATGTGGATTTGAATGCTAGTGGAAATGAAGAAGCTGCCAATCTTTCTAGCTTGCAGCCTATATATTCACCTGTTGTCCATGAAGCTAATGCAAATGAGACAACTGATTCTGAACCAGTTGTTCATCTTTCTGATCACACAATGGACTCTATTGTGAACATTGCTTGCCAATATATGGATGCTGATGCTTCAGGCAATGTTGATCCTCTCATAGAAGCATCCAGAAATGATGTTGAACCTTCCCCACACCCCCCTTGTGATCAAGATGCAGGTGAACTGTTGATTAATGTGGGTCGACGTCGTGAAGGAGAACAGTCAAATAATCTTGATATAACTGCAAGCGAAGGAGAAATCTTGATGGGTATATTAGCAGGAGCTGGAAATGTTGTGATGAGTCAAGGGGGTCCGGAGGTGACAAGTTTGCGGGAAGGAGGTGATGTAGATGCTGGGAATGTAAAAGACAAAACTGAAGAGAGAGTTGCCCCGGAGACTGAAAATTTACCTGAAAATGTACCGAATGTAGTTTTATAAATTTTGTACTTCATAATATTTTTTGAAGGTAATTTCTGACATTCTTTTTTCTTTTTTGCTTTTTCTGTGTTGTTTATTTTTATTGCAGAGATCTTTATTTCGATTCCGAATCCCTTTCAGTTTCGATTCCTTGAATGTATGTACAGTGACAAAATGTTTGCTATAGGGGTTACTGTAACAAAGTGTTTTGATATATATTTTCTTGTGTGATTTTTAGTTAGCACATGATGGGGCTAAGAAAGATGTAGCACATGATGGGGCTGAGAAAGATGCAGCACATGATGTGGCTGAGAATGCAGAGGTACTGTAATAGTTTTCAGCGATGGTTTCTGTGTTTTTCAGCGATGATATTTACCACATTTCAGCGATTTGGATATGGTGATTGATATATTTTCTTGTGTGACTTTAGTTTTTAATAGTTTTTAGCTATATCAATTGTGATGTAACAAAATGTTTTGATATATTTTCCTTGTGTGATTTTTAGTTAGCACATGATGGGGCTAAGAAAGATGTAGGACATGATGGGGCTGAGAAAGATGCAGCACATGATGTGGCTGAGAATCCAGAGGTACTTTAATAGTTTTCAGCGATGGTTTCTGTGTTTTTCAGCGATTAAATTTACCACATTTCAGCGATTTGGATATGGTGATTGATATATTTTCTTATGTGACTTTAGTTTTTAATAGTTTTTAGCTATATCAATTGTGATGTAAATAGAGGTATTTTCTCTAAATTACTCTAGTATGTGTATAGATGCATGCAAAAGATGTGCCAACCTTTTCTTTGGGCATATCCGAGAATGAGAATGTTGTAACAGATGAGAATACAGAGGTATGTTAATAGTTTTCAGCGATGATTTCTATGTTTTTCAGCGATGATTCATTTCATATTTCAGCGATGATTGATATATCATCTGTAATTTTCAGGAACAAGCTAAGACAGTTGATAGAGCTAAGACAATCGAGAAATTGAAGGAGAAGTATATGCCTCCTGGAGTGATGATGATTGATCTCCAGCCTATTGAAAAATGCAACAAGTTTACATTCATGGAGATGACTTATACCCGATTTAAAGAATATCCAGAATTTCAGGCGTCATATACATGTACTCCAGAAGAGTTGAATGTGGCTGTTTGGGCTATCATTACAAATATTCTAGGAAAGGTTGAAGCGAAGAACACGATTGTTTATGATGATAAAGAAATGAACTTGTCCAAGCTTGACATTGAAACACTGAGGGTTGATAGCGATATTGCGGATATTGTTATAAACTGTTACGCGAAAGTGATCAACCGTCGTGAATTCAAAAGAGCCAATGGGAAACCAATGCTGAAATATTGTTTTTCATCATTATTTGCTGTGAGTCTGATATATATATATATATACATATATATATATATATTTAACTTCTTTTTGATGCATGATGTGTTGTATCTTTTGAAACAGATATTTGCAGAGGCAGAGGTGGATGCAGATTTACCATTAAAAGATGGTGCAGAACTTGTTGATACATTCGTGAAAGATTTCAAGTTTTTTCCTGAAGAAATGATTGATGTGGTGTTGAATGCAGAGAGTGTAAGATACATTTTTGTTTTGATAATTTTGTTTATATTGTTGATCATTTTTAGATTCTAATTATATGTTTTCTCAATGTTCCAGTTCTTCTTCCCATATTGTCGACAAAACCATTGGGTTGCTTTTTCTGTTGATATGAGAAAGAGAAGAATTTTTTACTTCAACAGCAAGAATACTGAAGGCGGGTGGACAGCTGATTATAATGTTTTGAATAGGATATGGTATAACTTGAGGATGCTGGGAATTACACTGATGAAATCTGAAAAATGGTTTGCATCATATCGTATGCTTTTCTCGCCGTTGGCAGAGCAGAAAGATCAGCACAGCTGCGGTGTTTTTGTCATGTCATATATGGATTATTGGGAAGGATTAATTATGGATGACATGTTGGCAGAAATGAAGAACAAAAGGTATAATCTGGCAAAAAGAGCCAAGGTCTGCGCTGAAATATTGATGTCAGATGTCAATCAAAAGAAAGATTTTGTGCTAAGAGAAGTGAGTAGAGAGATGCAGTTGGTTGCCCAGCATAGTCAGTCATTTGAGGTAAAGAAACCAGCACCACCTAAGCCAAAAAATGGTCGGAAAAAGAAACAATGATGAATGAAGTGTTTTTTATGAATGAATGAACTGTTTTTTTTATGCGATGGATGACATCGCTTAAATGTAAATGTAATATTTTCGTCGCTGAAATGTACATTGTTTCATCTCTTAAATGTCTATTGTTTAATCGGTTATATATATTCGCACTTTTTGTGATCGCTTAAATGTACATCTCTTTATTCTTACATGGGCATTGTAAATTATGGAGTATTATTCTCTATTTGGCTGATTTGAAGCGATTCGGTCAGGTTGGGATAGCTGAAAAAGGAACTGATGTGGATCCTGAGGTTGGGATAGCTGAAAAAGGAACTGATGTGGATCCTGAACATGCTGAGCACATCAGACTTCTAAGGGAAAAAGTGCTACATGAGATAACGCGTAAGAACTGGCCAGTGCTGAGAAAGAATGCAAGACAGTACAGATTGATGAACAAGGCTGAGGCAGAGGAGTATCTGAAATATGATCTGGCACAAGATATGTCTTATTTAAAGGAAGCCCTGGAAAGAGACATGGTGTCCGCCATGATGGAGCGTTACAGAACTTCTTATCTCGAACTCCTCATGGAAATGGATCAGAAGGCCCTGGATTATTGGAACACAGGAAATAAAAAGAAGATCATGCATTATGATTACAAACTCAGAAGTCTAATCTGCAAACGTATAAAAGGAGCATGGGAACTGATGCTGGTGAGGATCACCAATCCACAATTTGTGAGAGATTACTTGAGGTTTGTACATAAACAGTTTGGCCAAAAGTAGAAGAAAACAGTTTGTGAAAACGTTTGTAGATGTGATTATCAATTTTTCAGCGATGGGCAAGAAGCATTTTAAGCGATGGTTATATATTCTTTTCAGCGATGTATATGTATTCTTTTTCAGCGATGTGTATATAGCATTTTTCAGCGATTTGTATATGAGCATTTTATGCGATTTTATGTATGTTTATGAGTTCTGAGTTGTGTTGTGATATGTTTCTCTTTTTATGAGTTTTCTGAAATTTCATATTTATACATTCATTTAAGTGAGTTCTGAGTTATGTTTGTACATGTGATTATCAGTGATGTCAAGAGCAATTTTTCAGCGATGTGTACATTGCATTTTAAGCGATGGTTTTATATGGTTTTCAGCGATAGAGAGCAAGCATTTTAAGCGATGGTGATAGATCGTCGTTTTTGATTTTATATGTATGTTTCTGAGTTCTGAGTTATGTTGACCGATGGACATCAAGCATTTTGTGATATGTTTATCTTTTTCTGAGTTTTCTGAAATTTCATATTTATACATTCATTTAAGCGACAAAATGTTTGTACATGTGAATATAGCATTTTAAGCGATGGTTCTATATTGTTTTCAGTGATAAACATTAAGCATTTTAAGCGATGCGTCTATGTTGTTTTCGGCGATGGAAGGAAATATATTTCATTTTTATGGAGTGGCCTAAATGAAATGGGCCTAAATAAAATTAAATGGGCCTCGGAAAATTTTTTAAACTGTGAGCCTTATAAAAGGAATCACATTCATTTCTCGAATCTTTATTTCTAAACCGTTTCTCAAAACCCTAATTTCTCAAAACCGTAATCGGAATCACCTTCATTTCTCAGAAATGTCGTCCAAAAGAAGATGCACGGAAGAGAGTTCCAGTCGCACTTCCGACTTGTTCACACAATGCTGGGAGATGTTCGGGAATTATCTGAAGGATACACATCCGACGTGTGACAATGCGCGCGGACTGAATGATTTAATAGAAAAAATGTTAAACGCTGGGTATGTGCCGAAGAAGCATCGAGATATTCTTATTGAAACACAGGTATTTCTTATTGAAATTACAACTGAGTTTAGAATGGTTTTAATGTTTTATGGTTTTATGGTTTTGGTGTTTAGAATGGTTTTAATGTTTAGAATGGTTTTGGTTGGAATTGTTTTGAACTGATTTATGGTTTTTAATGCTGTTTTGAACTGATTATGGTTGTTCTAGGGTTACGAATTGTTTCAGTGTTTATGTTTGAACTGTTTGAACTGATTATGGTTGTTCTAGGGTTATGAGTTGTTTGAGTGTTTTATGGTTGTTTTAGTTATTAATTGTTTTTTACTGATTATTGTTGTTTTAATGATTTTTTTTGAACTGATTATGGTTGTTTTTTAGTGATATGAATTGTTTTTGTACTGATTATGGTTATTTTAGTGATTGTTTTGAACTGATTATGGTTGTTTTTGTACTGATTATGGTTGTTTCAAAAAATTGTTTCAGTGCTATGAATTGCTTTGTATCTTATATTTACATCTTATATGTTAATAAGCTATCTTTCTTATATGTTGAAACACAAGAATTTCTGTTGAAAATTATAACTGAGTATCCTGATATTGAGGCTGCTGAAAAATCTTATAACATCATGTATCCCCACTTCGAAGCTCTGGATATTCATATTTGTGTCCTCCAAAATGAAGGCAGATCTAATGGTGTTGATGTGAACAGACGTTCATTTGATCCCACACAGCTGCGTGAAATGTCAAATCACTATCGCAGCGTTAAAGTCTCATTTGCAAATACTCCAGGGCAGTTGAGAGAACGCAAAAAGGCTTTTACAAATATGTGGGAAGATCTGATTCATAGGCTTAGGGCGATGCATCAAGCCATCTCTGATCCAGCTCATATCCCTGCTTTTTAATATGTTTTTGGAATGTTTTTGAATGACTCTTGAATTGTGGTGTTTTGGAATGACTTGTTTTTGTGAAGTTCTTGGATGTTTTTATGACTTTTTTGAATGGTGGTGTTGAATGTGTTTTATGACTTTGTGATTTAATGAAATGTTGAATGTTGAATGTTTGATTTATGGTTTGATTTATGGTGTTGAATGTTTTATGACTTTGAATGGATTTAACTGATTTAGTGTTATGAATTGTTTCAGTGATTATGGTTTTTATGATGTATCGCTGAAAAGTATATAGTGAACTCGCTTAAAAGAATAGTTGTTCATCGCTGAAAAGTTATAACATCTCTGCAAAGCGTATTCGCTTAAAGGAATCTCAATCATCGCTGAAAATAATAGTACAATCTCGATGAAATGAAGCACATACCATCGCTGAAAAGTATAATGTTCTATCGCTGAAAATAATGATACAAATTAATATGTTTTAATTAGGAATTAATAATTTCGTTAAAAATAGTATCTTAAAGAAAACAGTTGCACTTCATCGATAGTGTACCATTATTTTCAAGTCATCGCTGAAAATAATGGCACACTCTCGCTGAAATGAACTACATTCCATCGCTAAAAAGAATAACTATGCATCGCTGAAAATAATGATACAAATTAATATAATTTGTGTCAGTAATATGTTGTAATTAGGAATTAATAATTTCGTTAAAAATAAAAACATATGATGTATCGCTGAAAAGTACATAGTGAAATCGCTTAAAGAGTAGATCATTCATCGCTGAAAAGAGTACGTATACATCGCTGAAAAGATATAATATCTCTGCAAAGTGTAGTATCTCGACGAAAACAATTGCACTTCATCGAGAGTGTACCATTATTTTTCAAAAGTCATCGCTGAAAATAATGAGGCACGCTCGCTGAAATGAAGGTCTTTTCATCGCTGAAAAGAATAATGTTGTATCTCTGAAAATAATGATACAAATTAATATAATTTGTGTCAGTAATATGTTGTAATTAGGAATTAATAATTTCGTTAAAAATAAAAACATATGATGCATCCTGCATTCTGCATCGCTGAAAAGATATAATATCTTTGCAAAGTGTATTAGTTGCACATCTCGGGGAAAGGAATTTGAAGTCATCGCTGAAAATAATGTGACATTCTCGCTGAAATGAATGGAATTCCATCGCTGAAAAGAATAAAGTTCTATCGCTGACAATAATGGTACATTCTCGATGAAATGAAGCATGGTGATGTATCGCTGAAAAGAATAATGTTTTAATTAGGAATTAATAATTTCGTTAAAAATAAAAACATATGATGTATTGCTGAAAAGAAAATAATTTGTGTAACACGTTTTAGTGAATTTTAGTGATTTTTTCTGTTGTAAGATATTTTAGGATACAAATCCGTTTAAGATATGCAGTAAATCCATTAAAGATACGTACTAATCCGTTAATTTTGTAATTAATAAAACCGTTCCATATTTTAATTGGACAACTTTACCCTTTTGCATTTACAACCCTTGGATTTTAATTGGACGATCAAGATTTTCGCCTTGATGTGCTGCGGATTTGTTCAATCGCACCATAACCGGACCCCTGCTTTATGTAGACCTATTTTTTCCGCTGTATATATGTAGATCTTTTTTTTTGAATGAGCCATTAAAGGCTTGGAAATGAGTGGTGGGAGCTCATGCCACACAAATTATAAAGGAAACAAGGGGATGGATAGGGTGCCGGGTGGGGATTCGAACCCCTAACCTATAGGTTGGGAGTCGGGGGACTTGCCCAACCCCATTTAGATCTATTTGATTGTTTAAATTATAATTTAATTAAATGTTTGAATTAACTATTATTAAAAAATATTATACAGTTTAATAAAAATAGCATATCTTAAATAATTGTTTGAACATATTAATTGAGACATAAAATTATTAATCATCTTATAGTTCCCGTAGAAGTAGAAGTTATGGGCAATGATTATTAATTAAAGATAAGAATAAAGTGCATATAAATTTTTTTCAACTTTAGTTAGGATTTAATGATATCTTTTAGAATTTCTAATTTCAAAAATAATTATTTTATATTATATTTTATTTTCAAAAGTATTCCAAGACGATGAATACATCCTAACCTTTATTTAATGGATATTTTATTTAATGAGTATAATTTATTCTAAAAATTCCAATTCAATGAATACATGCTATTCTTTATTAATTAATTATGTATTTAACTATTGTATTTCCTTTTATCAAGATTTAATTGATATATACAGAATTTCTAATTTTGAAAATAATTATTTTATGGTTTTATTTTTAAACTCTTAAATTTAAATTTAAATTATATTTGAAATTTTTATTTAAAATTCATAAAAAAATTAATCTAATGAATTGTGCATATCAATATTACACACACTTACCAAACCCAGTTTGACTGAGTGGTATTAGGCTCTGAAAACTTAAGAAAATTAAAGTTCTCGGGTTCAAAAATTTGTGTATACTGCTTTGGGATAGACAACCCAGAGATGCCCACTAGATCTTCGAAATATTAGTCCTGCGCCTAATTTTTGCCCAAGGATATCCGGTATACCAAAAAAAAAAAATATATACACACTTGAAAGCTCAATTAAATAATTGATAGTATTATATTGTGGGAGTTATATATAAATACCTTTGTTAAAATATCAAACTTACAACAATGTCCTTACTTTCAATTTTAGAAATAATATCAATATGATGTTTTAGCAAACAACAAAAAATAATTAAACATAATTTTTTTAATTCAAAAAAATATTTTTACATAATTTATTATTCCTATATGATAATTATTAGTACTTTTTAGCTGAATAATTATTCATTAATTTACCTATATTGTTTAATTTAAATAAATAAATTTAAAAATATAATTTAAATAAATATTAAAATTTTTGAGTGATCCCTTTTATAATTTTAAATGAAAATACTTATAAACTTTGAGGTAAACCCTTTTAATTATAATTTTTTACAAATAAAATAGTTTTATAACTTAAAAGGGTATAAAAGGTAATTTAATAAAATATAATACAAAGATTCCCAATAATCCGGGTTTAGGATGGGAATCACATTCCAATCAAAAGCCCTAACATTCCCATCGTAAAGGTAATCTTAAATTACTAACTCAAACATTTCCTCCAACCAAACGTGAGAATGCTAGATGTCTTACCAAGATTCTCAATGGGAATCTCACATTCCCTCTAACCAAGTGCCCCCTTAGGATTTTTGGCCAGTAGATGAAAATTGAGTGTGTATTATAGCGAATAATGGCCTGACAATCTAATGGGATGTTTTATTTGCATTCCACGTGTTAACTATAATATGTTCTGGAATAGTTTGTTATGTTATTTGATATAATATAATTTTATATTAGAAGGAAGTTATAAAACATTAATTTTATATGGGACATGCTTTTGAAAGTAATGTTCATTCAAGTAAGCAAATGGTTGGATTTTTCGTTTTAAATCAATGCGTATGATAATGAGATCATTGGAATGTTTGACTGGCGATCATCTTCAATGAAATTGAAATTCCAATGAGATAATCGGGGGTGTTCGATTGGCTATCATCTTAAAAAAGAATAACAAATTGAAGATCATGTAATATAATATTTTAACGGTTTTAATTTTAATAACATACAATTTTGTGCTTATCTTTTCAATTATTTTTAATATTGAAATGATGAGGAGAATAGGACTAATTTTTTTTCTATTTTATAATGTTTAAAACTTTACATCCCGCGCAACGCGCGGACGGGTACATTAGTTCTGAGAGAGTGGGAAAAAATGTCTTGGATGGTGAAGCATTGACTAACAGTACATTGGTTCCGATGAGAGTGGGAAAAATGTCTTGGAAGGTGAAGCATTGACTGGCAGTATATTGGTTCCGAAGAGAGTGGGAAAATGTCTTGGAGGGTGAAATATTGACTGTCAGTACATTACTTCCGACAATAATGTGAAAAAATATATTGGAGGGTGAAGTATTGACTGATATTACATTGGTTCGGACAAGAATGAGAAAAATGTCCAGTGGGTGAAGTATTGACTGACAGTACGTTGGTTCCGACAATAATGGGGAAAAATATCTCGAGGGGTAAAGTATTGACTCGAGAAAGCAATGGACAAAAAGTGTTTATTTCACGAATGAGTTTGACCTCATGTGATTATAGAATACCATTTAAATTTTCTAGACGTCAATTTCCACTAATTGTTTGTTATGCCATGACTAACAAAAAGAGCCAAAGGTCAATCTCTAAAGCATGTTAGAGTGTTACTGAAGATCCAGTTTTTAAATTTAGGCGTGCATATAATGTAAACATTTTACAGTAAATGCCCCAAAAATAAGAATAACAAATTGATGAAGTTCATGTAATATAAAATTTGAGTGGTTTTATTTTTAATAACATACAATTTTGTGTTTATTTCTTTCATTATCTTTAACTTCGAAATAGTGAGCAGAATAATATTTTTTATTTTCTATTTTAATTTTTTTTTTTAATTTTACACCCATGCACATCGCGCAGATGGGTGTGCTAGCACAAAATTGGTAATTATTTTAAATTTATGTGACGAAATAATAATAATAATAATAATAATAATAATAATAATAATAATAATAATAATAATAATAATAATAATGAAATTAAATTTACATATAAATATAACACTCCGTATAATTTTTAAATAAAAATTCAAAATAAAATAAAATAAAATAAAATAATTAATAAATAGTTATTCAAATTTTCTCACAATTTAAACTTTTTAGAAATAAACATGAGTCCGAATTAAATTGACTTATAAGTATTAAGTTATATTTTGTCATAAATTATTTAAGCTCATATTAATTGATTATGATTATTTAGTCAAAATTTAATATAAATTATAGAATTAAAATTAAGAATACTCAACCAATTAATTTATGCAAATCAAGCCGAACCGTTTTATTAATAAATTGTCTAATTAAAAGATGTGAATTATTTTAAGTTAATAATTTTATTGGAAAGGATACGATTTAGTAATAAGGGATAGATTAAATTGTATGATTAACTCCCCATAACTTGAATAAAATACTTAACAAATTATATTATAAAATTAATGAGGGACCGAAATATAACTAATGAAATTGTCCAGATTAAGGGATTTGGAATATTAAATCATTTTGCTAACAGCGGAAAATTAATAGATAATTTAATCCATTAAATCCGTTAATTTGAATTATAAGTGTAAAAGTGTTTTAGAGTTAAATTAAATCCTTACAATTAAAATATTCGACCCATTTAATTATCGAAAATTGTCCGACTTTTAGTTAATTATGATCCCGAATTGGAGAATGTGGAATTTTGGATTACTCGACTAACGGTAACGGTTTATTAATTAAGTTAAGTCCACAATTTAAAATAACTAGTTAATTAAGTCCATAAGCTAGTAATTTATAAGCTAGTAATTTAATTTGTGCCACAATTATTAAGTTTCATAGTCCAATTAACTAGGTCCAATCCAATAAATAGAATGAATTATTACCAAACCCAATGGGAAGCCCAAACCTCAAGCCCAAGAAGACAAACCCTAACCCTAAAAATTTTGCCCAGCCGCCTTCCGGCGCCGCCCTCACTGCCGGCGGGGCGCCGGCGAGTCGCCGGCCACCCACCACTCCACCGGATTTCTCATTCTATCTCCGGCATCCATTCCGGCATCGCCATCACCACCGCAAGACCATCTCTCACCACCAAGCCACCATCACAGCCTCCTCGCCCGGCCTCGCCATCGCCGCCCCGGCCTCCTGCCGCCCTTCGCCGCCACCGCGGCCACAGCCACCGAGATCCGCCATCTCCACCACCTCCATGGATCGGTCAACACCATCTCCCTCCCGCGGTCGCTCGTGTCGCCACCACAACCATCTCCGAGCCACCATCACCGCGCCTCCATCCTCCACCACCACATCCACTCCTCAGATTCACAACAAAACCAGCAAAACCAAACCACAAACAGGAAATAAAAAAAAAAAGAAAAGAAAAGAAGAAAGGCGAGGAGACGAGTAGAGAGAGAAGAAGGAGAAGAGGAAGAAGGCTGAGCCGCCACTGCCACCGCCGTTCGCTCTGTTTCCGGCTGCTTCTTCAACGCCGGCGAAATGGATGGAGGAAGAAGACAAAATCTGAAAAAAGAGAAAAGAGGGGGATGGCGTGCAGATAAGGCTGAAAAGTGAGGAGCAGTCTGTTCTGCAAGGAAAAAGGGATGAGAAAAATTATTACCAAATAGGGAAGTTGACTCAGACAATTGGTAAAGGAAAAAGGAGCATGTAGCGAGTAAATGGAAAATGGGAAAGGAGGGTTCAGCATTTCTATGGGAAAACTTGAAGAAAAATTAAATGCACATTGGTGGTATCTACTGGATATTAAAAAAATAATAATAAAAAAAATAAAAAAATATATAAATAAATAAATTAGATAAAATAAAATACGTGTAGGGGTATCTACTTGTCTATAAATACCCACTTCTTTCTCCCCATTTCCATGCCAATTCCAACCCTTATTTTCCCCGTTTCTCTCTTAGTACTCCTGTTTGTGGTATTTCTTTGTTTCTATTATTTCATTATCTAGTTTTTGCTTAGTTTAATTTAGCGCTTGTTGATAAGTAGCATTATTGGAGATATTTTAGCGGTTGGGTTTCGAGCGAGATTTTTGCTGCAAGCCGAGGAATTTTAGAGCTCAGTAAGAATTAGTACAGAGAGCTAGTCCGTGAGAGTACTCTGGTAAAATTTATTAAGTTGGAAATTTATGGTTATTATTTCTATTTAAATATCATTATAGCAAATGATGTTAATTATTATAATTTTTGATAGTCAAATAGTTGTAAAGGGATATCTGCTCGTAGGCCGTGCGTGTGTCGTATCCATTCCATCCACGGTGACTGTAAGTAGATTTTTACTCTTTGGAGTAAGCCCAAAATTATTTTAGCTAAAGCATAATTTTTAAATACCATTTTCTTATTTTAAATTATGCTTATAGCTCCCTACTGCTTTTGGATTATTGGTATGCCATTTTACTGTGCTTTACAATACTTGCAATTATTCTCAATGTCCTATGGATTTTTGAGCGCGCATTGTTACGGGGTTGGGTCCAAGTTTTGGGTCGCTGCTGCCACCTCCGCCGTTTGCTTGTGTTACACGACTTACGGGGACAGATGTTAATCCTCCGCCGTTTGCCTGTAATACACGACTTACGGGGACTGATGGAAATCAGCCCGATGCCATTTCTCGATTCAATGTGGTCCGAGGAAATTTCTTACCTCCACCACAACCCTTGAATGTATGTGAGATTTGGGCCCTACAACAGGGAACCTGCACATCATGTTGGCTGAGAAATTTATTTCTTGGTAACGCATAGTGTCATATTGTCTCTTCCCGGGATTAGATTTATATGGATTTTGTCTGTGCTTAAATTAATTCTCGTTTTAGCATACCATTACCATAACTGTTGTCTTTAAATTATTTCTGCAACCCGATCTCCTCCGGGAGTAAGGGTCTACTTACTCAGCGATTGTTTTCGCTGACTCTACACTTGTCACCATTTCCTTTCAGAATTGAGATCTGCAAAGCATCATCTGCACGGGCACGATTTGGGGTATTATTTATGAAAATGTATATTTTAAAACCCCCTTTTTGCGATAAAAAGCTGTTACTTGGCATAGATAGTGTTTTATCGAGCATAAACAAAATATTTGGGTTTTATCCCATTTATGAAAATATGGTGCCCTGCTGTTTTAAACAATGCATTATGCGTTTAACAGTATTTTTGAGTATGAAATAGACAACCCCTTTTTATGAAATAAAACTTCCATGGATTTACTCCATTATTGTCATTGCGCGCTTTGAGGAATGCAGTCCTCCATTTGGTTACGCTATACCAAACATTTTTATTAAGCTTATTTTATACTTCTCATAGTATATAAGCTTCTTTGTGAATTATATGCTAGCTTGTCCGGAACGTGGTTAGCATATACATTCAATTCTGTTTTTCTGCAATTATTTATGCTAGCCTTAGCGTATTTCGGGCAGTTCGGAATACGTGGCGGTAGCACCCCACCCATTGTTCCCGCTCTTTTGTTCCGCTGCATCTTTAGGGAAAATGAGGGTGTTACAGTTTGGTATCAGAGCATTTTGCTCTTGGAGTTGTGCATCTGTAATTTTTAAAATTCATGCACCAAAAAAAATTATTTTTAAAGCCAGGTGGCTATGCAAGTCGTGTATTTAAATTATTAATTTTACACGAAAAGTATTTGGAAGCATTCAGATTAGTGCATGTAAATTATTGTAATTTTTGCACAAGAAATATTTTTGAAGAGCCATTTTTGCTCTAAGAAGTAGTGCATTTAAATTATTGAAATTTTTGCACGAAATATTTTGAAAAGACTATGCCAAGTATTTTTAAAAGTTAAATTTGGGGATGGGAACACACACACATATGCATATAGGCACGAGCAGAATTTTGGTTTATTACAAGTATATTATTGACAAGAATTTTCCAAGGTATCGGACTCCGAGCTAGAGTCTCTCTCCGATTATCTTATGACTGCTTTGCCTTAGTATCTACCTTTAGACGTGTTTTGGATAATCTACTAGTATTGCACTAGTTCCATGGCTTCTCAGTTCAGTTGCCTTATTACGTAAGATGATGCCTACAATAGGTGACGATATTCACAATTACTTTTATTTTTACCATTTGAAAGGTATGGGAACGTTACCCCAGAGTTGTACCTACCAAGTGGTAACAGGGTATTGAAATGGTCTATGACCCTTCCTCGATCTATATAAGGAATCGTCGTATCACAAATTACTTTATGCGTTAGTGCGATTTGCGTTCTTGCCTTAGTCAACATAAGGTTATGCCTTGGACTTATAAGCGCACAAATTATATGTTAGCACGATGATCATGCGGATGACTAGGAATAAGAATTTCCTAAATACTATATGGTCTTAAAGATAAGACGCAAGTGCTACGAAAGAGCACCAAAAGATTTTAAACTCACAACGAATTTTATAAAATATTTACGAATTCCCCTCAAATCCATATGCCAATTTGACAAGGACAGTTGAACATTTTCTTGGAAATATTCTTAAAGGGATTATTACCAACAATCGTGCGCTTAAAGGATAACCCAAATCATTCCTCCTATTCCTTTGAGCCTTATAAATTTTGAATTCGATCTCTGGAGGAGAATGCACTTAAGGGTTGATTGAGATAGAAGGCCGGTAGTGAGAATACTTCTCCCACTCGCCCTTCGTATAATTTTTGTCTACCTCGATAGTTGTCCCAAATATGTTGTTCCTATAGTTTTCCCTTGATAAGGACACAAGAGCCCATAACAACAATTTCATCCCCTTTTCGAGAAAGCGTATGAATTATTAAGGACTAGGGTTCTGATAAAGGACGGTGAAATTTTCCACCCGAAAAATTTTAAAATTTCATAATCACGAAATTATTGGGAGAATAATAAAATTTTTGATAAATGATAAATTAAGAGCAAATGAAATTCTCTTAAGACTACGATAATGTTTCAGATGCCACCACGAGGACGCCCAGGAAAACGTCCGGCCGACCCCCTATATGCATCTGATCCCATGGAGGATAGGCGAGAAGCTATAGAGGGACAACAAGCTCGATTGGAACAAGTGATGTTAACTATTGGTACCGCAGTAGAGCGGCAACTGGCAAGGGACGAAATACGAGGGGAACCACCCACAGATTTCATCAAGGCTGTACATGAGTATCAACCCACGAGCTATACCGGACAAGAGGACCCGGATGAGCTAGAAGGGTGGATCGAGAGATTCGACAAACTGCTAGAGGCGGTACGGAGCCCCAAGGAAAGGAAAGTGGAGGTGGCTACATTCTTCCTGGAAGGCCAGGCAAACACCTGGTGGCGAAACCACGAGAATCGAGACATTGGTTGGCCAGAGTTTAAGGAAAGCCTGCGGGCGAGATTTTGCCCAACTAGTGTAAAGAACGCTAAGTATGAGGAGTTCGTCACCTTAACACAAGGCAATTTCTCTGTCCATGAGTACTACAAAAGGTTCAATGAGCTCCTCCGCTTCGCTCCAGGGTTAGTGAACACCGAACATTCCCAGGCCCAAAAATTCGAACTCGGACTGAACCGAGAGATTCGAGAAGGGTTAGGTGGGAAACAATTCTTTAGCCTACAGAAGCTATATGATCGGGCGATGACAGTTGAGCGCGTCCGGAAGCATAAACGGGGAAAAGAGCAAATCGAGCAAACCTCTAAAACCCATAAGGAGGGGCGCATCAAGAGGAACCCGGACAACGGAAACCAGAACCAGCATCGCAACTTTGACGGCCCTAATCAAAAAAATAATGACCATCCCCCAATGGCCGCACGCTGCCCAAAGTGCGGCAGGAAGCATTGGATGCAGACATGCCCGCAAGATGGAGAGTGCTTCAGATGTGGCCTCGAAGGGCATAGGATCAAAGAATGCGGCATCCGAATTGACCCTAATAAGTTGCGAAATGATTTAAAAGGAGACCATCGCTTTCAAACAGAAGCATTCCTGAATAGAAAGCCGAGGAACCCCGCCGCCTGCGGTAAGAAGTAATCAAGGAATGTTGCATAAGGACAACTTGGGCAATCCTTGAGAAGGATAAAAAGGGGAGCTCGGGCACACTCGTTGGAGGACATTTTGACTTTTGCTTTGGGAATGTAGCCCCTAATATATCGGTTTAGATTATATAATTCCTCTCTAAGAACATCGATCAATCGGGCATGGTAAAATGATATGCAAGTGGAGCGATCATACCCCAACTTTTGAACTAAGTAATGCGCTTGATATGTATAACCAAGGCATTCCCTTTTGTTGCGAAGCATTTTAAGATTCCGCCTAAATGATAATCCCTGATGTAATACTTAAAATTTCTTTTGCTTTGGAAGGATTTGTTTGACCTATAACCAAATGTTTAGATTGTCTGCCATGCCTAAGTAAAAATATGGAACCATCAAGAGCAAAGTTTATCTCAAGGTCAGTAAATTATTATATCCAATAAAACATCTACTTATCAAATTTGGTAGAGAATGCTTAACTGGGCAGCGCCATCATCATTTATCTAAACCATGTTCAAATATACCTTATTAGATAACTAAGCAATTTCTCCAAAGAGCAACGTTACCAACAAGGAAGAGTGAGATTTACTAAGGATTATGGAATACTCAAAAGAAGACTACCAATTTAACTGAGTCATTGGAAACCGGAAAACGGGAATAAGATAACATATTAATAGGTTTTTGTCCTAGACTTATCCCGGATACCATTAGGATATGATTAAAAAAAAAAAGTTGTAACTAAAGGAGTTAGCACGGATATTAAGGATAAATATCCGTGGCCGTTTGAAGAGAATCATATAACCCATTGAAAGTTTTCCAAATAAATAAATAAATAAATAAATAAATAAATAAAAATAAAATAAATAAATAAATAAAGGTAATAGGAGATATACATCTAAATTACTATTAGTTTTGTCGTGAGGCTTCGAGGGCGAAGCCTTATTTTAAGGAGGGTAGACTATAACACTCCGTATAATTTTTAAATAAAAATTCAAAATAAAATAAAATAAAATAAAATAATTAATAAATAGTTATTCAAATTTTCTCACAATTTAAACTTTTTAGAAATAAACATGAGTCCGAATTAAATTGACTTATAAGTATTAAGTTATATTTTGTCATAAATTATTTAAGCTCATATTAATTGATTATGATTATTTAGTCAAAATTTAATATAAATTATAGAATTAAAATTAAGAATACTCAACCAATTAATTTATGCAAATCAAGCCGAACCGTTTTATTAATAAATTGTCTAATTAAAAGATGTGAATTATTTTAAGTTAATAATTTTATTGGAAAGGATACGATTTAGTAATAAGGGATAGATTAAATTGTATGATTAACTCCCCATAACTTGAATAAAATACTTAACAAATTATATTATAAAATTAATGAGGGACCGAAATATAACTAATGAAATTGTCCAGATTAAGGGATTTGGAATATTAAATCATTTTGCTAACAGCGGAAAATTAATAGATAATTTAATCCATTAAATCCGTTAATTTGAATTATAAGTGTAAAAGTGTTTTAGAGTTAAATTAAATCCTTACAATTAAAATATTCGACCCATTTAATTATCGAAAATTGTCCGACTTTTAGTTAATTATGATCCCGAATTGGAGAATGTGGAATTTTGGATTACTCGACTAACGGTAACGGTTTATTAATTAAGTTAAGTCCACAATTTAAAATAACTAGTTAATTAAGTCCATAAGCTAGTAATTTATAAGCTAGTAATTTAATTTGTGCCACAATTATTAAGTTTCATAGTCCAATTAACTAGGTCCAATCCAATAAATAGAATGAATTATGACCAAACCCAATGGGAAGCCCAAACCTCAAGCCCAAGAAGACAAACCCTAACCCTAAAAATTTTGCCCAGCCGCCTTCCGGCGCCGCCCTCACCGCCGGCGGGGCGCCGGCGAGTCGCCGACCACCCACCACTCCACCGGATTTCTCATTCTATCTCCGGCATCCATTCCGGCATCGCCATCACCACCGCAAGACCATCTCTCACCACCAAGCCACCATCACAGCCTCCTCGCCCGGCCTCGCCATCGCCGCCCCGGCCTCCTGCCGCCCTTCGCCGCCACCGCGGCCACAGCCACCGAGATCTGCCATCTCCACCACTTCCATGGATCGGTCAACACCATCTCCCTCCCGCGGCCGCTCGTGTCGCCACCACAACCATCGCCGAGCCACCATCACCGCGCCTCCATCCTCCACCACCACATCCACTCCTCAGATTCACAACAAAACCAGCAAAACCAAACCACAAACAGGAAATAAAAAAAAAAAAAGAAAAGAAGAAAGGCGAGGAGACGAGTAGAGAGAGAAGAAGGAGAAGAGGAAGAAGGCTGAGCCGCCACTGCCACCGCCGTTCGCTCTGTTTCCGGCTGCTTCTTCAACGCCGGCGAAATGGATGGAGGAAGAAGACAAAATCTGAAAAAAGAGAAAAGAGGGGGATGGCGTGCAGATAAGGCTGAAAAGTGAGGAGCAGTCTGTTCTGCAAGGAAAAAGGGATGAGACAAATTATTACCAAACAGGGAAGTTGACTCAGACAATTGGTAAAGGAAAAAGGAGCATGTAGCGAGTAAATGGAAAATGGGAAAGGAGGGTTCAGCATTTCTATGGGAAAACTTGAAGAAAAATTAAATGCACATTGGTGGTATCTACTGGATATTAAAAAAATAATAATAAAAAAAATAAAAAAATATATAAATAAATAAATTAGATAAAATAAAATACGTGTAGGGGTATCTACTTGTCTATAAATACCCACTTCTTTCTCCCCATTTCCATGCCAATTCCAACCCTTATTTTCCCCGTTTCTCTCTTAGTACTCTTGTTTGTGGTATTTCTTTGTTTCTATTATTTCATTATCTAGTTTTTGCTTAGTTTAATTTAGCGCTTGTTGATAAGTAGCATTATTGGAGATATTTTAGCGGTTGGGTTTCGAGCGAGATTTTTGCTGCAAGCCGAGGAATTTTAGAGCTCAGTAAGAATTAGTACAGAGAGCTAGTCCGTGAGAGTACTCTGGTAAAATTTATTAAGTTGGAAATTTATGGTTATTATTTCTATTTAAATATCATTATAGCAAATGATGTTAATTATTATAATTTTTGATAGTCAAATAGCTGTAAAGGGATATCTGCTCGTAGGTCGTGCGTGTGTCGTGTCCATTCCATCCACGGTGACTGTAAGTAGATTTTTACTCTTTGGAGTAAGCCCAAAATTATTTTAGCTAAAGCATAATTTTTAAATACCATTTTCTTATTTTAAATTATGCTTATAGCTCCCTACTGCTTTTGGATTATTGGTATGCCATTTTACTGTGCTTTACAATACTTGCAATTATTCTCAATGTCCTATGGATTTTTGAGCGCGCATTGTTACGGGGTTGGGTCCAAGTTTTGGGTCGCTGCTGCCACCTCCGCCATTTGCTTGTGTTACACGACTTACGGGGACAGATGTTAATCCTCCGCCGTTTGCCTGTAATACACGACTTACGGGGACTGATGGAAATCAGCCCGATGCCATTTCTCGATTCAATGTGGTCCGAGGAAATTTCTTACCTCCACCACAACCCTTGAATGTATGTGAGATTTGGGCCCTACAACAGGGAACCTGCACATCATGTTGGCTGAGAAATTTATTTCTTGGTAACGCATAGTGTCATATTGTCTCTTCCCGGGATTAGATTTATATGGATTTTGTCTGTGCTTAAATTAATTCTCGTTTTAGCATACCATTACCATAACTGTTGTCTTTAAATTATTTCTGCAACCCGATCTCCTCCGGGAGTAAGGGTCTACTTACTCAGCGATTGTTTTCGCTGACTCTACACTTGTCACCATTTCCTTTCAGGTTTGAGATCTGCAAAGCATCATCTGCACGGGCACGATTTGGGGTATTATTTATGAAAATGTATATTTTAAAACCCCCTTTTTGCGATAAAAAGCTGTTACTTGGCATAGATAGTGATTTATCGAGCATAAACAAAATATTTGGGTTTTATCCCATTTATGAAAATATGGTGCCCTGCTGTTTTAAACAATGCATTATGCGTTTAACAGTATTTTTGAGTATGAAATAGACAACCCCTTTTTATGAAATAAAACTTCCATGGATTTACTCCATTATTGTTATTGCGCGCTTTGAGGAATGCAGTCCTCCATTTGGTTACGCTATACCAAACATTTTTATTAAGCTTATTTTATACTTCTCATAGTATATAAGCTTCTTTGTGAATTATATGCTAGCTTGTCCGGAACGTGGTTAGCATATACATTCAATTCTGTTTTTCTGCAATTATTTATGCTAGCCTTAGCGTATTTCGGGCAGTTCGGAATACGTGGCGGTAGCACCCCACCCATTGTTCCCGCTCTTTTGTTCCGCTGCATCTTTAGGGAAAATGAGGGTGTTACAATAAATTTATTATATTATATATTGTTAAAATTTACTCCCTCCGTCCCACTACACTTGTCCTGTTTGACTTTTTTACACTGTTCATTGTTCAGCTTTGACTCAATTTAATTGCAAGTATATATTTAGCAAAAAATAGTCGAGATGGGTCTTGTTAGAATCGTATGATCACGTAGTTTTATAATATATATTTTGTATAATTTTTCATTTTGTATATTTTGAGATATTAACAGATAAAAAAGTGCATTGGATTGTGTGCAAAAGTGAAACAGGACAAGTTAAATGGGACGGAGGGAGTATATCATTAGGGTAAAGGGTGAATTGTGTTATATGAGATATCATTGGGCCTCTGCAACTATTTTAAGAAATTCCTTTGTTTCTATTCAGCTGTGATGTTTCATAACTTCTCTTGGTGATCTTTGGAAAAGTGTCGGCATTACATCTCTAATGATAGAGTATTGGAGGGTGAATGATTGACTCGCAAAAAAATGGGAAAAATATCCTGGAGGGTGAAGCATTGACTGTCAGTACATTGGTTCCGACAAGAGTGAGAAAAAATGTCTCGGAGGGTGAAGTATTGACTGACAATACATTGGTTCAGACAATAATGGGAGAAAATGTCCCGGGGGTGAAGTATTGACTGGCAGTACATTGGCCCCGACAAGAATGAGAAAAATGTCCTGGGGTGAAGAATTAACTCACAAAAGTAGTGGAGGATGAGTGATTATTCCAGAATTGAGTTTGAAATCATCTGATCATAGAATACCGCTTAAATTTTCATAAGGCCTCTGCACCTATTTTGAGAAATCCATTTGTTCATATTCAGCTATCATGTTTCATATCTTCTTCTGATGATTTGTGAACAATTGTTGGCAGTACATATCTAAGGATAGAGTATTGGAGGGTGAAGTATTGACTCGCGAAAAAATGGAAAAAAATTTATGGAGGGTGAAGCATTGACTGAAAGTACATTGGATCTAACGAGAGTGGGAAAAATGTCGTGAAGTATTGACTGGCAGTACATTGGTTCCGACAAGAATGGAAAAAATGTCCCGGGGTAAAGTATTGACTAGAAGTACATTGGTTCCGATAATAGTGTGAAAAATATCTTGAATGGTGAAATATTGACTGGCATTACATTGGTTCCGACAAGAATGGAAAAAATATCCCGGGGGGTGAAGTATTGACTGGCAATACATTAGTTCCGACAATAGTGTTTAAAAATGTCTTGGAGGGTGAAGTATAGACTGGCATTACATTGGTTCCGAAAAGAATGGAAAAAAATGTCCCCGGTGGGTGAAGTATCGACTGACAGTACATTGGTTCCCACAATAGTGAAAAATGTCTTGGAGGGTGAAGTATTGACTGGCAGTACATTGGTTCCGACAATAATATAAAAAAATGTCTTGAATGGTGAAGTATTGACTGACATTACATTGCTTCTTGAATTAAGCATATTCAGTATGTTGATTAATATTAAAGATCGAGTGAACAATTTATAATATTTTCATTACTTATAGGACCATTGATGCAAATTTTATTTTATGTTTTATAGAATTCAAATAATACATAAACTTTTACTAAATTGTTTTGTGTGTAATACGAACGTCCGATTTTTTTTTTTTTTTGTAGAATTAACAGTCGTTGTGACGGCGAATCGATGCATGACGTTTTGTTTACACAATTAAATATCAAAATTGTAACACTTTTTGTTTATAGTATTAACATATAAATCATAACATTATTGTAGTAGTTAATAATAATATTCATTCAATCAAATTTTGTTTACATCGACGCGCATCGCGCGGACGGGTTATACTAGTATTTTATGTGAGAGGAACATTCTAGCAGATCATTGGGCGAGATTGGGAGCAGCAGGCGGAAGCAAGATTGAAAAAATGGCCTGATGAATCACGAAGGAGACCACGATCTCTGGCCAAAAGAAGACCCTGAAGGAGACCCGCAAGCTCAACGTGAGCCACTGATATGCGACCCAAGTATCCAGAGACGACACCAAGAAAATGGCCTGATGAATCACGAAGCACCGCGCGGAACCCGGCCCTACCACAACTTTCCAAGAGAGACCCGTCCGAATGGAGAAGGAACTCGGAAGAGATGCCTGCATTCTAGCAGACAAGCCTGGGCGGCGCTGGCCGCATAGCAGCAGAAGGATTGGCAGCTTGGAGCTCACCCTGTAGATATTCAATTTGCCGAGTAATTGAATTAATTGCATTAGTTGTACCCTGGAACAACCTACTATTTCTGTTACACCAAATTATCCAAATTGCTGCAACGAAAAGTAGACCATAACAACGAAACATAGTTGATAACCAACCACATATTAAAGGTATATCCAATATGCACAGATCAGTAGGAATATCTATATTGAGAGCCGCCTAAATAGGTTGCACCCATCTGCAATAAAAGAAACAATGAGGCCAGTCCTCCTCATCAATGCCGCATATATTACAAAGGGGAGAAGTGGCAAGGTTACGATGAAAACGGAGAGCATTACAAGGGACAACAGCCTTTGCTATGAGCCATAAGAGCACACCAGGAATTGCTTTTGCCATAACTAATTCCAACTTGTAGTCGAATCACGGCTTGCCACAAGAAAATGATTACCAGCTTTGGCAGTGTAAATGCCATTCAATGCACCATTCCAACACCACCCATCCTTACAGTCATCATGCAAACAAGGAGGAGGGGTTTCCAAAATTTGATTTTTAATGTGATCAGGCATTATAATGTACAGGGAGCCAAGATTCCATGAATGATCCATAATGATATCTTTAAGCTTGAGTTCAGTATCACATGTATGGATGAAAGGAACTTGAGGTACCAAGGGGGAACCATGGAGCCACGGGGCATGCCAAAGAGAGCAATTTCCACTGCCTAGACGAAATGCAAAACCCCCAGCCAATCTTAAATAAGCTTTCTGCAAGCTTTGCCATGTGAAGGATCCCTGCGGCCGAAGAGTAGGACAATCAGCACCCCTAATCCAGTAGCGCGCCCGAATCTCATGAACCCAAAGTTTATCTTTACAAGTAGCTAAATCAAAAACAAGTTTGCCAAGCAAAGCCACATTAGCATGTCTAGCTTTGCGAATGCCAAACCCACCAGAAGCCCTAGGGACCGCGACATCCGACCACTTAACTAAGTGAAGACCTTTGCCTCGACGATCCTTCCAAATGAAAGTCCAAAGCCGCCTATCAATATTATTACAAACCGCTTCAGGTATCCACGCCAATTGCATACAGTACGTTGGAATGGAGGCTAACACATGTCTAGCCAAAGTTAAACGTCCAGCTTTATTCAAAAGCCGCACACTCCAAGAAGATAACCGGGCATCAATTTTTTCCAAGAGGAAATCATAGTTAGCTATAGTGACTCTCCTTTGATGGATTGGAAATCCCAGATAAGTGCATGTATTATTAGTGAATGGAATATCACAAACATTAGAAAACCAGCTTCGCTCCAATGAAGAAGCAGTAAGCGATGCAACAGCCCGGGACTTGGAGGGATTAATCTGTAGGCCAGAACACTGAAATCTGTTTACATCAACCATCGAGAACAATAAAAGGTCATCGGCAAATAAGAGATGAGAAATACCAATGCTTCCTGGCGAGAGTTTAACTGGCAGCCAACGGTAAGCCTCAACCTCATGACAAATCATCACCGAAAGACGCTCCATCACGATGTTGAACAGGTATGGGGATAGAGAATCCCCTTGACGAAGACCCCTCTCACGCCGAAACCCTTCCGATGCTTCCCCATTCCATAGGATGGAATATTCAGGAGATGATACACAAGCCATAATAACACGACGTAAAGAATCCAGCAAAGCCATTTAACAAAGACATTCCTCAAGGAAAGCCCAACATACACTGTCATAGGCTTTTTCTAAATCGATCTTGACAACAATCGCCTTCAAGAGAGACTTAGTATTTGATATAGAATACACAATTTCTTAGAGGAGAATAGCGTTATCCATCGTACCTCGCCCAGGCAAGAAAGCCGATTGCAAGGGAGAGATACAATTCATAAGAATAGGCCGCAGACGATTGACAATCCCTTTGAAGATAATTTTATAACTGACATTACAGAGAGTGATCGGACGGAACTGACGAACCAAATCAGGGACGACTACCTTTGGATTAAGAAAGATTAAAGCTTTGGATAGCTGTGGAGAAACTTGCCCAGAAGAGAAGGCCTGGTGAACAAGCTGGAAGACATCATGACCCACAATGGACCAATAGGTCTTAAAGAAATATGCCGGGAACCCGTCCGGACCCGGAGCAGAAAAGGGTTTAATTTGATTTAGGACTAAGCTTACTTTCTCCGGTTGCACCATAGTCAGCAAAGTAGCAATTTCCTCACTAGTCAAGGGTCGAAGTGGAGGTAACACAGGACCATGAGGAGAGCCGGCAGGATCCGAAAACAGGCGGACAAAGAATGCACGGACCGAGGTTTTTAACAAAGCTTGATCAGTACACCAAGTTCCATCATCTAGATACAGACCATGGATTTTCCCACGATGATGATGAAACTTAGCTTGGGCGTGAAAAAATTTCGTATTCCGATCGCCCAAACGCACCCAATTCTCCCTAGCCCTTTGAAATCAGAAGACCTCTTCTTGTTCCAAAAGACATTGAAGATCAGCCTGAAGCTTTCGTTCAAGTGATAGAAGTCGGTCAGAATCCAACCAACTTAGAGTTCTATCAATACCAGCCAGGCGTCGAAGAATTTTCTTCTTTTTATTGCGAGCCTTATGGATATCAATGTCGCAATGCTGAGAGACATAAGTCGGTCCCTGTCAAGGCGATCAACCAGACGATCATTACCAAGCCAAGCCTCTTCTACTAACTGGCTATATCCCATGTGATTACACCAACGGGCCTCCCACCTGAAGGGTTTATTTACTCTAGTGGAAGCGACCTCACCACACGAAAAAAGAAGAGCAGCATGATCCGATGAATATCTCGGCAGAACAGTAATGTGGGCATTAGGGAATGGATCAATGAAAGCCAAATTACAAAGACCACGGTCAAGTCGTTTCTTAATAATATGAGACTGAGAAACAGGACGATTCCATGAAAAAAGAGATCCCTCTGTCTGTAGGTGATACAAAGAACAATTAGTGAGACATTGTCGGAACAGATCCGCCCTATCCTGGAGGAAAACACCACCCAGTACCTCCGAAGGAACAAGGATTTCATTCCAATCGCCTACTAAAAACCAAGGTTCATTTATGCAGACACAAAGCTGACGCAAGTAATCCCAATTAAGCTTTCGCCGAGTAAAATTAGGATTGCAGTAAACAACAATACATTTCCATGTTACTATACCCACAAAAATATTCAAGGTAACCATTCTGTCATTCGAATCAAACACATTACAAGTAAAGGAGGAACCTGATCGGCAGAGGATCCAAAGCCCACCAGCTCTTCCACATGCCTCTTCCAACTGGACGGGAAAATATCCAAGGTGGAAAATAAAATTACTTAGTTTGTCATAGGGACCTTGCGGCTCAAGGAGAAAAACGAGCGAAGCTTTATGCGTGCGAATATAATCGCCAAAACTTCGGTGCGTCGGGGGGTTAATAATGCCCCGAGTATTCCATGCAAAAATAGAGAAGTCAGAGAACACATTCATAGTATTAACGGAAAGGGAAGGGAACAGACCGGCAAAAACACATGATAGCCAGGATGTGGTGGGGGAAAACCCTAGTTACCATTAACATTACCCAACGGAACTCTATTGGCCCCGTCATACTCCCGACCTATTCCCTGATCACGGGCCTGATGAGGCCGGTCAGGTGTATCTGTGGTATGTGTCTCCATCGCAACACCCTCCCTAAGCAACTACTTGTTTTCAAATGAGATATCAACGACATCAATACTCGTAGAGGCGGTAAGTAATTGTTTGTCATCAGTTCATACCCTCTTGGCACGGAATGATCCCGTGAGAGAAGTGGCAGCCTTGGAAATATTGGATTGTGATGTAAGTATAGCCTTTCCACGTAATCGATTTAGGCCTGACCTAGAGGCACCCTTGTCCGAATCAATTTTAGAATTTGTAGCAAAAGGCGGTCCATCTAGTGGTTTCTTAGCTGGCGCATCATTAGATTTCTTACGGGGATGGCGCCGTTTCGCAATCATCCAGTCTCCAATATTTTGAGACACCTCACCGTCCTTATCCTTGTGTAAGTCGGTAGTGCCTACCGGAATATTCGTAGCGGTGCCATGTTGATCCCTAGGCATGCCACTATCATCATAAGATTCCATAGCCTCAGGAGAGCCCAGAGAACCATCCACAGCGTCGGTAGCAGCCGGCTCAGCTGTAGGAGATTGATCCTTAGGGTTTTCTTGCCGGTGGGAGCACCTATCCCTCAAATGACCAAAACATCCGCAGAGCATCCATAGCATATAGAGTCTTCCGTAAGCCACTGGTATAATATTTCCTTCAACATCAACTTTGTCCAACAGCGGTTCATCTAAGTTGATTTCAACAAAAGCCCGGGCGTATCTACCTCGGTTAACAGCAATAGTGTTCAAATCGAATTTAATGGGAGTTCCGACAGCAGAAGCTATTACTCGCAGGGAACTCTCATTATAAAATGCTTGCTTCAATCCAGTGAACCTAACCCATGTTTGGACTGCATTAACACGTGAAGTTTGTGGATCAAAATCCCTCCACCACTGCCTCACCGCGATGACATGGTCGAAGACCATCCATGGCCCCTTTGTAAGGACGTTATCCCTATCAGATTTCCTCTCAAATTTTGCTAAAAAACATCCATAGCCAACATCAAGCAGATCAAACGTACCTTCTGTTTTCCAGGATCTCCCGGGACGCTCTTTGAGAGCCATGAAGCCGACCGTGATTCCAAGCACTTTTATTACAAGAGTATCCTTCCACGGCGCGAATTGTTTACCAAGAACAGAAGAATCAAAACGGATCTTAGGGCAATAACGGTTGGATCCCTGTCGATCAATAGAGGCGAGTTTCGCAGAAAGAAGATCTGAACCCTCCCCCTCCGAATTCGGAATATCCGTTAGTTTGATAACAACATCTCTGAAAGAGGGGACAAGAGCGGTGGCAGCCGCCTGAGAGGAACCCTGCAGGACAGGAGTTTACGGAGGCAACAAGGAAGCAGTCGACGGAAGAGAAAGGAGAGGAGGATCGTAAGGCGGTTCAGGAGAATTCATCGCAAGTCTCTCTCAATAGACTAATTTAAATAAAATAGTAATTGATAATACATAAATAATTTTCTTATAATTAATAAACAATATAATACAATAATAATAAATTAGCTAATTATAAAAATTATTAATAAATTAAAATTAATTGTTATAATTAATTTAATAATAATAATAATAATAATAATAATAATAATAATAATAATAATAATAATAATAATAATAATAATAATAATAATAATAATAATAATAATTGTAACACCCCATTTTCCATAAAGGATCAGCGGAAGCAAAGTAGGGATAAATGGGATATGCCTGGAACACACTAAGGCTAGTATAAATATTTGCGGAATATCATAATTGAATATATATGCTAACCACGTTCCGGACAAGCTAGCATATAATTCACAAAGAAACTTATAATACCGTAAAAGTATAAAATAAGCATAATAAACATGTTTGGTTATATAACCAAAATGGAGGAACATTCCTCAAACAAGCTCAATAATAATGATGGAAGAAATCCATGGAAGTTTTAAATTTAAAAGAGGTTGTCATATATGCTCCCTCTTCTGCTTTTTCCCCTTGTAAACCAGTTCCAATTGATCATGTCGTTTGTTCTCAGCTTCCACCCGTCCCTTGAATCAATAATTCTTCTCCTGTTATTGCCAGATTAGTCATAGGCTCATTAAGTGGGTAGGATTTGATTGTGATGATTGGTTTGAGAGATTGGCTATGAGGAGAAAAGCTGTTGATTTTATGTGTAATGAGTATCGGTCAGCAATATGGAGGAGATGTAAAAAAGAGAGAAGTGAGAATGATGAAGAAAAAAGATAAAAAGAAAAAAATATAAAAAAAAAGAAAAAAAAAAGAGAAATAAATATTTTATACAGATTGTCTGGTTTTTGGATGAGAAATGCTAGGACAGTTTTCGGAAGCAACATGCTTTGGCTTATGGAAAGTTGGAGATGCATGGGTACCCTGACTTATTGATTTTGATGGTTTTGGTATTATCAGCTGAGCCCTTCTATTTTGCATCAAGTTAGGAAGCCAGTGAGATCATCTTTGACAGTTTCTTTTTCCCTTTAACCGCTCTATCTTCTATCTTCTATCTTCTCTTATCCTTCTACCCTAGCCTTGATCCCGTCATAACCTGGGAATTGCCCTTTTGAATCGATGTATTGGAGTTGAGTTTTATGCAGGGGAGATTTGTTATTGAAGTAATTGTTAGGTCCGTTTGCGTGGATAACCAATTAAGTAGTCCTGAAAACTAGTTCAAGCACCTTTAGTGGACACGTTAAACAGTTTAAGAAATTAAGCAGCGGAAAGTAAATAAACTGTAAAAATAAAGAACTCAAGGTTTGTTGACCCAGTTCGGCACAAGCCTACATCTGGGGGATACCAATCCAGGAGATTCACTAATTGTTTTGGTTTGATCCTCGATCTAAACAATAGTGAATTGTTTCGCCCAACTCCAATCACCAAGTGGACTGAATTGTCAAACCAAGACACTCCCCCTGTCTTGGTGAAGATCTCCCCGACCTTGCTTCAATCTCTTGAAGGCTCCTCCTTCAAGTTTGCCCTTGGTCGAAACCTGTTGGCGACTCTCCTTGATCTTTTCAGTTAAGCTCTTGAGTTTGACGACTTCCTCGAAACCCTTGATTGAATTTGTCAACTTCAATCAAGCACACTGTAGCTCTCTATCGATCAATCCACCCGAGGAAATGGTTGATCGGATATCTTCCTTCAAAATGATTAAATCACGAACACTGAAGGAATACGATTCTCTCTTCACAAAGCTTTCAATTGCACAAGGGTGTAGGTGAGTAATTCGTCGTGTTGAATTCAATCCTTGGCCGTCCTATTTGAAGAGAATCGACTTTCCTCCATTCTAAGGCTGAAGATCTTGTTTCCATAAATATGCGGATCCTTAGAATAGAGTTGCCCAGATTAAGAGATCTTGGTTTCCATACTTCATGTGCAAGATCTCGGCAGGGAATCAACTAGCCGTTAGGAGTAATACCAGAGCAGATTCGCCAGCATCTCTTCCCTTAATTTGTTTGTCGCCTGCTGATGTGGTTGGTCCAACAAAGTAGTTCGGACATCGGTTGTGAACACATTCGCTCAAAACTAGTTCCCAACAATCTCCCCCTTTTTGGCAGAATGTGGGCCAGTTTATAAGTTGGTCCAACCGATGTCTAAACAATAAATACAAGAACAGAATTAAGGAGAACTTCCCATTGATTCCCAACCACCGATTACAAGTATTCCCCAAGGCAAGACAAACTAACCTAATGCTCCGTACAAGTATGCCTATTAGAAATCTAGGAGCATTCACAACAAAACAAGCACATGGCAATCATAATGAAATAAAGTATGTAAGAGCACAAAATAATTATTACAGGCCATAGTGCGATTGTTCATCAGTTCAAAAGAGTTCATAAACTGCAAAAAAAACTTTACCCAGCAGCAGCAGCAGAGGTGGTGCAGACTCCTTCCAGAGGTGGTTCAGACTCCTTCCTTCAAGTGTCCAGGGGAACCGATCAACATCATCGGTTAGATCAACTTCACTCCCCGTCTGGCACACATTTTGCCCAAAAAGGGCATATCACTCTGAGGCATCAGAGGAATCAGTATCAGACTCGCTGGACTCCTCCTCTGGATTGGTATCCAATGGTTCATCTTCATCCGACCAGACATCAGGAAGCTGCCTGAGCATCTTTTCCACGGATTGAACCTGCATATGGACTTGAGCTTCCAACACTTTGAGATGATTGATATGGTCAGTGAGATCATCACGGAGCTGGGAAAAGGCATCCTTCGCAGGGATCCTTCCTCCTGGTCCAGCCAGGTCTAGCTTCTTCTTGGCAAAGTTGGCAGAGAGCTTGAAATCAGCAATATCCTCAGGACGATCATGTTTGCTCCCCATGATGTGAAGGTGCTTCAGGTACTCCGAGATGAGACCAGGGAATGGAAGTGTGGTGTTATACTTCCTCTTGACTTTTCCAGCAAATCCCAGCATTTGTTCAAGCACAAGTGCGCCATAATTGATCTCATATTTCTGGTCTATAGCAAACAACAGTTTACACATGCTTTTTGACACAACAGAATGGTTAGCAGTGGGCATGATATTGTGAGCACACAATTTATACAGCATAGCAAACCTTTGAGTCAGAACTCCTGCACTCAAACCTTTTCCTTGAAATCTTTTCCCTTCCACTCCAGAGAGTGTTTCAGCAATAGTTTTCATAGGGAATTTTGCACCTCGAGAGTAAACAGATTTCAGAGAAGTGCGGGGTACCTGGAGAAAGCGATTCAAGGCCCTGGCTTTGAGTTCAAACAGTTCTCCATGGGCATAGCCAAGTTCGAGCCAGGGGCTCTTGGTGTTGAGGACTTCAGAGCTCAGGTTTGCATAAAAATGCCTAACTAGCTGTCCCTTGTATTGCTTGATCTCAGTTCCCCAAAACAAAAGGGACCTCTCCTCCAGGTACTTGTGCCACCCCATCTCCTCGTATCGTTCCGCAGCAAAGCGAACCTCAGGATGGACCCTCATCTTCTCCAACACAGTTGAGAAGTAGTGCTTGGACACTTCATAATAGAAGTCAACGGAAATGGCGTTCCCGGCATCAATGATTTCAGGTTCATGGTCCTCGGATGAGGATTCAGCAATCTTCCTTTTCTTGGATCCAGAGGCTTTGGCAGAGGTTTCAGGTTCAGAACGAGTCCGCTTTTTGGGTTCAGACTCCTTGGGTGAACTCCTGGCAGGTGGAGTTGGTACTCGTGGCTCAGTCTGTGGTTCAACTTCTTCAACAGAATCTGCTTCAGCATCTTCATCAACTTCTTCTTCGAATTCGCCTTCCTCCTCTTCAGATTCTTCATTGGATTCCTCATCTTCGCTTTGGGTGTCTTGGGACCCCAATTCTTCGGACTTTTCTTCAGTCGGGTTCTCCCCCTCAGTTGGATCAGGGGCATCTTCCTGAAAATGTTCCGTGTCTCCTCCAGATTCTTTGTTTACATCATCATCGGAGCTTGAAGTTTCCTCATCTTCTTCGTCTTCTTCCTGTTCAATTTCGGTTTGAACTGTTTCTTTGACAGGTACAGTTTCCTCAGGTTCTGGTCTCAACATATGCTTTCGCTTTTGACTGGCAGTCCAGGCAATTTCTTCAGTGATCAGGTTCACAGCATGGTCCCTTTCATCATCACTTATGTCGATCATTGATTCATCTCCAGAGCTTTCATCAGCATCCTCTTGAACATAGTCTGAGTCGAGTTCCTCTTCGTCCAGTGGTTCAATGACGGGTTCAGTCGCCTTTGGTGAACTGGTTTGAGTAGTTGGGGCAGTGATTTGCAGAGGATCATCAGGGGTTGCTTCAGTGGTGGTGATGGGTGTAGGGTCGGTCACATCACTTGGTTCCACGGCAGCTTTCTTCGCGGGAGTTTTCTTCTTAGGCTTTGTAGTGGACACCTTCTGTGCATCCTTGGTGGTCACAGATTTTGGGGGTGCAGCAGGTACATTCACCGATTTCGATCCCATGGTTGGCAGATTCTCCAGAATAGAGTCCAAGGGCTTGAGTGCTTTGGCAACTTCTGTCTCCACAAGTTCACTTACGGAGGCGTTCTTCTTTGCAACAACCTTCTCCTTGGTTTTTGAGGCAGAGACAGCTTTTCCTTTCGTCTTCGGAGCCTCTGAGTCTTTCTTCTTCAAGGCCATGGCACCAGCAACTTCGGCTCGAATGTCGAGAGGATCCTGAACACCACCAGAGGTTCCTCTTTCTCCGGCAGTGGAAGGAGAAGAGGAGTGAAATGGAACAGCAACTAAGGATGGAGTTTCAGAGATGGTCTGCTCCATGATCGCCTTCTGTACAGCCTTCGCACGTCCCTTGGCACTGGACTCCTCGGGTGAGATACCCTTTTTGCTTCCGGCAGTTGAGGAGGGGGTCGGGTCTTGTGATTTGGAACCTTGGCTTCCTCATGTCTTCACCATTGTAGCTGAAAGAAAGAACTTTTGGCAAGAACAAGTGAAGAGGAATATTGGTTTGCTTGTGAAAAAGTAAGAGGGACTGGAGAGATTATATGAGATCGAGAGAAGAAGAATAGCTTAGGGAAATAAGATCACAGACGGATTTGGTAGAGGAGAAAGGAAACTTCCCTTGATTAAAGAAGGAAAGAAGATCACAACTTCCCATAACCATAATCATCACGTTTTTGAACGTGATTTTGCAGGTAACCGTTCCCGCCTCACGCGCCTGTCACATCAACTTCAAATTTGATTTAAAAGTTTTTATTCTTCTTTTCAAGGTATGGATTGGATTCTGCAAATAATGTCTTGAACGAAATATAGTTAGTTCCAAATAAAAATTTTTAAGGTAATAAAATATATGTACTTAATTGAAATAAGGAAATTCGCAAAAATAAAACTTATTCCACAGATTTAGGGATTTATGTGATCGTGCATAGCCCGAGATCTCTTCTCAATTTTTCGAATCTTTCTCGATCAAGAGCCTTAGTGAAAATATCCGCATGTTGCTCAGTAGTTCCGACATGTTGTATGGACACTATTCCTTCTTCGACAAGATGCCTGAGTTCAATGTGCTTTGTTCTCCCATGTTGAACAGGATTTTTGGAGATATTGATCGCACTCATGTTGTCACATAATATAGTGAGAACTTCTTGATCGATTCCATAATCCAGCATCATTTGTTTCATCCATAGTAGTTGTGCACAACAACTTCCAGCAGCAATGTATTCAGCTTCGGCAGTTGAGAGAGATATAGAGCTTTGTTTCTTGCTATACCAACTAACTAGGTTAGTTCCTATATAGAAGCATCCTCCAGTTGTGCTTTTTCTGTCGTCCGTATCACCTGCCCAATCTGCATCACTATAACCAAGTAATGAAAGATTAGACTCTTTAGAGTACCAAATACCAAGATCACTGGTTCCTAAGACATATTTGATCACTCGTTTGGCAGCCTTTAGGTGTGATTCCTTGGGGTCGGCTTGGTAACGAGCACAAACACCTACTGCATAGCTTATGTCTGGTCTACTTGCAGCTAGATATAGAAGGCTTCCGATGATGCTTCGATAGAGTTTCTGATCAACACTTTGACCACTAGGATCTTTGCTCATTTTGTCATTAGTCCCTATAGGCGTTCGAGCTGGTTTGCTGGACTCCATGCCAAACTTCTTAACAATGTTTCGGGCATACTTAGTTTGGCTTAGAAATATTCCATCTTTCTTCTGAGCAACCTGCAACCCAAGGAAATAAGTTAGTTCTCCTACCATGCTCATTTCAAACTCCTTACCCATTATTTCGATGAACTGGTCTTTGAGCACATGGTGTGTTGATCCAAAAACAATGTCATCGACGTAGACTTGAGCAATGAGGATCCCTTTGTTTTCTCTTTTGATAAAAAGAGTCTTGTCCAAGCTTCCTCTTTCGAATCCATGTTCAAGCAGGTACTTGGAGAGCTTTTCGTACCACGCCCTAGGAGCTTGTTTCAACCCATAGAGTGCCTTATTGAGCTTGTAGACATGTTGAGGATGATGGGGGTCTTCAAACCCTTTAGGCTGTTCTACGTACACTTCCTCATTCAGCCAACCATTTAGGAAGGCACTTTTAACATCCATTTGATAAAGTTTGAATCCTAGCGAGCATGCGATGGACAGTAGGAGTCGGACTGCTTCAAGTCTTGCTACAGGTGCAAATGTTTCACTGAAGTCGACACCTTCGACCTGGGTGTAACCCTGAGCAACTAACCGAGCTTTGTTCCTTGTAATATTCCCTTTTTCATCACTTTTGTTGCGGAAGATCCACTTGGTTCCGATTATGTTCTTGTCTTGAGGTCTTTCAACTAGGGTCCAGACTTCATTTCTTTCGAACTGGAGTAGTTCATCCTGCATAGCATTTATCCAGTGTTCATCTTGAAGCGCTTCTTCAACTCTTGAGGGTTCGATCTTTGAAGTATAGCAGTGCAAGCCCGCTAGCTCTTTAAAGTCGATCTTTTTCCCTCGAGTCTTTCTCCTTTCATTTACATCACCAATAATGTCTTCAGGGTCATGATGCTTGTGAATGCGTCCATTTAGATCCTTTTGAGGTTCTGCTTCTCGTGACAAGGTGTCCATGATCGGTGTGTGGACTCTTTTGGTGCACTGGTCATCAGATGGTGAAGCTGCACTATTTTGATCATTCTGACCGCTAGGAGTTTCATCATCATGAGGTGGAACATCCTCTTTGCTGGTCACATCTTCTATGGTCACATTTGTGGACTCCAGTACTTTCCTTGTCTTAGGAAGATATACTCTGTATGCACGACTTGTGGTAGAGTATCCCACAAATATTCCTTCATTGCTTTTTTCTTGAAACTTCCCAACATGTTCCCTGTCATTTAGAACAAAACACTTGCTACCAAAAATATGGAAATAAGTAATTGAGGTCTTTTTACCATTCCAAATCTCATATGGAGTCATAAGAGAGTTTGGCCTTAAGTAGACTCGGTTTATGGTGTAGCATGCTGTGTTCACGGCTTCGGCCCAAAGAAATTCAGCCACTTTCTTTGAGTTGAGCATCACCCTAGACATTTCTTGTAGGGTTCGATTTCTTCTTTCGACTACTCCGTTTTGTTGAGGTGTTTTTGGTGCCGAATATTCATGCTTAATTCCATGTGTTGCACAATATTCCTCAAAGAATTGATTTTCGAACTCTCGTCCATGATCACTTCGAATACGTTTCACCTTGGTGTCCTTTTCGGTCATGAGTCGATTGCACAGCTTCTCGAAAGCTTTGAATGTGTCGCCTTTTTCCCTGAGAAAATCTATCCAAGTGTACCTGGAGTAATCATCAATACATACAAAAATATATTTTTTACCTCCCAAACTTTCAACTTCCATTGGACCAATAAGATCCATGTGCAGTAGGTCAAGACACTTGGTTGATCCAGGGAGTTCCGACAGTTTGTGTGAACTCCTGTGCTGTTTGTTCTTGGCACACTCGTTGCAGAGAACTGCATTTGATTTTTTGAATTGAGGAAGACCTTTGACTGCCCCGGTTCTGCTGAGTTTGATAAGATCTTTAAAGTTGAGATGTCCAAGCTTTTCATGCCACAGTGTGATGTGATCCTTTCCTGCAGCTGCACCAAAATTGCAAGTATGAACAAGATGATAGCAATTATTTTTTGAGCGCAAACCTCTCATAATGCATTCTTGATCTTGATTGAGCACTTGACAATCTTTCTTGGTAAACTGCACCACAAGGTCCTCATCACACAACTGACTGATGCTTATCAAGTTAGCTTGGAGTCCATCGACAAGGAAAACAGGAGACAGTTCCTTCGAGCCATTGTTCTCAATGGTCCCTTGTCCAACTAGGGCACCCTTTTTTCCATCTCCAAATACAACGAATCCTCCATCAATCTCTTTGTAGTGTTTAAGCAGACTCCTTTCACCTGTCATGTGTTTGGAACATCCACTGTCGAAGCACCATACTTTGTCCGCAGCATTCTTCTTTTGTGAAAGAAAGGCAACTTGACATTTGTTCTGAATTTTAGGAACCCATTCGCACTTGATGGAGATCAGCTTCATCTTGATTTTGTCATTTGGCCAGATGATAGGTTTCCCTGTTTGTAGATCTTTTACCAAAATCCCACAGTTCTTGGTTTTGTGGCCTTCAAGCTTGCAATAATCGCATCTGAGTGGGATTGGAGGTGGTGGTCTTCTTGTCCATTTGTTTCTACCTACAGGATGGAATGATTTCTTGATAGTTCGGGGTTCACTTAGCATTCCTCCGGACACAAACTTGCTTTTCTTTTCTCCTTTTGAAGTTGAAGCCTGGTATCCCAAGCTTTGTTTGTTGTTGCTCGGCCTTCCCATAGCAATTACATCATCTAACTTGGCTTTTCCTTTGTTTAGAGCCGCCAGAGTACTTTCTGCTTTGGCCAGTTTGTCTTGAACTTCGGTGAGTTCTGTGTGAAGAGCGTCTTTCTTTCCAAGCATACTATAGTACCATAGTTTATAGTCAACTTTTTCAACCTCCAGTTCCTTGTTATCTTTCTGAAGCTCAGCATTTTTCTCACGTAATTCGTTTACCAGTTCAGACAGTTCTGTGGACACCTTTTCAAGTTCCTGATTTCTGCTAGTGAGGCTCTGGAGTTGTTCCTTTAGGTTTCCATTCTCAACATGTAATTCTACTGACTCAGCAATGGATATTTCCAGCTTCTCGAAGGTTTCTTCGTAGAGATCATTAAGTTTACTGATGCTTTCATCTTGGTTCCTAGCAAAAGAGTGAACCATGTTAGAGGAAACCATATTGACTGAGTTGGTACCCATACCTGTCTCGGGTTCATCATCACTGTCCGAATCCCATGTGCCGACAAAGGCTACTCCATAGTTTACACCATGTTCATTAGACTCCTTCTCATCTTCAGAGTCACTGAATGTTGCTTGATAGGATTTGCTGGACTCCTTTGGCCTGAGGTTGGCACAGTCTTTTTTCATATGGCCTCTTCCCCCACATTCAAAGCAGATGATCTCCTTGTCATCCTCAATCCTTGAAGATTTTAGTTTATTTTTGTCGAGAGACTTCGAGCCTTTCTGAGTGGATTTTGAGTTTGATGTCCCGGCATCCTTCTTCATGGATGAGTTGAATCTAGATCTTCGGTTCTTGATGATCTGATTTAGTCTTTTGGACAGCATGGCCAATTCTTCTTCGTCACTAAAGTCATCATGAACTTCCATGGAGAAGTCTTCCTCATCCTTGGTCACGGATTTGAATGCTACTGGTTTACTTTTGGTCCTGGGACAGTGATCCATTTTCCATGATTGTAGGATTCCCATTAGTTCATCAACCTGCAATTTATCAAAGTCTTTGTATAGTTCAAGTGCTGCGACCTTTGCATTGAACCTTTCCGGAAGCGTCCCAATGATTTTTCCTACAATGTCCTGTTGAGAATACACTTTGCCAAGCTGAAGGGCTTGGTTGGTTAGATCACGAATGCGACCAATATATTGGCCGACAGACTCATTATCATCCATAGAGATCTTATGAAATTGTGCATCGAGAGTAATGATTCTAGATTTCTTTACCGGAGCCATACCCTCGTAGGTATTGGCTAAAGTAGTCCAGACATCATAGGCAATCTTACATCCAGCGATGAGTCTGTATTGATCTTTTGTGAGAGCATTGTGAATTGCATTCAGGGCTTTGGAGTTCTTTGAAGCGGCAAGCTTCTCAGCAGCAGTCCATTCACTCCTTGGTTTGATGGTTTTTACACCGTCTTCTTTTTTTACTGGTGGATGGTATTGGTTTTCTACTGCATCCCAAGCCCCTTCATCCAGAGCAATGAGGAAAGCCTCCATTTGATCTTTCCAGTATGCATAGTTTGATCCATCGAGCAATGGTGGTCTGGTCACAGATCCGCCTTGGTTTTCCATGCTTCTTTGTCTGGATCTCGCTTTCCAAAGCGTGTGGCTCTGATACCAATTGTTAGGTCCGTTTGCGTGGATAACCAATTAAGTAGTCCTGAAAACTAGTTCAAGCACCTTTAGTGGACACGTTAAACAGTTTAAGAAATTAAGCAGCGGAAAGTAAATAAACTGTAAAAATAAAGAACTCAAGGTTTGTTGACCCAGTTCGGCACAAGCCTACATCTGGGGGATACCAATCCAGGAGATTCACTAATTGTTTTGGTTTGATCCTCGATCTAAACAATAGTGAATTGTTTCGCCCAACTCCAATCACCAAGTGGACTGAATTGTCAAACCAAGACACTCCCCCTGTCTTGGTGAAGATCTCCCCGACCTTGCTTCAATCCCTTGAAGGCTCCTCCTTCAAGTTTGCCCTTGGTCGAAACCTGTTGGCGACTCTCCTTGATCTTTTCAGTTAAGCTCTTGAGTTTGACGACTTCCTCGAAACCCTTGATTGAATTTGTCAACTTCAATCAAGCACACTGTAGCTCTCTATCGATCAATCCACCCGAGGAAATGGTTGATCGGATATCTTCCTTCAAAATGATTAAATCACGAACACTGAAGGAATACGATTCTCTCTTCACAAAGCTTTCAATTGCACAAGGGTGTAGGTGAGTAATTCGTCGTGTTGAATTCAATCCTTGGCCGTCCTATTTGAAGAGAATCGACTTTCCTCCATTCTAAGGCTGAAGATCTTGTTTCCATAAATATGCGGATCCTTAGAATAGAGTTGCCCAGATTAAGAGATCTTGGTTTCCATACTTCATGTGCAAGATCTCGGCAGGGAATCAACTAGCCGTTAGGAGTAATACCAGAGCAGATTCGCCAGCATCTCTTCCCTTAATTTGTTTGTCGCCTGCTGATGTGGTTGGTCCAACAAAGTAGTTCGGACATCGGTTGTGAACACATTCGCTCAAAACTAGTTCCCAACAGTATAGGATTGTCTTTTGTCTCACCTCTCCCTCTGCTGCTGTTGTTCTTGAGACGGTTCATTATAAAGGCCGAGGAGATTATGGGGTAATACTTGAAGGGAACGGGTTCTAAGTGAGTTTTCACTTGTCTGGACATTGCTGCTGTTGCGCTAATGGTGAAAGGGAGGATATCGATTTTGAATTGGTTGCCATTCTGCTATGTTGTTGCCACATTGGACTATCTGAACAATGATGCTCTCCCTGCTGCTATGCCCCGCTGCTATGCTATGCCATTGTGTTTTGGTTTTTAACTCTAGGGATTGGATTTTGTTTTGGTTATTGACTTCGGGACTTGCGAGTTCTGTCTTGGTTTTTTTTAAGTTTTTTTTAGTTTTTGATTCTTGTTGTTTTGTTGGTGTGGCATGTGTTAGTTTGTTGTAAGTCTCAGGCATTACTCGAGACTAGATTATGAGCTTTCATTTAATAAAATCGACTTCCCCTCAAAAAAAAAAAAAAAAAAAGAGGTTGTCTATCTCATATTTCAAAAATAATACTGTTAAACGCAGAATGCATTGTCTAAAACAGTGGGGCACATAAATGGGATAAACCCACATATTTGTTCATTTTTGATAAATAATTTTCTATGCCAAGTAATATATTTCTATCCCAAAGGGGATTTAAAAATATACATTTTTCTGTGAATAATATCACAATCCGTGCCCGTGCAAATAATGCTATACTGAACCTTGCAGATCTCAAAACACCTGAAAGGAGATGATGAAAAGTGTAGAGTCAGCGAAAATAATCGCCGAGTAAGTAGACCTTTACTCTCGGAGAATGTTGAGTTGCAGAAATAATTTAAAGACAGCAGTTGTGGTAATGGTATGCTTAAACGAGAATTTATTTATGCACAGACGAAATTCATATAAATCTAAACCTGGGAGAAGACAATATGTCCCTATGCGTTACCAAGAAATAAATTTCTCAGCCAACATGGTGTGCAGGTTCCCCGCTTTAGGGCCTAAATCTCACATACATTCAAGGGTTGTGATGGAGGTATGAAATTTCCTCAAACACATGGACTCTGGTAGTGGTATCGTGTCAACGTCCCCGAATAGCTTTGAACTGCACACATCCGGGGGTCGAAAGGCCCGAATAGCCTTGAACTGCACACATCCGGTGGAGGTGGTCCGACCCAGTGCACAGATCCACCCGTAACAGTGGTATACCAAAAATCTATAGGATTTATTGCAGAAATTAAGTAAGCACAGTAAAATTTCATACCAATAATCTAAAAACAGCAGGGAACAATAAGCATAAATTTAAAATATAGTAAATCAATATTTAATTTATGCTTAAGCTAAAATAAATTTGGGCTTACTCCAAAGAGTAAAAATCTACTTACAGTTACCGTAGACTTGGGATTAACAACAAAATGCAGGCTACGAGCAGAAATAGAATCCTTTAACAACAACTTTGTCCTGGAACTTTCGAGCAACCAAATATTGTTCCAGATTTAACTTAATCAAGTCTAAATCTTTCTTGTAGCTCGATCAACATCCCTCAACACTCAAATGGATAGAAGACTAACACCCCAAACTTACAGCTTAATTAAAGATTAAAACACTAAAAACTGGTTTATTGCCCAATTCTCAGAAATCTTAATTTTATAACTCATAAACTCAAAAAAAAATTAAAAATGCAAGGGGAAGAAGGTGTTCCAAAGATTTTACAACCCCGATAGCTCTCTCCTCTACTCACGGTTTGATCAAAGATCAAAATTCTCACAACCCGTAGCTTCCCAAACCATCCAAGTCCTCCACTCACTACCTCTAAATTCATGAACTGAAAATGCAAGAGGGAGGAGGGGTAGGGGGCGCCTCTTATAGGGGAAAAGGGGGGAGTGATGGGCGCTTCCAAGAAACTGGTTAAACCGCTGCTCCTTGCTCAATCCATCATGGAGGTCATTCCACCATTAATGAAAAGCTGAAATTGGACAGACATGGATGGATTTATGGAGTGTGTCTTACCAAAAATGGAGCCCGAGAGAGATGGCGTGAGGCTGGGTGGAGGCAGGCCTTGTTCTCAGTCCCGTTTTTGAGAGAGCAGTTTGGATGGGTGAGAGACCATGATTGATAGGTCTTCTCATGTATATTCTGGGTCACGACTCCTTGGGTATTTGTATGTGTGGTATATGGGCATTCTTAAGTTGGGCATAATGGAGATAGAATATAGTACACAAGTGTAGGGATGGTCAGAAAGAAGGGGGGCCGGCGGCAGCCATTGTGATTGAAAATTTGGGGAAGAAGGCAAGAAGGTGTAGTGACGGGATTGGGTGGAGCGGAGACGTTGCAAGATGGTGGGGACGCCGGCAGCGGAGCTGGGAAGAAGGCTGCAAGTCCCGATTGAGGAAGGATGATGGAGTCGGAGGATGCAGTTCCGACAGATTGACATTTGGGGAAGACGATGGACACCAAGGGCTCGGTTGGGCCTCAATTAATGGGGCTTAGAGTAAATATTTAGATAATAGCATATGGGACTGAAGTTTTTTGTTTTGAAGATTATTAATTTTGGACTGATTATCAATGAATAATGTAGCCCAAACTAAACCATCTAACTCATGGACGTAATTAATTGGGAAAACTCCAGCCCAGACCCTACTCTCCAAAGATGTGTAGAGTCAAAGCTCTCCCTTCTAAATCATTAAATTTTAGGCCCTATCAATTAGCAAAGTTAAACAAAAACAAAACAACGTAGTTAATTAAGCCAAAGATGAGAAAATACAGAAATACCATTGGTTGAGAAAATACCCAAATACCCCCTAGATGCCCTAAACTCCCTCCAACTTCTCTCCCCTCCATTCGATCGTTTCTCCCGCAAGCAAGCAAGGAGCTCGAGCAAGCTGTAGAAGGGCCGAACTTTCGAAGGCAAACGACGTCAGCGACGGCGACAGTTCGATGAGGCACGGTGAAGAAGAAATTGTAAGGTGAGAACATGAAAAATAGGGGCTTATTTTTTGGAACGGTCTGTGGAAAATTTTTGTTGTTCTTGAAGAGGGTAACTACCATGGATGTTGTGCAATGGCAAGAATAGTAGTGTTTTTGTGAAAGGAACAATGTTTGCCTATTGTTTTGGTGAGTAGAACGCACAATGATTTGTTTTGTTTTTGATTATTTACCGTGTCTGTATTTCTAATATTATAGGAAAAATGATTTGTTTTCATTTGATGAATAGAGGTTTAGGTGTGGTCATGTTTGTGATTCTTTTTCTACGGTTGAGGTTGGGATGGTCATTGTAGAAGGAATTTAGTAGTAGTGGATGCTCCATGTTGGTTAGAGAGCAGTGTATATAGATTTCAGCATTACAGGAGGTGTAGGAATGTATTTGCTTGAGTTTCGTACGTATTTTTGGATTGATTTTAATACTGTCAATATAATCATGAGAAGCACTGATGGGTGATTTTCACTACTCATATTTTATCACAAGCAGATGGTTGTCATCAAGTAATAAAAACCGGTGAATACCGGGTCGAACCACAGGGAATTTCAGAATATTATTTCATTCCGGAGAAGATTTTAATTGTTTTAAGTTCATTAATTATATGTTATATATTTTAAAAGAGTTTGATTGATTCTAATGATGATTAAATTAAAAAGTAGTGCCATTAAATTTAAAGCAAATTAAAATTTTAATTAATAAAAATATAAATGGAGATGCTTGTAATATTTTAAATATTGCCATCTTTATATAAAAATAGAAATTGCATATTGATTTAACATTTTCCAATGTCTACAAAGATAAATTTCTTAAAATTTAAATATTTTATAAAGATTAAAAATATTGTAATCTACTAATGATCAAATTTAAACGGATTTCATGGAAGCTGATTAAATTATCTAACATTCTGCAATCATTATTCTAGGCCTAAATTTGAGTCTTTCCCAAGCATACAAATTTTCCTATAGCAATTAAAAGACACTTTTCATTTCCAAAATCATTGTGCACATGCCAGAATCCATTTTTAATGTAATTTATTCCCAATTCCGGTACTAAAATATTAATTCTACTTTTTATCTCCCGATTTAGCAAAGCAGAAATCACTAGATTAGATTCTAACATTCAATTATGCAGAATAGTGTAAATAATTTAACAGTTATGGTAAAATAATAATAAAACATGGTAAATTGGATTATATTACTAATTCTAAGATGCAGACAGATTAGGATTATTTTTAGATTACTAAAAGTAGAAATTATAGAATGATCGATCAATCCAGAATTTAGCAGATTAATGTTATACACATCAGAATAAAAGAAACACGGAATTATCGATCAAACTTGTGCAACAGATTAGCAATCCTAATACAGATTCTAGCATCATTACAGATTAATCCAAATTTAACACAGAAATGTCGATCAATTCATTTACTTCCATAAAAGATGAATTCATACTTCAAAAGTGATTCTGAACTCCCGTTCTAGATCACTCCTAACACGAACATTACAGAAATCCGTCTACAAATTTGAAACATAATAGCAGATTACATTTAGAGGCAATTTCATAACATTACAGAGCAAGAAAAAGAAAGGCAACACCTATGATAGGAAGAACATGCCCAGAACTGCATTCTTGAAGCATTCCTCCGGCTTGATTTTGTGTTTCTGGCCTTCTTCTCCCATTGGAATTGTTTACAGAGAGTATTTCTTCGAATTTGGCAATCTGTCTCAAGAAGAATGATGAAAAACGACATTTAAAACCGAGTTCGGGAGGTTAGAAAACTGCCCAACCGCGACTGTGGCGCATAAAGTGGCGCTCGGAAGAGGTTTTAGGCGCCACCAAGGAGCTGCGGCGCATACGAAGATTTTCCGAATTTTTTATAGCGGCGCATTTTGTGGCGCTCCAGGGTGTTTTTCGGCGCCGCCAAGAAGGTGCGGTGCATTCTGACAATTTCCTAAAATTTATTCTGCGGCGCATTTTGTGGTGCCTGAGGAGCATTTTATGCGCCGCCAAGCACGTGCGGCGCATCCTGAAGCTTTTTCCATCCGAAATTTTTCTAAGTGTTGATGCGGCGCCTGATGCGGCGCTCCGGGGTCTTTTCTGGCGCCGCCATGCCTATGTGGCGCATCCTGGGCACAGTCCAGTGTTGAAAATTCTGAATTTGACATCCTTTATCCTCCGAACATCTTCTTTCTTCATTTTAATGCCTGAAACATCATTGCAATGTATTAGAATTGCCAAAGTCTTATTATTAAGCATAAAACAAGGTAAATTGGATTCGGATAAGCTCAATTTAACCAGTCTTATTAATATTTACAAACCACATGAAATATAAACTAAAAAGCAGTAAAATAGGGTCACATGCATGCAATTTAGGTTCATTTTAACACAATTTAGGCTCATTTAAATGTGGTTTCACAGGGTGTATCAACATCCTCACACTTAAATATTGCTCGTCCCTTGAGCAATGAGATCAATTAACACATCAACTTGCCAATCAAGATAATAAAGATAAAGTCTCTATAGTTCTGCCAAATTATAGATTTCAACAACGAAATGAGGTAAGAAGGGTTCAAAGTTTAACGTACTAGAACTAGGCAAATTGATATGCAACAGCTATTAGAACCAGATACCCAAAGCACTTACAATACAGAAAACATATTAATTATACATAGCACTTAATATGGGAAAGTGAATAATGTAAATATGCTTTTCTATTCCAGTCTTTAAATATGCTCAATCCATGGCTAGGTTTCACTATATTCTAGACACTTTGGCTGAGTTGTAGACGGTTGAATTCCAAAAGCTACTCATGTCACCAAATATGTGCCAGTCATTCAGTCAAGAGTTTATGAATTTTTATTTAATCCCCCTTTTTAATATATTATTCTCTCTCTCTCTTTTTTTTTTTTGATCTTGCATTCTTCAATATATATATATATATATATATATATTATTATTATTATTTTTCTTTTCGCAAGATTTGAGTACCATTTTTTTTCCAAATATAGGGATTTCACTCTGACTTTATTTTAATTAAGCATTTAAAAAGACTTGGAACGAGCATATTTATATATAAATAATGATAACTCTTCACATATCAAATAACTAGTCTAATTAATCAAATAATTTTCTGCAAGGTAAATAGAATTGTCACCAATAGCTCAAACAACTTGCATAACAATTTAACAAAGTCTAGGACTTTAAACTAAGAAACCTAATACTCATTAAGTTGTAAAATCGGATTAAAGCAGAACATTTAGACTTATTTGGATTTTCTCCAGATTGGCAATGATGTGATAATCTCTAGATAATAGCACCACTGGGAAAACACAATTTAAATTTTAAAATAATTAATATGCCCTTATCATGCATGTACCATTTTATTCAAAGCACAATAAATAGTGAAATAAAACTAAATCAAGCTCTTACCACATACTTCATGCAAATTGACAACATAAAACATGAAAAGATCACACCTGGAATGTTGAGATCTTAGAAATTCTTTCACCATCTTGGATGTCCCCTTTTTGCTTGCTTCTTCATGGCATATCCTGCTTCTTTGTATATTTATATGGTATTTGCTCATACAAAAGATAATCGTTAGAACACATGGTAAATTATGAATTAAAATAATTAAATCCCATCCATAATTTATTTAAATTCAGATTTTTATTATTTTAATTTTTTAAATTTCAGATTTTTAATTTTTATTAACTCTTTTTATTAATTAAATAAAAGTGGACAGATTTAAATAAAATATTAAATTTCATAAACTTACCAAAAGCAAAATACCACAAGTTCTAGCAACTATTGCATAAAGATGCTAATTAAAATAAGCAAAATATTACCAAAATTATTCTAATCATTACAAATTAAATCAAAAAGGGAGCAATCCTATCTAATCAAAAATCTAGATTTCTAAAGATCTATCCGAATCATCTACTTCATCTTCCCCAGGACCATCATCACCATCTTTAGAGCTCGAATCAGTAGGAGGGGCATATCGATCACCTAAACTTTCAGACATGAAATACTCAAGTCTGGAAGAAAGTCGTGCAAGCTGTGTCTGTGTACTATCCTCCTTCCTCTTCATCTCGGCTCTAAGCTGATGAATCTCATAAGTCATCCTATTAATTGCAATCTCTGCAGGCTCTACCCTAGTACCAGATGTACTAGGTATATCAGGATGATGAATGGGTGCTTCACGAGGTGAAGTAGGGTAAGTAAGCTCTGCACATCTTACTCCAGGCTTGGTATAGAACTTCTTGAAAGAAATAGGAGGCTTTGGTTTCAAATCATGAGCATAGGCCTTTTATCCACTCCAGCTCTGTCACAAAGTGCCCAAATAAGTGCAGGGAATCCAAGTACAGTCCTTGCAGCATCAGATGCAATGCCATCCAACTCATGTGCTATCATCTCTCCAACATCAATAGGCAACCCCTCCTTCACACAATACACAAAGTATAACTCCTCAGCACTAGGCTGTGAAGTGTGTGAAGCATGAAAAACCTTATGCTTATAGAGCAAGTAGATCTGATATAGCAGTGCATCCATCAAAGTGGCAACAACTCTCTCATTTTTCTCCCCTATGTAGGCAACTTTCCTTTGCTTCCCAAACATCTCCTTTAAGATCCTTTTCTCCAATTCCGGTCCTCCTTCCTCTTCATAAATAGGCTCATGGAAATTTTTCTTCTTTGTAGCCGGACAAGAGACATCCTTAGTTCCATAAATTTCATTAATTATGGCAGGACCATATGGTACGGGCACTCCCCTAATCCATGAAGTAAAATGCTCATCTCGGGAATTGCATAAGAATTGTCTGGTAAGCTCCCAGGAGTAAGTTCCGGTCGGATGCTCAGCAAACTTCATCCATCCCCGACTCATCAAAGCATCATGAACCAAAACTCGCTCCATGTCATCTTCAGTGAATCCCTTGTCGTGGATAATCCATCTTTTCACCATTATTTGATAGTAAGAATAGGCCTGCTGATTTATAAAGATCGCCGGATTGAAAGTGTCTCCGGTTAGTTCCTCTAGAGGTGGTGTATCATCCTTTCTATTATGACTTTTTCTTTTGGTTTTAGAACCACGTGGACCCTCCGATGAAACTTCCTCCGGAGATTCAACATCATCTTCCTCTTGTTGTGGATCATCCTCTTCTTGTTGAGTAGAAAGAGAGGGAACTTCATTTCCATCCACTGAATCAGCAGCCACCAAGTCATTTACGAACGTATCTTCAGCACCCACAGCAGCCGGCTCCGGATCAGGTTCCCTAATAACAAGTGGCTGTGATGGAACAGGCTCCGTGGCTTTCTGTTTCTTTCCAACATTGTTTTTTCTGGTTATTTTTTCTCTTTGGTCTCATGATGGCAGAATTTGGGAAGAAGGAATTGAGATTAAAAAGCTAATTAAACTGAAAGAGAAGAGAATTGACAGATTTGGTGGAATACAGTAATGACCGATCGGTCTCCCTCCTTTTAAAGAGGGTGATATCTTGATTTTGTTGAGATATGGAGTGATTGATTTAATCTAGATCCAAATATACATTAAACATATGATTTGGAGTCAGTATAATGTTGTTTAGGATCCCAAATATCGATTAGATATGATTTGAATCTTTTGGATTCGCGGATTTTTCAAAAATTCGCATCGGTGGCGCCGAAAGTGGCGCTTGGAGGCCAATGTAGGCGCCACACAGTGTGTGTGCGCATACTAAAAAAAAATTAAATTAAATCCGCGGCGCCAAAAGTAGCGCTGAAGAGGGGTTTTAGGCGCCGCACAGTTGATGTGGCGCATTCTGAAGCAAACTTGGAAAAATTCCTATTTTGCGGCACCGAAAGTGGCGCTCCGGAGCAGATTTAGGCGCCGCCAAGCACATGCGGCGCATTCTGGAAAAACTTAGAAAATTTTCTAAGTTTCCAGGCACCAGAAGTCTATGCCATAGGGTACATCCACTACTCCAAACAATTGGTTGATGTGCTGTGGGGTGATGGGAACATTAACCCCAAAGATCCAGGAATCCTCCTCCTCAGCATTGGCTAAAAATAGCCTAGTCAACTCCCACGAGTATGATCCAGCTGGGTGTCGCACAAATCTCTCCCAACCCTGGATCTAATAGCATCTCTGAGCAAGGGGTGTTGTAAGTCTCTCTCTGAGAAGCCTCTATCTGCAATGATCCTCTTCTTGTGAAATCTTTTATACAAATCATATGCCCTGGCACTCCTGAATATGGTGGCATCAAATATGCCCTCCTTGACATACAACAGATCAGGGACATAAGCTCTGGGATCTTGCCTTTTCTGCCCCCCCCCCCCCCCCTGCCGGTTGCTCCTCCTGCTCCTCCTGATCAACCTCAACATCATCTTCCTCCTCACCCACAGCCTCAGGAACAGGCTCCTGAATAACTAATGCAGCAGATCTCCCTCTCCTAGGTCGAGAGGAAGTGGAACTAGTGGCAGGTGCCTTTCCCCTAGCAGCTCTAGTGGATGCCTGAGAATGGTCCGATGCCTCAGGCTGATTGACCTCCTGCTGGTCATCAGCGGGTGCAGTAGTATGCCTCGAAGAGACACTCTTGGACTTACTCTTCCTGAAATAGGAGAGAAGTCCCTTGGACTTGGAAGCACCTCCTCAGCCCTCAGCCCTGTGGTGGATCCATCTGTCTCAGATTTTTCGTACGGAGTCTGCGATGTTCGAAAATATGCTCATCAGGAATAGGAGTAGGAATGTTATCCGGTGACTGTGAATCATAAATCCCCATCCTTCCCTCGGGCATGGGTATATACCTATAACCCGATTTCTTAGGAAGGTTTGGAGGATTATATATTATTTCAGTACCTGGTTGTACAAAAACTCTGGGTTAGTATCATATATATGCATTGTCTCCCATCCTCACACTTAAGTTTAAACCAAAGGTTTAATTTAAATGTTAAGTATAAAGCAAACATATACGTCAACCTAGAATGTGGGATTTAAATGACTCAATGACCAAAATGTTGTATTTTAAAAGTTATGAATCCTAAACTTTATTTAAATATATCATCCATTTTATTCTAAAGTTTAAAATTCATGTTAAAGCATGCCTTTTTAATAAAAACTCCTCAATTTATTAAATTTCCAGATTTAATAAATAGAAATAGCCTAAAATATTAAACTAGTGCATTTCAAAGGGTTTAAATTAATATTTAAACACATTCCAATCTATTTATATGATAAATTAACCTATTTTAATTAACTACATTATAAGTAAAAGAGTTTTTATCAAAACATGCTCCAATTGACTCACATTATGAAAAACATGGAATTTTTGACATGAGAATAAACTTAGATTTTTAATATAACTAAAATGACATGTTCTAGTGATGTTTCATCCATTTAATTAATCAAAAATGCCATTTTAATCAATTTAAACCAATTTCCAGATTTAAATTTATAAAAATTCAACTTTTAAAAATTTTATCCAAAAATTGCCACCTTATGCATGAAATCCATGTTCCACAACACTTGTTCATGTTCAAACTAAGATTTAGACAATTAAAAACAAGTTTAATCCCACATTCTAACAATACCCAAAATTTGAGCAACAACACAAATACCACAATTAATGTATTCCAAAGCACTAGAATATGATAAAATTTGAATTGGGATAGCCATTCTTACCTAAATTGAAGCTTTAAAACACTTTGAAGAAGAATCCCCAAAGTTGGAAGAACTAGGGTTCTTGAGCCCTAATTTGATTAAACAAGCAAAAATTGGGGTTTTTGAAATGAGAATTAACAATGTAGATGAGAATTGATGGGAAGAAACAAGAATTTGAAGAATTTTACCGGAGTGTGGCGCAAATTGTGTCGCTTGGTGGAGGATGGTGGCGCACGGCAGTGGCTTGGAAGGAAGGAGGGAGTTCGGTCTATTTGAGAAAAAATGGGAAGGAGAAGAATTTTTGGGGAATAAATCCCGATCTTGACCGGGTCAGGGTCTGTTGACCCGCGGGTCGGCGCCATTTGTGGCGCATCAGAGGCATTTTAGGCGCCGCACAGGCTGTGCGGCGCATGGAGAATTTGGAAAATTTTGTAAGGCTGGATGCGGCGCTTTTTGTGGCGCTCGGGAGCACTTTTAGGCGCCACAAAGTGTGCGTGGCGCATAACCTGACTTCAAATTTTCCAGGTTCAAAAGTGGCGCATTTTATGGCGCTGAAGCATGATTTTAGGCGCCACCAAGAAGGTGTGGCGTCTGATTTGCACTTTCGAGCTACTTTGGCGCCCGGATGGCGCTCACATGCTCATTTGGGCGCCGCACACAAGGTGTGGCGCCTGAACTGAGTCTGTGACACTCGAATTTCAGCTCAAACTCAACCAAAATAATAGTTAATTCAATCCCTAAGGTTAGCAAGTCAGATTTAGCATATATAGCCTCCTTAAATCCTCCCGGGTCATAGTTCTCCTCAGTTAAACCAATCAATCCATATAGATCCTCCTCCTCAATCCATCACCGAGTCAAAATACACATGTTAAGTTCAATCACTAAGCACACACAATTCCATCATTTCTCAACATTTTGCTACTTATTCTATTTTATTGGCAATCTCATGCTCAATTTATTCAAACATAAGCAATAAGCACAACATAAGATTCAAATAACATAATTAAACTTAAAGCAACATTTAAACTAACATAACATATGCAATAAAGCAAATAAAAACACTTAACAATGAAATGCAGAATATTTTTGTCTTTTCTTTTTATTATATAATTTTTATTGATTTTTATAATTTTAATTAATAAGATAAAAACTTATAAATTATTGAAATGCAATGCAACTAATTTAACAAGCAAATTTAAATAACCAAAGGCTTAACATTAATTTGTTCGATGAATTTAATTTCATCTCCAAAATAATGTTCAAGTCTTTGACCATTTACTTTGAATTCCCTTTCATCTTCAGCTTTTAAAACTACTGCACCATTATCCAACACTTTAACAATCCTAAAAGGCCCTGACCACTTTGTCTTCAGTTTACCAGGAAACACTTTAAACCTAGAATTATATAGAAGCACTAGTTGACCAGCTTCAAACACCTTAGGCCTAAGCATTTTATCATGATAAAGCTTTGTTCTTTCCTTATAAATTAGAGCATTATCATAAGCCTGTCGTCTAATTTCTTCTAATTCAGTAAGATCTACCTTCCTTTTTTCTTGAGCCTCTTTAAATTCAAAATTCAACTTTTTCATAGCCCAAAGTGATTTAAACTCAAGCTCAAAAGGTAAATGACAAGCTTTACCATAAACCAATTTAAACGGGGTCATCCCTATAGGTGTTTTAAATGTTGTCCTGTAAGCCCACAGTGCTTCATCTAACTTAAAAGCCCAATCTTTTCTAGATTTTCCTACAGTGGCTTCCAAAATCTTTTTAATCTCACGATTAGTGACTTCTACCTGACCATTGGCTTGGGGATGATAGGGTGTTGTTATCCTATGATGAACATGAAACCTAGATAGCAATTGATTAACAACCCTATTAACAAAATGAGATCCACCATCACTAATGATTGCTTTGGGCACACCAAAACGAGTAAAAATTTGCTTTTTCAAGAATTTAATCACTTGTTTAGCATCATTTAAAGCACATGATTCAGCTTCTACCCATTTTGATACATATTCTACAGCAACAAGGATATACAATTTCCCATTAGATGGTGGAAATGGACCCATAAAATCACTTCCCCACAGATCAAACAACTCAACAGGCATAATTCCTTTTAATGGCATTTCATCTCTTTTAGTGATATTACCGGCTCTTTGACATATATCACATTTTTGCACAAATGATCTGGCATCACGATAAATATTAGGCCAATATAAATCACCTTCAAGTACCTTATAAGCTGTCCTATTCGGTCCAACATGTCCTCCTCCAAGTCCTTCGTGGCAAGCTTTTAAAACTTTTTCAAAATCCTCGTCAGGGATGCATCTCCTTATGATTTGATCTGCACACAGTCTAAACAAATAAGATTCATCCCAAATAAAATATTTAGCATCAGTTTTAAATTTTTGCTTTTTACTATGCCATTTTAAATGATCAGGAATTACACCACATGCTAAATAATTTACAAAATCAGCAAACCATGAACAGATGAAGTATTATTTATTAAATATAAATTTTCATCAGGAAATGCATCATTTATTAATTTTTCTTCCCCTTTTCATGTTCCGATCTAGATAGATGATCAGCTACAGGATTTTCATCTCCTTTTCTCTCTTTAATATCTAAATCAAATTCCTGTAACAAAAATACCCATCTAATTAATCGTGGTTTAGCATCTTTCTTTGCAAATAGATATTTAATAGCAGCATGATCAGTGTAAACTACAGTCTTAGAGCCAATCAGATATGGTCTAAACTTTTCACATGCATACACAACATATAATAGTTCTTTTTCAGTGGTAGCACAATTTCGTTGTGCGGAATTTAAAGCCTGACTAGCATAATCAATAACATGAAGCTTCTTATCCTTTCATTGACCCAACACGGCTCCAACAGCGAAGTCACTTGCATCGCTCATGATCTCAAATGGTAAACTCCAGTCAGGTGGCTGAATAATTGGTGCTGTCACCAATGCTTCCTTGATCCTATTGAACGCCTCAATACACTCATCAGTAAAATCAAACTCGACATCTTTACACAGCAGTTTAAATAGAGGCAATGCAATTTTAGAAAAATCCTTTATAAACCTTCGATAGAATCCAGCATGTCCCAGAAAACTTCTCAAAGTTTTTAAATTATTAGGAGGTGGAATTTTTGCAATCACTTGTACTTTAGCCCTATCAACTTCAATGCCATTTTTAGAAATCCTATGTCCTAAGACAATACCTTCATTAACCATAAAATGACATTTTTCCCAATTAAGAACTAAATTTGACTCCTCACATCTAATCAGAACTTTTTCCAAGTTAATTAAACATTTCTCAAAGTCAGACCCGAACACAGAAAAATCATCCATAAATACCTCAATGCATGTCTCAATTAAATCAGAAAATATAGACATCATGCATCTCTGAAATGTAGCTGGAGCATTACACAAACCAAATGGCATTCTCCTATAAGCAAATGTACCATAAGGACATGTAAATGTAGTTTTATCTTGATCCTCAGGTGCAATTGGAACTTGATTATATCCAGAATAACCATCTAAGAAGCAATAAAACTCATGACCAGCTAAACGCTCTAGCATTTGATCAATAAAAGGCAATGGAAAATGATCTTTCCTAGTCTTATCATTCAATCTCCTATAATCAATGCATACACGCCATCCAGTAGTAGGTACTAATCCACCATTTTCATTTCTAATCACAGTCATACCTCCCTTTTTAGGCACTACTTGAACTGGACTCACCCACTGACTGTCAGAGATAGGTGTAACACCCGAGAAAAACAAATTCAAATTGTTTTGAACTACGTCATGACTTGATCCCTTCACAGGGTACATAGGCGGCTTGGAAATCTAAATTCTAAGTTCAGTCACAAAATAAATCACAAAAACGTTAGGAGGAATTGGAACTAATTTAACTAGACTAATTATGGCACGGAAATGTTACGAGCATTAAACCCGAGCTCGTAATGAATTTAAGATAAAGATTTCGAACCGGAAACGACCCGAGGAGTCGAGCCAACACGTAGAGGATAGAAAACCGATAGAGAAAAGAAGAAAAGACCCGACGGACCACGCGGACCGCTGAACCGGCCGGTCCGGCCGCCACGCGCTCACCGCGCACCGCCGCGGGCCACCGCGCGGAAGAAGGAGACGCGTCCCAGAATTGGTCGCGCGTGCTCTGCGCGGACATCCCTGTAAGTGCGCGTCACCACCACGCCAGAGGTGCAGGAGGTGTAAACTTTCCTTCCATGGCGATTTTCTTGCCAAAAATACGATCCCTATCAATGCCAACCGGATCACAGCCTTAGGAAAGGCTAAAAGAGGGTATTGGGGCGTCCTCATCCATAATCTTAGAGAAAAACACAAGTCTTTCCCTTCAATCTTCCTCTCCAAGCCGAAACCCTTCCGAGACCACTTTCCGGCGAGTATTCCGCCGACGACGAGGCAAACGGAACGAAGCCTCTGCTTTCTAGACCTTTGGTAAGTCATGGTATAGTGTTCAGTTCGTCCATAAACCTTAAAAACTCGAAATCTAACATCCTTTCCTTTGCTACGATTTCACGTCGGGGGACGAACAAAAAGCGATCGGATAAGTTGGCCGTTCGTCGCGACCTTAGGACATCCGGAAATCCCTTACAGTGACCCTATTCTCTAACTAAGTAAGTTAAGACCTTACTCTCCAATTTTTGTGGTTTATTGTCCTTTAAAACTTAAGATCTAGACACGTAACTAAAATCGGTTTTCAAAAACCCTATTTTCGTCCAATTTTAGAAACTCGCCTAAAACCCGACCTTCGGGAATTCAAACAAAAAAATTATCAACATAGATTTTATTCCTAAGACTCTAATCTACCTTGTGTCCAAATTTTAGCCATTTAAGTAAAGATTTGGTACCCCAAATCGTACCGTAAAATTTCTGTAATAAAACCGAACGTTTGAATTCTGGACAGATTTATTGACTCGACTTGATGCATATTTTTCACCCATTTTTAGATCGATTCAAATTTGCATTTCTAAACAAAAGTTGTAGATAATTGTGTCTAGATTATGCATATAAAATTTCATGAATTTTGGAGTTCATTTGATATGTCAAAACGGACGATTTCAGGACCTGTTCTAAATCGATTTTTGAATCCGCGCGTATGCAGCATTTTGGTGTCGACTTTTGAACATCTAAAATTCATTATTTCCAAAATCTTAAAACATGAAAGTTGTTCATTAAGGTGTTATGTACATCCTGTAAAAATTTCGGATCAATTGGATTTGAAATGAATTTTAATCGGCGTCGCACGTAACTGTGTCGGAATCAGTCCTTTGGTCAGAAATCTTCTTTTGTAAAGAACTCGAAATTTGACTCACTTCGAAACCTTATTTCCAAAAACTTAAAACATGAAAATTGTTTGTATGTGTGTTCTTGAGCTACTGTGTAAATTTCAGAATTTTTGATTTAAAGATGAATTTTTAATTAAGGAAGGCGTAAACTGTGTCGAATTGGATTTTTTGAACTTGAGAAAACTCGAACTACGAAACGCGATATCGAATATTTTGTAACATTGAAATATGAACTTTCGAAAAATCCCGTTCACTAGGCGCTGTGTTATTTGGATCGCCTCGTTAGTGGTCCTACTATCTTTGAGACTGCCTCGTTAGTGGTCTCCCATTTATTTGGACTACCTCGTTAGTGGTCCTACGATTTGAGATTGCCTCGTTAGTGATCTCCCCGGTATGGTGTCCTCTTCTTATTTGCGGGATAAAATATAAAAGACTTGTGTGAGTTTTAATTATGCTTAAATTTTATTTACCATGTTTTTAAATTATGCTTCTAAATCACGTTCTTAAATTATGCTTTTAAATTACGCTTTTAAATTAAGTCCTTTAATTATGTATTCTCATCTTAAATATATTAATCATGTTCTTCCGCTGCGAGTAAACTATGAATTTTAAATTAATGCATGAAAAGTGTAATTTTAATTAAACACATGTAACCCCTTAAATTATTTAGTTAGGGATTAACTTACTCAGTATATTTTTATACTGATAAACCCGTTGTTATTTGTCTTTTTATAGAGTATGTCGAGTGACGCATGCACTTGCACTTGGGGGAAAACTTTTATAAATATTTTTATTCACTGCATTTTACTACTGTTTTACCGGGCCTGTTGAACCCGAGGTTTGGTTGTGTTGGCCGTGGTTACTTTTTCCGCTGCATTTACTCTATCTCGTGCATGGATGATTATTACTTCCGTATTTTGAATTAAATATTATTAAATTCCGGACTCAATATTGAAATGTTTTTAAATCTTTTACGTACCCATAAGCCTTGCATTTCCTTGGTGAGCTCGGGAAGCCGTGTCTTGCTATGGAGATGTGGCGGTGACATCCCGGCCTGGGTTATCAAATCCGGGGTGTTACAAGTTGGTATCAGAGCCCGGAAAATTTTAAAGCTACTACTATTATTTTAATCCATTATTTTAAAACCAAGTATTATTTTTAAATTTATTATTTTTGACTACTAGTATTATTTTTAGCCCAAAAGCTTATTTTTACGTAGCCCAATATTTTAGCCAAAGAAATATTAAATTTTTGGTCCACTATAGAGATCCAACTCTTATTACTACCCATGTAGTAAATTTATTTTAAACACATGGATAGATTAAATTTTTAATTGGGGAGGGAACTTGCACTTGCATATTGCATGTAGATTTAAATTCCTATCTAATCCCGTCTAAAACATATTCTAACTCTAACGTACCTTGTTAACATTAGATGGCCGCACCAAACGTGAACATGATCAACCTTCTAATGAGGTTGATTGAAGCATACCTCGAAACCCCTCAAAACGTGAACAACTTCAGGCTAAGGGTAGAGCAAATTGAGCCTAACCTGGGCCACCTGACTAACCTGGGGAAGCAGGGCATCAAGATCTGACCCAACTCCAAATTCAAATCAACGAACTCCAGACCCGCGAGACTGAGCTCCGGACCCAGATTGACGGCATAGAGACTCAAGCAGGGATCTTGGGAAACGAACTGCTTAACCTAAAGGATATCTTGCTCCCACATGCCCCTCTTAGCCCGGAAGCTCCTCCTGTAGCTAGCCCTGTTGCTTATCCTGTCACTGTCCCGGCAGCCGCCCCTACGCCAGTTGCCGCCGTCGATCCTGCTCCTACTGCTGGGCCCGATTGGCCAGCAAGCCCAGTGTTCCATGGGCCCCTTGGCACGGGCACCATCGAGGATTCGAGTGACGAGGATGACCCCATGGAGGATCCGACCACCTACCCTCCCCAGGCTTAGGGATTATTGATACATTATTCCTATTGTTCTCTTTTCTATTTTCCCGAACTATTCTCAGTACTGAATAAAGTTCCCTATTAAGCAATAAATTCACAAGCATCTATTTTATACACAATCTTCATATTTTATTAAAACTCAACCAACCAAGGAGACAAGACAACAATAAACGAACAACATATCTATATATGCATAACGAATTGATAAGGTACCTCGAACCCTAAATCCTAGAAACCTGGGGTCTCAACGTTTCGACCTTTATACCCTTAATGTAAGCAACTGAATAAATACAAACCCTAACCAACTCTCAGTAGGCATCACTCGATTCAGTAAATCACTTTCTCCCTACACTCTATCAAATCCTCAGAACTCTAAACCTTCTTTGTGCTCGCATGGTTATAACAGAATGGCACCCAGAGGACGACCAAGGACCTTACCCACCACTCTCAACACCCGCGATACGCCAGGACAACCCAATGAGCAGGCACCTAACGTTGAGGCGCCAAACCCAGCAGGTCCGATGCCCAACCCTGCGGAAGGGCGAATGAGGAATATGGAGGAACTACTGGTCGCACTGGGCAATGCTTACGTTAACCAGGGCGGAGCTGCCGCGGCACCACCGCCGGAAGCAAGGATCAATTACTTGGCTTCGGTAAACTCCTACCGACCTCCCTACTATGTAGGGGAGGAAGATCCAGCTAAGCTCGAGGAATGGTTGAGGACCTTCGACAAATTACTGAATGCGGTGAGATGCCCGGAAGGAGAAAAGGTTCACGTGGCTTCGTACTATCTGGGTGGCGAGGCCGACGAATGGTGGCCAGCTACCCAGGGGAAACTTGACGAAGACGATGAATCGTACTCGTGGAACGAGTTTATGGAGTTACTCCGGGAGCGCTTCTACCCAATGAGTACTAAGGCAGCACTGTACGAAGAGTTCTCATCCCTGAAACAAGGGGAAAAATCTGTTCAAGAATACTATGCTCGGTTTAAGGAGTTGGCGAGATTTGCCCCTCGGATGGTACCCACGGATGGGGAGAAGGCGCAGAAATTCGAAATGGGATTGAACTTGTCAATTCGGGAGGTGATCACCGGAGTTAACTACCCGGACATACAAGCTGTCTACGACCGTGCGGTGGCAGTCGCACGAGTACAACAGCTAAAGAGAAAGACTGCACGGGAATCTAGCCGGGGGGGCACAAGGACCAGACAAGAGAAACCGAGATAATAGGATGGGCAACACTACTGGTGGGGAAAACTTTAAAAACAACTTTCCGCGAGGTCCGAACGAGAATGTTCAAAACAACAATGGTCGGAATTTCAACCTAGGAGGACGAGTGCCACCGTGTCCGAGGTGTGGCAGGCCTCATCTGGTGAGGAGATGTCCTCAGGTGGGCGAATGTTTCCGGTGTGGCCGTATTGGCCATCGGAGGGAGGAATGTCGAACCCAACTCGAGAACATTACAAAGAGAGAGGATTTAGTCACAGGACCCAATGAGCCGTTCAACCAAGGAGGCAGGAACGGAAACAATCAAGGATATCGGCCTCCTCAGAATCCGAACCCGCGCCCTCCAAACCAGCAACAAAATCCAAATCCGAATCAGAACCAACCGGCCAATCAAGGGAGGCCGATGGGAAGGTTGAACGTGATCAACCAGGCTGACATACCCGCGCAGGGTGATGTGATGGGAGGTACCTTTCATGTCCTAAGTACTCCGCTTAGAGTTTTATTAGATTCCGGAGCCAGTTGTTCCATATTATCTTCAAGAGTTGTAGCTGAACTAGATCTACCTAAGTGCGAAATGATTAGCTTAGGAATCCAACTGCCTTCTGGAGAAGTAATAGCCTGCTCTAAGCGTTATAACGGAATACCTATGGTAATCAATAACGTAGAGTTTTTCACGAACTTGGTAGAGTTTGACGTCAGAGACTTTGACGTCATACTAGGGATGGATTGGCTAACCCGTTATAAGGCCGTGATCGAATGCAAAAAGCAAAAGATCACGCTGTCAAAGAGTAGGGGGAGGAGAGTCATCTTCTACTCCCAACCCCCTAAGAAGTCTAACAAAATAGTCAACGCCCTCAAGTTATGTAACTTAATGCGGAAGGATTACGCGCTATACGCATGCTACATTCATAACCTGGAAGCTGAAGGAGTCAAGGTAGACGACATCCCGGTGGTGAGGGAATACCCAGATGTGTTCCCTGAAGACGTTCCTGGTATGCCACCCAAGAGAGATCTTGAATTCACAATAGACCTCATTCCGGGAACGGAACCTGTTTCGAAAGCTCCTTACCGCATGGCGCCACTGGAAATGAAGGAACTAAAGGAGCAACTCGAGGAGTTGTTGGAGAAAGGATACATTAGGCCGAGCACGTCCCCATGGGGAGCACCGGTCTTGTTCATCAAGAAGAAAGACGGAGGGTTACGACTGTGCATCGACTATAGAGGACTCAATCAAGTCACCGTCAAGAACAAGTACCCGTTGCCGCGGATCGAAGATTTGTTCGACTAACTAAAGGGAGCTACGGTATTCTCAAAGATCGACCTACGCTCGGGATACCACCAATTGAGGATCGCCGAAAAGGACATCCCATAGACGGCGTTCAGGACTCGTTACGGACACTACGAGTTCACGGTGCTATCCTTCGGGCTAACGAACGCCCCAGCAATGTTCATGAATCTCATGAATAACGTATTTCGAGAATTGTTAGATCAATGCGTGGTGGTGTTCATAGATGACATCTTGATCCACTCGAAAAGTGAAGAAGAACATTCCGAGCACTTACACAAAGTGTTAGGGATCTTACGAGTGAACCAACTGTATGGTAAACTATCCAAGTGCGACTTCTGGTTAAGGGAAGTGGCATTTCTCGGGCATATAGTATCCGCCAACGGAGTGGCGTGGATCCGGCGAAGATCTCGGCAGTGGCCGAGTGGGTACCGCCGAAGAGTCCAACAGAGGTACGGAGTTTCCTTGGACTGGCGGGATACTACACGCGATTTGTCAAAAACTTCTCAAATCGCACGCCCATTGACCCAGCTGCTGAAGAAAAGGGTAAAATACGACTGGACCAGTGAGTGTGAGTCCGCATTCCAAGACTTGAAGAAACGACTTACCACAGCACCAGTATTGGCATTACCATCTGAGGATGGAGACTTCGAGGTGTATAGCGACGCCTCGAAAGAGGGATTGGGATGCGTGCTAATGCAAGACCAAAGGGTTATAGCATACGCATCACGACAACTGAAACCACATGAAGAAAACTACCCGACGCACGACTTAGAACTCGCCGCGGTCGTGTTCGCCTTAAAGATATGGAGACACTATCTCTATGGGCGAAGATGTCGGATGTTCACCGACCATAAGAGCCTCAAGTATATATTCACACAAAAAGAGCTGAATTTGAGGCAGGGAAGATGGTTGGAGTTAATAAAGGATTATGACCTGGAGATTGCTTACCACGAAGGAAAAGCCAACGTTGTAGCCGATGCCCTGAGTCGAAAGACTCAACACGTGGCAAATTCACTCGTGATACCGGCCGAGTTGTACAAGGACTTAGCAAAATTAAGTCTAGAGTTAGTGCATTCTTGCACGGTAAATGAAGCCGTTAACGCGATGGTAGTGGAACCTACCATGTTCGATGAGATACGACTCGCCCAATCGGGTGACGAGGAGTTGGAGGAGATTAGGAAGAATATTGCCGAAGGAAAGACAATGGATTTTAAAATCCATGAGGACGGAAGCATCCGCTTTAAAGGAAGATGGTGTATACTACGAAATTGCGTGGACCTGAAGCAAAGGGTGATGGAGGAAGGCCATAACACCCCATACTCGGTCCATCCCGGAGGCGACAAGCTGTACAAGGACTTGAAGAAGAATTACTGGTGGCCGAACATGAAGAGAGAGGTAGCCGAATTTGTGCCAAGATGCCTTACCTGTCAAAGATCAAGGCAGTATGCCAAAAACCCCTAGGACTAATGCAACCATTGGAAATCCCAAGTTGGAAATGGGATAGTATCTCAATGGATTTCGTTTCAGGGCTACCGCGTTCATCAAGGGAATGAATAAAATCTGGGTGATCGTGGATAGGTTGACAAAAGCTGCCATATTTATCCCAATGAAGGATACCTGGTCAATGGACCAACTGGCAAGGGCATATGTCGACAATGTGGTACGTCGACATGGAGTACCACATGATATCATCTCAGATAGAGACAGCAGATTCGTCTCTCAATTTTGGGCAAAACTGCAAGAAGCCCTCGGTACCCAAATAAAGATGAGTACCGCATTCCACCCTATGACGGATGGGCAGACGGAAAGAACGATCCAGACGCTGGAAGACATGCTAAGGGCATGTGTACTAGAGTTCAAGGGAAGTTGGGAGAATCATCTACCTTTGATCGAGTTTTCCTACAACTACAGTTACCATGCTAGCATCCGCATGGCACCCTTCGAGGCACTGTATGGACGTAAGTGCCGAAGTCCATTAAGCTGGGAAGAGAACGATAAGACGGTAATAGTGGGACCACAACTTGTTGAGGACGTGGCTCAACAATTCAAGGTCATCCAAGGGAAGATGAAAGCCGCTCAGGACCGGCAAAAGAGTTACGCGGACGTGAGACGGAAAGACTTGGAATTTCAAGTCGGCGATAAAGTCATGCTGAAGGTATCACCAATGAAGGGTGTGATACGCTTCGGCAAATGAGGAAAACTGAGTCCACGGTATATAGGACCATATGAAATCCTGGAAAGAGTGGGAAATCTCGCATATCGGCTAGCGTTGCCACCACAATTTGCTCGTGTTGACGATGTGTTCCACGTCTCCCAATTGAAGAAGTATGTGCATGATCCGACCCATGTGCTCCAACCGGAAGAAATTGAATTTGAGGATGACTTGAGTTACGAGGAAGTTCCGGTGCGAATACTTGACACGAAGGAGAGAGTAACGAGGAATAAGACCGTGAGGATGGTCAAGGTCCTTTGGTCTAACCACGAGACGGAGACGGCGACGTGGGAATTCGAAGCCGACATGAAACAACGTTACCCTACCCTCTTCCAAGATGAACCGACCACAGTTATGGGGACATAACTGTATTCTTAAGTGAGGGAGGATGTAACACCCGAGAAAAACAAATTCAAATTGTTTTGAACTACGTCATGACTTGATCCCTTCACAGGGTACGTAGGCAGCTTGGAAATCTAAATTCTAATTTCAGTCACAAAATAAATCACAAAATAAATCACAAAAATGTTAGGAGGAATTGGAACTAATTTAACTAGACTAATTATGGCACGGAAATGTTACGAGCGTTAAACCCGAGCTCGTAACGAATTTAAGATAAAGATTTCGAACCGGAAACGACCCGAGGAGTCGAGCCAACACGTAGAGGATAGAAAACCGATAGAGAAAAGAAGAAAAGACCCGATGGACCACGCGGACCGCCGAACCGGCCGATCCGGCCGCCACGCGCTCGCCGCGCGCCGCCGCGCGGCCACCGCGCGGAAGAAGGAGACGCGTCCCAGGACTGGTCGCGCGTGCTCCGCGCTGACATCCCTGTACGTGCGCGTCACCACCACGCCAGAGGTGCAGGAGGTGTAAACTTTACTTCCATGGTGATTTTCTTGCCAAATATCCGATCCCTATCAATGGCAAACGGATCACAGCCTTAGGAAAGGCTAAAAGAAGGTATTGGGGTGTCCTTGATAATGGCCAAAATTGACCATTATTTTCAATCTATTTCCGTGTCTTAACATGGGCATTTGATCGCATTCCGGTCTTATTTAAATAAGAAAGCAGTTGAATTTAACAGATATTTGCAAGTTTGTATAAATAATAAGTTGGTATTGAAAAACACAAAAATATTGTTATTTTATTAAAATTGTGTTAAAAAATCCAAAAACATGATAAAAGTATTAAAAATCCCACACTTGATTATTATGGTTTGGTGGTATTTGTTTGGTGGAACACGGATCCATTAAACAGAACACAAGCCAAATAATCAATTGGAACAAATATCTATATTTATTTATACTTATATTTATACACTAGTATTTATTTTTGTTTATTTACAAAAATAAAAAAAAATCAAGTAATTAAAAGTAATGAAATGCAGGTGGGGCCCATGTATTCATCTCCCCCAAATTGCTAATCGGAAATGGCAATTGGAAACGAACAACAAAGTAGCAGCTTGCCGCCGTCCCGTCTTCCGGCGCCTGCCCTCACCTCCATTCATTTCCTCCGTCCTCAACTTCAGCAACTACGCCTGTGTTATCATCCCTAAATTCCCAATTGGAATTGAATCGGGCAAGTGAACCAACCATCACCACTGCCCTCCTCCAATCTTCATTCCGGCGAAATCCCGCCCAAACCACCGGGCCTGCTACAACCTCCGATTCCGGCACCAACATCCTCAACCTCCGCCGCTGCACCACCATTCTTTCCTTCCTCAGCCCCTGCGCCTCCGAGTCTCCTCAACAGCCCCCGCCGTTCGTCTCCACTCCGGCGAGATTCCGGCTACCCCCATCCTTTTTCTTCAAATCGCCGATTCGATGTCGATGACTCCGGCAGCCACCAGTTCAGCGGGGGACACTTCTGGCAGCCCCTATCATCTTCCCCAACTTGCCAAAATTTCAAGACTGGAACTCCGATCAACACAGCACCTCCGCCCTCACCATCTCCGTCCGACAGCTCCACCACCACTGCTCTCATCCCCAAAATCCGTCATCTCCTCCTCCGCCTCCAACCAGATCTGCCTCCCCCAGCCATCCTACCGCCCCATCTCTGTTTCCATCCTCAACTCCCAGATCCGACCATTTCCGCCTCCGACAGCCACCACGGCCGCCGCCGCTAACCCGGCCAGCAGCTGCCCTCCACCATTCCAGTAGCTCCGGTCTTCAACCCCAAAGCTCCGGCAGCCATCTCCATCAACCCCATTTCCCTAATAATGTTAGTGCTGTAAAGAAAAGAAGAAAAAAATAGTAGTAGTGATGCGGTTAAAAAGAAATGGAGGAGGAGAAGAAAGAAACAGGAACGAAAATGGAGGAAGAAAACTGAGAAGAAGAAGAAAGAAAGAAAAATGGGGGAAGGAAGAAAACAAAGAGAAAAGAGAAGAGAGAGAAGGAAAGTTGGGAGTGTAATTCGAATTGTTGTTAACAATTCGAATTGATCTTGACAATTCGAATTGGAAGGAAAAAAGAAGGAAAGAGAAGAGAGAAGAAAATGAAGAAGAGAGCAATTCGAATTAATGGGTGCAATTCGAATTAATGGATGTAATTCGAATTAATTCGAATTGGGAGAGAAGAGACCGGATTGGAAGAGAAGCAAAAATATAAGAAGCAATTCGAATTGTTGAGTTCGAATTAATTCGAACAGGGTTCGAATTAATTCGAACAGAGAAGAATTCGAACTGGTATTCAATTAAAAGTGGAGTGGGGCCCGCGCCTAAGCAGTTGGAAAGTCCTGGGACCAGAAGTCCCGCAGTACTAAAATTCTTGTCTTTTCTTGCTGGACTCCAGGTCCCGTCCCTTCCCACAACAGAAATACTCTCCATTTCCCTCCTCTCTACATTTTTGCAACCAAACCCCTCTTCTTTTGTGCATAATTCGCACCTACCCCTCTTTTTTGTTGCATAATTCGAATTAAACCATTTCTATCTCATCTCACATGTTAGGGTTTCCCCCCTATAAATACCCCTTCCATTTTCCACTTCCAGAAAAAGAGAAAAACAGAGAGCAGCCAGTCCCAAATTTTCTTCCCTGTTCTTGGAGAGAACAGTGGGTTTTTGGCTAGTTTAGAGTAGAGTTTATTTTTCTTTTGCAATGTAGTTTAATATTTGTTAGTTGTAGTGTAATGTAGTTTGTAAATAGTTGTTTTTAATTTCTTAGTGTAGCCACTTTTCCATATGTTTACAGCTTTTTAGTTTAGAATAAATTTGAGAACACCCAAATAATGGGTTGTTCTTGAACTTTTAATGCTTTCTAGTGGTTGAAATACAAGAAAATGCTTCACAAATTTGGTATGGGTTCTCTTGCACTTTTATTTATTTTGCTTTCTTAGTTCTAATAAATGTATGAATGTGGGTTTTGAGCATGTTTGAGTCCTAGATCTACTTTTATTTTTATTGTTCTTGGATAGCTAGATAATTTTAGAGATAGTGCCTTTCTCTAAGTTTTAGTTTCATTTTATTTTATTTTTGGCCTAGATCTAAATTTTATTTTTATTTTGTTCCTTTAGGTAATGTTGGTGTTCTTCCTTATTATGCTTGTAGTTCTTAGATTTTTCATTATTGTTGGTAGATTAGTCTTTAAATTTCATGTTTGTAGTTTTAGGGTTTAAATCATGCTATTATCCATTGTGGCATTGTACATGCATATTTCTTGATAAACACAAAATATTCACAAGTGTGATGGTGAGATGACATTGATGTGAAATGAAGGATTTGGTAAATCTTATCCATCATAAACCGCACAGTGGAAATCAAACTAACACTTGTGAGCACAAAAATATTCTTAATTGAGAAAATGGGATGCAATTCGAATTGAGGCAATTCGAATTAATTCGAATTGCCCAAGAAATTCAAATTGCACACCGAAAATTATTCTCTTCATGTGGTTTCCAACCAATTCGAATTAATTCGAATTGCTCAACAATTCGAATTGGCTTGAAAACCACATTGTATCCATTGCCACCCCTTCATGCCTTAGTTTATTTTCCATCTCTTACCAATTCGAATTGTCCAATTCGAATTAATTCGAATTGCTGGACAATTCGAATTCACCTTCTCCTTGAGGTAAATGCCTTAGTCAATTTGAGCAAGAAAAGGACTTCGCCAATTCGAGTTGTCCAATTCGAATTAATTCGAATTGGTCAATAATTCGAATTAGACGATGCTCCAATTTCTAGCAATGATCAATTGAGTAAAGTAATACTTCATCCTTCATGCATTCTCAATTCGAATTACCCCAATAATTCGAATTGAACTATCCCTTCTACTTTGAAAAATCCAAAAACATTTTCTTTCATGATTTGTGTAAGTTGCATGGGTGTATTGGGCCTAGGCCCAATTCATCTGATTTCTATCCATTACACATTTCAACCCATTAGTGTCCACTTATTGTGTGCTTAACACCCACACAATACCAAAAATATTTTCTTACTCTCTTATTTTCTCTTTCGTTGTGTGTATGAACGGATAATGAGAAACACCACAGATTAATGTTGGTGAAAGGTCCCTTCACAGGGATATCGACTAACCCGTCTTCTGTGTGTCAATCATTATCTGTTATTTTGCATGATCTGGTTAGTGGTTGGTGGAAGCTTCGGCGAGCGTTCTCTTCACTAAGAGTTTCGATTAGTCACTCAGCCAATTCCTAATTAGATACAGTTTTAATTTTTCCTATCTTAATTTCTCAACCTGAATTCAAGTTGCAATAGTGTCAACTGATGTCGACCAACATCAGTTGAGAAATATTACAGCAAGAAATGTGTGGGTTTTTCTTCCACTCACAGACAAAAGAAAACTAAATGACGGCGGTCACCGTTGTTTGGGATTCTTTCTGTCTAAAATCAATCATCTTGGATAATTGGGAACCGAACAGCAGATGTTTGCAGTCCGGAAAACCCCAACTATCTCTGGCACTCTTTTTAGCCAATTTCTTCTCGTCTCAGGCTAATCCACCTTTGTGTATCGCATTCTGTCTAACCCCACCATATATTTTGGGGTATTTTATTTTCCTTTTCATATACTTGTACGCATGATACTATTATGTAGATGTTCTGGTCATATCCTTATTTTGGGGATCCTTCCCCTTGGACACAGAAGTCTTGATTTAAATCTGATGTTGCATAATAAATTTCCAACAAAAATTACTTTGTAAAATCCGGATCTGAGTAAGGGATAAATTCAACAGTTATGACTAATTCACATTCCACTGGGGGTTGATTTTGAGAGCTTAGAAGCAGAGTCAGCGATTAGGTCTCATCTAGACTGAAAGGATCTGTGTTTTAATTGAGAGTCTAGTACCTGTCTAGGGAATGATTTTTAAATATTCATCTGCTTCTCGAAATTGCTATGTGTTGGAAATCTGATATTAGATATCGCATTAAGTCAATATCCACTTGGGTGTAGATGAGATGTGATAAATAATACTAGAGGAACAACATATAGGCCTTGGTGAATTTCTAAGGTAAGGTCGAGTATTCCTTCGACTACTATCTTCTTCTGCCAAAGTCTAGAATTGAGTCTTGAGTGAGTACATCCGGAATAGGTTCATTTATGGATCTGTTTCATTTAGTTTGTATCTCATAACTACCTAGATGTTGTAAGCCCTGTGGCTTATGGATATCTCGGGGGTTCTTGATCTGCATCTGGTCACCAAGACCAGGGGCTCTTTTATACTAACGGAAAGAGACGTTTTTAACGATTCCGAGTGATAGATTTAAATGCTTTCTTTACAGCTTTCTTTACTGCTTTCCTTTAAATGCTTTCATAGAGGTCACTCGGAAGAATTAGGGGCTGTCCATCTGTTAAAAGGTTTGAGAGTTATGGAATGGTTTGGGGCTTGATTTGAAACTTTGGGTGTGACATGGGGGAATGATAGGAGTACTTGGCATGTCAACTAATGATATGTTATGTGTCGCTTGTCCACCACAGATATGTAATGTAACTTCACAAGGCCTGTGGAGGGAGTTACAAGTCTGTGGTATCTTAGAAATTGTTGTCTTAAGAGCATGTAAATTCTCACCATAAGTACCTGTCTGTTAAAGGGAACATGGTGTAGAAAGCATGAGAGTTAGCTAACTAAGAGAATTATCCCAAGCTAAGATCTGTGTATAAAAATGGAAGTTTAATTGTGTTTCATCTGAATCTTGTCCAATCTTTATTATTTCCTCCCTGTCCCTTCTGTCATATTTAAACTTGCTTTCTAGATAGTGTAGCATAATTTTATATTGCTTTCGTAGTATAGATTTAATTGCTTTCTTCGATCTAGTTTACCATGCTTTGTAGAATAATTTTTACTGCTTTCATGATCTGGTTTAAATTATGTCAAGTAGTTGTTAGAAACTCTTGCAAAACTTGAATCGAGTAACCGAGTGGAAAATCTTAGTAAACGACGTGGGCCCTGCTTCCATCGCACATCCTCCAGTGAACGATCCGGTACTTACTATAAATTACTGCAATTTTTGACTCCGTGCGCTTTCGGGATGCACAGTTTCTTGACACGAGTAAATAAAAAGACAACATTTTAGAAAATACTCATGTAGTGGGAAGAGCACCATGAAATTGGAAATTGTATTTAGACGGTTCTTCACCCCCCGGCAGCGCAATGAAACTCGTCAAAAGTTTCATGGCGCCATTGCTGGGGAGGATGCAGCGCAGTTGTAATAAATAATACTTTATTAAGTATTGAACATTGGTGTCTGGTAAGATTGAATTGTTTACCCCGGCAGGTATCTTCTTGACATGAAATTAAGAGAAGCATCATGGTGCAGATACCAGGTACTTTCAGGGTGACAGACTGAAGGTCAATCCCGGTTGCACCGTGATATTTGTCAAAAGTTTCATGACAGGAAGGACCACAGCGCCGTTTGAAATCAAAAGACCCCACATGAGTAATAAAAAGCGGGAATTATAACATATCCTTAAACCCCTTCCCTACATCATAACTCTTCTCATTTAATAAATCCACACTTGATATTTCAGAAAATTACTCGTGTTAATGAAACTCGTCAAAATTTTCAGTCCTCATCCATAATCTCAGAGGAAAACACAAGTCTTTCCCTTCAATCTTCCTCTCCAAGCTGAAACCCTTCCGAGACCACTTTCCGGCGAGTATTCCGGCGACGACGAGGCAAATGGGACGAAGCCTCTGCTTTCTAGACCTTTGTAAGTCATGGTATAGTGTTTAGTTCGTCCATAAACCTTAAAAACTCGAAATCTAACATCCTTTCCTTTGCTACGATTTCACGTCGGGGGACGAACAGAAAGCGATCGGAGAAGTTGGCCGTTCGTCGCGACCTTAGGACATCCGGAAATCCCATACAGCGACCCTATTCTCTAACTAAGTAAGTTAAGACCTTACTCTCCAATTTTTGTGGTTTATTATCGTTTAAAACTTAAGATCTAGACACGTAAATAAAATCGGTTTTCAAAAACCCTATTTTCGTCCAATTTTAGAAACTCGCCTAAAACCCGACCTTCGGGAATTCAAACCAAAAACTTTTCAACATAGATTTTGTTCCTAAGACTCTAATCTACCTTGTGTCCAAATTTCAGCCATTGACATAAAGATTTGGTACCCCAAATCGTACCGTAAATTTTCTGTAATAAAACCGAACGTTTGAATTCTGGACTGATTTATTGACTCGATATGATGCATATTTTTCACCCATTTTTAGATCGATTCAAATTTTTATTTCTAAACAAAAGTTGTAGATAATTGTGTCTAGATTATGCATATAAAATTTCATGAATTTTGGAGTTCATTTGATATGTCAAAACGGACGATTTCAGGACCTGTTCTAAACCGATTTTTGAATCCGCACGTATGCAGCATTTTGGTGTCGACTTTTGAACATCTAAAATTTATTATTTCCAAAATCTTAAAACATGAAAGTTGTTCATTAAGGTGTTATGTACATCCTGTACAAATTTTGGACCAATTGGATTTGAAATGAATTTTAATCGGCGTCGCACGTAACTGTGTCGGAATCAGTCCTTTGGACAGAAATCTTCTTTTGTAAAGAACTCGAAATTTGACTCACTTCGAAACCTTATTTCCAAAAACTTAAAACATGAATGTATGTGTGTTCTTGAGCTACTGTGTAAATTTCAGAATTTTTGGTTTAAAGATGAATTTTTAATTAAGGAAGGCGTAAACTGTGTCGAATCGGATTTTTTGAACTTGAGAAAACTCGAACTACGAAACGCGATATCGAATATTTTGTAACATTGAAATATGAACTTTCGAAAAATCCCGTTCACTAGGTTGAGCCGATCTTCATGCTATCATTATTTTTGAGACTGCCTCGTTAGTGGTCTCCTTACTATCTGTGATTGCCTCGTTAGTGATCTCGCGCGCTGTGTTATTTGGATCGCCTCGTTAGTGGTCCTACTATCTTTGAGACTGCCTCGTTAGTGGTCTCCCATTTATTTGGACTGCCTCGTTAGTGGTCCTACGATTTGAGATTGCCTCGTTAGTGATCTCCCCGGTATGGTGTCCTCTTCTTAGTTTGCGGGATAAAATATAAAAGACTTGTGTGAGTGTTTAATTATGCTTAAATTTTATTTACCATGTTTTTAAATTATGCTTCTAAATTATGTTCTTAAATTATGTTTTTAAATTACGCTTTTAAATTAAGTCCTTTAATTATGTATTCTCATCTTGAATAAATTAATCATGTTCTTCCATTGCGAGTAAAGTATGAATTTTAAATTAATGCATGAAAAGTGTAATTTTAATTAAACACATGTAACCCCTTAAATTGTTTAGTTAGGGATTAACTTACTCGGTATATTTTTATACTGATAAACCCGTTGTTATTTTTCTTTTTACAGAGTATGTCGAGTGACGTATGCACTTGCACTTGGGGGAAAACTTTTATGAACATTTTTATTCACTGCATTTTACTACTGTTTTACCGGGCCTGTTGAACCCGAGGTTTGGCTGTGTTGGCCGTGGTTACTTTTTCCGCTGCATTTACTCTATCTCGTGCATGGATGATTATTACTTCCGTATTTTGAATTAAATATTATTAAAATTCCGGACTCAATATTGAAATATTTTTAAATCTTTTACGTACCCATAAGCCTTGCATTTCCTTGCTGAGCTCGGGAAGCCGTGTCTTGCTAGGGAGATGTGGCGGTGACATCCCGGCCTAGGTTATCAAATCCGGGGTGTTACAATTGGATAGATAATACCTGCATCGAGTAGTTAATCACCTCTGCTCTTACAGCTTCTTGTAGATGTGGATTCAGTCTCTCTGGGGCTGTCTCACTAGCTTGTCATCCTCCTCCATGTAAATCCGGTGTGTACACAATGCTGGACTCAGTCCCTTGATGTCAGCTATCGTCCAACCTATTGCTCTAACATGCTTACTCAACACTTGGGTTAATGCATTTAATTGATTATCATTTAATTTATTACTTGTGATAACAGGTAAAGTATCATTCTCACCAAGAAAAACATACCTCAAATGTGATGGCAGCTCCTTCAATGTCAATGAAGGTGGCTTTTCAACAAACGGGACTAACTTAGACTCTTCTATCGCACATGCTACTTGCACAGGTAATCCTCCCTCACACTTACTTTCAGCTAAGTCCTCACAACTCTCCACCAACTGCTCAAATTTCCTATAACGATCATGTCTAGCAACGAACTCTCTCTCAATCACCTCATCCTCCTGATAGATAGCTGTAACTCTATTACACGGGTAGGTGTCAGAACTAGCATGTTGTGTTTTAGTTGTCTTAGAAATGTCAAACGACACTTGTTCGTTACCTACTTTAAGTGTAATTTTACCATCATCCATATCAACCATAGCCCTACCAGTTTGCAGGAATGGTCTACCTAAAATCAGAGGAATATCAATGTCTTTTTCCATATCAAGAACAACAAAGTCGACAGGGAAGATGAAGCTCTCTACTTGAACAGGAACGTCTTCTACAATGCCTAAAGGAGTCCTAATAGATCTATCAGCAAGTTGTAGCTGCATCCTAGTAGGCTTTACAACTCCTACCCCAAGTTCTCTAAAGACATGTAAAGGCATCAGATTAATACTAGACCCAAGATCATACAGAGCTTTGTTGAATTCTTTAGTGCCAATAATGCACGGAATAGTGTAACTCCCAGGATCTTTTTGTTTAATAGGTTGCCTTCTTTGTAGGATTGCACTACATTCTCCTATCAGCGCCACTTTCTCTTCATCATCAACACTCCTCTTTTTTGATAGAATTTGTTTTAAGAACTTAGCATACACGGGCATTTGTGCAATGGCATCAGAAAAAGGAATATCAATTCTTAAATTCTTAAAGACTTCTAAGAATTTAGCATAATCTTTATCTTCCTTAGCCTTTTTAAATCGTTGTGGATATGGAACAGGTGGCTGATATGGCTTGACTGGGACAGTAGACTTTCCCTTATCCTTATCCTGTTCAACTCTAAGTTTCTCACTCTCCTTAGGCTCATCAGTGTTTTTCTGCTGACTTTCTTCCTCTGTATCCTCACTTTGATCATCTACAACATCAGCTAAAACCTCTGGATCATCTAAGGTAGGGTAAGGATTAGGCAGTTCCTTTTTATTCCTTAAAGTGATAGCTTTACATTGCTCTTTTGGATTTGGATCAGGCATACTTGGTAGTGTCCCTTGCTGTGTATTTGAGATATCCCTAGCAATTTGACCAACTTGAACTTCTAGATTTCTCATTGAGGCTTACATTTGCTGAATTGTTTGTTGTTGAGATACAATTGTATTCATTAATTCTTTCAAATTAACCTCATCACCTCCTTGGTTTGGTTGCAGCTGTTGTTGAGGTTGAAAGTTCCTAGACTGTTGGTTAGGGTAAAAGAATTGATTTTGAATTCTGTTCTAATTAAAGTTTTGGTTCTGGTTCCGGTTTTGAAAATTTTGATTTTGATTTTGATTTGGGTAAGGTGGACGGTTGTTTTGTGGGTAGGTGTTTTGTTGAAATTGAGAATTTTGGTTTGGATAGAAATTTTGGTTTTGAGGACGGTTTTGGTTGTAATTCTGCTGCCTATTCCCCATGTAGTTCACATCTTCCACTTGCTCCTCAGTCCCCTCACACTGCATAGTCTCTTGAAGTCCTTGATCGAGCAGTGATAACTCATGAGGTCCATGACAAATACCACATCTCACAACTTTAGCATGACCTTTCTTAAGCGAAGAAACCTCCCTCATCAAAGCATCTAATTTAGAATCTATAGCAACTGCCTTTTCTACCTCATAGATCCCTCCTTTTGTTTTGTTTCTAGCATTTTTCTTACCAGGAAATTTTTTCATGTTAGAAATCTTTTTCTCTATGATTTCCTTAGCTCTAGAAGGTCCTATAGATAGAAAAGAATCTCCAGCTGCTGCATCCAATAAATTCCTCCAATGATCAATCAACCTATTGTAAAAGAAGTGCATCTGCTGCCAATCTTCAAAGCCATGATTTGGACATCTAGCCAATAAAGTATAATATCTATCACATGCTTCAAGTAGAGTTTCACCCTCATCTTGCACAAATTCTTTGATTTTTTCTTGCAATTCTAAAACCTTGGATGGTGGGAAGAATTGTTCTAAGAAAGCTTCTAACATTTTATCCCAAGTAGTAACATCCCTTAATTGAAGTGAATTATACCAAGTTTTAGCTTTATCTCTGAGTGAAAACGAGAACAATCTCAACTTAATTTCATCACTGGTAACCCCATTAATTTTCACTGTGTCACAATAGTCCAGGAAGTTTCTTATGTGTTCTACAACATCATTAGTAGGTGCTCCATTATATTGGTTAGCTTGAACCATTGTGATTAATGCAGGCTGAAGGGTAAAGCTTAAAGCATCTACATCTGGCCTTGGAGTTCTATTAAGCAGATTCCCACTAGTTCCTTGTAAGTGTTCTTCAATGGTCATTTCAGCTTGATCATCGTGTTCCAAATCACCACCATTACTTCCATTATTACCATGATTATTGTCATTATTTGCTGCCATGTTTAACCTATTGAACTGAGCAACTAATTGATTAGTTTGAATTGTTGAAACTCCAGTCGTTGGAGAATAGTCTTCTTCATCAGAGGATGAATTAATTAAAATTTCCAACTGAGCTGGTCTCATACGTTTCCCTAATCTAATAGCTCTAAGAGTACGCACAATTTCAGGATCATAAGCTATTTCTGCCTGTTTGCTTCGCACTGCAAATATTAAATAAAAATAAAATAAAATAAGTAATAGTTAAATTAATATTTAACTTAATAAATTTTAATTAATACACTAAAAACAATTAAAAGTTCACAACAAATTCCCCGGCAACGGTGCCAAAACTTGATGGGTGATTTTCACTACTCATATTTTATGTAACACCCCGGATTTGATAACCCAGGCCGAGGTGTCACCGCCGCACCTCCCTAGCAAGACACGGTTTCTCCGAGCTTGCTAAAGAGATGCAAGGCTATGAGCGTTGGAAAATGTTTTAAAAGCAAGTCCGGAATTACTTAAAAATAATAATGTAATATCATCCATACATGATAAAAATAATAAGTTGCAGCGGAAATTAAAATACAGGGCCGACATGGCCAAAACTCGGGTTAACAAGCCCGTATGCACATCATGTAAAACAAATAATTAAATGCCCAAAGTAATCCCCCGATGCATGATCATGCTCCGTACTCTGTAATGGAAAAAAATGAACAACAGGTTTTATCAGTATATAAAATACTGAGTAAGTTAATCCCTAACTAACAATTTAAGGGGTTACATGTGTTTAATTGAAATTACACTTTTCATGCGTTACGAAATTAATTTAAAATTCATAGTTTACTTGCAGCGGAAAAGCATGATTAATTTATTCAAGACGAGAATACATAATTTAAGGACTTAATTTAAAAGCATAATTTAAAGCATAATTTCAGACGCGTAATTTGAATACATAATTTAAAAACATAGTAAATACGATTTAAGCGTAAATAAACACTCACACAAGTCTTTTATATTTCATCCCGTAAACTAAGAAGAGGACACCATACCGGGAGATCACTAACGAGGCAATCTCAAAAATCATAATCAGTTAGCCGGTGAACCGGCGGCCGCAGCCATATCAGTATTGACTGCCGTTTTGGCTAGCCATGTGTATCTACCGTCAATTTGACAGGCATGTATATCAATTGTCGTTTGTCAGGCCTTTCAAACGGTTTCACTACCACTCGGGCAGGCCGTGATTTCCCACTGCCGATTTGGCAGGCCATGTGCACAACTGCCGTTTTGGCATAGTAAGGAGACCACTAACGAGGCAGTCTCAATAATCGTAGGACCACTAACGAGGCAGTCCAAATAAAGGGAGACCACTAAGAGGCAGTCTCAAAAGATAGTAGGACCACTAACGAGGCAGTCCAAACAATGGGAGACCACTAACGAGGCAGTCTCAAAAAGATAGTAGGACCACTAACGAGGCGATCCAAAAATACAGCGCGCGAGATCACTAACGAGGCAATCTCAGATAGTAAGGAGACCACTAACGAGGCAGTCTCAAAGATAATGATAGCATGAAGATCAGCTCAGCCTAGTGAACGGGATTTTTCGAAAGTTCGTATTTCAATGTTATCAAATGTTCGACACCGCGTTTTCATAGTTCGAGTTTTCTCAAGTTCGAAAAATCCTATTCGAGGCAGTTTACGCCTTTCTTAATTAAAAATTCGTCTTTACACCAAAAATTCTGAAATTTTTACAGTAGTTCGAATACACACACACGAACAACTTTAATGTTTTAAGTTTTTGGAAATAAGGTCCTGAAGTGAGTCAAAATTCGAGTTCATTGCAAAGAATAATTTCTGTCTTAAAAACTTGTTCCGTCACAGGTTCGTGCAACGCCGATTAAAAATTCATTTCAAAACCAATTGATGCGAAATTTTGACAGTAACTACAAAACACGTTAAGGAACAACTTTCATGTTTTAAGAATTTGGAAATAATGATTTCTTGGTACTAAAAAATCGACCACAACTCACTGCATACTCGCGGCCTTCGAAACAGTTTTAAAGCAGTTCTGAAAATTCGACCGTTTGACATATCAAATGAACACCAAAATCCGTGAAATTTTATATGCATAATCTAGACTCCATTATCTACAACTTTTATTTAGGAATGCAAAGTTGAATCATTCGAATAATGGGTGAAAAACATGCATCAAGTCGAGTAAGGAAAACTGTCACAGTTTAGAAATGTTCGGGTTGTCACAGAAAGTTTACGGCGAGATTTGGGATAGCAAATCTTAATGTCAACGGCTGAAATTTGGACACAAGATAGATAAAGGTGTTAGGAACAACTTTTATGCTGAAAAGTTTTCAGTTTGAATTCCCGAAGGTCGAGTTTTAGGCGAGCCATTGAAATTGGACGAAAATAGGGTTTTTGAAAACCGATTTTTATTACAAGCCTATATCTCGAGTTTTAAACAACAAACAACCACGAAAACTTGTGAGTAAGGTTTTAACTTACTGATTTGAAGATTAAGATCACTGGGATGGGTATCCGGATGCTGTAGGGTCGCGACGAACGGCCAATCCTTCCGATCGCTTTTCGTTCGTTTTCCGGCGTGAAATCGTAGTAAAGGAAACGGGTTAGATTTTGAGTTTCTAAGTGTTATGGAAGAATTAAAATGTTAAACCATGGCTTACCAAGAGTCTAGAGGGCAGGGCTTGGTTCCTTTCGCCTCGTCGTCGCCGGAATGTTCGTCGGAAAGTGGGTTCGGAGAGCTTTTGGCTTGGAGAGGAAGAATGGGAGGTCTAGGGTTTGTTTTCTATAAAGTGGTGGAAAGGGGCGCCCAAAATCCGACTTTGAGCCTTTCCCTAAGGCTGTGATCGGCTTGCCACCGATAGAGGTCGGATTTTTGGCAAGAAAATCGCCATGGAAGGAAAGTTTACACCTCCTGCACCTCTGGCGCGCTGGTGACGCGCACATAGGCCTTTGTCCGCGCGGAGTGCGCGCGAACCATCCAGGGACGCGACTCCCTTTGGCCGCGCGGTGGCCGCGCGCATGCGCGCGGGGTTCGCGCCGCCCGAACCGGCCGGTTCGGGCGGTTTGTGTGGTGCGTCGGTTCTTTTCTTCCTTTTCTCGATCGGGTTTCTATCCTTCGCGCTCTTGGTCCGACTTTTTGGGTCATTCCCGACTCGAAATTCTCATGTGGGTTTATCTACGAATTCGATCTAACTCCCGTATGATAATTCGTCTATTTAAACTCGTCCCGTCCTTCCTTAATGATTTTACTGAAGTTGTGTTTTGGTTTCTTCGTGTTTAAACGCTGGGATGCTTTCGGTTATGTTTTATTTTGTGATTTATTTTATGACTGAACTTGGCATTTAAATTCCCAAGCTGCCTACGTACCCCGTGAAGGGATCAAGTCATGACGTAGTTCAAAACAATTGGAATTCGTTTATTTGAAATACAAAATATTTGGGTTGTTACATTTTACCACAAGCGGATGGTTGTCATCAAGTAATAAAAACCGGTGAATACCGGGTCGAACCACAGGGAATTTCAGAATATTATTTCATTCCGGAGAAGATTTTAATTGTTTTAAGTTCATTAATTATATGTTATAGTATATTTTAAAAGAGTTTGATTGATTCTAATGATGATTAAATTAAAAAGTAGTGACATTACATTTAAAATAAAGCAAATTAAAATTTTAATTAATAAAAATATAAATGGGAGATGCTTGTAATATTTTAAATATTGCCATCTTTATATAAAATAGAAATTGCATATTGATTTAGCATTTTCCAATGTCTAAAAAGATCAATTCTTAAAATTTAAATATTTTATAAAGATTAAAAATATTGTAATCTACTAATGATCAAATTTAAACGGATTTCATGGAAGCTGATTAAATTACCTAACATTATGCAATCATTATTCTAGGCCTAAATTTGAGTCTTTCCCAAGCATACAAATTTTTCTATAGCAATTAAAAGGCACTTTTCATTTCCCAAATCATTGTGCACATGCCAGAATCCATTTTTAATGTAATTTATTCCCAATTCCGGTACTAAAATATTAATTCTACTTTTTATCTCCCGATTTAGCAAAGCAGAAATCATTAGATTAGATTCTAACATTCAATTATGCAGAATAGTGTAAATAATTTAACAGTTATGGTAAAATAATAATAAAACATGGTAAATTGGATTATATTACTAATTCTAAGATGCAGACAAATTAGGATTATTTTCAGATTACTAAAAGTAGAAATTACAGAATGATCGATCAATCCAGAATTTAGCAGATTAATGTTATACACATCAGAATAAAAGAAACACGGAATTATCGATCAAACTTGTGCAACAGATTAGCAATCCTAATACAGATTCTAGCATCATTACAGATTAATCCAAATTTAACACAGAAATGTCGATCAATTCATTTACTTCCATAAAAGATGAATTCATACTTCAAAAGTGATTCTGAACTCCCGTTCTAGATCACTCCTAACACGAACATTACAGAAATCCGTCTACAAATTTGAAACATAATAGCAGATTACATTTAGAGGCAATTTCATAACATTACAGAGCAAGAAAAAGAAAAGCAACACCTATGATAAGAAGAATGTAACACCCCGGTTTTTGGTCACCCAGGTCGGGGTGTCACCGCCACACCTCCCTAGCAAGACACGGTTTCTCCGAGCTCGCTAAAGAGATGCAAGGCTATGGTTTTTCAGAATTTAAAACATTCAATCAGCCCATTTATATATAATCTAAAAATATTACATCAGAGTTGCAGCGGAAAATAATATTTACATATATAATGCAGCGGAATTTAAATATAGGGCCAATATGGCCAGTACACGGGTTAAACATGCCCGTTCATGCAAGATCTAGTCTAAACAAAATTTATAATACAATGTAATTCCCCAAAATTCCCATGTATGCATATGTGGATGCATATTCTTCACACTCTGTAGAATAAGGAAAAAGAAAATATGGTTTGGGTCAGCACTACGTGCTGAGTAAGTTAACTAATACATAACTGTGGGGTTTCAAAGCCTTTACTTAAATTTAATGAAAACATGTGCATAATTTAAATAATTCATGTAATCTCATACTTTAGAAGACATGGATTCATAAGATCATAGATATAGCTTGCAACTTAATTAAATAAGTTGCCATAAATTTAAAACACAAATTATCAAGGATTTAATTGGATTCCCTTATCGATGTCTCGTTTCGTTTCTTTTACAGATCACCACCGCTAGGGCTCTTATGTCCGCCAGCCTTACGCTTGGGCTCTTATGTCCACAGGTATCATGGTCAATACAGATCTTTTAATTAGAGTTAATCCGTCCGCTAGCCATACGATCAGTGTTTCGCTAGGGCTCTTACGTCAACCTAGACATACACTTGGGCTCTTATGTCCCAAGCCGCAGAGAACATTGACAGTATCTAGCTTAGTCATAACCCGCAATATTTTAATCTTCTCGTTTCATATATCGTATTTCAAAGAATTTCTATCCGTCTCAACCTTAAAGGCTAATTTCACCGTTTCAACAAGATATCATGATTTGACTCGGTCAACCACAGTTTACTCTAAAATTCGTCTAAAATCAGATTTAATTTCAACAATTCCGAAATTTCACTACTGGCTCAGAAACGTCAAGATCTACAACTTTCGTGTTTTAACTTTTTCAATCCGAGATTCCGAAATAGGTCAAAAACACAAATTTTCACAGAAACACAATTCTGTCCGATTTTCCTATATCACAGTTTAAAGATTTCGAATTCTACCATAGCAATTCAACTCCAAATTTGATGAAATTTTACAGAGATCATCTTAAGACAATTATCTACGACTTTCGTGTTCGGACAAAGATCTAAATTGGTCTGGAACCTATGTCGAAAACGTGATCAAGATCAAACCTAAGTTCTGTCCAGAATTTCGAGATCTAGATTCAAGCAGTTCGGTTTCGGTTGATTTTCACCTATCAAATCGTCTCTAAAAATTCTCAAACATTTACAGTAGATAGATCTAAGCCTTAGGAACGTTTTTCGTGTTTTAAGTTTTTCCGTTTGAAGCTGTTTTAAGGTTCGGAAAAATTCATCAAAACTGTTGCGTCGGTAGAAACAAAAGTTGGCAGATTTACGAGTTCTTGTTAAATCTTTTAGTTTCGAACGTTTTAAAACCTCCCAAAACCATGTAAGAGTTAACTTACTGATCTATGGATGTCTCGGCCCGATGATTCGGAGGCGTGGCTTCCACTTTCTTCGTTCCTCCTCCGGGATCCTTCGTTTCTCCTCAACGCGTCCGGATCGGGGTTTAGAATAGAAGAGAGGTTTAATTAGGATTCGTTTTCGAATCTTATAGGGAAAAAGGATTGGATAGAGACTTACCACAACGCTGGAGATCTTGGAATTTTCGTCCGACAGTCCAAGCCTTGGTTTCGTGCCTCCGATGACTCCGGATCTAGGGTTTCGAATGTATAGAGAGTTGTAGGGTTTTGTAAAAGTATTCGGGGCTTCCGAGGGGGGTTTTATTTATAGATATCTAAGACCTAGGGTGTCCAAGATCTAACCCTAAGGTCTTGAGTCGAGAGATGTTCAACCGAAAGTCGAAAAATCCGCGTTCGGGCGAGAGATTCACGCAACGGGCGAATCTGTCGTGTGGCGCGGGGTTGGCGTGGTTTCCTCCCAATTAGCGCGCGGCCAGCGCGCCGGACACGCCTGGACTCCGGTCCGGGCGGGTCGTGAGATCCGTCGTGCTTTTCCGCCTCTCTTTCGGGTGTCTATCCCTCTATGCTCCCGAATTCCGATTTCCGGGCTATCTTCGGGTTCCTACTTTCTCTCTAACTTCTTACTCGGGTCTAATTGGATGTTTGGACTCGAATTCTCGAGTTCATTGATGTCGTGTTCCGGTGTATAATTTATTTACCTTAATCCATCTTTTTATTTAATTAAATTCCTTTATTCCCCTTTTTTTAGTAAAATCTCATTTCTCATTTCCTTATCTTTATCTATTTATTGGCTGGATTTATTTATTTATTTATGGTATTTATTTGATTTATTATTTATTTATTTAATTATTATTTTATTTTATGTTGGAAAATTCTCGGGTATTACAAAGAACATGCCCAGAACTGCATTCTTGAAGCATTCCTACGGCTTGATTTTGTGTTTCTGACCTTCTTCTCCCATTGGAATTGTTTACAGAGAGTATTTCTTCGAATTTGGCAGTCTGTCTCAAGAAGAATGATGAAAAAACGACATTTAAAACCGAGTTCGGGAGGTTAGAAAACTGCCCAACCGCGACCATGGCGCATAAAGTGGCGCTCGGAAGAGGTTTTAGGCGCCACCAATGAGCTGCGGCGCATACGAAGATTTTCTGAATTTTTGATAGCGGCGCATTTTGTGGCGCTCCAGGGTGTTTTTCGGCGCCGCCAAGAAGGTGCGGTGCATTCTGACAATTTCCTAAAATTTTGTCTACGGCGCATTTTGTGGCGCCTGAGGAGCATTTTATGCGCCGCCAAACACGTGCGGCGCATCCTGAAGCTTTTTCCATCCGAAATTTTCCTAAGTGTTGATGCGGCGCCTGATGTGGCGCTCCGGGGTCTTTTCTGGCGCCGCCATGCCTATGTGGCGCATCCTGGGCACAGTCTAGTGTTGAAAATTCCGAATTTGACATCCTTTATCCTCCGAACATCTTCTTTCTTCATTTTAATGCCTGAAACATCATTGCAATGTATTAGAATTGCCAAAGTCTTATTATTAAGCATAAAACAAGGTAAATTGGATTCGGATAAGCTCAATTTAACCAGTCTTATTAATATTTACAAACCACATGAAATATAAACTAAAAAGCAGTAAAATAGGGTCACATGCATGCAATTTAGGTTCATTTTAACACAATTTAGGCTCATTTAAATGTGGTTTCACAGGGTGCATCAAGCACCCATTATGCTTCACGAATCACACAACCGTGGCGGATGTGCATAAGGAAATGATTGATAGATGGCTTGAGTTCGATCCTCTGTTAAACTGTAACACCCCGGTTTTTGGTCACCCAGGTCGGGATGTCACCGCCACACCTCCCTAGTAAGACACGGTTTCTCCGGCTTACTAAAGAGATGCAAGGCTAGGTGTTTCAGTATTTAAAAGCATTGAAAACATTTGCAAACAGCCCATACAGAATAATCTCAAAAATAATAATATCATAGCGCAGTGGAAATAGTATCTAAGTATAATATTGCAGCGGAAATGTAAATACGACCAACATGGTCAAAACACGGGTTAAACAGGCCCGTTTATTCTAATGTCTAACGAAAGGATTTAAATAATAAAGTTTGCAAAAATATGGTTCCCCCATGCATGAACGTGCTCATGATCATTCCACATACTCTGTAAGGAAAAAGAAAAATAGGATGGTTTGGTCAGCACAACTTGCTGAGTAAGCTAACACATGCATGATCGTAGGGTTTAAAAGCCATTAATTTAATATTTACATAAAAGCATGACAATATTCATAAATAATTTAAACGAAGCCACAATTAATTTAAATAAAGCATTTGATAATTTAAAGAACAACAATTAAAATATTTAACTATCCCCATTACTCCCAAGATTTAGTATTTCAAGTATTTCACGATTGCATCGCAATCTCGTCAAGTATTTCACGATTGCATCGCAATCTCGTCAATTTAGCCGGAAACCGGCGGCCGCAGCCGTATCTGTCATACCCAGTACCACTCCGGAGCCTCGAGAAACCCATAAGGATATTCACGAGAGTGTAGGCCATATATCTCATGCCTTTTTGGCAACATATCTCAAATATTTCGCGCGGGGTCACCATCGTCCATATAGGCACGAAGTGAATCGTTAGGAGGGCACTCTGCAGAGCACTCACCCTCTAATTTTAAAGATCAAGTTTGTAAAGGGAATTTCCTAATTTTCCAGATTTCATATAATATTTCAAAGAGTCTTCTACTCCTTTAAACCTTAAAGGCTAGTTTCACCGTTTCAACAAGATTTCAAGATTTGACTCGGTCAACCACAGTTTACTCTAAAATTCATTAAAAATCGAGTATAATTCCAAAAATTTTGAAATTCTACCACTGACTCAGAAACATCGAGATGAACAACTTTTGTGTTTTAACTTTTTCAATCCGAGATACCGAAATAGGTCAAATTCATCAATTTTCACCATAACATTAATCTGTCCGAGTTTCGTATACAGCATTTCAATATTATCAAGATCTAACATAGCAACTCAACTCCAAATTTAATGAAGTTTTACAGAGACCTTCTTAAGACATTTATCTACAACTTTCATGTTCGACCAAAGATCTAAATTGTAACACCCCGGATTTGATTTCCCAGGCCAGGGCATTACCGCCACACTTTTCTAAACAAGACCCGACCCAAGTCGAGCTCATCTAGAAAAATGCTAAGGCTAAGTTGTATCAATTTTTCAAAACAATTTAAAACTATTCAATCACGCCCGAATTAAAATCAGAGTATCTCATGCATCACAGTAATAATCAGTGCGGAAGCTAAACAAATAAAAATGGGGCCAAACAGACGGCCAAAAACCAAAGTCCAAGTTCAGTATCAAAGTCCAAAGTGCAGAAACTTAAAATAATTATAAAATGCGACAAGTCCTTATTCTTGGAAAGTCCCATCCCAATGCGCCAACACTTACTCTGCGAAAAAAATAGGAAATAACAATTTATCAGTACAAACGGTACTGAGTAAGTTAACGTATAGCATAACAAAATTTAAAGATTTAGAAGAATAATAAAAAGTTAGGAAATTAATCTAACGAACGAGTAAAAATAATTTACGAGAATTTCTTTTTATACTTTACCACACCAATGTTCATTTTGATCGAGGACATCCAAAACATTACCCGCTTGGGCGCTTATGTCCACAAGCTGCCGGTATCGACGATCCAGGGCCTTAGCCGTTTTGGGATCAATTACCCGCTTGGGCACTTATGTCCACAAGCCGACGGTATCCACAATGTGAGAGCAGCGGACCCTATACAGACACACTCCGGAGCCCTAGGTAACCCCTACGGATACACCTAGGAGTATAGACTCATACAATCACGCAACATAACAATATTTCCTTGGCGCCGTTTTGGCCACCAAAAAGAGGGGGCGGCCCAACGAGCCCACGCCAAGTGCACTTACCCTCCAAATTGAACATCTAACTCGATCAAAACTCACAAAGTTTCAAAACCACATTTTAATCATTACCACATATGTCTACATTTCCAGAATTCATAGGATTCATCAAAGAGTAACAATCGACTCAATAACGACCGAAACGTACGAAACCAAATTTCACCGGTAAGACTACACTGTGGCAGTTTTCAAAATCGAATTAGGAAATGTAGTAAAACTTTGTGAAAAATTCTGAAAATTTTACAGGTGCTAGGCGACATCAAAATAAACATTTTTCTCAGAAATAGGCCTTAGCAAATTCGGACTCTAAGTCACTCAAAAAAAATCATTTCAGAAACTTGTTTTCAAAAGGGTGCAAGTACCACTGTTCATCCGACCACAGCTTACTCAAAAATCCATATCAATTCGAATATTGATCCAAAAATTCTGAAATTTAACAGGATTAAACTAGACACATAGATGAACAATTTTCATGAAGAAGTCGACCATCAAAAACGACCATAGCTAGGAGAAATATGAACTACAAAACTGATCATGCTAGGAATTTGAATCTGTCATCAAATGTAGCAGAAAATACCAGATCCGATTTCGTCGACCAAATCAATTCCAAAAATTATGAAAATTTACAGACATCATCTTTAAAGCATTAGGAACATTTTTCATTTAGACAAGTTCTTCCAAAAATGAACGGATCTAGGCGAGAAAAGCATAACAATAAAACATACTCGGAAGAAACCCTAATTGACAGATTTGGCACAAGATGAAAGTTGAACTATATCTCGAAGAATACTCAACCAAACACTCTAAAAATTGATATGCACATCATTAACTTACTTCTCAAGAGTGTAGTGTCGAAAACCTCTATGGTTGAACCCTCAAACTCGTCCGGAACAGCCTCAAGCCTCCGAGATCTACCGAACGAATCCTATTTTGAGGTGTTTGGATAAAAGCTTGATGTTAGGGCCTAGAATTCGAAGTAAGGAGTAAGGAATTGGTTTAGCAACCTTACCTAGACGTAGGAGAAGGGATTGGAATGCTTGATCTCGCTCACCACCTCCTGGAACAAGGAAGAACACTCAAAACTCTCACCAACTCTCTCTAGAATCTGAATTTTCGGATTGGTGCAAATGGGGAGATTTGGGGGTTGAATGAGGTTAATTGGGGTTGTGCTCCCACTTCCAAAGAGTTCATAATGGACCTAGGGAAAGTGGGGAATGAGTTATTAGCAGTTTACCTCGAAAATATGCAGCCAACACCCCTTCCAAACTCAATCCATTCACCTCATACTACTTATCCAATAAGTTCATGCATAACTCATCCTATCCAGCAATGTAGGGCTTCTAGAAGCTTCTAGGTTCGTCCATTAGTGTCTCAATACATCCACAAACATCTGGGAAGGAGTTGGGATAGATTCAAAGCATCCAAAATCGAACTTAATGCAAAACCAAGCCAAAAACGCGTAGCAGCGTTCGAACTGCTGCCACTGGGGTGGTGGCGCGCTGGTGGCGCGCCACCGCGCGGCCACCGCGCCACCCCAGGTAGCGGGTTTCTCCTCCTTTTTTTTTTTTTTTTTTATATAATATGATTTTTGATCTTTTTAAAAATCATACTTGGATTATCCGATTGTTGGATACTCCGATAACTCTCTTCGAGTTGCTATCGTGCGAAAATATTTAATTCCGCTCTCCCGGAATTATTTCGGTTGCGATAGTTAAATCCAATTAATTAATTCAATTAATTAATTTTTCGGATTTAATACTCGATGTTGATTTCTCGGGTATTACAGTCTACCCTCCTTAGAAATCAACTTCGTCCTCGAAGTTGGGTCGCACTTCGGAAAAAAAATAATTGGCACAAAGAAATTATTGAGGCTTGCAATTTAAAATTCTTACCTCAGCTCGCGACGACTTTGCGCGGGGTGTCACATCCTCTCCCCCTTAGGACTGCAGTTATGTCCCCATAACTGCTCCTGAGTCGCTTCGGAAAAGGTTGGGATATCTCTGCTTCATATCCGCTTCCACTTCCCACGTCGCTTCCTCGATGCCATGATTCGACCATAGGATCTTCACCATCCTCACAGTCTTGTTCCTTGTGACCCTTTCCTTGACGTCAAGTACCTCGATCGGATACTCCTCGTATGTCAAGTCATCATCTAGCTCAATCACGTCGGGTTGCAACACGTGAGTTGGGTCGTGCACATATTTCTTCAGTTGAGAAACATGGAATACGTTGTGCACTCGCGACAACTCTGGTGGAAGTGCCAAACGATAAGCCAAGGTACCTACACGATCCAAAATCTCGTACGGACCAATGTAGCGAGGACTTAACTTTCCTCGTTTACCGAATCGCATCACCCCCTTCATGGGCGATACTTTCAGCATGACCTTGTCTCCCACCTCAAATTCTAACTCTTGCCGCCTAGTGTCGGCGTAGCTCTTCTGCCTATCTTGCGCGGCTTTCATTTTCTGTTGAACCACCTTGATCTTGCTATTCATATCCTCAATGAGCTGCGGTCCAACAACTACCGAATCATCATCCTTCGTCCAGCACAACGGACTACGACACTTCCGTCCGTAAAGCGCTTCGAACGGTGCCATGCCTATGCTAGCGTGATAACTGTTGTTGTACGAGAATTCAATCAACGGCAAGTGGTCTTCCCAACTTCCCTTGAATTCGAGTACACACGCTCTCAGCATGTCCTCAAGCGTCTGAATCGTACGCTCAGTCTGACCGTCCGTCATTGGATGAAAAGCTGTGCTCATCTTGATTTGGGTTCCTAAGGCTTCTTGTAATTTAGTCCAGAAGTTGGAGACGAATCTACTATCTCGGTCTGAGATAATATCATGCGGTACTCCGTGCCTTCGGACCACATTCTCGATGTATGCCTTAGCTAGTTGATCCATCGACCAATTTTCCTTCATTGGTATGAAAATGGCGGTCTTTGTTAACCGGTCAACTATTACCCAAATCTTATTCATTCCTCGGGGAGATCTTGGCAACCCCGAAACAAAATCCATGGAGATGCTGTCCCACTTCCAGCTTGGGATCTCCAATGGCTTTACCAATCCTAGCGGTTTTTGCCTCACTGCCTTCACCTTCTGGCAGGTTATACACTTAGCCACAAAGTCGGCAACATCCTTCTTCATCCGCGGCCACCAATAGATTTTCTTTAAGTCTTTGTACAACTTATCCCCACCAGGGTGGACTGAATAAGGTGTACTGTGGCCTTCCTCCATGAGTTTCCTCTTCAATTCCTCGCACTTATGAGGAACGCACCATCTTCCTTTGAAACGGACACTTCCGTCTTCATGGATCGCAAATCCTACCGCCTTACCTTCACTTATTCTTCCTTTGATCCTCTGGAGATTCTCGTCGTCCGGTTGGGCTTCTCGAATCTCATCAAATACGGTAGATTCAACTGTTATGGCGTTCACTGTCTCCACCACGGTTCCATAATGGACTAGTTCAGTATCTAACTTAGCTAGGTCCATATACAGTCCCGAAGGTAGAATGAGTGTGTTTGCCGTGTGCCTCGTCTTGCGACTCAACGCATCCGCTACGACGTTCGCCTTGCCTTCATGGTAGGCTATATCCAGATCGTAATCTTTGATCAGCTCGAGCCATCTCCTCTGCCTCATATTTAACTCTTTCTGAGTAAATATATACTTGAGGCTTTTGTGGTCTGTAAACATCCGACAAGTTCGTCCATATAGATAGTGTCGCCAGATCTTAAGAGCGAACACTACCGCTGCAAGTTCCAGATCATGTGTCGGGTAGTTTACCTCGTGCGTCTTGAGTTGCCTTGATGCATAAGCAATCACTCTACGGTTTTGCATTAGCACGCAACCGAGACCTTCTTTCGAGGCGTCGCTGTATACCTCGTAATCCTCAGTCTCTGATGGCAACGCTAAAACCGGTGCTGATGTGAGTCTTTCCTTAAGCTCACGGAATGACTGCTCACACTCAGCTGTCCAATCAAACTTCAATCCTTTCTTCAGCAGTTGCGTCATCGGTCTCGCAATTTTAGAAAAGTCCTTCACGAACCTTCGGTAGTATCCGGCTAGACCTAGGAAACTTCTTACCTCGGTCTGGTTTGTTGGTGCCGGCCATTCAGACACTGCTGATATCTTCGCCGGGTCGACTGATACTCCTTTAGCCGATACTATATGACTTAGAAAAGCGACTTCATTCTTCCAAAACTCGCACTTAGACAGCTTCGCGTAGAGTTGATTCTTCCTCAAAAGTCCGAGTACTTGGTGCAAATGACTACTATGCTCTTCTTCATTCCTTGAGTAAACTAGGATGTCGTCGATGAATACGACTACACATGTGTCTAGTAACTCTCGGAAAACGCTATTCATGAGGTTCATGAATACTGCGGGAGCATTAGTCAGACCGAAAGACATTACGGTGAATTCGTAGTGTCCATATCTTGTTCGGAATGAGGTCTTGGGTATATCGTTCTCGGCGATACGCAATTGGTGGTATCCCGACCTTAGATCAACCTTTGAAAATACCGACGCTCCTTTCAGTTGATCGAAGAGATCTTCGATCCTAGGTAGCGGGTACTTGTTCTTAATCGTCACTTGATTAAGACCTCGGTAGTCGATGCACAATCGGAGTCCGCCGTCCTTCTTTTTCACGAACAGGACTGGAGCTCCCCATGGTGATGTGCTCGGCCGAATATATCCCTTAGATAACAACTCCTCTAGTTGTTCTTTCAGCTCCTTCATCTCAGCAGGCGCCATACGATATGGTGCCTTTGACACTGGTTCGATTCCGGGCACGAGATCGATCGTGAACTCCACTTCTCGCTCAGGAGGCATTCCTGGGATATCCTCCGGAAAGACATCTGGGTATTCGTTCACGACGGGGATATTGTCGATCTTGTTCTCCTCGCCTTCCAGACTATGCACGTAGCACGCGTACAGTTGGTATCCCTTCTGCATGAGATTGCAGAACTTTAATGCATTTACTATCTTGGCACCCTTCTTCTGAGGCTGCATATAGTAAATGACCTTCTTTCCGCGACTCTTCGCCAACGAGATCTTCTGCTTCTGGCATTCGATAACAGCCTTGTACCTCGTCAACCAGTCCATTCCCAAAATGATATCGAAATCCTTAAGGTCAAATTCTATGAGATTCGCAAAGAATTCAGTGTTCTTGATTACTATCGGGATCCCGTCATATCGTTTGGAACACGATACTATCTTACCCGATGGTAATTGGATTCCTAAGTTAATGTTATTCGGCGCTGGTAGATCTAACGCAGATATAGTTCTCGTGGAAATCAAAGAGCAACTCGCTCCTGAGTCAAATAAGATCTTGACAGGTACGCTTAAAGCAGTAAACGTACCTTCGATCACATCGCCTTGAGCAGCTAAGTCAGCTTGATTTATCACGTTCAGGCGTCCTACTGGCCTCCCTTGATTTCCATGCTGGTTTGGATTCTGAGGTGGCCTCTGTGCCTGCGGGAATCTCTGCCCTTGGTTGTCCTGCTGGTTTGGCCCGGCTGGCCTGTTGCCCTGAGGACGGTTTATCAGGTCCAATCTCTTGTCAATGCGGTCCTCCCTCGTCCGGCATTCCTTCTTCATGTGACCTTCTCGGCCACACCGGTAGCAATGCCCCGGTCTTGGGCATTCACGCACCAAGTGCGGAAGGTTGCATTCCCGGCATCTGGGTATGAAGGCGCCCTGGTTATCCGGCCTCCAACCTCCTTGGCCTCCTCGGTTGAGTTCTCTGTTGTCCGGCTTCCTTTGACCATCATTCCTTCCTTGGTCATTCCCCCTTCTGAAGTGATTCCCAGAGTTGTTGTTCCGATTCCTCTTATCGAAAGTGTTTAGGCCCTTGCTCGCCTCTCCATGATCCTTGCGCTTCAGCTGTTGTACTCGTGCAATTGCTACTGCACGATCATAAACAGCTTGCAGAGTAGTGTGCTGTCCGCCAACCAAGATCTCTCTGATGTTGAGATTCAGCCCCATCTCGAATTTCTGGGCTTTATCAGCATCGGTTGGTACCAGCCTTGGAGCGAATCGGACGAGCTCTTTAAACTTCGCATAGTATTCTTGAACTGTCTGGGTGCCTTGTCGGAGATTTATGAATTCCTCATATTTAGCAGTCTTTATGCTGAGGGGATAGAACCTTTCCCTCATCATCTCCTTAAACTCTTCCCAGAAGTAGGCATGTTCACCATCAGCAAGTCCTTCTTGGTGGTTTTGCCACCATTCGTCAGCCTCTCCTCTCAGGTAGTACACAGCCACACCAACCTTTTCATTCGCGGGACACCTGATGGCAGTAAGCAGTTTGTCAAAAGTCCTCAGCCAATCCTCCAACTTCGCGGGATCCTCCTGTCCCTCGTAATGAGGCGGCTGGTAAGGGTTCACCATCGCCAGATAATTTATCCGAGCTGCTGGGGGTGGTACTGCTGCTTGAGCTCGGTTGACTTCAGCATTTCCTAGAGCAACGAGGACTTGTTCAACTGTCCTCAACCTCTCATCAAGTGCGTTGGGAACGGGGTTAGCTTGAACTCCCGGATTCGGCGGGTTCGCATCCGCTGGAGCATTAACGTTCTCATGCACTGGGATCTCAGCTCTAGGTCTCCCTCTGGGCGGCATTCTGATGATCAAGCACGCAGAGGTTAGATTCGCAGTTAGATGAAAGTTAAGGGTCAAGTTAGACTATGGTTAGAACTCAATCTCATAGGTTCTAAGTGCTAGAGACCACTGAAATGGGCAAGAAAGGAAAGAGAAAACTAAATACGAAATTCCACTAGATGATAACGATAACAAGGCTACTACATCAAATACTACTAGGTCACCACTACATAAAATGTGGTACCATCAAGATAACCAATATGCGGTAATAATAGGTACGGAAATGATAGGAAACTAGTAGCGAAAAGCGGTAAAAGTCCAACAAGATAGAACGCATGATAAAGTCTAGATCAAGTAGTCGGGAGAATAGCCAAGCATCCGGCGATCAGCCTCGATCTCCTCGTCGGTATCAAGAGGCAGTGGAGGGTTCTCCACAACCTCCTCGGGGTCCTCCTCTTCCTCCTCAATGTTGATGAACTCCTCGGGGTCAAACTCTTCCTCCTCTTCCATCTCTGGCTCGGGGTTAAGCTGGTTTTGCAGCCCAACAATGACTTCCTCCAACGCAAAGATGCGTCCCTGTAGCATATGCACGTGGTGTCGGCAATCCTCGAACTCGGCCGCAAGAGCATCATGGCGAGCAGCCATCTGGGTACTCCTAATGGTCATAGCCTCCATCCTCTCCTCTATAGCCACAATCCTATTTCTATCGTTTGCGGCATCCCTAGAGATATGGCGAAGTTCGTGCGTGATATCCGACATGGAGCACAATAAACGCATGATGGAATCTTGTAACCTCGGGTCGGCCATCTAATCATGCAAATTTTACATTAAGCGATATGCCACACATGAAAATAATTTGTTAATGCACATGCTACCCCCCAAAAATAGTACTAAGTTTTTAAGACTTGTCGATTTTGCAAGATATACTTTTCCATGGGTTTTAAAAATAAAATTTCCCTTTTCCATGGAAATAATACTTAAATGCTTAAAAATAATATTAAATAATTTGGGCCTCTATAGTGGGCCGAAAAATAATAGCTTGAAAATTTTCGGGCTCTGATACCACTTTGTAACACCCCGGATTTCATTTCCCAGGCCAGGGCATTACCGCCACACTTTTCTAAACAAGACCCGACCCAAGTCGAGCTCATCTAGAAAAATGCTAAGGCTAAGTTGTATCAATTTTTCAAAACAATTTAAAACTATTCAATCACGCCCGAATTAAAATCAGAGTATCTCATGCATCACAGTAATAATCAGTGCGGAAGCTAAACAAATAAAAATGGGGCCAAACAGACGGCCAAAAACCAAAGTCCAAGTTCAGTATCAAAGTCCAAAGTGCAGAAACTTAAAATAATTATAAAATGCGACAAGTCCTTATTCTTGGAAAGTCCCATCCCAATGCGCCAACACTTACTCTGCGAAAAAAAATAGGAAATAACAATTTATCAGTACAAACGGTACTGAGTAAGTTAACGTATAGCATAACAAAATTTAAAGATTTAGAAGAATAATAAAAAGTTAGGAAATTAATCTAACGAACGAGTAAAAATAATTTACGAGAATTTCTTTTTATACTTTACCACACCAATGTTCATTTTGATCGAGGACATCCAAAACATTACCCGCTTGGGCGCTTATGTCCACAAGCTGCCGGTATCGACGATCCAGGGCCTTAGCCGTTTTGGGATCAATTACCCGCTTGGGCACTTATGTCCACAAGCCGACGGTATCCACAATGTGAGAGCAGCGGACCCTATACAGACACACTCCGGAGCCCTAGGTAACCCCTACGGATACACCTAGGAGTATAGACTCATACAATCACGCAACATAACAATATTTCCTTGGCGCCGTTTTGGCCACCAAAAAGAGGGGGCGGCCCAACGAGCCCACGCCAAGTGCACTTACCCTCCAAATTGAACATCTAACTCGATCAAAACTCACAAAGTTTCAAAACCACATTTTAATCATTACCACATATGTCTACATTTCCAGAATTCATAGGATTCATCAAAGAGTAACAATCGACTCAATAACGACCGAAACGTACGAAACCAAATTTCACCGGTAAGACTACACTGTGGCAGTTTTCAAAATCGAATTAGGAAATGTAGTAAAACTTTGTGAAAAATTCTGAAAATTTTACAGGTGCTAGGCGACATCAAAATAAACATTTTTCTCAGAAATAGGCCTTAGCAAATTCGGACTCTAAGTCACTCAAAAAAAATCATTTCAGAAACTTGTTTTCAAAAGGGTGCAAGTACCACTGTTCATCCGACCACAGCTTACTCAAAAATCCATATCAATTCGAATATTGATCCAAAAATTCTGAAATTTAACAGGAGTAAACTAGACACATAGATGAACAATTTTCATGAAGAAGTCGACCATCAAAAACGACCATAGCTAGGAGAAATATGAACTACAAAACTGATCATGCTAGGAATTTGAATCTGTCATCAAATGTAGCAGAAAATACCAGATCCGATTTCGTCGACCAAATCAATTCCAAAAATTATGAAAATTTACAGACATCATCTTTAAAGCATTAGGAACATTTTTCATTTAGACAAGTTCTTCCAAAAATGAACGGATCTAGGCGAGAAAAGCACAACAATAAAACATACTCGGAAGAAACCCTAATTGACAGATTTGGCACAAGATGAAAGTTGAACTATATCTCGAAGAATACTCAACCAAACACTCTAAAAATTGATATGCACATCATTAACTTACTTCTCAAGAGTGTAGTGTCGAAAACCTCTATGGTTGAACCCTCAAACTCGTCCGGAACAGCCTCAAGCCTCCGAGATCTACCGAACGAATCCTATTTTGAGGTGTTTGGATAAAAGCTTGATGTTAGGGCCTAGAATTCGAAGTAAGGAGTAAGGAATTGGTTTAGCAACCTTACCTAGACGTAGGAGAAGGGATTGGAATGCTTGATCTCGCTCACCACCTCCTGGAACAAGGAAGAACACTCAAAACTCTCACCAACTCTCTCTAGAATCTGAATTTTCGGATTGGTGCAAATGGGGAGATTTGGGGGTTGAATGAGGTTAATTGGGGCTGTGCTCCCACTTCCAAAGAGTTCATAATGGACCTAGGGAAAGTGGGGAATGAGTTATTAGCAGTTTACCTCGAAAATATGCAGCCAACACCCCTTCCAAACTCAATCCATTCACCTCATACTACTTATCCAATAAGTTCATGCATAACTCATCCTATCCAGCAATGTAGGGCTTCTAGAAGCTTCTAGGTTCGTCCATTAGTGTCTCAATACATCCACAAACATCTGGGAAGGAGTTGGGATAGATTCAAAGCATCCAAAATCGAACTTAATGCAAAACCAAGCCAAAAACGCGTAGCAGCGTTCGAACTGCTGCCACTGGGGTGGTGGCGCGCTGGTGGCGCGCCACCGCGCGGCCACCGCGCCACCCCAGGTAGCGGGTTTCTCCTCCTTTTTTTTTTTTTATATAATATGATTTTTGATCTTTTTAAAAATCATACTTGGATTATCCGATTGTTGGATACTCCGATAACTCTCTTCGAGTTGCTATCGTGCGAAAATATTTAATTCCGCTCTCCCGGAATTATTTCGGTTGCGATAGTTAAATCCAATTAATTAATTCAATTAATTAATTTTTCGGATTTAATACTCGATGTTGATTTCTCGAGTATTACATAAATCGTCTAGAACTAATGTCAAAAACATGATCAAGATCGGACCTAAGTTCTGTCAAGAATTTCAAGATCCAATTTCCAGCAGTTCGGTTTCGGTTGGGTTTCACATACCAAATCATCTCTAAAAATTCTGAAAGTTTTACAGTAGATAGATCTAAGCCTTAGGAACGTTTCTCATGTTTTAAGTTTTTCCATTTGAAGTCGTTTTAAGGTTCGGAAAAATTCGTCAAAACTGTTGCGCCGGTAGAAAACATACATTGGCAGATTTACGAAGGATTCGGTTAAGCTTTTAGGTTTCGTGTTTTAATTACTCCCAAAACCATGTAAGTATTAACTTACAGATTTGTAGATATCCGGGATCGTCTATTTCGAATGCGTGGCTTCCCATCCTCCGTCTATCCTCTCCGTTCGTCGGGTTCTACGTTCTAGATCCGATTCGGGGCGTAAAAGGAAAAATAAGATGGTTAGGATTCGTTTTCGAATCAAAACGTAAGAGACAAATGGATCGGAACTTACCACGACGTTTAGGAGACTCTGATTTCGTCCAAATCAGTCTCGCCTCGGTTTCGTGCCTCCGAAGACTCCGGAATTAGGGTTTTCGGACGTATAGAGAGTTGTAGGGTTTTGGAAAAGTGTTCGGAGCTTTTAAGAGGGCTTATTTATAGTTAAACAAGACCTAGGGACGCCCAAGGTCTGCCCCTAAGAGTCTTGAGCCAAATGGTGTTCAACCGAAGTCGGAAAATCCGGATTCGGGCGCGAAAATCTCGCACGGGCGAATCTGTCCGACGGCGCGGTCGTGGCGCGCTTTCTTCCCTTTGACCGCGCGGCCACCGCGCGGCACTTGCCTGGACTTCGGTCCGGGCGGGTCGTGCGATCCGTCGTGCCTTTCCTCCTCTCTTTCGGACTTCTATCCCTCTATGCTCCCGTATTCCGATTTCCGGGGTATCTTCGGGTTTACGGAAGTAGGAACGCCGTATAATTTATGTTTGGACTCGAATTCTCGAGTTCATTGGTGTCGGGTTTCGGTGTACAATTTATTTACCTTTAATAGTTCTTTTTATTTAATTAAATTCCTTTAATTCCTTTTTAAGTTAAATCTCATTTCTCATTTCCTTACCTTTATTTATTTATTTATTTGCTGGATTTATTTATTTATTGTATTTATGTAATTATTGTTTATTTATTTAATTATTATTTTATTTTATGTTGGAAAATTCTCGGGTATTACAGTCTACCCTCCTTAAGAATCAACTTCGTCCTCGAAGTTGTGTTTCGGCTTTTCTCGTGCTAAGGTCTTTTGTTTGTTTTATTATGTTGTGACTGAACTTAGAATTAAAACTTCTAAGCTGCCTACGTACCCTGTGAACGGATCAAGCCATAACGTAGTTCAAAAGTTTACAAAAATGCACGAAAAATAGGTGGTATGACATCCTCTCCCCCTTAAGATTGCAGTTATGTCCCCATAACTGTGTCGGTGTCGGTTTGGAACAATGTCGGGTAGCGTTCTCTCATGTCGGATTCTTCCCAAGTTGCCATCTCACTTTCGTGGTTCGACCAAAGAACCTTGATCATTTTAACGGTTTTGTTCCTCGTTACTCGTTCCTTAGTGTCGAGAATACGCACCGGGACTTCTTCATAAGTCAAATCTTCATCGAGCTCAATTATCTCCGGTTGAAGTACATGTGTCGGGTCCGGCACATACTTCTTTAGTTATGAGACATGGAAGACATTATGAACTCGATCTAATTGTGGCGGTAAAGCCAGTCAGTAGGCTAGATTTCCGACTCGTTCTAGAATCTCGTAAGGCCCTATGTATCGAGGACTCAACTTTCCTCGCTTGCCAAAGCGCATCACCCCCTTCATGGGTGATATCTTTAGCATGACCCTATCTCCCACTTGAAATTCTAGGTCTCATCGTCTCACGTCAGCGTAACTCTTCTGACGGTCTTGAGCGGCTTTCATTTTTCCTTGAATCACTTTGATTTGTTGAGCCATGTCTTCGATAAGTTGTGGTCCCACTACCACCGACTTATCGTTCTCTTCCCAGCTCAACGGGCTTCGGCACTTTCGTCCATACAACGCCTCGAAAGGTGCCATGCCAATGCTAGCATGGTAGCTATTATTATAAGAGAATACGATTAAGGGTAAATGGGATTCCCAATTTCCCTTAAATTCCAACACGCATGCTCTCAGCATGTCTTCTAGTGTTTGGATTGTTCTCTCGGTTTGACCATCCGTCATCGGGTGGAATGCGGTGCTAATTTTGATTTGAGTACCGAGAGCTTTTTGTAACTCCGTCCAAAAGTGAGAGACAAATCTATTGTCTCTATCGGAAATGATGTCGTGTGGTACTCCATGTCGTCGTACCACATTATCAATGTAGGCTCGGGCCAATTGGTCAATAGTCCACGTGTCCTTCATCGGGATAAATATGGTTGTCTTCGTTAGCCTATCCACAATCACCCAAATCTTGTTCATGCCTTTAGGTGATCGGGGTAATCCCGAGACAAAATCCATTGAGATGCTATCCCACTTCCAACTTGGAATCTCTAGTGGTTGCATCAATCCTAAGGGTTTATGTCGCACTGCCTTAACCTTTTGGCAGGTGAGACACTTCGCCACGAAGTCTGCCACTTCCTTCTTCATTCCCGGCCACCAATAGATCTTCTTCAGATCTTTGTAAAGCTTGTCGCCTCCGGGATGCACTGAATATGGCGTGTTGCGCCCTTCCTCCATCAACCTTCGCTTCAACTCGGCACATTTAAGGGGCACGCACCATCTTCCTTTGAAACGAATGCTTCCATCCTCACGGACAGCAAATCCTATTGCCTTTCCTTCGGCAATATACCCCCTTATCTTCTCGAGTTTCGCATCGCCCGGTTGGGCGAGCTTAATCTCGTCCAATATTGGAGTTTCTACGACCATGGCGTTGATCGTTTCACTCACTGTGCCAGGATGCACAAGTTCTAACTCCAATCTTGCTAACTCTATGTACAATGCCGGTGGAATTACCAACGTGTTCGTCACGTGTTGGGTTTTCCAACTTAGGGCATCGGCTACCACATTCGCCTTCCCCTTGTGGTAGGCTATCTCTAAATCGTAGTCCTTAATAAGTTCCAACCACCTTCGCTGTCTCAAATTCAACTCCTTCCGAGTAAATGTATATTTCAAGCTCTTGTGGTCGGTGAACATTCGACACTTCCGCCCATAAAGATAATGCCTCCATATCTTTAGAGCAAAAATGACCGCTGCCAACTCCAGGTCATGTGTCGGATAATTCTCCTCGTGGGGTTTCAGTTGGCGTGATGCATACACTATAACTCTCGAGTCTTGCATCAAGACACAACCTAAACCTTCCTTCGAAGCATCGCTGTAAACTTCGAAGTCACCATTCTCTGATGGTAGTGTTAATACGGGTGTGGTTGTGAGTCGTTTCTTCAGCTCTTGAAACGCTGTCTCACAAGCCTCTGTCCACACGTATTTTACTCCCTTCTTAAGTAGCTGGGTCAAAGGTCGTGCGATTTTCGAAAAATCCTTCACGAACCGTCTATAGTACCCGTCTAACCCAAGGAAACTCCTTATCTTGGTTGGGCTCTTGGGAGTTGCCCACTCAGTTACGGCAGAGACTTTTGCCGGATCCACTGAAACTCCATCAGCGGATACTATATGTCCTAGAAATGCTACCTCCTTCAACCAAAAGTCGCATTTGGACAATTTGCCGTATAGCTGATTCTTTCGCAAGGTCCCTAACACTTGGTGCAAGTGCTGGGCATGCTCCTCATCATTTTTCGAGTAGATCAGGATGTCATCAATGAACACCACTACGCACTGATCTAACAGCTCTCGAAATACATTGTTCATGAGGTTCATGAACATTGCCGGAGCATTTGTTAACCCAAAGGATAACACTGTGAACTCGTAGTGACTATATCGAGTTCGAAACGCCGTCTTCGGAATGTCTTTCTCGGCAATTCTCAGCTTGTGATACCCAGATCGTAAGTCGATCTTCGAGAATACTGAAGCTCCCTTCAGTTGATCAAATAGATCATCAATTTTCGGCAAAGGGTATTTATTCTTGATGGTCACTTGGTTTAATCCTCGGTAATCTATGCAAAGACGTAATCCTCCGTCTTTCTTCTTAACGAATAAAACCGGTGCTCCCCAGGGGGGAGTACTCGGCCTTATGTATCCTTTTCCTAACAGCTCCTCGAGTTGGTCTTTTAACTCCTTCATTTCCAGTGGTGCCATCCGGTACGAAGCTTTTGAGACAGGCTCTGTGCCCGGAATGAGATCTATAGAAAACTCAAGATCTCTCTCAGGTGGCATTCCTGGGATGTCTTCAGGAAACACATCCGGGTACTCTCTTACCACTGGTATGCTATCAACCTTGTTCTCTTCGGCCTCAAGGTTGTGCACATAGCACGCATATAGTTCATACCCCTTACGCATCAAGTTAGTTAGTTTCAGTGCACTAACTATTTTGTTACTCTTCTTAGGGGGCTGAGAGTAAAAGATAACTCTCTTTCCCCTACTTTTTGACAAGGTGATCTTTTGTTTTTGGCATTCGATCACCACCTTATACTGGGATAATAAATCCATCCCCAGTATGATGTCAAAGTCTCTTAAGTTAAATTTTACTAAGTTCGCGAAGAATTCTACGTTCTTTATCACTATAGGAATTCCGTTACATCGTTTAGAGCAAGATACTACTTCTCCAGAAGGCAATTGAATTCCTAAGCTAATTCTCTCGCACTTAGGTAGATCTAACTCAGGCACTATCCTTGATGCTATGATCGAACAACTAGCTCCAGAATCAAATAGAACTCTAAGGGGTGTATTCAAAACGTGAAATGTACCTGCCATCACTTCTCCTTGCGCAGGCACGTCCGCTTGGTTAACCACATTGAGCCTCCCCACAGGGCGTCCTTGATTGCCCTGCTGATTCGCATTCTGTTGTTGGTTTTGCTGTTGGTTTTGATTCTGCGGTGGCGGAGGTCGTTGGTTCTGGTTCTAATTCGGCGGCCTAAATTAGTTTTGAGGGGGTCTATACCCCTGGTTATTTCCGTTCCGCCCATTTTGGTTCTGAGGCTGTTCCTGCCCCGTGACCAGGTCTTCCTTTTTCGTTATGTTTTCAAGCCTAGTTCGGCACTCCCGATGCATGTGACCCATTCGACCACATCGGAAGCAGGTGCCCTGTTGAGGGCATCCCCTCGTCAGATGGGGTCGTCCACACCTTGGGCAGGGTGGTACGGGTTCTTCTTGGTTAAACCTTCTCCATTGTTGTTTTGTTGAGGCCTATTCGACCCTCTCCGCTGTTCGTTCCTTCCAGTGTTGTTCTCGCTTCTCGAGTCCCGGTTTCTCTTGTCTTGGGGACCCCTGCTGGACTCTCCACTCACCCTTCTCTTCATTTTTTGCACACGCGCTACCGCCACAGTGCGGTCACACACAGCTTGCAAATCGGGGTAGTGTACCCCCGCGATCACTTCGCGAACAGACAGGTTCAGTCCCATCTCGAACTTTTGAGCCTTCTCCGCATCCGTGGGTACGAGTCTTGGTGCGAACCTCACCAGCTCCTTGAATCGTGTGTAGTACTCTTGTACGGTTTGGCCTCCTTGCTTCAGTGACAGGAATTCTTCGTACATGGCGGCTTTAGTACTCAAGGGATAGAATCGATCCCTGAGTAGTTCCATCATCTCCGTCCACGAGTAGGGCTCATCATCTTCAGTCAGCTTGGCTTGAGTTGCCTGCCACCAGTCGTCCGCTTCGCCTCCCAAGTAGTACGAAGCGACGTGCACTCTTTCTCCTTCCGGACATTTGACTGCTCCCAGCAGTTTGTCGAAGGTTCGGATCCATTCCTCTAGTTTGGCCGGATCCTCCTCACCAGCATAGTGGGGTGGCTGGTAGGGATTCACCATAGCCAGATAGTTAGGGCGAGCTTGGGGCGGAGGTACCGCCGCAGCTTGGCCCTGGTTGACTTGCGCGTTTCCTAGCGCAATCAAAACCTCCTCTATCGTCCGAAGACGATCGCCCACATTGTTCGGTGCGGGGGCGTCCTGCGCACCTTGGGGTTGTTCCTCTACAGGTTGGGCCGGTTCCGTGACATTTGGAGGTATTTCGGTAGGTGTTTCAGTAGTGGTTTGGGGAGCGGGTTGAGTTCTTCCTCTTCCTCTTCCTCTGGGTGCCATTCTGGTACAAATAGGGTGGATTAGGACTTGTGAAACTATAGTTTAAACAATTTCTATAAATATGCACGTGCTTCGTAATTTCGCACGTGGTGCTCGATCAAGCTAAGAAGCGTCGTACGCTTCTGGGTTTTATTTTAATTTATTTTATTTTATTTCGTTTTTTTTTTTATTTATTATAAATAAATCGGGCATTTTATTTCTGTAATACCCGTAAATTTTAGAATATAAAAATAGGAAGTAATCCAATAGGAAAGAAAGTTTTGTTTCCGAGAACCCGTAAACTCGGAAATGCACGGAAGTCAAAAGACGACGATTTAGAATCCGACGGACCTAAACCGACGGTCTTAAGATTTCAAACGTGAAATCGAATTGAGTCGGAATAAATTTATGATGAGAAGCATAATCCGGAAATGACCCGGAAAATCGAGCGCGAAAACGTGGAAGGATAGAAGTCCGAAAGAGAGGAGAAAAAGACCCGACGGATCGGATCGCACGGACCCGCCCGGACCGCAGTCCAGGCGGGAACCGCGCGCTGGCCGGGCGGGGCTTGGCCAAATGGCGCGCCAACCCCGCGTGGGTCCCCAGATTCGTGCAAATGACGCGTTTTCGGTGATTTCTTGCCATAATTCGACCCCCCCGACTTAGGAAAGAAGATTTTGGACGGGGGAAAGCTTTTAGGGACGAATTAGGGCTGCCTCCCCCACCCTTTCATCAGTCACAAAGCCCCTCTCCACTCCCAAACTCTCCCAAAGCCAAAACACCTTTCCGACGAACTTCCGGTGACCTTTCGACGACCAACGACGACCGTAGAGGCGTGTAGATAAGGATCACAGTCCTTAGATCATTGGTAAGTAGTATCTTAGGTTCTCAATCTCGTTTTTCCTCTCAAATCCCCAATCTAACTCTTGAATCGTTGATTGCAAATGCGTTCGTGGCCAAAGTCGGGAACTTTGCGTTTCGTAGATCCGTTCGTAGGATTTTGGACGAGCCGAGCGACCCTAGGACGACTCAAGAACACAATCACTGTAAGTTGAGCCTTCCATATCAATACGGGTTGTTTAGGGGCGTCCGAAGTAGCCGTAACATAACGAAACGTAAAAACCGAAATTAAAAACCCCAATACGCACAGTTTCTGAAATCGGCCTAAAACTCATATTTCGAGGATTCAATCCGAGAAACTCAAAACTAGACTTTTAATTCTAACACATAAATCTAGGTTGTGTAAAAATTTCAGACATTTTCGTTAACGTTTGCTATTTCAAATCGCACCGAACATAAACTGTTTCACTAGGACTTTTTCGAAAAACTGACAGTGATCATATTCGAACTTGATGAGCATGTTTCTATATTTTCTAGTCCGATTTGATCTTTGCAATCTAAATGAAAGTTGTAGGTAATCATGTCTAGTATGTGCATATAAAATTTCAGAATTTTTGAAGTCCATTTGATATGTTAAAAAGTCGAAACTTTGAACTGTGTCAAACCTGAGTCCGGACAGAATTCTGCTTGTGTAATAAACTCGATTTTTGACATGTTTCCTCAACTTATTTCGAAAAAGTTAAAACACGAAAGTTGTTCGTTAGGATGTTTTTGATATACTGTGAAAATTTCAGATTTTTTCCGACTTGAAATGAATTTTTAAATTAAAAAGGCGTAAACTGTGACGCCAAGAGACTTTTAAATCGAGAGATTTTGAAATTTCGTAACAAACGATCAAAGACTTGAAATACGATACATCCATAATTTTGAAAAACCTCGATACATTAAATTGAAACGATACATGAGATACTTTGGTGGAGGGTGAGTGCTCTGCAGGGTGCCCCTCTAGCCTTTCTCTTCGGGCCTATAATGGACGAGAGAATTTAGATGAAATATTATGCCAATCGGTGGGAGATACATTGCCTACTCTCTCGGGATTGTCCGTATGGATTTCCCGAGGCTCCGGAGTGTTACTGGGTATGGCAGATACGGCTGCGGCCGCCGGATCACCGGCTATACAAGATACTTACCACACGGCTGCGGCCGCCGGATCACCGGCTATACAAAACATTGAGAAATGGTTACGTAACGGGGAAATAAAAGATTTAATATTTTTAAAGTATTTATTTATTTATGCATGTCTTTAAATTATGCATTTAAATATGTCTTTAAATTTCATGTCATGACTAAATTGCTATTGTGGATTAAATGCATGTTCAAGTACACAATTAAAATATTATTTCCTTTAAATTTGTAAATGCATGTTTAGGAGTGAAATTTTAATTATCTAATTAAATCCCTTTATTGCTATGTTAGGATCGACTTACTCAGTATTTTATATACTGATAAAATTGTTGTTTTCTCTTTTCTTTTCAGAGTATGAAGATAATGCATGAGCATATGCATTGGGGGATGGAAAAACTTTAACATTATTTTTATCGCTTTTTATGACACTTGCATATCGGGCCTGTATAACCCGAGTTTTGGCCATGTCGGCCCCTTTACATTTCCGCTGCGATATTTTACTTTCCGGTATTACTATGTGTAGATGAAATATTATTATTATTTTTAAATAGATTCCGGACTTGTTTTTAAACCTTTTTGCAATACCTATAGCCTTGCATCTCTTTAGCAAGCTCGGAGAATCCGTGTCTTGCTAGGGAGGTGTGGCGGTGGCATCCCGGTCTGGGTTATCAAATCCGGGGTGTTACAAGTTGGTATCAGAGCCCGGAATATTTTAAAGCTACTATTATTATTATTTTAAACCCAATATTTTGAACTAAGTGTTATTTTTAAATTTATTATTATTATTATTATTAAGACTATTAGTATTATTATTTTAGCCCAAAATTTGAGCCCAAAAATTTTCTATCCATTTAGTATACTATTTTGAGCCCAAAGGAGGTTAAACTATTTTGACCCAATAATTATTTATTATAAGCCCAACGATTTCGGCCCAAATACCCATGTTTTTACTTCTTAAGTCCAAATTATTATTTTTGGCCAATATCGAGGCCCAACTTTTTAAATTACTTAAAACCATGATTAAATTTAAATTAAAAATACATTAAATTAATTTTTGGGGGGATTGCATGTGCATATTCATATAGATTTAAATTCCTGGATATCTTGACTTTTATTCGAAACATACTCTAACTCTAACCTCCTTGTTGACATTAGATGACCGAACCTAACGCGAACATGACCAATCTGATGATGAAACTGACCAACGCATACCTCGAATCCCAACAGCATATCAATCACTTCAAGGCTCGAGTGGGGCATCTAGAGAGTAACGTGGACTATTTGAGACATCTTAGGGAAGCTGACCATCATGAAATAACACAACTCAAGGCCCAAGTCGCCGAACTCCAAACCCAAGTGGTCACACTCCAAAACAAGGACAACGGACTGATGATGCAAATAGGGCACTTAGGAGCTGAGCTGCTAGGCCTAGAGGCTGACATATTTCCTCCGAGCCCGAGCCCGGTGGGGACACCCATTCCCATTGACGTATCCAGCGACGAGGACGATCCCATCGAGGATGTACCTGCCTAGTCACTCTAGACTTAGGGACCCATACTGATGCACTACTATCAATGTTCCCTTTTTCCCAAACTATTACCAGCACTACTACTTCATTCCTGTTACGAATGCTTGTAATCGACTGAAAAATTTTCTCTTAAGTAATAAATCTACAAGCATTTATTTTATACAAGTATATTTAAAATATTCCTTACAATTTAATTAAATTATTTCTCCTCGAATACCTTGTTAAAACCCGATCAAACAAATGAACAAGGTAATAATAATCAATGACCTATAGATAACAACTAAACAAAAATACAAGTATTAATAAATAACATAAATATGTAAATATATATTATATAGAGATAATCATCAAACAAGGGTATCTCCAACCCTAAACCCCAACACCCTAGACCCTAGGGTCTCAAAAAAAAAAAACAGGTTACTGTTCACGAAAAAAAAACAAAACAAAACAAAACAAAACAAAAACAAAGCAGCAAGTAGAACCAACCCCAAATAACAACAAACGATACGCTAAACTCCAACAACCTATACTAACAGGTTCCAGTAGACTAATACCTGTTAATATCGTCATTTACTTAATTAAATTATTTTATAAGCATTATATAATACTTCAACCAAAAAAAAAAAAAAATCTAAACTCTCTTGTTCTTGCAACAGCATGGCACCGAAGGAAGACCACGCGCCCAACCCACTACTCCAAACACCAACGAAACCCCTATGCAACCAGAAATGCCTATACCCAGCGAAGGGGTACACGCTCAAGAGGAGCCGGCAAACCCTATGCCAAACAACATGGACGTGCTCCTACGCACTCTAGAAGAGGTTCTCATTGCGATAGGGAACGCGCATGTGAACCAAGGCCAGGCAGCTGCGGTACCTCCACTCGAGGTCCACATTAACTACTTAGCTATGGTAAACTCATATCACCCGCCGCACTACGCCTGAGAAGAGGACCCGGCTAAACTCGAAGAATGGATCCGAACATTCGACAAGCTACTAAACGCGGTGAAGTGCCCAATTGGCGAGAAGGTGCCTGTGGCATCATATTATCTCGGAGGGGAGGCGGACGACTGGTGGCGTGCCATGCAAGATAAGTTAGCCGATCCTACAACAACAGTTACCATGCTAGCATTGGCATGGCACCTTTCGAGGCACTATATGGACGCAAATGCCGAAGCCCATTGAGCTGGGAAGAGAGCGAGAGGACTATGGTAATTGGACCGCAACTTGTTGAGGACATGGCTCAACAAGTCAAAATAATCCAAAGAAAGATGAGAGCCGCGCAAGACCGGCAAAAGAGCTATGCCGACGTGAGACGACAAGATTTGGAATTCCAAATAGGCGATAAGGTCATGTTAAAGGTGTCACCGATGATGGGTGTGATGCGCTTTGGCAAGCGGGGGAAATTGAGCCCACGGTACATAGGACCGTACGAGATCCTAGAAAGAGTGGGAAATCTTGCATACCGACTAGCATTACCGCCACAATTTGCTCGTGTCCACGACGTGTTCCACGTCTCAGAATTGAAGAAATACATCCACGATCCGACCCACGTACTCCAACCGGAGGAGATTGAGCTGGACGATGACTTAAGCTACGAAGAAATTCCGGTGCGAATACTCGACAAGAAGGAGAGGGTAACAAGGAATAAGACCGTGAGAATGGTTAAGGTTCTTTGGTCTAACCACGAAGCCGAGACGGCAACGTGGGAACTAGAGGTAGACATGAAGGATCTTTACCCAACCCTATTCCAAGACAATGCAACAACAGTTATGGGGGCATAACTATAATCTTAAGAGGGGGAGGATGTGACAACCCGAATATTTCCGGATATTTTGTCCGAATATTTTGTACCCCAAAGAAACAAATTCAAATTGTTTTGAACTACGTAATGACTTGATCCCTTCACGGGGTACGTAGGCAACTCGGAAATTTCAATTCTGGGTTCAGTCAAATAATAACAAACAACGACACACAATAATACAATCGCATAATCAAACAATTCCCGAACTCGCGAGAGGATGAAGCGCAACTTCGAGGACGAAGTTGGTTCTTAAGGGGGGTAGACTATAATACCCGTAAATTTTAGAATATAAAAATAGGAAGTAATCCAATAGGAAAGAAAGTTTTGTTTCCGAGAACCCGTAAACTCGAAAATGCACGGAAGTCAAAAGACGACGATTTAGAACCCGACGGACCTAAATCGACGGTCTTAAGATTTCAAACGTGAAATCGAATTGAGTCGGAATAAATTTATGATGAGAAGCATAATCCGAAAATGACCCGGAAAATCGAGCGCGAAAACGTGGAAGGATAGAAGTCCGAAAGAGAGGAGAAAAAGACCCGACGGATCGGATCGCACGGACCCGCCCGGACCGCAGTCCAGGCGGGAACCGCGCGCTGGCCGGGCGGGGTTTGGCCAAACGGCGCGCCAACCCCGCGTGGGTCCCCAGATTCGTGCAAATGACGAGTTTTCGGCGATTTCTTGCCATAATTCGACCCCCGACTATGGAAAGAAGATTTTGGACGGGGGAAAGCTTTTAGGGACGAATTAGGGCTGCCTCCCCCACCCTTTCATCAGTCACCAAGCCCCTCTTCACTCCCAAACTCTCCCAAAGCCAAAACACCTTTCCGACGAACTTCCGACGAACTTCCGGTGACCTTCCGACGACCAACGACGACCGTAGAGGCGTGTAGATCAAGGATCACAGTCCTTAGATCATTGGTAAGTAGTATCTTAGATTCTCAATCTCGTTTTTCCTCTCAAATCCCCAATCTAACTCTTGAATCGTTGATTGCAAATACGTTCGTGGCCAAAGTCGGGAACTTTGCGTTTCGTAGGTCCGTTCGTAGGATTTTGGACGAGCCGAGCGACCCTAGGACGACTCAAGAACACAATCACTGTAAGTTGAGCCTTCCATATCAATACGGGTGGTTTAGGGGCGTCCGCAGTAACCGTAACATAACGAAACGTAAAAACCAAAATTAAAAACCCCAATACGCACAGTTTCTGAAATCGGCCTAAAACTCATATTTCGAGGATTCAATCCGAGAAACTCAAAAGTAGACTTTTAATCCTAACAAATAAATCTAGGTCGTGTAAAAATTTCAGACATTTTCGTTAACGTTTGCTATTTCAAATCGCACCGAACATAAACTGTTTCACTAGGACTTTTTCGAAAAACTGACAGTGATCATATTCGAACTTGATAAGCATGTTTCTATATTTTCTAGTCCGATTTGATCTTTGCAATCTAAATGAAAGTTGTAGATAATCATGTCTAGTATGTGCATATAAAATTTCAGAATTTTTGGAGTCTATTTGTTATGTTAAAAAGTCGAAACTTTGAAATGTGTCAAACCTGAGTCCGGACAGAATTCTGCTTGTGTAATAAACTCGATTTTTGACATGTTTCCTCAACTTATTTCGAAAAAGTTAAAACACGAAAGTTGTTCGTTAGGATGTTTTTGATATACTGTGAGAATTTCAGATTTTTCCGACTTGATATGAATTTTTAAATTAAAAAGGCGTAAACTGTGACGCCAAGAGACTTTTAAATCGAGAGATTTTGAAATTTCGTAACAAATGATCAAAGACTTGAAATACGATACATCCATACTTTTGAAAAACCCCGATACATTAAATTGAAACGATACATGAGATACTTTGGTGGAGGGTGAGTGCTCTGCAGGGTGCCCCTCTAGCCTTTCTCTTCGGGCCTATAATGGACGAGAGAATTTAGATGAAATATTACGCCAATCGGCGGGAGATACATGGTATTATTTCCTTTAAATTTGTAAATGCATGTTTAGGAGTGAAATTTTAATTATCTAATTAAATCCCTTTATTGCTATGGTAGGATCGACTTACTCAGTATTTTATATACTGATAAAATTGTTGTTTTCTCTTTTCTTTTCAGAGTATGAAGATAATGCATGAGCATATGCATTGGGGGATGGAAAAACATTAACATTATTTTTATCGCTTTTTATGACACTTGCATATCGGGCCTATATAACCCGAGTTTTGGCCATGTCGGCCCCTTTACATTTCCGCTGCGATATTTTACTTTCCGGTATTACTATGTGTGGATGAAATATTATTATTATTTTTAAATAGATTCCGGACTTGTTTTTAAACCTTTTTGCAATACCTATTGCCTTGCATCTCTTTAGCAAGCTCGGAGAATCCGTGTCTTGCTAGGGAGGTGTGGCGGTGGCATCCCGGCCTGGGTTATCAAATCCGGGGTGTTACAATTTCCTCAAAAGAAATTTTAGTACAAAAGTAGAAATATTTTCCTAGCAAAATAGTATCTACTATAAATAGAATTCCTAGCGTCTCAAGACATCCTCCGGCGGGGTAGCGGGATCCTCTTCCGGGTCTTCCTCCTCCGAACTTGGCGGCAGTAGATCGTCAAAGATAGTGTTCAAGTCTTGCCCATGGGCATCGATGTGTTCCTTCAGTATTAGGTTTTGTGTAGTGAGGGTTTGGACTTGGCGTTCGAGTTGGTTTATGCGGTGGTGATCCGCCTCTCTCAAGTTGCCCATGTGGTGCAAATTGGCCTCCAATTGAGCCATACGGTATTTCATTTGTTCTATGGTTTGTTGGGAATCAAGGTGAACGTTCATCATTTTGATCATCAACTGCATCATATCTTGACTAGCCATCTAGCGCAAGCAAGAGATCTAAGTTAATATTCGCCAAGATTCTAAGTTAAACTTCGCCAGGATTCTAAGTTGAAATTCACCAAGATTCTAAGTTGAAATTCGCCAAGATTCTAAGTTGAAATTCGCCAAGATTCTAAGTTCATAAAAGAGATGCAATATGCAAATGCAAATGATGATTTCCCCCAAAAATAATTTAATGCGCTATATATATATTTTTTTTCCATGGGTTTTAAAATAAAAATTTCTCCATGGAAATAATACCTTAAAATATAAAATAATAGTCAAAATATTAATAGTAGTTTAAAAATAATAGGGGTTTAAAAATAATAGCTTAAAAAATAATAATGGTTAAAAAATAATACTTTTAAAAATAGCCGGGCTTTGATACCAACTTGTAACACCCCGGTTTTTGGTCACCCAGGTCGGGATGTCACCGCCACACCTCCCTAGTAAGACACGGTTTCTCCGGATTACTAAAGAGATGCAAGGCTAGGTGTTTCAGTATTTAAAAGCATTGAAAACAATTACAAACAGCCCATACAGAATAATCTCGAAAATAATAATATCATAGCGCAACGGAAATAGTATCTAAGTACTTCCTCCGTTCCTAAATAAATGCAACATATCCACATTTCACGCAATCCAATGCACATTTTTAATCCGTAATAACTCAAATTCCACACAAGTAAAAATTATACAAATTTGATATTCTAAATCTATGCGATTAGACGAATCCAACAAGATCTCACTTGACTATATTTTATCTTATATAATTGTATTAAAAAGTCGAGTCAAAGCTACTCAATGAACAGTGACAAAAGTCAAAACGTGCAAATAAAAATGAACGGAGGTAGTATAATATTGCAGCGGAAATGTGAATACGACCAACATGGTCAAAACACGGGTTAAACAGGCCCGTTTATTCTAATGTCTAACGAAAGGATTTAAATAATAAAGTTTGCAAAAATATGGTTCCCCCATGCATGAACGTGCTCATGATCATTCCACATACTCTGTAAGGAAAAAGGAAATTGGATGGTTTGGTCAGCACAACTTGCTGAGTAAGCTAACACATGCATGATCGTAGGGTTTAAAAGCCATTAATTTAATATTTACATAAAAGCATGACAATATTCATAAATAATTTAAACGAAGCCACAATTAATTTAAATAAAGCATTTAATAATTTAAAGAACAACAATTAAAATATTTAACTATCCCCATTACTCCCAAGATTTAGTATTTTAAGTATTTCACGATTGCATCGCAATCTCGTCAAGTATTTCACGATTGCATCGCAATCTCGTCAATTTAGCCGGAAACCGGCGGCTGCAGCCGTATCTGCCATACCCAGTACCACTCCGGAGCCTCGAGAAACCCATAAGGATATTCACGAGAGTGTAGGCCATATATCTCATGCCGTTTTGGCAACATATCTCAAATATTTCGCGCGGGGTCACCATCGTCCATATAGGCACGAAGTGAATCGTTAGGAGGGCACCCTGCAGAGCACTCACCCCCTAATTTTAAAGATCAAGTTTATAAAGGGGATTTCCTAATTTTCCAAATTTCATATAATATTTCAAAGAGTCTTCTACTCGTTTAAACCTTAAAGGCCAGTTTCACCGTTTCAAAAAGATTTCAAGATTTGACTCGGTCAACCACAGTTTACTCTAAAATTCATTAAAAATCGAGTTTAATTCCAACAATTCTGAAATTTTACCACTGACTCAGAAACATCGATATGAACAACTTTTGTGTTTTAAATTTTTCAATCCGAGATACCGAAACAGGTCAAATTCATCAATTTTCGCCATAACATTAATCTGTCCGAGTTTCGTATACAGCATTTCAAGATTATCAAGATCTAACATAGCAACTCAACTTCAAATTTAATGAAATTTTACAGAGACCTTCTTAAGGCATTTATCTACAACTTTCATGTTCGACCAAAGATCTAAATCGGTTTAGAACTAATGTCAAAAACATGATCAAGATCGGACCTAAGTTCTGTCAAGAATTTCAAGATCCAATTTCCAGAAGTTCGGTTTCGGTTGGTTTTCACATATCAAATCGTCTCTAAAAATTCTGAAATTTTATAGTAGATAGATCTAAGCCTCAGGAACGTTTCTCATGTTTTAAGTTTTTCCGTTTGAAGTCGTTTTAAGGTTCGGAAAAATTCGTCAAAACTGTTGCGCCGGTAGAAAACATACATTGGCAGATTTACGAAGGATTCGATTAAGCTTTTAGGTTTCGTGTTTTAATTACTCCCAAAACCATGTAAGTATTAACTTACAGATTTGTAGATATCCGAGATTGTCTATTTTGAAGGCGTGGCTTCCCGTCCTCCGTCTATCCTCTCCGTTCGTCGGGTTCTACGTTCTAGATCCGATTCGGGGCGTAGAAGGAAAAATAAGAAGGTTAGGATTCGTTTTCGAATCAAAATGTAAGAGACGAATGGATAGGAACTTACCACGACGTTTAGGAGACTCAGATTTCATCCAAATCAGTCTCGCCTTGGTTTCGTGCCTCCGACGACTCCGGAATTAGGGTTTTCAAACGTATAGAGAGTTGTAGGGTTTTGGAAAAGTGTTCGGAGCTTTTAAGAGGGCTTATTTATAGTTAAACAAGACCTAGGGACGCCCAAGGTCTGCCCCTAAGAGTCTTGAGCCGAATGGTGTTCAACCGAAGTCGGAAAATCCGGATTCGGGCGACAAAATCTCGCACGGGCGAATCTGTCCGACGGCGCGGTCATGGCGCGCCTTCTTCCCTTTGACCGCGCGGCACTCGCCTGGACTTCGGTCCGGGTGGGTCGTGCGATCCGTCGTGCCTTTCCTCCTCTCTTTCGGACTTCTATCCCTCTATGCTCCCGTATTCCGATTTCCGGGGTATCTTCGGGTTTACGGAAGTAGGAACCCCGTATAATTTATGTTTGGACTCGAATTCTCGAGTTCATTGGTGTCGGGTTTCGGTGTACAATTTATTTACCTTTAATAGTTCTTTTTATTTAATTAAATTCCTTTAATTCCTTTTTAAGTTAAATCTCATTTCTCATTTCCTTACCTTTATTTATTTATTTATTTGCTGGATTTATTTATTTATTGTATTTATGTAATTATTGTTTATTTATTTAATTATTATTTTATTTTATGTTAGAAAATTCTCGGGTATTACATAAACATTTTGTAATACGAAGCTCCTGGGGACAAGCTCCCGGTATCAGAAGTGATACAGATATAAAGTTGATGTTGTGGTATCACATGTTGTCGAGTGTACACTTGTGCAATGTATACGTCGTATCAAACATGACGTTGGAGAATAGAAGGTATGATATTTCAGATGTTCAGTGTTGTATTTTGATTGGCCAAGTTCTCGTTAGATTGTTTTATGAGATAATTAGTAAAAAATGTAGGGTGGATGATGTACAGGAGTGGTCAAGCGAGAACCAATTAGCAGTGGTACGAACTGACCAAGAGGCATTGGGCGGATGCTCCGGTGGCATTGTACGTATCGATGGTGTAGGACAATCATTTGATAGTGTTGGTAAGTTCCGTGAAGTGTTGCGGACATATTGTATCGCAACAAATAAAGGATTTAGATACGTGAAGAATGCCAAGGATAAGGTGATAGTGAGATGTACTGTGGAAGAGTGTGGATGGGGTATTTATGCAGCCTTCCATACCTCGGATGATATATTTGGCATCCGGAATTGCAACCTTCATCACACATGTGGTGTCGACCGCATTAGAAGTAAAAGCCATCCAAAGGCGAATTCTAAGTGGGTTGCAAGTAGGATTAGAGAGAAAGTTAGACACACCCCGGATTATAGTGCTAGAGAAGCCATAGATGATTTAGAAATTGAATTTGCGGTTGATATACCTTACCATAAAGCATGGTTGGGGAAAGAGATAGCATTAAGAGAGATCCATGGAAAGGACGAGAAATCCTTTGACAAACTTAGGCCCATGTGCGAATCGTTGAAGGCCTCGAACCCCGACACTATAACCGACTTGGAAATATTTCCGGACACAATGAAATTCCACCGTGTGTTTATTTGCATGGGCGCCTGTATGGGGGGATTCTTGAGGGGTTGTCGTCCAATGTTGTTTCTTGATGGTACTCATCTCAAGTCAAAGTGGAAAGGAACAATGCTAATGGCCATTGGCCAAGACGCGAACAACGGTATATTCACATTAGCTTTCGCCGGTAAGTATCTTTTGTGTTGTTAATTGATTGGGGCTCTTATACTTGTGATGTGTATGCATGAATCAATCCTTATAGCTGAACTCTTTTGTGGTAGTTGTTGATGCAGAGACGAACTTTAGATGGGGATGGTTCTGTCGAAAGCTATGTGGAGCGATTAAAGCCTAAAGTGAGAATTTCCCTTTCGAGAGTTTGGTTTTGTATACGGATAGACACACTGGGTTTCTCAATGCCATACGCGATGTATTCCCCCGCTGTGCCAACTCAATATGTCTCCGTCATTTGATCGAAAATTTTCGAACTGACGTAAGTGTGCCACAGTTTGTTTTATTAATATGTTATAGGAGTCCTAGTGATGCTTGATCGAATTTTTTATCTTATGATACTTTATTTCCGAAAGCAACAGGTGCTGACGAAATATCCCTTACAACGTAAGAGTAAATGGTGTAATATTTTCCATCTGGCTGTGAACGCTCTTACCGCCTCCGATTACGAAAAATACATAAAGAAAATCATGGATGCATTCGGGAATGATGGCAAGGAATTCATAGCACGTTCGAAATCGGAAAGATGGGCCAATGCATTCTTCCCAAGGATGAGGTGGGGCGCGATGAACAATAATTTAGCGGAGAGTTGGAATAAGTGGGCGAAAGCTGCTAGCTATCTGCCACCCGCTGCTATGGTGGATATGCTTAGACTGAATGTGATGACAATGATGGACGACAGAAGGATTGAAGCATCGGGAATGGGCCCGAACATTTGCCCAAGAATTGAGAAGATAATTCAATTAAATTTGGACAAGTCGAGGGCGTTATCATGCACTAGATCGATGCCGGGTCTGTACGAGGTTCGTGAGGGATTGCTGAGGATGGTGGTTGACCTCAACAAACGGGAATGCTTGTGTAGAGAATGACAAATGACTGGTATTCCTTGTTCGCATGCCTTGGTATGCATTTCGGACATGCACTTCTCGCCCTATGACTATGTGGACCTATACTAAAGTGTTCACATATACCTAAGGCGTACAAAGGGGCCATTTACTCAGTTTGTGCCATACACGAGGAATAACCCAAGGATGTGCCAATCGAAATGATACGACCCCCAGATGTGTGATCACTACGGTGGGTCGGTACGGTATACCGAAAAAATCTCGCCGTACCGTATACTGAAACTTTTTTGACAAATTTCCCACACGAGTATTTTTTAAATAAAAAAGATAATCCCGGTTTAGATTTTTATTTAATGAAACCACTTTATGATGATGGAGTTGGGATTAGGGATACTTTATAGGTTGTCACGTTTTTATTTACTCGTGTTAAGAAATTGTGCCCCCGAAAGCGCACGGAGTCAAAAATTGCAGTATTTATAGTAAGTACCGGATCGTTCACTGGAGGATGTGCGATGGAAGCAGGGCCCACATCGTTTACTAAGATTTTCCACTCGGTTACTCGTTTCAAGTTTGTGTTTGATTATCAACTACTTGACGGAATTTTAAACTAAGTTATGAAAGTAATTAAAATAAAGCAGATAAAATTATTCTAGAAAGCGAATAAATTGATCTAAGAAAGCAATTAAAATTATTCTAAGAAAGCAATAAAATATATTCTAAGAAAGCGGTTAAAATTATACTAAGCTATCTATCATTAATCTAGGAAAGCAGATTTAAAGTGTGACAGAAGGGACAGGAAGAAAAGAATAAAGATTGGACAAGATTCAGATGAAACACAGTTAAACTTCCATTTTGTTACGCAGATCTTAGCTTGGGATAATCCATCAGTTAGCTAACTCTCATGCTTCCTATACTATGTTCCCTTTAACAGACAGGTACTTACAGTAAGGATTTACATGCCTTAAGACAACAAAATCTAAGATACCACAGATATATAACTGCCCCTGCGCAGAGGTATGTCATTTATCTGTGGTGGATAAGCAACACCCGTCAAATCATTAGTTGAAATGCCAAGTACTGCTATCATTCTCCCATGTCACACCCAAAGATTCTAATCAAGCCCTGAACTGTCCCTTAACTATCAGTCCTAGTAGCAGTTACACAACTCTCAATACAACCGAGTGACCTCTAACGAAAGCATTTAAAAGAAAGCATTTAAAATCCTATCACTCGGAGGTTTTTGAAAGTCTGACCCTGGTAGTAAAAGAAAGCCCCCAGTCAGAATGACTGGGTGTGGATCAAGAATTCCCTATTCTCGGTGAACCGCTCGCAGTGTTCACTTCCCGTCGGGTGGTTATGAGATACAAACTAATGAAACGAACTAATAGATTAGTTCGTTCCGGATGCACTCACTCAGAACTCAAAAATAGGCATTGGCAGAAGAGGATAGCAGTTGAAAGGAACTCAACCCTATCTTAGAAAATAACCAAGGCCTATGTATTGTTCCTCTAGAATTATCTATCACATCGTATTTGAATCCAAATCCAAGTGGACCCCATCTCAGTGTGATATTTAATACCAGATTTCCAACACAAAGTAATTTTGGAAAATAATAGATTTGAAAATCATTCCCTAAACAGGTACTAGACTCTCAATAAGAACACAGACCCTTTCAGTCTAGATGAGACCTAATCGCTGAATCTGCTTCTAATTTCCCAAAAGTTAACCCTTGACAGAATATGAGCTAAACATAACTGAGGAATTTATCCCTTACTTAGATCCGGATTTTATAAATGAATTTTTGTTGGAAATTTATTGTGAGACATCTGATTAAAATCAAGACTCCTGTGTCCAAGGGAATGATCCCAAAATAATATTGACCACGATATCTACATAATAATATCATGCATAAATTTATAAAAAAAAGTGTAAAATTAAATAACCCAAAATATAAGGCGGGTTTAGACAGAAGTTGGTGCACAAAGATGATAGCCGGAGATGAGAAGAACTTATTTGGCTAAAAAGATGACTGAAATAATCAGGATAACCTGGACTGCAAACACCTGCTATCCAGTTCCTAATTATTCCAGATGGAAAGCTTTTAGACAGCAGAATAGTCTTAAATGACATTGGTCGCTATCATTTAGACCCTTACTATCTGTGAATCGGAGAAAAACCTACATGTTCTTTCGCTGTCTTAATTACTAGACAACATTGACCTATGTCGTCTAGTGTTGGCACAGTTTGAGATTCGGCTTTGAAATTAAGATATGAAAAATAAAACTGTATCCGGATAGGAGTCAGCTGAGCAGCTATTATAATCCCGGATGGACGAACCGCCAAGGCTTCCACCGACCACTGCCCGGACCATGCAAAATAACATCTAGTAATTAATATACAGACCACGAGCTAGTTTATCCGTGTGGGAATACCCGCCAACATTAGTCTGTTATATCTCTTACTAGCTGTTTCACACAACACGGGTAAAGACAAAATAAATAAAAGAAAATATTTTTGGGTCATCTTGTATGAGAGACATTGGTTTCTCATGCAAGGGTATGGAAATTATTCCATAATTACTCTTTATGTCTAAATAATCACTCATTCCATAATTAATTAATTACAATCCGGATTATATACTTAGATCATTAGAGTTTAATTTTATAGAAAAATCTTTTAATGGAAATTGAACAAAGTTCTTTATATCAAATTAATCATGGGTTGAGATCATTGAATTTCAACCTCAAAATATTAATATAAAGGTCCAATTAATTAATGAGATGCGATGGAGAATAAAAATTTGGCAAGAGAGTGCCATGCATGTCGTGAAACAGAAATTGCGTCGTGAAATAAGAGATGGGGAATAAGAGAAATTAATAATTTTTAGAAATTTAGGGTTTCCGTGTCGCTAGACAAAAATTGTGTCGCGGGGCGTGGCCTCGCGACACGGGTCTGGCGACACGGGGGTTGGAAGTTAGAATTTTGGATTTCAAAAGAGATGGGGACCCGGTCGCGAGACCATAAATTGTGTCGCGAGCCTAGGCTCGCGACATGGGTTTCGCGACCGGTGGCATTTTAAAAATTTTGGGCTTTGTGTCGCTAAATAAAAATTGTGTCGCGAGACGTGGCCTCGCGACAGGGGTCTAGCGACACGAGGCTTTTCTAAAAATTTCTAAGTATTTGGTCCCCAGTCGCGAAACTCAAATGTGTGTCGCGAGACGTGGTCTCGCGACAGGTGGGTCTAGCGACTGGGTTTTGAAAATTTTAAAAAAATTTGGCAGCATAACCCCTTATATTGCAATCTGGGGGTATTACGTTGCAACCCTTGGGGTTACAACATGGTGCAATACAATATAGGAAATGCAATTTTTAAATATGCAAAAACACTAAAATGCCATCCACTTTCTAGACCTATTAAACTAAAAATAAAATAAAATAAAGTAAAGTAAAACACTAAGAAACAGTAAAACAGCCACCAAATAAAAATACAATGAAACTATACTAAGAGACTAAAATTTAAATGAAACCTACACTAATAGATCTAGCAAGAGATAGGCATCAAGTGGTCATACATTTATTAATTCTAAATAAAGCATTAAATCTAACTAAAAATAATAAAATTGGTCAAGTGACCAAAATGCAAAAATAAACAAGTAATATTATGGAAGTGATCCATAATAAATTTGTGGAACAATTTTCTCATATAACATCAAAAACCAAAAATATGGTTTAATCACACCCATTAGTTGAATGTTCAAATCCAAACTACAAACTGAAAATAAAAATAAAATATAAAAATCTGGCTACACAACTAGAAACCCATTTATTGACTAAAACTAAGAAACTAAAATAGAAATTAAAGACTACATGACATTGAAGCCATCTACATTACAATTAATTTTGAAGAGCACCTTGGGTGCCTCCAAGAAAAACACAGTAAGAAAACTAAACAAATGGGTGTGTAGCTACTGTTCAAGGGGTTGGGAGGTTATATTTATAGAGAGTAGGGAAAAAGCCTAGGCCCAATTAAAGCCCATGTCGCTAAACAAAATTACTGTGCGTGGAACAATTTGTGGCTAGGGACACAAAATATAATTGCATTTCTCTTCAGGGCTGTGAGCATGAGGGGACGGGAGCTCGAGTCCCAGGAGGATAAGACAAATGTTTCCTACCCAGCGGGACCTCAAGTCCTGGGAGCTTCCAACTATTTCAGCATGTGGGAAAATTAAATTTGAAGGGAGGAGAAAGTCACGTGACTGCGTGCTTTTTCTCTCTGTCTCTGTCCGTGTGTCGCGGTCGCGATCCCCGTGTCGCGAAACATTGTTTCGCGATACAGATTTTGTGTCTTGATACTCCCAGTCCCTAACCATTTTCCCTGTCTCTAGACACGTGTCGCGATACCCCTCTCACAGTCGCGAAGCAATTTTCCAATCGCGGGGCACCCGGTCGCGAGGCATTGGATCGCGACCGGATGGAATTTTTCTCTCTTTCCCTTATTTTCTCTTTCTCTTTCCTCTTTCCTCCATTCCTCTTTCATTCCATTTTCTTGCTTCCTGCTCCATTTCTCTCTGTTCGTTTTTCTTGTTTTCTGTTTTCAGTTTTCCCTTTCTCTTCTCTGGTGTCTGAAAGTTGGGAATAGTGGAGGAGGATGAGGCGACTGAGGTGGGAGAGCTCGTGGGTGGTGGTGGAGCTGGCCAGAGAAAGAAGCGGCGGCCGGTGGTGTGGGGGCTGTTGTGGGCGGCCGAGACAGAGATGGAAGGACTGAGCGATGGTGGGGGACTCCGGTGGACGTGGAGTTGGTGGCGGAGATGGGGACTGCCGGGGTTGTGGCCGGATCTGGAAGGCGAAAATGGGGGGGGGGGGTGAGATGTTGGCGGTGGCGCGAGGGCGGCGCTTGGAGGATGAGACTGTGGTGGCAGCGGTGAGGCAGCGAGGGCTGCGGTGGTGGAGATGGGACGGCAGTGGCCGGAGGCTGCTCGGTGTTGGAAGGAGGTGGCGGCGGCCGTGGCTATCGGAAATGGGGGAGATGAGTTGTTGTGTGTGAGAAGGCGATGGGGGATGGTGTCGCCGGAGAAGATGACCGGAAAAGGTGACCGGCGGTGGCTGGCGGCGCCGGAAAAATAAGGGGTTAGGGTTTGGGGTTTAGTTTTAGGGTTGGGCCAAGGGTGAATGGAGTGGTTTGGGCCGAGACAAGTGTTGCTGGGCCTGGAGGATTTTGATTGGGCCGAAAGAGTGTTGTGGGCTGGAAGGGATCTTGGATAAATTGGGTTGGATCATATTGGACTGGACTACTAATTTCTTGGCCCACCTGCAATTAATTAAAATGGATCAATGGACCAATAATTTTTAATTATATCAGAAAACAGAAATAAAAATAAAAATAAACATAAAAAATATAAATATATAAATCAAAATATAAAATAGTATAAATAAGTATATTTATTCCACTTGACTATTTGGTTTGTGTTCCATCTAATAGACCCGTGTTCCACCGAATAGACAACACCGAACCAAAATTAATCAAGTGTAGGATTTTTAATATTTTTATCATGTTTTTGGATTTTTTAACATAAATTTAATAAAAATAATACAATAATATTTTTGTATTCTTCAATACCAGCTTATTATTTATACAAACTTGCACATATCTGTCAAATTCGACTGCTTTCTTATCTAAATAAGACCGGAATGCGATCAATTGTCCATGTTTAGACACGGAAATAGATTGAAAATAATGGTCAATTTTGGCCATTATCAACATCCTCACATTTAATATTGATCGTCCCCGAGCAGTCAGAGTCGGTGCTCCTAAGAGCATAGACGCTGCATTTTCAATCTATTTTCGTGGCTTCAAAAATCTCATTCTTTTTAGATTGGGATAAGATAATAAAAAACTACAAGTATTAAATTTTCTTGATTGCAGTGTTTAATAAAATGATACTTCTCACTTAATCAGGCCTATAAATCAGTCATTATTGATAATTCTTCATGAATGTCATGTTTAGAAATAATCAATGATTTAATTCTGGAATTTAAGCATGACATGAACATGAACTAAAAGCAGAGCCTCACATATAGTAGAATCGGAAATTTCACTCACTCTCAAATTTTGGGTTTTATTCATTGAACACTCATAATCAATTTTAATTAAATTATCCCATAAGCTTGCAATTGGACCAACTCGCCACCGGCTCATTTCTTCAAATCGAGATCCCGAGGTCTTATTTAAGGGTTATAACGGGGCATACGGTTGTAACATTTGGTACGGAAGGAAATTATTGGGCTAAGAAGTAGCAAGAATTAGTTCTATCATAACTTGGCATTTGTTAAAAATTTATGATCATCATTATTTTTATTTCTTTCTTTTGCTTTTCTCTTTCTATTGCATGACATTAGACTATATCTAATTTGCTTCGTCATTTGCAATTTATTTTTGTTGAATGAAACTCAACATTTTTTTTTCTCTTTTTTCTTCTTCTTCTTTTTTTTTGATCGGATTTTTGAATACCGATTTGATGAATTGATGATCATAAATTGTAATGCCTTGATAAAATTTATTCTTGCACACTTGGGTTTTAATTTTTTGGTCTTTTTAGAAGGCTTGGAAAAATATAAAAGGCTTCAAAGAAAAATTAGGCTTAAGGCTCAAATTAGTTAATCCTAAAGGGAAAATATTTTTGGGTTTGGAATTCGAAAGAAGGCCAAAAATTTGGTTTTCTAGGTGCCTCGATCATATGCTCGATTTTTGGAGTATGACATGGTCTTGAATCGGTCCCAATTGCAAGTTCTAGTTTCCTTTAATTAAAATGATTTTCACACATCAAAGAAAAAAATGAGTAAATGTGACTCATGGCTCAAATCTCACATAGAATGGTTCATTCATGTCATACAATATTCTTAAATTTAATCTTTGAAAAATTCTTACAATCTATTCAATTAAATTCTCAACATGAGGACTCATGACCCATCAAGATGATGATATCATTAAATTTTTATAGCTCAAAACCTCAAAAATTCATATCATGCATGTCTTCAATTATATTATCCCAATTTAAAAGTTTGAAAATTTAATCATGAACCAAAAATCAAATATGCGAATTTCTTGACAGATTTATGCATGCTTTGCACTGGGTTTAAAAATAAAATAATAAAAATAAACAAAATAAAAAAATAACGCACTTTTTTTTATATTTAAGTGAAGAATCAACATCCTCACATTTTGAGCCTTGCTCGAAATGTGAGTAAATCAATTCCTACTTAAACAAATTATCAAAATCAAAATAAAATAAAAGAGGAGGGAGGGAGGGAGAAAATATTAACATAAAAGATAGAAAAATAATTCTGATAGCCTTTTTCGTCAAACCAACTAAGTGTTCAACGATTTTGGCTATGTGTGATTGTTTGGTTAAACGAACAAGGGGATTGTTCCATGCCCAATACTTAGAAAAATTCTGATTTTCATCAAAATTGTTCAATCACATTTTTGGATTTTCTAAACATATATAAAATTTAATCTACTTGCAAAAATTAGGTTGGATTAATTATGTTCTTATAAAAGTTATTTTGGATTTTAAATTGCTTTAAATTCCAAGAATACTTTCAATTAATCACAGGATTCGATCCAACCGGGAACCTGTTTTGCAGCTTTAATTTTCTTTTTGGTGATTCCACAAATTCCTGCAGAGCAAACACAGAAGAAGTTATCGGGTTTTCTAAAAAATATCAACATCCTCACATTTAGAGTCTTAGTACTCTAAATGTGAGTTAATTGATTAATACCCGAATTATTTAATATAATATGTACAAGATGTATATATGTATATATAAATATATATATTTATATATGATTTTGACTTGCAGAAATTTAGGTTGGATTAATTCTGTGCTTGTGAAAATTATTCCGGATTTTAAATTTCTTTAAATTCCGGATATAATCTTCGGTCAATTACAGAACTAATCCAACCGGGAACCTGTTTAGATGCTCAGTCGGAACAGGGGCCGTGGCTTGTCCGATGGTGGTGAGCAAATGGTAGTCCGGAGGTCTGCTGCTCCATTTGTTATTTCACCAGTGATGAGGGTTTCCTCAGAGCAGTGGTGGTAATGAGGTAGATGGGCGATGGAGCAGCGGTGGAGCTTCGTGGTCCGGAGGTGGTGGAGATGACAAACACGTGAGTCTCACGTGTTTTGCAATTCACAATTGCAAATTAGTGTAGCCCCAATGCTACACTTCCACATTTAAGTCCTTATACCAGTTTTGGTGGCTCCATGATTCCTGCAAGAAAGAATACCCAATTGGTTAGGTTTTCCCCTCAAATCAACATCCTCACATTTAGAGTCTTAGTACTCTAAATGTTTAATTAATTTGAGGGTACTTCTCTGTTCTGAAATATATACACAAGACTAACTATGAGTAATCAGGAGTGTAATTCTCTTAATAAACAACGCTGCATCCTCCCCGGCAACGGCGCCATGAAACTTTTGACAAATTTCCCACACGAGTATTTTTGAAATAAAAAAGATAATCCCGGTTTAGATTTTTATTTAATGAAACTACTTTATGATGATGGAGTTGGGATTAGGGATAATTTATAGGTTGTCACGTTTTTATTTACTCGTGTTAAGAAATTGTACCCCCGAAAGCGCACGGAGTCAAAAATTGCAGTATTTATAGTAAGTACAGGATCGTTCACTGGAGGATGTGCGATGGAAGCAGGGCCCACATCGTTTACTAAGATTTTCCACTCGGTTACTCGTTTCAAGTTTGTGTTTGATTATCAGCTACTTGACGGAATTTTAAACTAAGCTATGAAAGTAATTAAAATAAAGCAGATAAAATTATTCTAGAAAGCGAATAAATTGATCTAAGAAAGCAATTAAAATTATTCTAAGAAAGCAATAAAATATATTCTAAGAAAGCGGTTAAAATTATACTAAGCTATCTATCTTAATCTAGGAAAGCAGATTTAAAGTGTGACAGAAGGGACAAGAAGAAAAGAATAAAGATTGGACAAGATTCAGATGAAACACAGTTAAACTTTCATTTTGTTACGCAGATCTTAGCTTGGGATAATCCATCAGTTAGCTAACTCTCATGCTTCCTATACTATGTTCCCTTTAACAGACAGGTACTTACAGTAAGGATTTACATGCCTTAAGACAACAAAATCTAAGATACCACAGATATATAACTGCCCCTGCGCAGAGGTATGTCATTTATCTGTGGTGGATAAGCAACACCCGTCAAATCATTAGTTGAAATGCCAATTACTGCTATCATTCTCCCATGTCACACCCAAAGATTCTAATCAAGCCCTGAACTGTCCCTTAACTATCAGTCCTAGTAGCAGTTACACAACTCTCAATACAACCGAGTGACCTCTAACGAAAGCATTTAAAAGAAAGCATTTAAAATCCTATCACTCGGACGTTTTTGAAAGTCTGACCCTGGTAGTAAAAGAAAGCCCCCAGTCAGAATGACTGGGTGTGGATCAAGAATTCCCTATTCTCGGTGAACCGCTCGCAGTGTTCACTTCCCGTCGGGTGGTTATGAGATACAAACTAATGAAACGAACTAATAGATTAGTTCGTTCCGGATGCACTCATTCAGGACTCAAAAATAGGCATTGGCAGAAGAGGATAGCAGTTGAAAGGAACTCAACCCTATCTTAGAAAATAACCAAGGCCTATGTATTGTTCCTCTAGAATTATCTATCACCGTATTTGAATCCAAGTGGACCCCATCTCAGTGTGATATTTAATACCAGATTTCCAACACAAAGCAATATTGGAAAATAATAGATTTGAAAATCATTCCCTAAACAGGTACTAGACTCTCTATAAGAACACAGACCCTTTCAGTCTAGATGAGACCTAATCGCTGAATCTGCTTCTAATTTCCCAAAAGTTAACCCTTGACAGAATATGAGCTAAACATAACTGAGGAATTTATCCCTTACTTAGATCCGGATTTTATAAATGAATTTTTGTTGGAAATTTATTGTGAGACATCTGATTAAAATCAAGACTCCTGTGTCCAAGGGAATGATCCCAAAATAATATTGACCACGATATCTACATAATAATATCATGCATAAATTTATAAAGAAGTGTAAAATTAAATAACCCAAAATATAAGGCGGGTTTAGACAGAATTTGGTGCACAAAGATGAAATAGCCGGAGATGAGAAGAATTTATTTGGCTAAAAAGATGACTGAAATAATCAGGATAACCTGGACTGCAAACACCTGCTATCCAGTTCCTAATTATTCCAGATGGAAAGCTTTTAGACAGCAGAATAGTCTTAAATGACAGTGGTCGCTATCATTTAGACCCTTACTATCTGTGAATCGGAGAAAAACCTAGATGTTCTTTCGCTGTCTTAATTACTAGACAACATTGACCTATGTCGTCTAGTGTTGGCACAGTTTGAGATTCGGCTTTGAAATTAAGATAAGAAAAATAAAACTGTATCCGGATAGGAGTCAGCTGAGCAGCTATTATAATCCCGGATGGACGAACCGCCAAGGCTTCCACCGACCACTGCCCGGACCATGCAAAATAACATCTAGTAATTAATATACAGACCACGAGCTAGTTTATCCGTGTGGGAATACCCGCCAACATTAGTCTGTTATATCTCTTACTAGCTGTTTCACACAACACGGGTAAAGACAAAATAAATAAAAGAAAATATTTTTGGGTCATCTTGTATGAGAGACATTGGTTTCTCATGCAAGGGTATGGAAATTATTCCATAATTACTCTTTATGTCTAAATAATCACTCATTCCATAATTAATTAATTACAGTCCAGTTATATACTTAGATCATTAGAGTTTAATTTTATAGAAAAATCTTTTAATGGAAATTGAACAAAGTTCTTTATATCAAATTAATCATGGGTTGAGATCATTGGATTTCAACCTCAAAATATTAATATAAAGGTCCAATTAATTAATGAGATGCGATGGAGAATAAAAATTTGGCAAGAGAGTGCCATGCATATCGTGAAATAGAAATTGCGTCGTGAACCGTAGGTTCACGGGAGGATCACGACATTAGAGGTGGGAAAATAAAAGAAATTAATAATTTTTAGAAATTTAGGGTTTCCGTGTCGCTAGACAAAAATTGTGTCGCGAGGCGTGGCCCCGCGACACGGGTCTGGCGACACGGGGGTTGGAAGTTAGAATTTTGGATTTCAAAAGAGATGGGGACCCGGTCGCGAGACCATAAATTGTGTCGCGAGCCTAGGCTCGCGACATGGGTTTCGCGACCGGTGGCATTTTAGAAATTTTGGGCTTTGTGTCGCTAAATAAAAATTGTGTCGCGAGACGTGGCCTCGCGACAGGGGTCTAGCGACACGAGGCTTTTCTAAAAATTTCTAAGTATTTGGTCCCCAGTCGCGAAACTCAAATGTGTGTCGCGAGACGTGGTCTCGCGACAGGTGGGTCTGGCGACTGGGTTTTGAAAATTTTAAAAAATTTTGGCAGCATAACCCCTTATATTGCAATCTGGGGGTATTACGTTGCAACCCGTGGGGTTGCAACGTGGTGCAATACAATATAGGAAATGGCATTTTTAAATATGCAAAAACACTAAAATGCCATCCACTTTCTAGACCTATTAAACTAAAAATAAAATAAAATAAAATAAAGTAAAACACTAAGAAACAGTAAAACAGCCACCAAATAAAAATACAATGAAACTATACTAAGAGACTAAAATTTAAATGAAACCTACACTAATAGATCTAGCAAGAGATAGGCATCAAGTGGTCATACATTTATTAATTCTAAATAAAGCATTAAATCTAACTAAAAATAATAAAATTGGTCAAGTGACCAAAATGCAAAAATAAATAAGTAATATTATGGAAGTGATCCATAATAAATTTGTGGAACAATTTTCTCATATAACATCAAAAACCAAAAATATGGTTTAATCACACCCATTAGTTGAATGTTCAAACCCAAACTACAAACTGAAAATAAAAATAAAATATAAAAATCTGGCTACACAACTAGAAACCCATTTATTGACTAAAACTAAGAAACTAAAATAGAAATTAAAGACTACATGACATTGAAGTCATCTACATTACAATTAATTTTGGAGAGCACCTTGGGTGCCTCCAAGAACAACACAGTAAGAAAACTAAACAAATGGGTGTGTAGCTACTGTTCAAGGGGTTGGGAGGTTATATTTATAGAGAGTAGGGAAAAAGCCCTAGGCACAATTAAGGCCCATGTCGCTAGAAAAATCACTGTGTCGTGGAACAATTTGTGGCTAGGGACACAAAATATAATTGCATTTCTCTTCAGGGCTGTGAGCATGAGGGGATGGGAGCTCGAGTCCCAGGAGGATAAGACAAATGTTTCCTACCCAGCGGGACCTCAAGTCCTGGGAGCTTCCAACCATTTCAGCATGTGGGAAAATTAAATTTGAAGGGAGGAGGAAGTCACGTGACTGCGTGCTTTTTCTCTCTGTCTCTGTCCGTGTGTCGTGGTCGCGATCCCCGTTTCGCGACACAGATTTTGTGTCTTGATACTCCCAGTCCCTAACCATTTTCCCTGTCTCTAGACACGTGTCGCGATACCCCTCTCACAGTCGCGAAGCAATTTTCCAGTCGCGGGGCACCCGGTCGCGAGGCATTGGATCGCGACCGGATGGAATTTTTCTCTCTTTCCCTTATTTTCTCTTTCTCTTTCCTCTTTCCTTCATTCCTCTTTCATTCCATTTTCTTGCTTCCTGTTCCATTTTCTCTCTGTTCGTTTTTCTTGTTTTCTGTTTTCTGTTTTCCCTTTCTCTTCTTTGGTGTCTGAAAGTTGGGAATAGTGGAGGAGGATGAGGCGACTGAGGTGGGAGAGCTCGTGGGTGGTGGTGGAGCTGGCCGGAGAAAGAAGCGGCGGCCGGTGGTGTGGGGGCTGTTGTGGGCGGCCAAGACAGAGATGGAGGGGCTGAGCGATGGTGGGGGACTCCGGTGGACGTGGAGTTGGTGGCAGAGATGAGGACTACCGGGGTTGTGGCCGGATCTGGAAGGAGAAAATGGGGGGGGGGGGGGGGGGCTGAGATGTTGGCGGTGGCGCGAGGGCGGCGCTTGGAGGATGAGACTGTGGTGGCAGCGGTGAGGCAGCAAGGGCTGCGGTGGTGGAGATGGGACGGCAGTGGCCGGAGGCTGCTCGGTGTTGGAAGGAGGTGGCAGCGGCCGTGGCTATCGGAAATGGGGGAGATGAGTTGCTGTGTGTGAGAAGGCGATGGGGGATGGTGTCGCCGGAGAAGATGACTGGAAAAGGTGACCGGCGGTGGCTGGCGGCGCCGGAAAAATAAGGGGTTAGGGTTTGGGGTTTAGTTTTAGGGTTGGGCCAAGGGTGAATGGAGTGGTTTGGGCCGAGACAAGTGTTACTGGGCCTGGAGGATTTTGATTGGGCCGAAGGAGTGTTGTGGGCTGGAAGGGATCTTGGATAAATTGGGTTGGATCATATTGGACTGGACTACTAATTTCTTGGCCCACCTGCAATTAATTAAAATGGATCAATGGACCAATAATTTTTAATTATATCAGAAAACATAAATAAAAATAAAAATAAACATAAAAAATATAAATATATAAATCAAAATATAAAATAGTATAAATAAGTATATTTATTCCACTTGACTATTTGGTTTGTGTTCCATCTAATAGACCCGTGTTCCACCGAATAGACAACACCGAACCAAAATTAATCAAGTGTAGGATTTATAATATTTTTATCATGTTTTTGGATTTTTTAACATAAATTTAATAAAAATAATAATATTTTTGTGTTTTTCAATACCAGCTTATTATTTATACAAACTTGCACATATCTGTCAAATTCGACTGTTTTCTTATCTAAATAAGACCGGAATGCGATCAAATGTCCATGTTTAGACACGGAAATAGATTGAAAATAATGGTCAATTTTGGCCATTATCATATACCGTACCGAACTTTACGGTATGGAAATTTTCATACCGTTGTCGTACCGCAACTTTCGGTATACCGATCTTTGGTATACCGAAATTTTCGGTATGAAATATTTCCATACCGTTGCCATACCGATATTTTGGTATGTTCGGTATATACCGGTATATCGAACCTTCAGTACATACAGGCATACCGGTATCACGGTATATATCGACATACCGAACATTCTCTATATACCAGGATATCGGTATTGCGGTATATACCGGTATCGCGGTATATACCGACATACCGAAGAATCGGTACGTATCGACATACCGATACCGCGGTATATACCGAAGTTCGGTATGGTAACGGTATACCGCGGTATCAAAAAATTTATACCGTTACCGTACCGAAATCTTACGGTACGGTATCATTTCGATACCGTAATTTGAGTATTCTCGATATTTTTTCGGCACGATATGCGCGGTATGCGGTATATTCGGTATTTTTCCCAGCCCTAGCGATCACAGCCTGGCCGAAGGAAAATCAAGCGGATCCCATCCCAAGTTGTTGGGAGTAAGAATAAATGTAGTTGATGTTCAATTTCCGGCCACACCAAAAAAATACGCAAAAATGCTCGAGTGGTTGTAGTTTAGTTGGGTATATGTGATTTTTTGTTGATGACTCCATGCACATTAACTCGGTTGGCATGCTTGTAATAGTTAATCTATTTTGGTAGTATGACACTTGGATGGTGGTTTGCTATTAAGTTTGATAAATTGATGCACATTAAATTAGTGATGTAGGTTTCTTGTCATGCATTTTGTTAGTATGTATGTCAACTTTTTTTGAAGGGAATTGCTAACCAATTTGAAAAATACTTGGTAACAAGAACTGTACAAGTTGGTAATGATAAATAAAAGAAATGGTAAAAAATAAAGCAGAAGCATGGACGGTCAACAAGACTATTCATGGATACCGTTTGACGACCATGGTAAATAAATGAAAACTCCAGTAAGTATGAAACGGTAAAGGGACGATCATCCGAGACCGTGTCTAAACGGTCCAGGAGGCGCTGGACAATTTGGTATGAGGGACGGTCAAAATTAACCGTCCCATGTCCGTCCACGGTGTTCGGGCCACCAAGAGCTGGACGAACGGTTAAAGAACGATTAAATCCAACCGTCCCTTGGCCGTCCCAGAGGTGCTGGTCAAAACCGATGAGAAAGGGTGGTCCTGGGCGAGTGGGACGGACCGTCCCAGTGACCGTCCCTTGTTTTCTGTAAAAACATAGTCTAGTGGGATGGACCTTCGGCACGATTCCGTTGTACCGTCATGTTCGTGGTAAAGCACATAATAATGACATGCTAAAATATATAACTTAACTTGGTGAAGCACATATTAATGAACTTGGTAAAAGCACATATGAATGAACTTGAGTAATGAACTTGGTAAAGCACATACTGTTGTTCTTGGTAAACCTCATGGTAATGAACTTGGTAAAGCACGAACTAATGAATTTGGTAAAGCACATTATAATAAACTCGGTATCCCATTGTAATGAACTTGGTAAAGCACACTCTAATAAACTTGGTAAACATAATGCGGACAAACTTGGTAAATCACATACTTATGAATTTGCTAAACCTCATATCAACGAACTTTGTAAAGCACGTTCTAATAAACTTGGTAAACATCATATCAACAACTTGGTAAATCCTGTTGTAATGAACTTGGTAAACTTCATACCAATAACTTGGTATTACGGACCAATACAATAGAGAATCAATTAATTATTTAATTTTACTTATTTATACATGTTTTGTCTAATATAATATTATTTTATTTTCTTTCCATTTGCATCGTATAAGTATTACCGTAATGTATGATTGTTATATAATTAAGTTTATTTTCTTAACCTATATAGTGAGTTCATTATATAAAATTTGATTAACTTTGGATTCATTTGGATATAACTTAAGTGCTATTTTTACTTACTGTCTATTATTTTCGCAATCGATGTCATTATTACGTCGATCTGAATGTGGAATTCTCTTATTATATCTAACCCATAAAAAACGTGGTCTTAAGTGTAATTACTATGAGTCCAAACACATGTATATACTCGAATGATGCATATACGTCCACATATAGCATCAGACAGGGGTTACAAACACCGTCCACTTTATCGTTGGTAAGTTCCAAACATGTGTTTAGCCATCCTTAATCATCCTTCATTACTATATTACTATCCTATTGGAGACGCAATGCTTATTTGATGGGATCATTTCCATTAGGAGGCCAACGTCACTTCGAACTCGTTCGTTTTTCTCCATCTATTGCTATAGGTTTCACAAAATTATCCCAACGTCACTAAATTTTCCATTAGGAGGACAATGACGAGGGAATAATATCTAATGTTTTGGTAATTACCGCTATTTTTGGGATTCGAATGTGCAAATTTTGGCTTACCAAGGTAAATAAAACGTGATGAATGTGGTAACCTTACACTGGTAAAGATGGTAAAGAAATAGTCAGTAATGGTAGGGCCCTATGAATGGTATGGTAAAGAATATATAGAAGGGGTGCGATAGTGAAGGATGGTACATTGCACGATCTCTATGTCCCTTCCATAACACGTCCAAATAGAAGCTTCATATATTATGGTAACTGATTGGTCACTTACCTGGTAAATATTATGTATATGTGGTAATTAAATATGCAATGTGATTTATTATATAATTATATTATCTTTAATGTTATATATAATATAGTATGAAACAATTGAATTTTATATTGTATTTGGTTATTTTAACATAATTTAAAAATAATTTGAATAATTACATATTGTAATTATTAGATTCACGTTTTTTCTTTAAAAAAAACAATTAATAAAGAAAAAACAATTAATGGGTTAATTATTATTATTATTATTATTATTATTATTATTATTATTATTATTATTATTATTATTATTATTTTTGTTGTTATTTTCTTTATTGTTAATATGTCTAATGTATATATAGTAAAGTTGAGAAGTTAAATTGGTAAATGTAGTAGTCATATTAATTAAAATGGAGGGGTTGGACAACAGTTGGGACGGTCAATATTAGACCGTCCATGGACCGTCCGCGCGTGTCTGAACCTTTTTAATGTCTGAACCGCGCGTGTCTCACAACCTCCGAAAATCATCTTCCCTCTGCGTCCAAACCCGAAATTCTTCTACCAACGACTTCGAGTTTCAGGTATGATACATCCTTCCACAATAATTGCTCTAGAATTTTTTTTGCAAATATACGTGATTTGGGTTTAAAAAATCTTGGTGGGTTTCAAAAACTAATGGACGATCTATTTGGGGATGATGGTCTTTTTTTCATTTTTTTGTTCAATCTATCTTCCTCAGTGCCCTAAACTGAGTTTCTAATTGCAATACGTGGATTGCACTTGGTCAAAAACATGATGTGTTCGATTATGTGTAGTTGAATGTTTAGTGTTTCAAGAATTAGTTTGTTTTTTTATTTGTGGTTATTTATATGGTTATTAGCTTCATTGGGGGAAGTTGAATGTTTACGCACTTAAGGTGTTAAACTAGATTTTCATGTTGTTGTTGTTGTCATCAACATCTCAATGGTTGGTTTTCTTGTGCGGTTTTCATGGGTTTCTTGCAATCTTGTTGTGCCTAGCATGGTTGATGGCCCCATACACATCCCCTATGCTAAGTCGATAATCACCACATGCCAGTGAAAGAGGTCAGCATCATTTATCGGGCATACGATGTACCTCATTTGACTTGAACCCTTGTTACGCTCTATTTTACGAACCTGCTCCGCACAAAATCCGTTCATTCGATTTAAAAAATGTTCTTATTAATTATCTTCCTACTCAATCTTGTCCCATGGATAAAACTCACGCATTGTACGCTCTATGTCATTCTGCAACAAAAAGGGTGAGCACATCAATCAAACATATTGTCATATATTTTCTAAAATCTTTTATACAACCTACTAACCGCTGTCAGCGTGCTCAGGAAGACCGAACGGCATGGGAAACCTTGTCTCTTTTGGTAGTCATTTGATGCAATTATTTCCAAATACGAATCGATAGCTATAGCCTCTAACCGCTTATCCGAGCGAGTTTTACGGACCTACTGGTCCAGAAGCTTCTCAGGCTCAAGCATTTACTTTTCTAGTTAGAGACCAACGCCTTGGGGCTAATGTAGGATCCGCTCAAGGACCTACTGGTTTAGGTAAATATCTAATGCGTTCCCCCACCGGAGAAGTTATTTTTGGGGGAGAAACTATGTGCTTTTGGGATCTGCGTTCGTCAACAGGCGTAGCAAATGGTCTCTATACACTGCAGATTCTTTCCCTTCCCATATAGGACTCCTATAGATTCCATTAAATATACAATGTCAGAGCCACAATATACTGTCAATACTTCAACCAATACAATGGTAACATTTTATATTTTACAATTACCTTTTAAACTCGCCATCTATGAAACGATCAAGCAACGCCCTCGTCGCATCATCAACAATCTCTAGCCTGCTCCAATCCCTTCTCCCCTTATACCCATCGGCGAAGGCATCATCACCGATGGCGGCTATGTCCAACTCATCCAATAGAATCTGTACAATTCGACCTTGCTTTATTACAACTAAATTCAAGATATTTGTGCAACTTAAATAACAATATACCTGAGGATGTGAGTTGAAAATCTTTAGTAACAATATAACTGACTTACCGGTTGTTCAACTGCCCCCGTATGCTTTCTCTTTCTCATTGGCCTCGGGTCGGTAAAATCCGGATCTTTCTTTCTCCTCCTATCTTTCCTGCTTTGCACGTTCTTAACCAATGACGAGGGCGATTTATTTCCCGGTCTTTGGACATCATCGCCCTGTTTTGCATCCGCTTATTCCTCCACCAACCCTGCATCCTCCGCGTCCACATTCTCTTCCTCCTTAGTCAACCCTTGATTCTCCTCCAACACTACATTATCCTCCAAGTCTTTATTCCCCTCCAACCATACATTCTCCTCCAACCCTTTGTTCTCCTCCAGCCCTTCTTTCTTCGCTTCCACATTCTCTTCCCCGTTATTCAACCCTTCACTCACCTCCCCAACCGGCACATCCCCAACCACCTTACTCTTGTCTAAACCAATCCCCACGTCCACGTCCGTCTGCATAATAAATTGCAATCCATCCGGGCCCCTCTCTCCAAATTCTGCCTCATTCCCCGCATGGTCTTGTACCTCATCCTCTTCACCATTTCTCTCATCTACATCCCCCTCCGATGCCTACATGTATGAATTACATTTTGGAAAATAACAACATTAACATGAAGAATAAAATAGTAAAGATAGATCAATATACCGATGATATCACCCTTGCCGAGAAAAACAATATCTTTTCCTCCGCCAACGCGACGAACCTCGCTACGTCATCCCTTACCACCTCCCTCAATTCTTGCCTGCAACCTTTAATCTTGCCGGATCTATCCGCCCATCTTGTAATCCTCGGAAACCTCAAAATATGGAGTGGCTTGCCATACTTTGGTATCCTCTCATAGAACCATGCCTATAGTTAAATATGATCACCAAAAAATCTAAGTTAGTTCCACATCCCATAATAAAGAATCACCAATATTCATTGTGAGAGAAATAATACTTACCATTAACCCTACTGTGTATCCGTTCACGTACGAAGATTTTCCCTCCACAAAACATTTCATCGACTCCAACATATACGAGTACACTAACGGTCCCCAGGCATACCCCCCCCCCCACACCTTCGTGCTATCCTCCGCGTAATGCCATAAGTACTTGGGCGTTGTGTACCTGGTGTTGGGAAATAGAAGGTAGTTAAATACAAGCAATATATATATGCTTGCGTACTCCCAGGACTACATGGCTCTACCCCCTCCACTACTCCCGCACAGTCACGTAGAGCATTTGCCATTTCGTTTCTCTTCACATCCGCATACCTTCCCCGGAAGAACTTCTTCGATTTCATAGGGACATCCTCCAACCTCTTTTCGATGTAATGTCCTACGTGCTTCAACACAGGCACGCATGAAAACTCCTTGTCCTTAAACGCCAAACTAATGCCGTTGCCCACTACGAATCTACTTGTCGCCGGTTTGAATTGTTTCCAGCACCGCTAGCAACCTAGCTTGATAGGCATTGTCCTTGCTCACTTTGATCAAATACCCAAATCATGTGGCCTCTATGGCTTCTCTTTGTGTTTGAGACCATCAGACGTCCACCTCGTCCACAATCTCCCGTAGATATTTTGCAGAGCACCGGGGTGCCTGCATTTTAATCTCCTTCGCGGCACCTATAAAAATCCGTCCAAATAATCATTTACCATTCACGGTTAACATCCTCATCCTAACATTGCATTGTACCACATACATAACACTAATAACTTAAACTTTAACATTTTCCACCATAATATCCATTCTAACATTTCATCGAACATATTATGATTAATTTCACAACTTCCATCAAAAGGATTACCCACACAACACAACTTCTACATATAACAGTACATTGCCACAAAAACAACACAATGATCAATTCCAAAGATTATTTACATCTCACATCACACCTTATGCATAAATCTAACTTAATGTATGCCCTAACCTAATTTCATCTTTAACCAACAATAGCACAAAAATGAATGAAATTTCCCTTACCCGGATCGCTCTGCTCACCCCCTTCCAAATGCTTGGGCTTCCTTTTCGGTGCCATTAGTTCTCAATGTCTCTTTTTTTTCCTCCTCTATGGTTCGGTCCACACTTGCCACTTCCAAATCCCCGCCTAGTACCCAGGTTAGGGCGTTTTTTCGTTCAACAGCTTCCACACTTGCCCTCTCCCAATTTCCCCGCTGTCAACAGCTTCGAAGAGTCTCGGCGTCGCACGCTTCTTCGCTTCCTCTCAGCTTCAGTTTCGGTCGATGAGCGTTTATTCCCTTCGAGACTCTCTGTCGTTCGGTTATCTATCCCGCTCGCTCTCGTCATTCATAGTTTGAATTAAAAGGGTTAAGGGGTTAATGAGATTAGTGAAATTAGGTGGGTATTTTTCAGGAAGTCAAATGTACATAAACTCTAAGGAATTGATGGATGGGGCGTAAAAAATTGCAAAGTATTTTTAATAGGGACTGGGCCTTAATTTACCGTAATTAATTCCCTAATAGTGTGAAGTCCTAGCTAATCCAAGTACGTAATTAATTTTCAATAATCTAATAATTGGTCTTATTAGCAAAATAATTCAAGTATTGGTATAATACCAAACGCAGTTGGCCTGAGTGGTATGGGGCTCTGGCAGCTTAAGCAAAGGTCTCGGGTTCGAGCCTTTGTGTATGCAGAATTCTGCTTTGGGAGAGGCAACCCTTCAATGCCCACCCGATCCTCGAGGGATTAGTCTTGGGTCCAATGAGGCCTGGGGATACCCTGGTATTCACCTAAAAAAAAGTATTGGTATAATTGGGCTAACACGGATTCTTCTACCAATTAATCGAGTGTTTAATTTAATTATAGTGACGAAGTTTTATAATTTAATTAAGATAAAATTAGTACTTACCTCCCCAAGTAATCGTCGTCTTATAATTTCATTCTCGCTTTAATTAACGAATGACTAGATTATGAATTTAATTAATCTCCCAATGGTCCTATTTAAGATAAACTAGTTTAATGGGCCTAAATCATCTAATAGTTGGCACCGTTAGTCAAATAATTCAAAATTCCCAATCCTCCAAATTCGGGATAATCGTTAATTAAAAATCGGGCAATCCCTAAATTTTCATTCTTTAGTTGTTAAGTGCTTTTCAAACCTACTTAATCATTTATAAACGCGTCTTATTGCTATAAGTTAATCCGATGAACTAATTAATTTAACTTGTCTCGTATTCGATTTTTATTAATAACTCAACATAACACTTCAAATCTTCTTATTTGGGACAACTTGATTCTCCTAAACTACTTTGTTAAATATTTCTTAATTAAATCCTATATGACTAATTTTATAATTTAATTCATGCCCAATATTATTTAATCTAATACTTATGAATTAATGGACCTGTCATATATACTTGTTCTGAAATCATTGTTGCTTTATTCGGATTGAATTATGTTTTACTGTTGGTCTTAGATTTATTGCCTCAAAATAATTTAATACTTCTTTGTCCAAATTCCTGTAAGTTAATATAATACTCCCTCCGTCCTATTTCAGATGTCTCATTTGCTATTTTGGTCCGTCCCACTTCAATTGTCACATTTCATTATTTAGAAAATTTTTACTCTTTCAAACAAACATCACATCAACTATTTACGCCACTTTAACACAATAACTCATTCTACCTAAAATACCGTACCGAAAAGAAATGTGACATCTCAAATGGGACGGAGGGAGTAGTTTTTAAGCTCCAAATCCCTAATAAACTATGGTTTAGGTATTATCAATCAATCTTTCCGTAATAATTTATATACACTCTCGAACGCTTTATCGTGTAATTGGACTTGTATAATTTTCAAATAATATATAATTTTATAGTTATAAGCTAATAAGTATGTAAAACACTTAGTAGTAAATTTTATTAAATAATCCAAGTCTTGAGGTTTCGTAATTGGGCAATTTATTTATTGACGATTTGACCCCTCGTGTTCCATAATCGGCTAAATATTTTAAATCAAATTATAGTGATTAATTCTACAGCTTGACTCTTGCACAATACTTTTATTTAAAAGATTATAGTAGATTCTTTTATTTAAAAATCAGATAGTTTGTACTTATTGGGGTTCTAATAATTAAACATTGTTTGAAGCTAAACCTCTGTTCAAAAGCTTCATGACATATTTTGAAATTAAATATATTCGAGTATTGGTTAAAGATTAATGATTTAAAAATGAATATTTCTTATGCTCCTAACTAAATCAATTCAAGTTGGTGTTACAAAAATTTAATAAGTTATCCCTTAATAATAAAGTTTGATATTTTTAATAAATTAATTAGCTCACTATTTATATTATCTTAATTAAGTCTCGCTCGTAGTTAAATCACCTTTCTGGAATTGCCATCGAGGAATTAGGGTTACAATTCATTAAATTGTTGGTCGATGATTTAGGTTTAAAAATGATTAAATATGTATAATAAGTTTTGACTAAATAGTTGTAATAATTAATAAGAATCGTAATATAACTTAATACTAATAAATTAATTTAATGATCTCTTTACTTTTAAAAAAGTTTTCAATTCCTTAAAGTTAATCCACTAGGATCGACTTAAATAAATTCACGCTTCGAAAATACCTTTTCTTTTCATCTTCCAAAAATTTAACTTTTATGATAAATTTTAAATATCTATTTATTAGAATTTAAATTTCTATTTAAAGATTTTACGGGTGTTATTAATAATGATAATAATAATAATAATAATAATAATAACAATAATTTTGTTATTAATAATTAATAATAATTATTGTAATTTTTATTATTATTATTATTTTATAATAACAATATTTTAAGTTTAAAAAAATATCAGATCAGACCAGATCAGATCAGACAAGACCAGACCAAATTTTATAAAATTCAGATCAGAACACTTTATTTCAGGCGAAGAGAACAAGACCTTAATCTGGTAGGGCGTGGAAATCATGGTACGTAATGCTGTACGTTTCAGGTATAGCCGGCGCCATATGCCAATCCTTGGCATTAGCCAATTTTGTGAACATGAATGCTGCGTTGTGTTAGGCTACTGATATTGTAGTGGCAGCAACTCATTGTAAACTTGGAAGTGGATTTTGTACCGTTTTATGTTGGGAATAAAACCTTTTCCACCAAAAAAAAAAAAAAAATTAAAAAAAAAAATCTAAACTATTGTGTGAATTTTCCCGCCCAAATCACTTGCCTAATTTTTAGGCAATAATAATTTATGTATTAAATAGTGAATGGTAATAATAATTATGCTACCTCCATCTCAATGTAATTATTACACACTGTAATACCCGCAAAATTAGACACATAAATAAATAAATAATTAAAATAAAGATAAAAAGAGAAATTTTAATTCAATTCAAAGACTAAAAAGGAATTTAATTTCCAAGAACCCGTGAAATCGAAAATAATTAATTAAATTATTGCACGGGAACCAAATATTGATGGACTCAAGATTTCGAGCACGAAAATAAATTGAGATCCAAATGAAATTAAGATAGGAATGTAGAGCCCAAGAATAACCCAAAAAATCGAAGCCCAAAAATGTAGAAGGATAGAAGTCCGAAAGAGAGGAGAAAAGGCCTGACGGATCGCATGACCCGGCCCAGACCGAAGTCCAGGCCAAGGCCGCGCGGTCGCTGCGCGTTCCGCGGCCTAGACCGCGCCACCACCGCGCCATGGCGGCTGGTGCGGTCTTGCGGGATTCTCTCGCCCGATCTCGAATTTTTTGACTTCAGTTCCGTTTCATGAGGCCCAAGGTGCGTATCTCCGACCTCCAGATATCAAGGGTTGTTGAGAGCTATAAATACCCCCTATTCAGTCCCGTACGCCTTTCAACGTCTTCGAAATTTCCACACACTTCCGAACACCCGAAAACCCTAGATCTAGGCCATTTGAAGCAAGGACAGCGAAGAAGGAGGCTTTTTGGACGAATTTAGAACCATCTAAGCGTAGAGGTAAGACGCTAGTCAACGTTTTCATACGAAAATTCGAGTGAGAGTCTAACTTGGTATGTTTTCTTTTTCTAAACCGCGAATCGGAACAAGAAGGCGGAGTACGAAGGAACTAGGACACAAACGACGATCCCGGAAGCCACGACATCGAAATCGAAGAGCCGTAGATCCAAATTCAAGTAAGTTAACTCTTACATACGGTTTTGTTGGCTAAAAATCAACCGAACATTAGATCTAATACACGAACTTAATAAAATCTGTCAATAGGAGATTTACACGCGCGCATTGTTTTTAAATGAATTTTTCGCAGCATTTACATTGCTCAAACGGAAAAACTCAAAACATAAAAAGTGTTCCTAAGACATAGATATACACTGTGTAAAAGTTTCGTAATTTTTCATTAAGGTTTGCTGCCCGAAAACTGAATCTGACCGTCTCTGCATATTTTTCAAACTTAGAACATTGACAGAGTTGACTTTCGAACTTGTTGGATATTTTGTCACCAGATCTAGGCCGAATTAGGAGTTGTGATAAAAACAGAAATTTTAGATAAATGAGTCGTGAACATGTCTGCAAAATTTCATAAAAATTGGAGTTTGTTTAATGAGTCAAAAATCGAATCTTTGAATACTGCTACAACCTGAATCTTGACAGCTTAGGGTTTTGGTAGAAATTTAAGTTTTTGACTTTTTTCCTTACATCGTTTTGAAAAACTTAAAACATGAAACTTGTTCGTTGAGACGTTTTTGAACTACTGTGAAATTTTAAAATCAGTTGACCTTGAAATGAATTCTTAAATAAAAAAGGCGCGAACAACGACAATATGGATATAGTATTTTGAGAACTTTGTGAAATTGAGAAATTGATCCTTTTCTAAACAAAGAGATGAGAGATCTTTTGAAAAATAAAAACAACGTTTTCAAAAATCTCGTTTACTACTTGATTAAAAATAAATTAGGGGGTGGGTGCTCTGCAGGGTGCCCTCCTAACTATTCACGTCGTGCCTATATGGACGATGGTGACCATTTTGAGAAACTGAGCCAAAACGGCGAAATATATAGGACGTACACTCTCAGGAGTATCCGTATGGGTTTCCCGAGGCTCCGGAGTGGTACTGGGTATGGCGAATACGGCTGCGGCCGCCGGGCTACCGGCTAAACTTGTTGAGATTGCACTGCAATCGTGAGATACTTGAGATACCTGATCTTGAAGTAGCGGGAAAATTAAAAAACTTAAAATTACCTTTTTATTTAAATTTTGCTTTTTAAATTATGTGATTTATTTATTTACCTTGCAAAGCTATATTTATGATTTTTAGAATCCATGCTTTTAATTATGTAAATGAATTTTATTAGTGAGCCAAATTAATTTACATATTGTATGCAATTCTGCTAAAGGTAATTCATTTCTTTTTATAAATATTTAAAGGCTTTAAAACCACATTATTGTATGCTAGGGGTTGACTTACTCAGTATGTTTATACTGACCAAACCGTTGTTTTCTCTTTTCTTTTCAGAGTATGAGGATTATGCATGAGCATGAGCATGCATTGGGAGTTTTTGGGGAAACATTTATTTTCTCGTTTTCACATGACTTGCATATGGGCCTGTTAACCCGTGTTTTGGCCATGTTGGCCCTATTTACATTCTTTTACTATTCCGATGCTATTTAATTAGATATTGCATGTGATTATCTTTGGTATTTTAAATTTATATTATACTTGGGCTTGTTTTAAATTTATTTTTTGAAAAACTATAGCCTTGCATCACTTTAGCAAGCTCGAAGAAGTCGTGTCTTGCTAGGGAGGTGTGGCGGTGGCATCCCGGCCTGGGTTACCAAAACCGGGGTGTTACAAGTTGGTATCGGAGCCCGATTATTTTAAAACTATTATTATTATTATTATTATTATTATTATTATTATTATTATTATTATTATTATTATTATTATTATTATTAACTTAAAGTATTACTTTTAAACCCTTATTTTTAAATGTATTATTAATATTTTTAAGGAGCCCAAATAATTATTTTTATTTGAGCCCAAATTTTTAGCCCAAAAGTTTTTGCTTATTTGTGGCCCAAAGTATTATTTTAAATTTTAAAGCCCAATTATTTTTAGACCAGTACCTATATTTTAAATAGAGCCCAAATATTTATTATTTTGGCTCAATATAGAGGCCCAAACGATGTTACTATTATTTTTATTTATCCATGGGTTCAAATTTTTATTTTATAAAAGCCCATGGAAAAATAAATATAGTGCATAAAATTATTTTTGGGGGATCATCATTTGCATATGCATATTGCATTCTCTTACACTTAGATGACTTAGTAGCTTGACGTGTTCTAGCCTAGTTTCTTGCCTGCACTAGATGGCTAACCAAAATCAAGACATGCTGAACCTAATGATGAAAATGATGAATGCACATATTGATTCCCAACAAAGTGTACAACAACTGAAACACCGTATAGCTCAACTAGAAGCAAATATGCACCACATGGGAAACTTAAGGGAAGCGGACCATCACCGAATCAATCAACTAGAACATCAAATTCACACCCTCACTGCACAAAACCAAGATTTGAAGGAGAAGGTTGATGCCCAGGGCATGTATTTGATCCATCTCACCGATTATCTGCTAGCTCCCAGTCCTGTAACCGAGCATCGAGCTGAGCCCAATGGATCACAGAGCCCGACTCCTGAAGCCAATAATTCAACAGGCAAAGTGGTCCATGGACCCTATGGAACCCTTGGACTCTGGCCTCACATGGTTAATCAACAGGCTGAGCCAAGCACCGTCCCGAGCCCAGCGGAGAAAGACCCGATGGAAGACCCCACTACTTATTTGGGAGAAGCTCAGGATCCTAGTATTCCTATTTTGCTAACAAATTATTTTCTTTCCTAGACTAGCACTATACATCCTATCACTTGTATTAAAATTTCTTTTAAGGAATAAAATACAAGCTTTATTTATTTATTGATTTATTAAACACTCTCTAAATTCCAAATGTTTTAGTGGGCTTTTTAAGCGCAAAAAAAAAAAAAAAAAAACTTGTTCCTAAATCCACATGCTATGGCATAACAATCAAAGCAGATAACCTAACAGTGATACTACACGACACAACGAAGTCACAAACTACGAAAACACTTAGTCACAGTCAACAGAATCATCATTACACAACCCCATGTGAAAACAACTAAACGGAATACTCCTAATACAGACCCCAAACACAAATGTAAAGGGAAATAATCGTAAGATCACTGATCAGGAGGTGGAAACTATCGACGCATATACTCGTCCATCTGCCTCATATAGGCGTACATGTCGGTCATGGTGGCCTGCTGCTCCAACTGTCTCGTGGTGATCGTATCCATACGAGCCTGATATAAATCCATCCGAGCATCCAAGGCGTCATAGCGAGCCTGACAGGCTGCGAATCCAGCATCCATCCCGAGCCGCATCTCCTGCATCACCTGCAACATCTGCATCATCTCCTGGCCCTGAGGTGGACTGCGGGAGGTTGAAGTAGCTGCTCTGGAGGAGTGACCAAGACCAAACCACCATCCTCGGGCACCGGTCGAAGCACGGCCCGAGGTGCTCGTCACCCGAATCTAACTCACAGGGATCTGTCTCCGGCGTAATACGGATCCCCTGTGCCGCACAAAGACCACAGATGAGGTGGAAATGTCTGACCACCCTACTACCTCGGCCTCGTCGCATACTCCTCAAGTTATCCTCAATACAAGCCCCCACATTCACTTTACCGTCTCGGGCTATAAAGTGAATGGTCTGCTATACAGGTCTAAGATAATGTGGCTCCGATTGATCGGGCGGATGCGTCCTAACCATATATGAGTAAGAGCACGCCTGGGGTGTCCATCATCGTCAAACGCATCTCATAATCGTGCTCGTTCCGAGGTGGTACCTCGGTGCATAAAGCCTCCCACGCAGGTGGAGGTGCACGACCTTCGAGCTATGGCTGGAACACGCCCTCGTTGGGCAGGCCAAATATAGATTGATCACCCGAGCACTGAAATGAGCGCGAACCCAGACACGGGACAAATCTTCATGCTCCCCTAGACCGCCAATGTTGGCGATAACCTCCATAGCTAAATACCCTGAAGCTATACCCTCAGGATGGAGCGCAAGCCCAGTCCACTGGAGGTGATCCAATACTGTCCGGACCCTATCATCCTCCATCTGATGGGGGTGAATGCCACTCTCAGGAACATAAGCCTGGTTCCTGCGCAACTCGTCGAAATAGAAATCCTGAGTGGCCATGGTCGCGAACCGACGCCTGTCATGTCTGCGAGGACGCTCCTCATCTGGAAGGTCTCTGAGCCTCGAGCCCCGCTCCTCCTCTTCCGCAGACTCGCTCTCGTCTATGTCCGGCATCACCGGAGCAGCAGTACTGGGGCCAGCCTCATCACGTCGTGTGGCCCGTCTCTTGGCCCTCGGAGGGCACATGAGAGAGGCCAAAGCAATCCACATAAAAAGCAACATCCTGTGGAAATGCCAATATCAATTATAAGCTAAAATCCATACACTAGGCATCAAGTAGGAGTACACAGAAAAATCTCAATATAGGCTTCCAACATGAATAATCCATAAAGACATCCAGCCTAATCACCTATCATCATCAAGTAGAAGGTAATCCCAACAAGTCATGACAAAGCAAGAGTGGAAATTATTGTGGCATTTCATCGAACATGTTATGTGCACAATAAACCAAATTCCAAATTTATTTACAAATTCATGACAATTGCCCACAAATAGAAACAATTACTCAAGCAACAATCCATAATCACAATGTGGCAACAAACAACAATAATCAACTTGATATCAAGCCCACATTGTCAAACAAAATTGAAATTTGCATATTCTTCCTAAATATTTAAAATCTAGCAAGAACTTACCAAGAATATGTATACATTATTGCACAAACACCTTCAAACCAACAAACATAACATCAAATACCACGAATATTCACTAATTTGCACAAATCAAGCCAAAAACTAACAAATTCCAAAATTTCTACATAAACCCTAATTCCCGAATCCGTCCCGAAATCGAACAAACCAAGGTGTGAAATCTGAAATTAATGAGTGATAGTGGTAGATTCATACCTTACCTGGTAAAATCGAAACCAAAATCAAGAGAAATGGGATGAAAGGCACCGAATTTGAGAGAGGAGCACTTGGTGTCGCAGAAATGGGGAAGAAATGAAGTGAGACTCGCGCACCCCAGGCCGCGTCCCTTTTGCTGTCTCTGATGCACCCGCGCGGCCTCGATGCGGGATCGGTCCACACCGCGCGAGACCCGGAAGACGTTTTTTTTTATATTTTATTTTCATTTTATTTTACATTACAGAATTGGCCCGAGCATACATTGATAATGTGATACGATGACATGGGGTACCACATGACATTATTTCTGATAGAGAAAGTAGATTTGTCTCTTACTTTTGGACTACGTTGCAAGAAGCTCTCGGTACACAAATTAAGATGAGCACTGCATTCCACCCGATGACGGATGGACAAACCGAGAGGACAATCCAAATCTTGGAAGACATGTTAAAGGCACGTGTGTTGGAGTTTAAGGGAAGTTGGGAAAACCATTTACCTCTAATGAGTTTTCCTACAACTCCAATTTCTTTGCCAGCCAATTCTCCTTCACCGCCTCATTCACAGAACCCCCTGAAAAGAATCCTGCAGGTTTCTTATTTCCGCCATCAAATTGATAATTCTACTCTCTAAGCTCGCTGCACTATATCCCTCAATTCCATATTTTATTCTTCAAACCCCGGAGCTTACCAAACACCCCACATCTCCTGCCCGACTGCTCTCCGCCCCACGCCTCGCGAACAAGATCTGAAAACCACTCTCTGTAATCTAGTAATTGAAGAACCTAAGCGGTTTAGGACCTCATGATTTTTCATCTACATCCAAACTTATCGGGTAGTGAAGACAATAAATGTTGGAACAGAGGAGGCTCTTAGAGAAATCCCAATAAGTGCGAATCTGGATCAACTCACCATCAGCCGATTTAAGGAGATTTTGATAGAGTTCAAGGATTGTTTTGCTTGGGACTATACAAAAATGCCAGGATTAGAAGATCAATTGTGGAGCATCGATTGCCTATCAAGGACGGCTTCAGACCACATAAACAGCAGGCCAGGAGGCAGCGCCCGAAATCGTCCCAAAAATTAAAGAAGAAATAGAAAAGCTGTTAACGGCCGGGTTTGTTAGGCCAGCTAAATATGTTGAATGGTTGTCAAATATTGTACTAGTTATAAAGAAGAATAGGAAGTTGAGAGTTTGTATTGATTTTCAAAATCTCAATATAGCAACTCCCAAAGATGAGTACATGATGCCTGTTGTTGATTATTAATTTATACGGCCGCAAAACAAGGAATGATATCTTTTATGGATGGATATTTGGGATACAATCAAATTTTTAAGACCGAAGAGGATGTACATAAGACTGCATTCAGATGTCCTGGAGCCATCGGGATTTATGAATGGGTCGTCATGCCATTCGACTTGAAGAATGCAGGAGCTACTTACCAAAGGGGCATGAATTATGTCTTCCACGACTTAATTGGAGATTGTGTGGAATTATATATCGATGATGTCATGGTCCGATCCAAAGATATAGAAAGTCATTTGGATGATCTAAGAAGAGTCTTCCTTAGGATGAGACTGCATGGAGTCAAGATGAATTCAGCCAAGTGTGCTTTTGGGGTTCAAGCAGGGAATTTTTTGGGCTTCTTGGTACATAACAAGGGTATAGAGGTGGATGTAAATAAAGTTGAGGCTATTCAAGAAGCCAGGCCACCTCATGACAAGAAAAGCCTGCAGAAATTTTGAGGCCAAGTGGATTCCTGTGGAGATTCTTAGCCAATGCGGCTGGAAAGGCAAAGCCGCTGACTGATTTGCTGAGATTGAATAAAGAGGAGGAGTTTAAATGGGGAGATGACCAGCAGAAAGCGTTTGAACAATTGAAACAAGCGCCGGTCGGTCCACCAGTATTAGTTCATCCAGTACTCGGCCGGCCACTGAAGTCGTATATAGCAGCAGCTGAAGAATCTATAGGGGAATTATTGGCCCGAGAAGACGAAGATGGCAAGGATCGAGCGATCTATTATTTAAGCAGAATCCTCAAGGAAGCGAAATCAGGTACTCGCTGATTCACAAGCTATGTTTAAGTTTATACCATGCTTGCCAAAAGTTAGAATATTATATTCAGCCGAGACAAGTAGTGGTTGTGGCCTCAGTGGACATAGTCAAGATCATGATGAATGATCCAGTTAGTAGCCGAAGGATGGCTAAGTGGGCCATGAAGCTAAATGCGTATGACCTGAAGTACCAACCACTAAGGGTTATGAAAGGGCAAGTTGTGGCCGAATTCCTAGCAGATCATCCAATGCTTCTGATAACAGAAGATATTATGGAGGAAGTACGACCAATCGAGAAAGACGAAATAGGAATAGTCTACCTCCAGCCGTGGATTTTGACGTTTGACGGCTCAAAAGCAGCTACAGGAGTTGGAGCTGGGTTTACACTATATACGCCAGAGGGCAGGATATATAGATACTATATATAGTTGCCAAACTCCTATACCAATAACCAAGCAGAATATAAGGCGTTAATATCGGGATTGCAACAGGTGAAAGCCGAAGGGGTTAAAGCCATCATAATCAAAGGGGATTCGCAAGTGGTTATCCAGCAACTTCTTGGGGATTTTTCTGTTTAAAGTTCGCAATTAATTGGGTTGTACGAAGAAGCAGTAGATTTGTTGGTCGATTTCAATGAAGTATATATAGAATACATTTCGAGGAGAGAGAATGAATTGGCTAATGAGTTGGCTCAACATGCTGCAAGGTATAGGGTAATACCAGATGCATGAAACGTAGAGATCTGCCGGCCGAAACTCAGAAGGCCGATTGGATTAAAAAGATAATTCAAACTCTAGAGAAACTGGCAGAAGCTACCCCAGCTGAGAAAATAGAGGCAATGGGCTACCTCATGATAGGAGGACTACTCTTTAAACGAGGAATCCATGGAGTATTACTCCGATGCGTGGGAAAGGAAGATGCCAAAAGAGTGATGGGCGAAGTGCATGAAGGGATTTGCGGAGCCCATCGAGCCGGGAAGTCAATGAAGTGGAGCATTATTTAGCTAGGGTATTATTGGCCGTATATGGGAACAGATTGCGAAAGGTATGCAAAGGGATGTCGTGATTGTCAGAAGCACGAGCCGATTCAAAAGTTACCGGCCGAAGAATTATATATCATCATTAAACCGTGGCCATTCCGAGGATGGGCTATGGACATCATTGGTAAAATACATCCCTCTTCTTCCAAGAGACATGAGTATATTTTAGTGGCTACTGACTATTTTACAAAGTGGGCCGAAGCCCAAGCTTATGTCAACATATCTCAAGATGAGGTTATAGAGTTCATTAAAAGGCAAATGATCTATAGATTTGGGATTCAACAGACAATTCTGACGGATCGGGGAACTGTTTTTGTTGGCGATAAGGTTAAGGCCTTTGCTGGAAAATATGGAATGAAGATTGTTCATTCATCCCCATACTACCCTCAAGGAAATGGGCAGGCAGAGGCTACAAACAAACAATTGATATGAATCATTAAGAAGATAATTGAAGATCAACCAAGGAAGTGGCATAAGAAATTGTCTGAAGCATTAAGGGCATATAGGAATGCGAAAACTTCAGCTACTGGGTTCACCCCATTCCGGCTGACATATGGAATGGATGCCGAGTTACCGGCCGAAATCGGTGCCAACTTTGAGGACGAGTCAGGCGGACCAATTTTCGGCCGAACAGTATGAACAAGCAATGAAGGATGACGAAATGTTCGATGTTAATATTAATCGGATTGAGGCATTGAAGAATTTACAGAAGAATAAAGATGTTGTGGCCGATTGGTAAAATAAGAGAATTCGAGTTAAGCATTTTGAAGTTGGCGATTTATTCTGGAAGGTTTATGGTCACCAAAGCAGAAGGATGGCTGAATGGTAAAGTGGAGCCCCAATTGGGGGTGGTCATTTATTTTTCAGACAAAGTTACCAAATGGAGCATACATGTTAATTGATGAAAACGGAGAACAAATGTCAAATCCAGTGAATGCGAGATACATGAAGAAATATTATGCTTCAGTTTGGAATTAAACAGAAAAATAAACATTTTATTCCAGAGGATGAAACAGTACAAAAAGGAGCTACGTCAGCCGAAGACGGCTTATGTAGTCCGAAATTACAATATACAAGGGAAACTTCCTACCCAACCCCAGCAAGGAATAGAGGGGACCATGTGGGATCTGTAGTGGAAGACACTCAGGATCATCCCCTAGTCCTTGCTGCCGGGACATCGGCCCAGGCTGTGCTAGCAAAACCAGCCCGACCAATCAAAAAGAAAAAAAAGATATCACATGGATCTCGCAGCCGGGAGCAACAGAAGTGACTTGCCGCAAAGATAAACCAAAATCCTAGGAATTGCTGAGGAAAATAGGCTCAGGCGGGCAAGGCCTTAGCGGTGAAATCTATAAATGGTACCGTAAGGATATAAGGGTGCAGTCGGTCACCCAAAATTCTACGGTACCAACATAATTAAAGAACCGACGAGTCATATCACTATTTAGAGACAGGTCCCAATTTGGAAATGACCGTCGAGTTCAAGGTTAGAAAAGGTGTTTAGAGATCCCCTCCCGCATGAACATGGTGATGGGGGTCTTAGCTGGGTTCGTGCCGCATGGACCAAAGTTTTTCGTGTCACGCCTGGAGATACTTGAGAAGAAATGTTTGTTGAGCGTCATGGGGGCACTGGTTGAAAGGAAAAAATGAAAGAAGAGCAAAAGATAGAATACATGGCAAAAGGCTTTAGTGCGAGATGTCAAAACTCATAAAGATCAGTGGTATTTATAGAAGAACATTGAGACGACATTAATGGTGAAGATTGAAACGTAAACCATTCAATGTTAATTATGGAAAAGACGTTTCTTGATCCCCGGAAAGGCTGCAGAGAATATTGCACTGCCACAAGATATCCCTGAAATTACAGAAGTCTGACAGAATATATGCAACAGACAAGAAGACAAAAAGAGTCAGCAGATAAAAAGATCTTCATCCGAAAAATTAAATGGTGTCAGCTGAAAGTTAGAAGAAATAAAAAAGGAGTCACATTGCAAGATAAGAGAATCGGTCGAAAATATAAAACGACCGAAAATGCGGAATGTTTTCAATCCATCAATGGATTGAACATTACAAAATCAAACGTTCAATCCTCGCTGACATCAAAATCAATTTCATCATCTAATCTTTGGAGATCACCAGAATCCGGATTAGCTTGAGGACTGGAATCGACATTAGGATCCAGGACCGACTGAAATTCTTTGAGCGCCCGAGCTTGATCTTCAGCTGAAACATGGGTTTCGTCTGGCTGAAATGATAATAGATGCTCAGTAGCATCGTGGAGAAGTTCGGATCCGTGCTCTGGAATAAAACAGAATGGGATGATAGAGGAGATGATATAAAAAGAAGCAAGAAAATATGGCTAGTTCATATGCAGTGTTGCTTGAGAGAGAGACAACATTGCAGCAGCATCCGAAAGCCTAGCTTCTTTGTCCGACAAAGAGCCAGCAGTCGAAAGACCGGGGTTAGCCGGAATGATAGGAACCAAAGAAGCATCGGATGAGGAACGCAGTTTGGTAGTGATTGGGTGAAATTTATGTATAAACGGCCTGAGTTTCAACCCATCCCCCTTGAAAGATGCTAACAACCTCTTCACTGAATAGTGATCTCATAGAAATGTAGCCCATCTCTCTTTGAAGACTAGCAAGCTTTTCCTTTGGGGCTAAAGCAGACTTGTGAAGTTGCTTGACCAAATGCCTCAGATGGGCCGACTCCTTATCCACCTCAGCCAGAGCAACTCTCAAATCTTGTACCTGGCGCTGGAGTCGGACAATCTCTGACTGAGCTGTAGCAAGTTCTCCTAAATACTTGAGCCTAAGAAGATCATTACCTGAAAACTTGCTCATACATTCTTGGTAGTCTGAGGAATGCTTATTAAACTCATCCTGGTGGACTGTGATGGAAGCTTGTCCATCCTCAAGTTTTTTGCGGGCAGCCAAACACCATGAAGCTCTAGGTCCATGCGCAAGGTGAAAGTATAAATTGCCTTAATAGCATCCTCCAAACTTAAAGAAGCGAGTTCTTCAGAAAAGGTCCGATCAATATGTGAGACAAGCAAAAGAAGGGGTTTTGTCCGAATGGAGAGTACATCCTATTGGTCGGTGACGAAGCAGTATAGTTCATCCAAGCAATCTCCAAGGTTATCAGGAAAATCGGTTGAGGAGGAGGTAAGACAGGAGAGAATATTTCATCTAGTACTTCCTTATCTGGGAAGGGAGAAGCAGGGATCGCCTCAATGAAGGGAGACCCTTCTTGTCGAATACGTTCAACTGAAGGAACATAAGAAGTAACGATAGCCTGAGAATGAGCCGACCAAGAAGATTGTCCTGGGGATTTAGCGCTGGTACAACCTCCGATTGGATAGCAAGTTCAGGAGGAGGAGGACCTTTGATCAAGTTAATGGTAGTCTGAGTCGTCAACTTAGTTCCGGCCATCTGAGTAGAGGAAGTATGAAGAGAAGGATGGGCGTAACTTGATCCATGGCCGAATCGGTCGAATTTGGATGAAGATTAGACTTTGATTCGGCCCCTGGGAAACCTGAGGAAGACTGATCAGCGGGAATAGTAGACGGGACAGAAGGGGAAACGGTGGCAGTTTCATATATTGGACTAGAGTAGAGCGAGCAACAATGAGAGATTGGTGGTGCGTCTCATCAAGATCGGACGAATGACTAGGGCAAGTCAGTGTTCCCGAAGGATCTAGTGGAAGACGAGTCTACAAGAAAATAAATATTAAAAAAGGAAAAGAAGGACAGTCAAAATGCCAAGAAGTGATCAGAAAAAAAATATAAAATAATAAGCAATACCTGATCAGACGAAGTGACCAGCTTAGGAAGAGGCGAACGAGAGGAGCGTCTCCGAGCCTTGGAGGGAAGATCAGTATCGGACTTAGCCAAACTGGGGGTATTACTTTTACAGCCAGAAGTCGTAGTTGTAGGAACAGACGAAGAGGATTGGCGAGTAATGGGAGCCGAAGTGCCTTTCTTCGGCTCTGCCCCTGAAAATAAGGTGTTGAAATTAGATAAGAGAACGTACAGAAGGATCCAAAAATATATATATATATATATATATATATAGAGAGAGAGAATGGATAAAGAAGATATACTATTGAGAGGCCGAAGGCACGCCTTGCTGAGAAGATGGGGCAGGAACAAACTGAATAGAAGAGGTCGTCATGATATCTGGAAAGTCATTATCTATCAGATGCGTTCTCAAATCAACATAAAAATGTGCTCGAACTACACTTTTCCACCAAACATCAAAACAGCTTGTCGACAACCCTGGACAAATGTCGAAAGAACGAACTTCAAAGTCTCTGACACAGATAGCCCAAGCGGTGCAAGAATTGCGACTCTTAGAAAGATCCCGAACCTTCTTATCTTTATTATAGCGTTTCGGGTCACTTCGATGGACGAGAACCAAATCCTGGGCAAAACCAAGTTGACAACAAACGAGGTGAAGGTTATATACTTCAGAAAGAATAGCGTGATTGGAGGATACCGCGGAAGAACCGTATTAAATAGGGCGAGGAACGATGCAAACGTCCCAAATTTAGGCCACAGCTTTCGGTAAAGATCAACCGAAAGGAGAAGTGCCAATGGTGGAAACCCAATTGATGTCAAGTACGCTATAGGGATAACTAGGAAATGGAGCAGTGGACGATTGGTTCATGAAGTAATAAATCCATCGAGTTATAGTCATGTCAAGAAGAGGAACTGCCAGTAGATCGTTACTCAAAGGAGGCATAGTAATTGGTATCTTATCACCAAGCCCTGAAATATCATGAAAATACCAAACAATCCACAAAGAGAGGAACCAGAGAGGACCACGGGACTTATCTTAATGACCGTGTTCCCAGCCTATGACCTGGATAGAGATGCCTGCATAAAGCTAAGCCAAGAAGAAATCGGCCAGGGACATACGAGAAGCCTCAATTAATTCGCAGGCCAAGGGGTAAACTTTGAGAATCACTGACTTAGCCGGCGAACACCAGAAATATAGGCTAAGCAGGTACATCATGAAGGCTAGAGGTTCATCCTTATGAAGCTCAGGGGACGACATGCCACTCTGATGCTGTTTGATCCATTGGATATAAGTATGTTTCGATGTGAAGCCTGTGGTATCTTGTGTCGGCTTGTCACAGCCAGAAACCCCCAAGCTATTTTTCCCAAAGGAGGGAAGATCGAGAAGAAGCTTAAAATCCTGAATGGCATGAGTCATCATACCCCAAGGAAAACAGAAAAAATTCACAGTCGAATTCCAAAAACATAAAAGGGCTAGGATGGGCCGAAGGTAAGAAGGAAATGGTTTAACACTCAGAGCAACAAGATGACCTATGCCAGCCGATGAGCAAACGGCCTGACAATGAGGTTGGACGTGGGCATACCAGTCCTTATACTCGGTAGGAAGGGAGGGCCACACATTTAAAGTAAAGGCAAAAAGTTGTTGAGAAAACCAATCAGCAAACAAAGGGATCGGTTTGTCACCAAAGATCTGAGTAGTATAGGATTTGGCTCCTCTAAGGTTGCTAGTGGCCCAATAGTAGTGAGGCCATCGTCCGTAAGGCGCATAGAAGTACAATCAGCTGAGGATTCCTCGATGCTTGCGATCTTGGAGGGCGGAGGGGAAAGAGTTTTTTGCGCCATTACAAAGGTGTGAGCTTTGGAGAAATGAAGAAAAATTCTGTGAGGAAGTGAGACGAAGGAGAAGAAGAAAGTCAGGAAATTGGGAAAGGAAAGGACTAGAGGATTTAAGAGAGATAACGTGGAGAAGAAAGTTAAAAAGATGGGTAATGATAACTACACGATTTACGAAATAAATAAGCGTGGCCGGGTATCTCGGAGGGAGATCCGCGCCTGGCAAAGGAAGTAGGTTTAAGTTACTTAAGCCATTTCTACTCAGAAAATGAGCCCAAGTAAGAATGGTATCTGTTGTGACCACCAATGATTGGTGGGCCAAAATTGGACCATATCAGTGGGCCGAGATAAGTAAGTGATGGTGGGCTGAAAGAAAAAGGGAGAAATACTTGTAAAAGCCCAAGATCACTGGAGCCGAGAGAAGAAATTAGACCGAGAGCAGAAGATAGATTCGACCAAAACAAGGGGAAGCAGAATCGGGTGAAAGAAGAGAAGACGTTGATCGGCTCTCGAGACAGTTGGAGAAGCGGATATTCAGCTCCACTGCTCCATCTATAAATAGGGGATGCCGAGCACAAAAAGAAGAGAGATCAATCCACCCCAAATTTCCAATTATGTGAATTTACTTTTTTGTATCTTTTACTGCTTTCCTTTACCAGCTTTCCTAGAGTTAACCTAGTTTGTAGCGGTTACTTTTCTCGAGTCAGCCGTTGCTTCTTAGCAACAGGTAGATTTTGTTAGTCTTTTTGGATAATCAACCGTTGTTTCTTAGGAACGGGTAGATTTTCCATTGTTCCTCTGTTTTGCCACTGAATTGATTCAATTTCAGTCAAGTTTGGGCGCATTATTATTTCGGACCCATAACCGATTTGATCCTTTTTCCAGTATTCTCCTTTGAAGAGAAAAAGGTCATTGGCCATAACGGTGGCCAAACAGAGTCCAAATATAAGAGGGGACTTAATCAAACTACTTTGCCAAATTCTTATCCCGTTTTTAAATTTGTTCTCTTTATTTTTTACTCCTATATCACATGAATAATTATGGTAAAAAATACTACTACTATAAGTTAAAACTGTTATTAATAGTAAAAATAAATAATTTTACCAATTAGTGCCAAATAGAATAATAATCTTATAAAATAGGGTTTGTTCCGATATTATACCATTAAAATAGCAAAAATCTTTTATACCCTCATTATAAAACAAACACTTTTTTTGCCCGGAAGCAGACAAACAGAATGGGGCTTTCTGAGTGCCAATCGCGTTTTAACAAGTGAAAATCGAATATTATCGAGTGGCGTCTCGAGTGTCGATCGTATTGTTCGAGTTGGACTCGCTTGGCCAATTCAAATTTTTGCTGTTTTCAGTTCGCGATTTACTGGACGTGATTTACTGTTTTCAGTTTGCGACTTTCAGTTTTTGCTGACGATTTCAACGCGGTTTGGACGAGATTTTCTTATTTTCCTCCAATTCAAATTTGTAAATGTGATTTTTACCTTCTGGATTGTAGTATAAATGGAAGAACTAATATAGTAAACGATCTAAAAACTAAAAATCTCTACTATTGCATTGAGAAATATGTTCCCGGCATCATCGCTATCAGCAAAAAATATTCCAATGTAGGAGATAAGGAGAAAAAAATATTTGATAATGATAATAGTGGAAGAGAGTGCAGTGATGATATTTTTATGAACGATGAAGTTGTTGCCGATGGTAGTGAAGATATATTTATGAATGATGAAGTTGTTGTCGATGATAGTGATGATGCCGATGGTAGTGAAGATATATTTATGAATGATGAAGTCGTTGACGATGGTAGTGATGATGTAGAGGAAGAAAATATTCATGCTGATGATAATGATAGTAACAGTGATCCAAAATATGTTGTTGAAGAGAAGGACAATACAGAAGATGTAGATGAGGAAGTAGAAGATTTGGAGGATGATGGAACAATTTGGTGGGAGGAGATGCAAGACTTTTATGATTCGTTCGCATTCGTATGTCGATCGAGAGGACTCAATGTCCCGATGAGAAAATCGGAACACCCTTCGCAAATTCCTGAAGTAGAACCGTGCAAATACTATACTGGAGCAGATGGGAACGTAGGAATTAGCTCCCAACATAATAGGTGGATATTGCCCGAGCAGCCTGATTTTGAACCTCCAGTAGACGTAACAGATGAAGAATTTGATCTGTATAGATCGCAAGGTTTGGGCATCGGATCACTCTTTCCCACGAAGGATAAATTGAAGACTAAAGTGGTGCAATATCTACTTGGAAACAATCAAGGTTTTCGGACGGAGAAATCTGAACCGTCAAGGTATTGGCTGAAGTGTCGACATGATGATTGTCTATTCAGAGTCCGAGCATCAGGATCATCTTCTACTTGGAGAGTGTAAGTTTGTGGAGCATACATGCGAGTTCAACCCGACTACGGGCGCATCCCACATATTACCAGCCCGGCAGGTAGGTGAGATAATTGCAAATAAAATAGTGACGAAAGGGCAATTTATGATCCCAGAAGCAGTGCGAAAAGAACTTTTAAATTCATATGGATTACAGGTTAGAAATACTTTCATATATAATCGATTTTCAATTTTATATTTTTTTAGTTTATTTTAATATTGAGCAATTTCCAAAAAATGTACCTAAACTATTTCAAAATTTTCAAGTGTATATTATAAACTTTTTTCTTGGGAAAAAGTAGACCTCAACTTTTAATTTCTGAAAAAGCTACACTTTTTAGTTTTCAAAAATATCTTTTAGACATCATTACTTTTGGGATACTACATTTTGGGCTCTAGTACTTTTTCAACATTTTAATTTAATCCTTAAAGTTCCATGCATACATTTAATATTTGATATAGCATAATTTTTCATTTAAGAATATTTAAATGTTAGTGATCCCAACCAATTTTTTTGCTACAGTGGTCCGGCCAAATTTTTTATACCTATTTAATATTTAAATAATTAATTATCTCAAAATAAATATTATTCAAAAAATTTAAAAAAAATTTACAAACAATGATCATAGTTTTACCTATTTAATATTTATTTATCACTTTCCTTATTATCTTTTATTTTCTCATTTTTAAATTAAATATCCATATTTAATACAAAGAAAATTAAACCCATAAGATATAAAAGAACCCTTAATTCTTTTTTATTTTTCATTTTTTAAATAAGGATTCAAACGTTCCAAAAAATTAAAAGATTCAAACCCAACAAAAACTTAGAGAATGATAATTAATATATTTTTCAATAGGTGTAGTACTAATTTTTAAGCAACTTTATGAAATCGAAGTATTAAATGTAAGGGCCTTTAAGTACCAAAATAAAATCTTTATTAATATTATTAGGGCCAAAATGTAGTATCCCAAAAGTAGAAAAAGGTCTAAAAAGATAATTTTGAAAACTAAAAATGTAGTTTTTTCAGAAATTAAAAGTTCAGGTCTAATTTTTAACAAAAATAAAGTTTAAGTATATGTATGAAAAATTTGGAAAAGTTGGGGTATATATTTTGGGAATTGCTCTTTAATATTTAACATTATTTAAAAATTTGGGGATTTGTTGTTATAGGTTAGCTATGCAATGGGCCGCAGAATAAGAGACTACGGAATTGAAGCCACATATGGTTCTGAGGACGAGTCTTTTAAGGATCTGCCTAAGTACCTCTTCATGTTGAAGCAAGCTAATCCCAATTCAATTGTTGATGTAATGGTTGATAGATAAACCAATAAGTTTAAGTTCGCATTTATGGCGCTGGGGGGTTCGATTGCGGGATTTTCCAATGCAAGACCATACTTCGCAGTAGACGCAACACACTTGAAATCAAGGTATCGGAGAGTATTATTTGTTGCTGTTACTAAGGATGCTAACTACCAATTATTTCCACTTGCATTCGGTGTTGGAGGCGTGGAGGATTTAGAATCGTGGACATGGTTCATGCAGCATTTGAAGCAATCACTGCCCCGTCGCTGTGGGATGTTGATAGTATCTGATGGACGTAAGGCACAAAAGTGTCGCAGCTGTGGAGCGAAAGGTCACAACTCAAAGAAATGCAATGTCGAGATGCCACCGAGCGTGGATCCACCTAAAGAGAATATGGGTAAAACAAGACGTAGACCGAAGAAGTGTAGAATTTGTAAAATAGAAGGCCACACCGCACCAAAATGTCCGATGCGAAGGGATTTTGATTTGAATGAAGAACCTACTTTTTATTATGCAAATACTTGCTACTATGTCTCAGATTTAAAATAATTGCTACTTTTTAGATTACACCCGGGTTTTTAGATTACAAATACTTGCTACTTTTTAGATTACAAATAATTTTTAGATTTAAAATGTCCGTCTTGGGACCCCTTCTGTTGAAGATGTTGCTGATGCAAAATTTTTCCCATTGGAATCCCAGTTAAACCTCAGAGGCAATGGATCTATGCCATGGGGACCTATCACTCATTTTCCCTGTTATTATATTTTTGTAATGGTGGCTTTTCATCTTATGTATCCTGCATTTTATCCACAGGTTTGAGACCTCAATCTGAAATGTCTCAGATACTTGCTACTATGTGGATCCTGCCACTTTTTCTAGTAGGCATACTAGGACATGCAAGCAAGCATGAGTACTCCCAAGAGTACTTGAGAAATCTGCTGATTCAAAGTTCTGAACAGGATAGTCAGTCACCGAATCATGACATTATCAAGAGTACTTAGCCCATTTCATATCTGCCAAAATGCCTTGAGTAAGGCATTGAATAAGTCAAACTGCATAGGATCATTTATCATCTCTGTTTGCAAGTTACAAATCCAATAAAGAAAAGTTCATCATACAGCAAAAAAACGGCATGCCATATAGTCATGTATACTTAACAGATTACACTCGACTGTAGTTAATCTAATTTATCCACATTTAGAAAGAAGAGATCGTGAAAGAAGTCAATGCATAAGCTAGCTAAAATTAAGAGATGAAAGAATAACATGATTTCTATTTGAACCACAATATATTTGGCATCATTATATACAATAAGAATACCAAGTTACAAATGAATAATGCTGTGAACTGGGATTCCTTTCTCTGGCAGAATAGAGGGATTTACTTATAGTTGTGCTTCAAACAACTCAGGCCGACTACTTCGCATAACCTGCAGAGAAGGAGAATATTCAGAAAGGGAATGCAATTAATCATAACGCCCATTCTCAATCAAAGATACTTCAGTAGCATACATTGCACTAATTTTATGAACTAAATAAAGGATCAGACTTCTTTGTACTTCTCATTCCAAATCGGCAAGCAAGAGGTTGAAATTGGTTTGAGTAAACAATGCTACACTATGGTCATCTGTACCATCTAAAAAGCTTTTTTTGAATTTCTGAGTGATCTCTACATATTATATGATATTGAGTTCTTTTCATTAATGCAGATAGTTGAAGCAATAGTTGAATCTGAATCTGGAACAGCTAATTTCCTGTCACTGGATCAGCAACAACAAGAGTCAACGTCAGCATATGCTCCAACAGGTCACATAGTTGAGTTAATAACTTGGAGTTATCATTATAGTTGATTTAATACCTTGGAGTTAATATTTATTCACAACAAAATTCAAAGGTTTAATACTTCATGTTATGTATGCCTATTATTTATTGCTTTAATTAAGGTGCTTTTTGGATGGACGGATTAAAGCTTGGATGGACTGATTCAAAGCTTTCACTAGATAAATTTTGTAACGATAAATATTTTTAATGAAATATCAAGCGTCTTATTATCTTTTCAAAACGATAAACCTGGCATCATCTTATTAGATGTGTGCATTGCTTATGCAAACTTTCATGTTAGACAGTTTTTTTTTTGGCTTTACAACCTGGAAGGGCTAGGGAAGAAGTCAAGAAAGAAGAAATGAAAACAAAACAAGTAAATCAAGGAAAGACGAAACAGGCAATATTCTAATGCCGAGGAAACCAAATACCCAACGCATGGATGGGGTTTCACAGGATTCGGAGGAAAGACCCATGTAGTCAGACAATTAATTGTTCTTATCTATAAGTTCTTAAAAGGAGTGGAAGTTGATTGTAGTTAATAATTTAACATATCACACCCCCCGCCCATTCGGGCGGGGGTAATACTAATAATTAACAATAGCAAATTCCCAGGAAATGAATATGGCAAAGCAAATAAGAAGGATGAAGTCTATCATCAACAGCGTTTTATGGCTACTGTCTTGCTCTTAAAAAGGACAGAAAAAAATGGAAAAATTAATTGGTTCATAACTTGAAGCGTGATCCATTCTAAGAGCCAATCTTTACCCTTAATGTTATCAATCATGTAGATCATAGATATGGCAGCACACGGATAATATGCTCAAAAACATTTTTTCAGATGGAACAAGTTACAGCCTCTGTCCTGAAGCAAGCACCCCCAAAACACTAAACATAATTTTATTCACTTTGAGAGCATGACATATCAGTCAACTGTCAATTCTCAAAAGTTAATTGCTATAACACAAATGGAAACAAGAAATGGGACCCCAAAGAAAAAAAAAAAAAAAACAACCATGGTTTTAGGAAGAGTGGGAGTAATACATAACTTTGACAAATTCGAGCTGCACTCTTCTGGTATTCAACCAGTATTCGAACGAGAATCGAATCAGTTAAAGTGGAATCGTGCGAACCCAACATACATTTAGGGCAAAAAAAGAGTTTTAACTAAATTGAGGTTAGAAAAGAATATCCTTATACTCAATAAGGTTGAAACATGTATTTCTTCTTCTAAATTAAATCTTGTATAATTAAACGATTGCAATGTTCAAGCAGTGGAAATAAGTTAAATAACCATGTTTGGGAAACATCCAACCAAACGAAGTCGTCCAGCTCCCCTCTAACTCATACTAATAGTTGGATTGTATTTATTTGTTAGTTTGTATATAATTGTTGAGGTTAGCAAACCACTCGTTGCTATTAAATTCTGTGACTTCTATGAGATTAGGATTAGAATAGTCAAGGTATCCTGACTAATATGTTCTTTAGCTCTCTCCATATAAATAGTACAAACATGAAAATTTTATTGATACCTCTAATGAATTCAATGTTGGCCAATACTATAATTGTTTCAGAGCCATCGTGGAATTCCAGTATGCCTTTGTTGTTTATGGAGTTTCTCGAATTGATCATAATAGCTTCATTACATAAATCGGTTTACAGTTTACTAAGGGCAACGGGTTGCAAAGTTTTAGTAATTTCTTGAATTGATCATAGTAGCTTCAAAACAAAATTATCCGAACCCATAAACCCAATTCACACAAAGAGGCATACAGAAACACTCAGATGTGCAAACCAACACATGTTAACATAGATTTAGCAATTCCAAAAAAATAGAATTAGCAAAAATTAAACCGAAGACGAAAAACACACTAAGAAGAGAAACTATCCATCATAACCTTGTAAAACCACTAACCTCGCCGGAGGTGGAAGCGACGGCAGTGGCGGCAGTGGCGATGGCATTTGCATTGTCTGCCATCTCAAATATAGGTGTCTGTCTCGCGAGGGCATGGCTGTGTAGGTGGAAGAACGGCGACCGGAAAGGCGAGAGGGACGAAACAGCGGCGAACTCGTGCGTTGGTGGCCAGCAAAATGTTAGGGAACGGATGGCGGTGGCGGTGTCTCCAGTCGCGACGTTGGAGAAATGCCGAGGGAGTTGTTTAGCGTGCAGAACTACTGGCTTGCGCAAAGAAGTACTTACCCGAGGCCCATTCGCAAGAAGAGGCCCACTCAATGGAAGCGAGGCCCAATCGAAACATTTAGGCCCCTAACGAAAGCTTGTCGTGGCCCAGTCGAAATTTTATGAGGCCCAATCAATTGATTTCTCATTTTTTGCAGACTACCACACGTAATTTCGGATCACAATCGGTACCCAGCGATTCGCACTCGTTCAATTGCGATTGGCATGCGAATACAATCGTCCCATTAGGGCAAAAAAAGAATTTGGACTAAATTGAGGGTAGAAAAGAGTTTCCAAATACTCAATAGGTTAAAGACACGTATTTCTTCTATAAAATAAGAGTTTGGAACCATTATATCCTACATAATATAATAAAAACTTTTTTTACCCACAATTTAATCAAAAGTCTTTTTTTGCCCGGATTGAAACGGCCAGAATCAACATTTTTGAGTGCCAATCGCCACTTCCGAGTGTCACTTGAAAACTGTCGAGATGCATTGTTGTGTAACCATTCAAGTAGGCTGTTTGAAATAAAAACACATGATTTCAATTGCTGTAAGTTTACGAGTGGGACTCCAAAGACCACTTTCAAAATTGAAATAATATGCATCTCCTCACAACTCACAAAAATTGCACGTATCCGACATTCGAATCAAGACAACTGCACAAAAACTAATTCAAAATAAGTACAGAGAACTGTTCGTGCCTTTTGTGTTGGCCTCCATTTCAAGTATTCAAGTCTCCAAATGTTGGGCGGTGCTCGTTGACAACAACGAAGAGAATAGAGAAAGGCGGCGCCGCGGCGGTACCTCCAATAGCATCGGAAATCAAACTTGAATGTATGAACACAGGTGGAAGTCTAACTCGAATCGAAGGCGGAGGAAGAAATTGAAGAACGGCGGCGGCGCCGCAGCGCTGGAAGTCTAATTCGAATCGAATTCAGAGGACAAATCAAAAAAAAAAAAGAAAAAAAAGGAGAACCAGAATCGATTGTGGAAGGAAACCAATGAGAAAAAATGGAGTTTCGGGAATGAATAGATCTAGGGTTTTAAGATCTAATCGAATACAATTTACAAATGAGAAAATGGAGTTGCAGACTTTTTTTTTCGTTTGAAAAGTTTTAGATCCAGTTGAATGGATGCGAAGCCAATCTATTGGCTTTCGATCGTCACTCGGGGACATGAATCGCGTCCCTGCGAGAAACATTTACGTTGAGGGTAAAAAAAGAGTTTCTACTAAACTAAGATATAAAAGAATTTTCAAATACTTAAGAGGACACTGTCATTAATTTCTTCATAAAATAATATTACAAATTTGGGGGAAAAAAACGTGATTCACACTAATTATTACAGCCCAAACCTCCAGTTGGTGAGCCTGCTTTGAGGTTCCCCCAAAATGAAATGAAACTACCGATTCTCTTCCGTCGTCGCTGTCGATTCTCCATTTTCACTCGCACCCACTCCAACTTCCATCGCCCCATTCGTTTCCTATCTCCTTCTCCTTCTCCTTCTCCTACTCTCCCTGTTTTAAAATCCCCCAATTTCGCCACCAACCCTATTGCTCCACCCGCCGCCGCCGCGGCCTTTGCGTTCGCGTCTTTTACATCTTCTTCCTCCTCCTCAATTCACACGCCAGGAGTTGGAGTTGACTACAGCACCGATGAGGGCCATGATTTCGATCAAAATGCTGCTGATCGAGCCACCGGTGGCACATTCACAACATTTATGGACATTTTACGAACAGGTTCCGTGCAGGAAAAGAGGAAAAAACTCCAGGAGTGTGGAGCGCCGGTGACGCCTGAATTAGTGGCGGATGTACTTTCCGCGACACGGAATGATTGGGAAACCGCTTTTACGTTCTTCCTTTGGGCAGGGAATCAGCCGGGCTTCGAGCATTCGCTGCGCGAGTACCACACCATGATTTCTATACTCGGCAAGTTCAGGAAGTTCGATACTGCTTGGACTTTGATTGATGAAATGAAGGCTGCATCTATTGCCACTCCGCACACGCTTTTGATAATGATTAGGAAATATGCTGCTGTCCACGATGTTCCAAAGGCAATCAGTACTTTCTACGCGCATCGGCGATTTAAGTTCAAAATGGGTATGGATCAATTCCAGGGACTTCTGTCGGCTTTATCTCGGTACAAGAATGTGAAAGATGCAGAGCATTTGATGTTCTGTAATCAATCTTTATTTCCTTTGAACACTAAAAGCTTTAATATAGTTCTTAATGGCTGGTGCAATGTGGTCGGGGACCTCCGAGAGGGAAAGAGGATATGGAAGCAGATGGAATTGAGAGGCATCAAGCATGATGTCTATTCTTTTGGGAGCATCATGTCTTGCTATTCAAAGATGAATAATTTGAAATCTGTGCTATGGCACTATGAGAGAATGAAGGCTCTAGGGATGAAACCGGATTCGAAAGTATACAATGCAGTCATTCATTCGCTTGCCAAAGCGAGGCTTGTGAAGGAAGCTCGTAATGTAATGAAGACCATGGAAGAGGAAGGTTGTAGTCCGGATGCAATCTGTTATAACTCACTTATCATGCCTCTTTGTAAAGCGCGGCTGCTAGATGATGCTAATCGAATATTTGATGAAATGATGGAGAGAGGTCTGCAGCCTACTATTCGAACGTATCATGGCTTCTTTCAAGTTTTGAGGACAAGTGAAGAAGTGTTTGCACTTTTGAAAAGGATGTATAAGACTGGATGCAATCCCGGCCATGATACATATATTATGTTGATAAAGAAATTTTGTCGCTGGCGCCAGCTTGACAATGTTTTCAAGCTGTGGGATGAGATGAGGGAAAATGGGCTTGATCCTGATCGGAGTTCGTATATTGTTCTCATACATGGACTTTTTTTGAATGGGAAGCTGGAGGAGGCACATAAGTACTACCTAGAAATGAAGGATAAGGATTTGATGCCGGAGCCCAGTGTAGATGCTATGCTTCAGGCTTGGCTGGAAGGTAAAAGAGATGGAAACAATGCTGAGATTTCATCAAAAGACGATGCATCCATTCATTGGGATATTGAAGGAAAGACTGAAGACAACCTCAGGAAAAATCACAGGGTCAATCATTACCTTCGACGACCTGAATTGAGAAGTGTTACTAGGGAGCGAGGTTTCTCTTTCTGGGAAAATTAAGCATTTTGCCTAGGATTTGTCTTGAGTTATGTTTTCAGCTTATAGTTCACCCTTGTAATGGCTGCAATGTATTACTTGAAAGTCCTCTAGAGAATCTAATTGAATTCCTTTATTATAGGAATTTGGTCAAGAAAATTTTAAGTTGGATGCCATATGAAGTGAACATTTTAAGGCTGTAGTTTGGTTAATGAAATTTGGCAGAAATGACATGCTGGAAGATGGAAATTGGATATGAACTATGAGAAGCTTAGCACTATGGTTGAAGAATATCTACATATGATTCTTTAATGCTTCGGTATTGGCATGGTTTCTCAGTATGGAGAATGATCTTACTCAGGCTCTCTTTTTCAAATTGTCGAACATTTATCTTGTGTTTTGATGTTTCTTCTGTTGAATGATTGGTAAGTGGTGTTATTGTTCATTCTCTTTGGATAAAATATATGCAAGAATACTGTCTGGTACCCACTCATATTGCTTAATGCAGTGCATTAACATTTTTTTTGTTTACTATTTTAATTTTATCTAGGTTATGCATTTTTCTGTACAGCATTTAGGTAATAGTCCAAACAGGCAGTGAACTAGATCTACTCGATTATCACATCATGTTCTTTTCAGTGTATCAAAGGAAAAGTACATATTATAAGTCTTTTGATTCCATATTAGTCTTTCTCCAATGAATATGATAGGGAGTATGGAGTGATAAATCAAGTTGTGCCATGAATCATGGTCTGCCTTGTTGTGTTTGTTTGCCTGGTTGGACCATGGAAGTGATGCATATGTGTATAAATGTTATTCATGCAAAGCCTTCTATTCTAGCATATAAGAGCCATCCAGCATCCAGTATGTTAGCTATTGATGATTATGTTTACGGGTATTGGTGACTATTAATAAATAAGTAGTTGCAAATGGAAGCAAAGGGGTTCGGACATGCCAAATGATCATTTTCTGATCTGCAGGTCCCTGCAACTACTATGTGGGATATTCTCAAATGGAATTTGGTTTTGATCATTTTGGTTTTATACTCATTGCCTTATCTACTTTGCACATTTAATGTTTCATCATTTTGAATTTCTTTGGGTACTCGGAAGAGGTTGAAAAAACCAAGTAGATTGTTATTTTCAAGCAATAGCCCTTTATTTATTTACTTTTATTATTTTATTATTTATTTTTGCGCCAGTGTGTTTAGGGTAAACTTTGATGGCTATATTGCAATGTGGAAATCATTCATAGAATAGAATATAATGTTGGGATAATTTTTGTTATTATGCATATATAAACTTTTCAACTGAACGACTTTTAGGCTGTAGAATGCTGAAGGGGAAAAGCTTTATGGTGGTGGAATGCTTCTGCTGGAAAGCTTCCCAATGGCATGTTCAAGAAATCAAGCCTTAGCTGCCAGTTACTGATTTTGTTATGTGCTACTCTTCAGAAAATTGTAAGGAATTGATTTGACATTTGGGTTATCATTCCAAGAATTGTGCAGATCCTCACAAAATGGGGACTGAAGGCAGGTACTCCACTTTTTCTTGTTGAATTTTTCAGATATGGCTTTCTTATAATAAAAAATATTTATATTTATTTAATTTGGAGTATGCTTGATGATTGATGGTATTTCTCATTTCTGAAAAGAAATTGTCTAAAAAGACCATGCAGCCAAGTGGGTTTTCACTACTGCTTATTATGTTGGATGTATTCTGGTTTGTTTACCCTTATGCGAAGTATATGTTTGGTTTGTAAAAGCTTCAAGGATGGTTCTTATTTTCCTAGTCTTTTGGTAAATTTGGGTTTTATGTCTACATATTCAATGGATAATCCTTGGTTTGAATTTCTAAGGCAGTTTGAATTTGATTTGGGTTGCTACATGGAGCTCCCTAGCGATGCTCAACATCTAAAAGATCAGGTATGGTTTCACTTCAATAAGTATGGAGCCATGACAGGACGGATTCAACGAGTGAAACCACTTACAAGCCAAAGGCAAATTCAACAAGTTTCCAGACAAATTTAATAAGTGGTTTAGATATCTAACAACATGGACTCTAACATCTCCTTCCAAAACCACAAAGCCAGAGGATCTGATGCATTCAGAATGTGAGATTTCCACATGTCCTTCAACATGGCGTGGGCTTCAAAGCCTTCAATGCTTCAGATATTTTTAGACATATGTGTCCTGTCCTGTATGTAGTAGTTGTAGGCCTTGGTGTGATTCCTGGCTTGATTCCTTTCATCATCTGTGGTCTTCTCAATTAGCCATTGGCAAAGTATTTCCAAAACTATCAGATTGAATTCATTGTTTCTCAGGACAGGCGACTGCCATCCATGTCTCAAGAACATGAAGATATTAAAGTTGCAATCATGGGAAGAGAATTTCAAGGCTATAATTCAATCCTTGAGAAGAGACGAGATGAAATGGTTGTCCCAAAGACATTACATGAAGGCCTTTACCACAGCATTGTATTGGTTGTTGCCAACAGTCGTAGCCGCAGCGATCTTTTTTGGATGTCTGATCTTCAAGTATTGCATAGGTTGGGTACATCCTTCCTTCCAAAGGATCAAATTTTTTATGCTTGAAGATGAAATCAAAAAACATGATCTGCTGATGCCTGCAACAAGTGATTCGGACAACATAGTTCATAGACAAAATGGTGGTTTTAGCTAGGATCCAGATACTGCTATTCCAACCCTTAAAGGCACAGAGTTGGAAGCGAAGCATGGCCAAAAGATCGCAGTATGTGGACCAGTTTGTATGCTAGGTGAATTACCAAAAAGATCAGTAAGCGTAACGTAAGCAGATTACTTATGTTGATTTACACCGTTTATGTTGCAATGTTGAATTTGGTTCTTGTCTGGTTCCAGGTGAGAGTGTGACTGTGCGGGATGGACGGGACAACATTCTTTTTGGTAAGGCGATGGTCAAGACCAAGTATGAAGAATCCATTCGAGTATCTGCTTTGGGGATCTATAACTCAGATAGATCTTCTTGAGGCTCAAGAGTAATACTTATGTGAGGTAGGGTGTGATTGGTGAACAAACATTTCTCTAGGCAGTTATTTGCATTCATCAAGACTTAAATTCGAAATTTTGTTTGATAAACAGTTAGAACCCAATAACTACTAAAGTTAACTATTGTTGGTTCTGCTTCTAAAATATTGGTTCAGGTTGGAGGTTTGATTTTCCACTCGTCTTCTTATCCCTCTCCTTTATCCCTTTGTAATTTGTCTGACATGGGTTCACACAACCTATTTTCTAATCTGGATATACTGTTAAGCAATTTTTTTTTTTTTTTTTAAAAAGATTTTCTTATTTTATATTTATACTGTATCTGGGTGGCTTGTTTTTCAAGTTCTGGGTATAGAGGGATCAGGTGAAATTGGCCCAAGTTTGAAGAATTAATTAGTTCTAAAAATAAAAAAGAATAAAGAAAAAACAGAATAGCATTGAGGGCCATGCCCATAATGACAGAGATTAGGAGGGATTAAGTAACTCAAGCCCACAGATTAATTATATTTTACAGATTAACTGTAACACAATTATTTAATACTCCCTCCGTCTCACTTATTGTGTCATGTTTGAGTTTTTTACACTATTCATTGTTCAGTTTTGACTCAATTTTTTTGTAAGTATATATTTGGAAAAAATAGTCGAGTTGGGTCTTGTTAGAATCGTATAATGATGTAGTTTTAGAATATACTGTATATTTCACATAATTTTTCAATGTATATATTTTGAGATATTAACGAATTAAAAAGTGCATTGAATTGTGTATAAAAATCAAACAAGACAAATTAAATGTAACGGAGAGAGTATTTCATTTTAAATACTACACATACTAGTATTTTTTTTAAATAAATTTCCTGAGCTACCATAGCAAATAAACAGTACAGTAGAGTAGTACTATATGCGCATATTAATGAAGTAATTGGGTGTACAACCACTGATAATCCCTTATTAGATCTCTCACTATAAAATTTTTTAGTGGAAATATTGAAACACGTTGGGTCCGTTCCGCATATCGGGCTGTAGCTGCGGGCTATAGCTGCGAGCTGTAGCTGTTGGGAGCTGTGGGAGCTGTATCAGTTTTTGCATAAGTGTTCGATACAAGTAGCTGTAGCTGTCAAAAATTATAATTTGAAGAGAAAAATTAATTAAATTTGGAAAGTAGCTTCTGAAAGCTCCCAAAAGCTCCTAAAAGCTACCTCTAGTAGGGGTGGGCAAAATATTCGAACCGATCTGCTGAACCGCAAAATCGAATCGAAACCGAACCGAATTTCCGGTTAATCGAGGACTCCGGTTCAAATACAAATACTTCATTTAAGTATTTGCCCGGTTCAAATACAAATACAAGTACTTTAATTTTTTTTCCCCGATTAATCGAACCGAACCGAATATATTTATTGTGTTTAAAAAAAATTATATATATTGTATATATTATACATATTTAATGGTACATAATTGTATATCAATAATATATATTACGATTTCGCAAAAAACTAATATATACTACTATTATTTATTTAATTCTCTAAGTATATAATAAAATAAATATTACAAAGTAAAGATAATTATAAAAAAATATGTCCTATATTGATTTTTTGCCCTTAAGAATACTCATTATTGAAATAGATACTAGACTAAATTTTTTAAAATATATTAGTATATTTAATTTTGGTAACACTAAAAGGAACCACCGAATTCGATAATTATATAATTTTTTTTTATTATATTGTAATAACCTCAAAAATTAACCTATAAAAAGTTAAGAATTAGGAAAATGAAGATTTGATTCTAAGGTTTAATAGGCTTGGACAAAATATTCGAACCAAATCGCTTAACCGCTGAATCGAATCGAAACCGAACCTCCGGTTAACCGAGGAGTCCGGTTACAAATACAAATACTTCATTTAAGTATTTGTCCGGTTCAAATACAAATACAAATACCTCAAAAACTCAGGGTAACCGAACCGTGCCCACCCCTAACCTCTAGTAGCTTCTAAAAAGAAACTCCCAAAAGCTAGTGTACAAAACGAGACTTTTGTTTTGAAATAAAAGCTAAAGTTATCAAAAGCTCCCAAAAGCTGCGTGCAGAACAGATCATTTGTGGCCATGATATTATTTTGGAATAATATGGAAAGTAGCTGCATTATTAAATTTAATTTAATAAATAGGGAGTGTTATTATTTAGTTGTAATAAAAGAAATGAAATAAGTAGTAGGAGTATGAGTTGGTGGGTGATGCCACCTGTCTGTGTGGAGCTAAAATCTAACAACTCCAATTACTTGACTTGATTGGCAATAACAATAGTAGCATTTTCTTGTTTCTTGGTCTTTTTGTCTGCTTGTCCCCCCTTCAATTGCGCCCATGTTTTTCATGTCCTTTTTATATTTTACACTTCAATTTTTATAAAACCCCCGTCCCGCGAATTGTGGCCCGTTTCTTTTGGGCACGGTAATTTATGTGGTGGGATGTGGTGAAGTTTAGTGGTTAAAGTGATGTAGGTATTTGTGTTTAAAATTTTAATGAATTTTGACTTTCCTTATTGTTTAACTTTGACAAAATATTATTATAATGATTTAATTAGAGAAAAATATTCAAGTGTGGTCTTGCTAGAATCGTCTAGACGTCTAGATTTAGAATATATATTTTATATAATTTTTATTTGTACCAATTTTAAAATATGAAGAATTAAAGAAATGCAAGGGACTTTGTGTAGAAAAATAAAATTGTATTGAGAGTTGTGCAGAATGGTAAAAGTGATTATTTTTAATGAGATTTAGAAACCATTAAGATTCTAATCATATTTATATTAATTAAATTTATCTAAAAAGGGAAAGTGACCACAATTCGTGGAACAGCCCCAACAATTCGTGAAACGGAGGGAGTATTTTTTATGTGATACAGTACTTTTTACTTTTGAAGGACCTGAATTTTATAGGTGAGTTGATCATTAACACACGCATAGTTTGTTTGTTTGTTTTTTTTTCATTGATTGACTAGAAAAAGTGGTGGTGTAAACTCATGCTAAAAAAATTATAAACGCCTAAAGGGGAGAGATAGGTAGCCTGGTAGGGAATCAAACCCCGACTATAAGATTGGAAGACATGAGATTTGATCACTTGACCAAGTCTCCATTCGTTGCATGGTCAAGTTTTAAATAGTCTTTGGTAAAAATAGTTTTTTCTTTCTTGGCCTGAAGAGGCTAGGAAACAAAGAGGAAAATTAGGTTTAATTTGTCTTGATATTACTAGTAATTGGAATTCCTTTTAAGGAATTATTTGTATCCATTAAAAAGATTTATTACAAAAATAACACAAAAATCAGAAGCAATTTATTTAAATTTTATAAGGGATGCTTCATTTCCACTAAAATTTTTCGCAAAATATATATATCTAATATATATAAGTGCGAAGCGGTGAAATGCTACAGTTGTGTACAGTTGTTCCTCTTAGGAACAGTTGAATCCAAAACGACGTCGTTTGGGTGCTCTTCCATTCACTTTTGTCCTTCCCAGCCTCAATTGGTCGTTCTGCTCTTTTGCCCTTTTACCCTTTTCGTTTCCATCTCGTAGCTCAGCTGAGAAATCCTCTTCAAAGCTCTGTACCTCTTATCGCTCTGCAGTCTCTGTTCCGTCGGCCCTTCGCGAACCCCTCTTCAATCTCCTCCATCTTCGGCAGCCCTAATCGCCTCCGCCGCCACCCCGGCGGATCCAATCCCCATCCCAGCCCTTCGTCGCCACCGGCCCTTTCTCCTGCTCTGCTCGCCGCTCCTTCCCCGCTGCTAGCCCTCTGCCTTGCTGTCTGTCGGCCGCGCCACCACGCCTCTGCGTCTCCGCCAATCCCGCTGCCATTTCATTCGCTCGCCCCCGACACTGCCTCGCTCCAGGGCGTAATCGCCTCCACGAGTAAGTCCGCTCTTGATTCTCCATTACGAATGCTGCTGTTATCTTGATTTTATCTCCTTTAGAAATAGAATGTTTAGCTAAAGCGGCTCCCTTTCTACACAAGTAAGTCCCCTGTGGCAGAAATGTTTATCCTCTTTATCGTTCTAAACATTCTAATTTAGCTACAATGATGCTTTGTTTTAATTTATCACCACCACTCCATGAAGCCCCCCGGTCGTGATCCCCTCCCCGGCACATTGTCCCCTTCAAGTTAGCTTTGGGTTGTCCACAAAGACACAGATTTGTAATTGCACTTGGCTTCGAGTTCTCTACAAACTTTTGTTTTTTTTTTAATGTATTTTGTTATATAATTTTCCTTCCGGTACTGTGATTTTGTTTAATTTTGCCATTTCTTTGAATTTCCCTATTTCAGGACTTTTTGCTTCGTCCTTTCGCCTCCAACGCAACAAATCTCCTCTGCCGAGATTACATTTATCTCGCCTTCTCGAGGGTAATGGCCTTTGATTCCCTCATAAAAGTTTACAAGTATGACTTCTATTTGGTTTTCAGAGTGAAGTTTAATTTTTTTATAATTCTATTTTTACTACATTGGAGTCGTCCTTAGTTAATTACTGGATTGAACAATTGTTGCCCTCATTTTGGGTTCTCACTTCAAGGTTTTGAATTTGTTGGTTTTATGCTTGTTATTGTTTTTTTTGGTCATTTTGATCCGGGGATTTGGGTTTCGGGTTTCAGTTTTCGTGGTTTTTGAGTTGGAAGGGCGAAGGGCTTGCTGATATGCAGGATTCTTTGTGATTTTACCAGTGATTAAATAATATCGAACCACTTGCCATGTTGAATCAATTATTTAATGCTGGTGGCGAATCCATTACTTATCATATGACGATATAAAATCTTTCATTATTGTTGATGGTATGATCCATTATATATCATATAGTGATATAACATGTTAAGAGCTCGCAATGGTAATCAACTAATCATGATTTAAGGAATTCTGAGCAGGAAAGAGGTAACTCAAAGGTTTTGTATTTTCTGCTTGTTTCTGATATTGTTCTTTGTTCATCTATTCATATTTGACTGTGGTTGTCTGTTGGAATGTGTCCTTAATCAGTTTTCAGATTTTCAAGTAGTAAATGATAAAATCTTTGAAGTCATTATTATTGTTATTATTATTATTATTATTATTATTATTATTATTATTATTATTATTATTATTATTATTATTATTATTATTATTATTATTATTAGTTACTTATATTAGTTATTTGTTTTTGCACTGTCCAATTAGTACTTCTTCCACTGATGATAATGGTGATACTATCGCTACTACTAATGCGTGCCCTAAGTATGTATTCCTGCATTAGGCTTTTCTGCCTGACTGTGTGAAATTCAATTCTGACTTCCTGAGTTAGTTAATTGTCTAAGATTCTGTTTTAATATGGTAATGCAGTTCCGATTCCCTCTGTCGTGGCTCCCAGGTGATGCAGGAATGGAGTATCTTGCTGAAGTTCATTTTAATGAACCTGTGCAGATATGGGTGAATAAAAGATTCAGGCCCACACTCTTTACTTTATGAGGAGGAAAATGACAAATTCCCTTGCTATGCCTTCTGTCATGAAGTTCGCAATAACATTGTGGAGATTTTAGTTAAAATTAAAGCAATTGGCATCAGGTCTTTATTTTTCTACTGGATCATTGGTTTCCAATCATGCGTCGTTGTATATTGTAACTGGCATTATACGGTGGCGTTATTGGGTTCCTGGCTGGCTGGCTGCACATTGCATATGGAACAGGGATCGGAAGTCATACCCGTAAGTTACTCATTTATAATACTACTAAATTTTTAATTGTTTTTCTGCATTCAGTAACTAGTGATAAATGATAATTCCATTTCATTGCTTCATACATTTGCAAACAAATTCGAGTTTGTCTGAACATATTGATTTTAGGTAATATGTGCATTTGGGTAGCATTATTACATTACATGCATGTTCGAAACTTCGAATTTTGTGGGCCATATTCGATTGATAAAGACTGGACTGTTTATATGTATTTTATGAATGGTGTTTCTCTGCAGTTGCTGGCATTTGATGAGATATTAAAGGTTAGGGGAACGGATGGAATCAATAATGTATGGAGGGGCTTGACATCAGCGACCGCCTTTGTAGAAGGTGGGATTTCAGATATATAGTTTGTTCAATCGGAATCTTTGAGTCTTGTAGGTCACTTGAATATTGTAAATCCTGGAAACATTATTAGATGCTAAAAATGAATCTGAGTCTATTTTTGTAATTTGTAGTTTTTCAAAAGATTTACCCTCATTAAACTTCGTACGGAAATTTATAATTGAATTTCACCCTCATTAAGCTTTGTTTCAATGAGGATTTGTAAAAACTCTTATCAAAATATAGTAATTATATGCTTTTTCAAACGTACTTAAATAACTTCGCACCCATTGTACTCTAATAAAATTGTCATTTAATGTTCTATTTCAGGTTATGACAGTGCAGATGAAGCTAAAATAAAATGTTTCAAACACAACTGCGAGGTATGTAAGATCCAGAAATTAGAAATTGGCATTGATCAGGGGAACTATGTAATCATCAGATGATACTTTCATGCTGAAAAGTAGTAAGATTCTTCTATTTCGCCATCACTCTAAATGCTTACAGAACTACATGTTACCTCATGTAGAGGGAAAATGTAAATGTTGTAAATTTAAGGACGGACTAATTTTATGTACGCCGGTCCAGTACCATTTATAGCCGCATCTAGGGTTTTTGAGCATACCTTACTGCCTGCCTGCGGCTTCCTCTACTCGATCACTCTCTGAGAGAACAAGACCTCACTTGTGTTTCTAAAAGGTTTGTTTCCTTTCATCAATTCACATATATGGCTATGTATGAGCCATCCTCCTCCATTGGTTCTATGAACGAATCATTGCCAATCTTCAGGTATGGAGACCGGAGCTGTGGTGTCTGCAGGAGACAAGGGTGAAAAGGTTCACACTGGTGTTTTGCTGTTCAACCATTGGTACTACGAAGAAGTCCAGGTCCTTTTTTTTTTATTTTTTAATTTTTGTTTATTTTTAATGCCTTCGCACTGTCTTATTTCGACTCATATGTTTATTGTTTATATCCGAGTAGCGAGTCCCCTGATCTATTCCCCCTACTTGATGTGTGATTGCTTCAACTAATGTGTTTATTTAGTATTAGTATTATTATTATTTGTTTGGACAGAAGGAACCATGTGATGTTATATGCTTCATGAGATTGTAAGCTTTGAGAGTTTCCATTGAAATCCCAAATCCCAATATCCTTGCTCGAGGTTTGTGATAGTTTTCAAGTTCAAGGAGTGGAATTGATTATCCATGTTTGCCTAGAGCTTATATTCCCTTTTTGGCCATTAGTGTTTTGACTCAGATGTTTAAGTTGATGGTAGAGTGGAAGCTTTGCTCTGTAGAATGAAGCATATTTATTCTCAGTTATGTGACTGTCTACAGCTGGATGCCGATGAAAATCTATAGATGCCAAGCTCTCTATGTGGCTTGCATAATTTATTCCAATATTCTAAGCTAAATTATTCTTGTGGTTGATGTCTTTCTAGGTATTCTATTTGATTGTTGACATTGTTCCCCATGTAGATCAATGACATCTCTGTCAAAGACTGTACCACTGCTACTGCAACCAAGCATCCGACGTACACTACTCATACAGCTGGGAGGTACCAAGCAAAACGTTTCAGGAAGGCTCAGTGCCCCATTGTTGAGAGGCTAACCAATTCCCTGATGATGCATTGACGGAACAATTGGGAGAAGCTCATGGCAGTTTGCATCATAAAAGCATGCCATGCAGATCATCCATTTGTTGACTGACCAAAATCCTATTCAAGTTATTGTTGATGCTATCATCAATAGGTTTATAGCTTAATTTATGCATATATGCATCTTTATTTGGGTGTGTCGGTATGCCTTTGAGATTTAAATCATGGTGCAATAAATTATTATATTTATTCAGACATTTATAAGTGAGCATTTTTGTTAAGATATTTCAATTGTTGTTAAAGATGACATGATTTTACTCAGTTATGTACTCACTAATATGTACTGGTCCAAGGGAAGATGCAACCCGCATTGGATCTGCTGGAGTTGTCAGGAGGCAAGCTGTTCATATATCTCCAATTCGTCGCGTCAATCGAGCTATTTATCTGCTTATAACCGGTGCTCGAGAAAGTGCTTTCCGGAATATTAAGACCATTGCTGTGTGTCTTGCTGATGACTTATCAATGCTGCCACGGGATCTTCAAACAGGTAATGAACGATATTGCCCTCCAATTGTTGTGCAATAGTTGTGATGCAGATGACTGATAGGTAAAGTCTGTTTTGCACATATTTAGGGAGTGATTGTAAAACTGTGGGAAATGATAATGCTACTTAATCATGCTGAACATGGATTGTAAAAAATGCCATCGACCAGTCAAGAATACACATGGATGAAGCAAACTTGTAGTATTTTTCTTGAGATATGATGTCATAGGCACTTTTCTTTCAAGCATATTTGAAATCCAATTCAAGACATATAAAAGCAGCTAATAAATTCAAGACAGTGAAAATCCATATGCCGTCCCGCGCAGCGTAGCGCGCGGCGGACAAGTTCTAGTATATATATATATATATAGGGAATTCAAAGAGTCACACAGTATTTGGATTTAATTTATTGAACAGGATTTGATAATTCATTTAATTTTTAATTGATTTTGGCTTAAAACACAAAATAAAGCAAAAAAATTAGTTAACAATTGGACCAATAATTAAATTATTAGAGCTAAAAATAATCATTTGGACTGTGAAAAAGTTGAATTTTATAAATTTAAAGAAGAAAAATAATCATTTGTTATCATTAATTACTAGCACAAGACTGCACTTCACTCAATTCCATGAAAAATACATAAATGCTCACTTGTTATTAGAGGGATATAGAGATTATTGTGTGCGGTCCAGTTACGATGCTGAATTTTAATAGTATTAAACATATGTAGAATATCATGTATTTTATGGTTTTTGTGATGTCTTCTTGAGTTTTTGTGCTTAATATTTTTAATGTTAGATATATTTTGCTATATTATATTTTACATATGTAGACTTATCACCCAAACCGCACTCTATTGTGTCCCCTTAGCCTAAAATTAAAACAAGACTTTTATATTATATGAAAAGGGTAACCTAACGTAGTCCTTAAAATCTATGTTTTCTGTCACTAATATTTTTTTCTTTTGATGGGTAAAGTAGTGTATTATTTCAATCCAACAAATACACCTTACACCAACTGTTGGCCACATGAAATTGTTAGTTATGTCATCCAGCAGCAGCTAGCCTCAGTCCAACACATTCACAATTGAAGTAAAAAAAATGATTACAGACTAGCAAAATCACAAGACCTGACCAATCTACTGCCATTCCTCTACCTTACCCGCAGCTGTCGCACCCTGTCCAGCCCATGCATCCGCCATATGATTACGCTCACGGAGAATGTGTTGCACTCTAGACCCCCCCTAGAACCTCAGAACATCAATAATTGGCTTGATTAAATGGCGAAACCGCCATGGGAACAATTCCGGCTGGCACAACCATTTTACCACGTTGGAGAGTCGCATTCGAATAATATTTTTGGCAATGGAAACCCCTGGTCGCGGAGCAAGGCTGAGCATACACAACTTACCGCTGTGACCTCGGTTTCATTAGAATCCGCAATACCAACGTGATCCGAAAGAGTGAAAATCACATCTCCCTCGTCGTTCCTAATAATTCCTCCAATCCCTGTCGGCCCCAGATTCCCAACCGACGATCCATCAGTATTAACTTTTCACCAACCTTTTTCAGGCTGTTTCCATGTCAACCCTCTCCGTGGCTTTCTATGATATGAAATGCAAGGCTGAGATAGCCCATTCGGAAACCTCATCTCCATACTACCAAGGTCCTGATCACACTCCTCCACCGCCACCTTCCACCACACACTCACCCTCCATTTAACCTCTTCTATTGCCTCCTTGACACTAGCAGACAGTCCCTTAAACACTTTTTCATTGCGACATTTCCAAATTATCCAAAGCACAGCTAGGCCCGTGAACAACCATTGCATCCTTATGCCTTGGATCAGACAGACTTCCATCAACCAGACTAGTAGATAATCAACCCTTCCAGGAAGAACACATGAAAATCCAAACCACTTGATTATTTGGTACCACATAGAGCAGGCGAATTCACACTTACAAAACAAATGGTCTGCATTCTCCACTTCCTTTTCATAATGAGGACAGTATACTTCATCTCTTGTTAAGCAGCCTGATAATGGCCAAAAATGACCATTATTTTCAATCCATTTCCGTGTCTTAAACGGGCATTTGATCGCATTCCGGTCTTACATTAAGTAAGAAAGCAGTCGAATTGGACTGATTTATGCATAATTGTAAAAATAATAAGCTGGTGTGAAAAAGACATAAATATGTAATTTTATTACATATTTATGTTAGAAAAATCCAAAAACATGAGAAAAAGAAAAGGAAACAAAAAGATGGGAAAAAGATAGAAAAGCCCACAAAAAGAATATTTTCGGCCCATCTGGCCCAATCCAGCAGGCCCAGGAAGACCTTTGTCGCGGAAACCCTTGGCGCGATGCAGTGTTCCGCGACAAAGGCATGTTCCGCGACCAACTGGCCCCAAATGAAGAGGAGACCAGCCAAGCCCCTGGCGCGATGACCCTTGTCGCGATGGCATGCTCCGCGACAAAGGTCCATTCCGCGACCAAGATGCACAAATAGAGACACAAGACCCAGTCGAGAAGCCTTGCCACATGCAGTGTGTTCCGCGACCAACCTGATGTTCCGAGACAAAGCTGTGATGTGTGTGATGTCTTAAGACACAATGGGCTAGAATCAAGGCCCATGGGCTTAGGGTTACACTTCTATAAATATGAGGTGTCTCCCATGAGCTAAGGGTTGAATAGTTGGTTGGAAGTTTGAAATTTTAGAAGTTCTTGAAGGCAAGCAGTAGGAGTTCTCTCTTAGGTAGAGTAGTTTAGGTTTATTTTTATGTATTATTTAATTTTTGCACTTAGTTTAGCTTAGATTAGTGTTTTACTGTTCACAGTGCTTAGATAGCCATCTTTATACTATGTTTTGGTTTCTAAACTCTTGTTTTAGGGTTTGTAATACCCAAATCATGGGTATTAACAACACCCCTTCAATAATATGGGAAAACATTCATCATTTGTGTCCCAAATCATGAAATGGGTCTCACACCCCATGGATTTATGCTTTCTTTTTCCATTTTGGGGTCATTTGACCCCCATTTTGTTATTTTTATGTTACTGTTAGCATATTATGGATAATGTTGTGTGGATGTGTGATCAAACCCTAGATTAGGACTCATGCTTTATTTTAATATCCTGCCCAGTCTTGTTATTTTTGTTTAAGCATGTTCTTCCTTATTTTGAATGTTTCTTGCTTATTTTTAGCTTAGAATAGCTTTTTGATCTGAAATAGGGTGAGATCACGCTGTTTGCATGCCACTGTTCATTTCTGCTTTTTCTGACTTCTGTCCTGAACCACCTTGGGCGCCAACCGCCTTCTGGCGCGGAACCACGTTCCGCGACAGAGTGGCTGTTCCGCGACCAAGGTGTTTCAAGACACTTGTCTCCATATTTAAAACCCTTTGTCGCGGAATACCTTGTCGCGGAGCCACGTTCCGCGACAAAACTGTCCATGCATAGCGACAAAGGAGCCAAACTCTTGCATTTTGTCTGCATGGCTTCTTGTCGCGGAACCACGTTCCGCGACAAAATCCCATTCCGAGACAGAAAAATTATGCCATGTTTCTTAATCTTTGAACACTTTGTCGCGGAACACCTTGTCGTGGAACCACGTTCCGCGACAAAATTTCCATGCATAGCGACAAAGGTTCAGATGCCTTAGATTTTCTGAAAACACTTTGTCGCGATGTCACCCTTGTCGCGGAGCCACGTTCCGCGACAAAACCTTGCATAGCGACAAAGAGGCGTTATGCTGCCAAAAATTCTAAAAACTTGTCGGGATGTCCATGTCGCGGATCTCGGTCCGCGACAACATTTATGATATAGCGACAAGGTTCCTCTCTCTCTATTTGATCTCAAACAAATTTCATTCTCTCCCTATTTTATATTGCAACACTCACATCATAGCCCCACGGGTTAGGATGTAACATTCTGGAATTGCAATATAGGGTGTTATGCTGCCCAAATTTTGATTCTCCATTGGCATCACTTAACTGATTGAACCCTTGACTCATCAATGATTAAAGATTGAGATTAGCAATAATCAAACTTCAATGATCATCATGATTAAAGGACCTTTGTTCAATTGCCATTAAAACATTCTTGTATAAACAAATCCTGATGGCTTAAACAGATAATCCGGACTGTAATTAATTATGGTAGGAAGGATTATTTAAGACCATTACATGTGGACCCGATCCACAACCTTGCATGAGAAACCAATGTCTCTCATACAATGGATCTTCTTTTGCTCTTATTTATTTTGTCTTTGTGTGTTGTGTGGAACCATTAGTAAAGAATACATCAGAATAATGTTGGCGGGTACTCCCTCATGGATAACTAGCTCGTATTCTGGGTATTAGTTACTAATTGTTATTTTGCATGGTCTGAATGGCTGTCAGTGGAAGCCTTGGCGGTTCGCCCATCCGGGGTTACAATAGCTGCTCGACTGACTTCCATCCAGATACAGTTTTATTTTTGTTATCTTAATTTCCAAACCTGAATCCCAATCCGTACTGGGAGTCAGTTGGCATCAGTCAATGCCAACTGATGATCATTATAGAAGGGAAGCATGTAGGTTTTTATCCGAATTCACAGACAGTGGAGGCCCAACTGGTGTTGACACCACCATTACAGGGTCTAAACTGTCTAAATTCGCTCCATCCGAGTGATTGGGAAATTGGACAGTAGATGTTTACAGTCCACCTGATCATTCTGCCATTACTTTGGTACCTTGACCATTCCATTCTGTGTTTCACCTTCTGTCTAGACCCGCTTCTATATTTTGGGTCAATTAATTTTACACTTCCATATATCCTTATGCATGATAATATTATGTACTGTTGTGGTCTGTAATTATTTTGGGATCCTTCCCTTGGACAATAGAAGTCTGGATCTTAAACAGATATTGCTTTATAAATTTCCAACAACAACCTCTTTATAAAATCCGGATCTGAGTAAGGGATAAATTCTTCAGTTATGACTAATTCATATTCTATCAAGGGTTATATTTTGGGAATTAAGAAGCAGATTCAGCGATTAGGTCTCGTCTAGACTGAAAGGGTCTGTGTTTTAACTGAGAGTCTAGTACCTGACAGGGAATGATTTTCAAATCCATTATTTTCCAAAATTGCTGGTTGATGGAAATGTAAGATTAGGTGCTACACCGAGATGGGGTCCACTTGGATTCAAATACAGTGTAGTAAATAATCTTAGAGGAACATCATTCAGGCCTTGGTTATTTTCCAAGATAAGGTTGAGTTTTCTTTCAACTGCTATCTTCTTCTGCCAAAGCCTACTTTTGAGTCCTAAGTGAGTGCATCCGGAACGAACTAATTTATTAGGTCGTTTCATTAGTTTGTATCTCATAATTACCCGGAAGGAAGTGAACACACTAGTGGTCCACTGAGAGCCGGGAGTTCTTGATCCATACTCCGTCATTCTGATGGGGAGCTGTCTTTTACTACCAGGGTCAGATTTTCAAAACCTCCGAGTGATAGGATTTTAAATGCTTTCTTTACCGCTTTCTTTTAACCGCTTACGTTAGAGGTCACTCGGTTGTATTGAGAGTTGTGTAACTGCTACTAGGATTGACAGTTAAGGGATAGTTTAGGGCTTGATTTAAATCTTTGGGTGTGACATGGGAGAATGATAGTGGTACTTGGCATTTCAATAAATGATGTGTCGGGTGTTGCTTATCCACCACAGATGAAGTAGCATACCCAGGCCAGGGCAGTTACGAATCTGTGGTATCTTAGAATTTGCGGTCTTAAGAACATGTAAACTCATATTGCAAGTACCTGTCTGCTAAAGGGAAAGCCTTATTGAGAGCATGAGAATTAGCTATCTGAAAGAATTATCCCAAACAAAGATCTGCGTATAAAAATGGAAGTTTAATATTGCTGTATCTCACTCTTGTCCAATTTTCATTCTTTTCTTCCTGTCCTTTCTGTCCACATTGTGACTCAACTTCACGGTTGGCACAATGCTCCTTTTCCCTGCTTTCGTAGATAATGTTTACTGCATTCTTAGAATAATTCTTATCCGCTTTCTAGAGTAGATTTATTTACTTTGTAGATTAATTTAACTGCTTTCTAGATCTAATTTACATTCATGTCAGTAGTTATTAATCACCTTTCAAACCTATTGAGCAATACGAATGGAAAATCTAGTAAAACGACGTGGGACCTGCTTCTATCGCACATCCTCCAGTGAACGATCCGGTCTTACTATAAATTACTGCAATTTTTGACACCGTGCGCTTTCGGGCCACAGTTTCTTAAACACGAGCAATAAAAACATGACTACTTATAAATATATCCCTAATCACAACTCCGCCATCATAAATTGGTTTCATTAAATAAAATCTAAACCAGGACTATGATTTTTTCGGAAAATACTCATGCAGTGGGAACTTGCCAAAAGTTTCATGGCAGGAACTCTCATGGCAAGAATGGATGAGAAGTATCATGGCATACCTGCCGGGGATCCTCAGTGTGACAGGCTGAAGGTCAACCTATCCCGGCTATGCCATGAGATTTGTCAACATTTCATGACAGGGAGGACCACAACGCCATTTGAAATTAAAGCACCACACTTGAGTAATAAAAAGACTAATAATCTTGATGTATCCCTAAACCCTTTCCCGTGAATCATAACTCTTTTCTTGTAATAAATCTAACCTGGTATAATTTTAGAAAGAGCTCGTGGGACGGAAATTGTCAAAAGTTTCATGGCGCCGTTGCCGGGGAGGATGCAGCGTCGTTTTATTTAGAGAATTACATTCCTCATTGCTCCTAGAGTAGCCTATACATATAATTATAAATATTCACCTTCAGAACCACTTCTAACCTGGGGATTGTACAGGTACTGTCATTATTGAAGCCGTTGTTCTATGCAAAGGAGGAAGCAGACGCCAGCCGAGATCCCGTTTAATTCAGAGATAGAAAAGACAGCTCGACGTCTTAGGGCGGAGACTAAACGAAGAAGGGAACGGGAACGACAGGCATTACTTTCGCCAAGCACCAGCAGCGATATCTCCGAAATGGCAAACCCTGACATCCCACCAATCATTCAACCCAATCCCCCACTTCACAACATTGAGGAAGACCCCGAAGATGCTGATCATGATGAATTGGATGATCCCCCTCCCCAGATCATACAAGGAGGTGGGAATCCAGCAAACATGGAGCAGCAGCACTTCGAGGCACCTCCTCCCAACCCGAACCAAAACCCACCAAACAACCAGAACCAACCAAATCAGCAAAATTTCCCAAACCAACAGAATCAGCAATACCACAACCCCCATCAGAATCCCCCGAATCCGAATGATTTCAATGATCCGAGGAACTATTTCATGCCTCAGAACTACTACCCACAGCAATACCAAGGCGGGCCTGAGAACAATCATCAAGCAGCAGCTGCTGCTGATTACATGCAGCCGATTTTAGAGCCATATCTGAACATTCCTGGACAAGCTCCATTCTTGGCCAGGAATTTCGAACTGAAACCGGCCCTAATCAATCTAGTCCAGAGCAACCAGTTTGCCGGAGCAAGTCATGAAGATCCCCATGATCACCTGCAAACCTTCCTAGAATTGTGTGACACGATCAAAAATCGTGATGTACCCGCAAACACCATTCGACTAAGGCTATTTCCCTTCTCTCTGACAAGCGGAGCACGAACATGGTACAAGTCACTGCCCGTAAATCAGAAGTCTACATGGGAAGATGTGATCAGAAACTTCCTAGCAAAATACTTCCCGGAGTCCAAGGTGGATGAATGCCGCTCCAAAATTGCGGAATTCAAGATGAAACCAGACGAGTCCTTGTATGATGCAAAGGAAAGATTCTTCAACCTACTCAGAAAGTGTCCTCAACATGGTTTCCATGACTGGGAGAGACTGAGAAAGTTCTACAGTGGTCTGACCCCAGCATGGAAATCCATGCTTGATGCTGCCGGTGGTCAACATTTGCTCTACATACCAATGGACCAAGCCTGGGCAAAGATTGAAGCCATGAGTGTCAACCGTTCTGTTCTAACTGATGATGGTAATCCCACTCCCCCTCGTGGTTTGTGTGTTGTAGGTACAGTAGAGAAGTCAGACATTGAAAAGCTTCAAGAGCAAGTGGCAGCGTTGTCTGTAAATCAAGGAGTTGGAAGTTCTGCGCAGGGACAGCAAACTGATGTGATCTGTGGACTGTGTCAAGGTGCTCATGCAACTGACACATGCGAGCAAGTCACAGCAGAGAGCTGTAACTATGCAGGAGTTTTTCCAAATAGACACCCGAATTTGTCTTATTCAAACAACAACGCCTTGAACTCACATCTCTTGAACAAGCCACAGCAACAACAGTTCAACCCTCAGCAGAATCAGGGATTCAATCAGAACAGGGGCCAACATTTTCAGAATCCAGGTTTCCAACCTCAGATCCAGCAGAGGCCGCCGCAGAATTTCCAGAACTTTCAGCCCAATCAGAATTTCCAGCCTCAGTTTGTCCCAAACCAAGGCCAGTGGAATCAGAATCAGCAGCAAAATCAGAATCAGAATCAAAAGCCTCCTTCAAGGCTTGAGAATCTGATGACTGATTTCATCACTAGTCAGAAAGAGATCAACAATCAACTGCAGGCCTCCATCAGAAATGTGGAGACCCAAGTTACACAGATGGCTAATGAGATGCAGAAAAGGGACAAAGGAACATTGCCTAGCACTGCGGAAAAGAACCCGCAATGCAAGGCAATAACCTTGAAATCTGGGAGAGTACTAGCTGGACCAAAGGGAGTGGATACTGGAGCGCAATTTGAAAAAGATGATATTGTTGACAATGCTGGTAAGGAAGCTGATAATGGGAACGAAGCAGAAAGAGAGACAGCTGAATTGCAGACTGAAGCTGCGCCCGAAACGGCTGAAACAGATAAGGGTACAGGTGAAGGTACAACTTCCTTCCCTTCACCACCAAAAATTGCTAATAACAAGTACATGCCCAGGATTCCTTATCCTGCGCGGCTTAAAAACAAAGAACATGATCTTAAATTCAAGAAATTTCTGCAACGATTAAAGTCTGTAGAGATAACCATTCCTCTCACAGAAATGATTTCCGAAATGCCCATCTATGCTAAGTTCTTGAAAGAATTGATTTCAGGAAAAAGGCAGGTTGAGCAGGAAGAGGTAATTGTTCTCAACAGCACATGCAGTGCCATTGTTCAGAGGAGAATGCCTGAAAAGAAAGAGGACCCCGGATGTTGCACACTTCCAGTACAATTCGGAAAGGCCAAAGTGAGTATGGGGCTTTGTGATTTAGGATCAAGCATCAATGTGATGCCACTAGCTATGGCTGTTCGCCTTAAGCTTGGAGAAATTCAACCGATCAAGATGAGACTGCAGCTCGCAGACAGATCGATCACTCAGCCCGTAGGAATCCTTAAGGATGTTGTAGTCAAAACCGGGCAAGTTCTTTTCCCGGTCGACTTCATCGTCCTCGACATTGAAGAGGATTCTGAAATGCCGCTTATCCTTGGACGCCCATTTCTAGCCACTGGTGGTGCACTGATTGACGCCAAATCCGGAAAAGTCACCTTAAGGGTCGATGGCGAGGAGATCATCTTTGATATGGAGAAACTGCAGAAATTTCCGAATGACAGTTCTTGTTTTTCATTTGAAAATGTAATAGTTAGGGAAGAGCTAGACTCTGAACTTGATTGTGAAATGATGCTGGATGAACCATCAAAGCAGGTACTGAAGCCTGCTGGCGTGGAGCACAAAGAATGCAAAGCCGTTCACTTCGCCGATCCCGAAACAGGGGATTTGGAGGAATTTGATGGCATGGACTTCCATGAGGACGCCAACCAAGAGGAGGAAGAGGATCCTGTACTGATGCAGGATCCCGAAGGTAAATCTGTTCTCCCACTACCCAATTCTCGCAAACTACTCCCTTCCGTTGAATGTCCACCAGAGCTTGAACTTGAAACACTACCCGATCATCTCAAGTACGCGTTTCTCGCAGAACATAAAAAGTTACCCGTGATTGTTTCGGCTAAGCTCTCTCAAGAGCAAGAAAATGCTCTGGTGGTCGTTCTTAAGAAACATGTACATGCAATAGGTTGGACCATTTCTGATATAAAAGGAATAAGCCCTTCTATTTGCATGCACAGGATTCTAATGGAAGAAGAGTTTAAACCCTCCCGTCAACCTCAGAGGCGATTGAACCCCCTTATGCAGGAAGTGGTAAGGAAAGAAGTTATCAAGCTCTTAGATGCTGGTATAATCTATCCTATCTCTGATAGCAAATGGGTTAGCCCAGTGCAGGTCGTACCCAAACGAGGAGGGATGTGCATAACCAAGAATGAGCAAGGAGAAGAGGTTGCAACCAGGCCAGTGACCGGATGGAGAGTTTGTATCGACTACCGGAAGCTGAATGAGGCCACACGCAAGGACCATTTTCCATTGCCATTCACTTGAGAGGTTGGCAGGGAGAGAGTTTTATTGCTTTTTGGATGGGTATTCTGGTTATAATCAGATTGTTATTTCCAGTGAGGACCATGATAAAACCACTTTTACTTGCCCGTACGGCACCTTTGCCTATCGACGGATGCCTTTTGGTTTATGCAATGCACCTGCTACTTTTCAAAGATGCATGATGTCTATTTTCTCTGAATTTATCGAAAAATGCATTGAGGTCTTCATGGATGACTTCTCTGTGTATGGAGATACGTTCGAAGATTGTTTGACCAATCTTGCTAAGATTTTAAAGAGGTGTGAGGACACTAACTTGGTTTTAAATTGGGAAAAGTGCCATTTTATGGTCACTGAGGGCATAGTGTTAGGTCATCGCATTTCTCGTGCAGGCATTGAAGTTGATCCAGCCAAAGTTTCCATCATTTCCAATCTCCCTCTTCCTAACTCGATCAAATCAGTTAGGAGCTTCTTAGGGCATGCCGGTTTTTACCGGCGATTCATTAAGGATTTCTCTAAAATTGCCAAGCCGCTCACTAATCTGCTTTGTAAAGAAAATCCTTTCTTAATAAATGAAGCGTGTGTCCAAGCCTTTGACACGCTCAAGAAGATGTTGGTTTCTGCACCGATAGTGCAACCACCCGATTGGTCACGACCTTTCGAGGTAATGTGCGATGCTAGTGGTCTCGCCGTAGGCGCAGTTCTTGGACAACATAAGGATGGGAGACACTGCGTAATTCATTACGCGAGTCATGCCCTGAATGAGGCCCAAGTTAACTACACCACAACGGAGAAAGAGATGTATGCTGTAGTCTTCGCGTTTGACAAGTTCAGACAGTACCTGATAGGTACAAAGACCATAGTATACACCGATCATACAGCATTGAGATACTTGTTTAGCAAACAAGATGCAAAACCTCGATTAATCAGGTGGGTACTTCTGTTGCAAGAATTCGACATCATAATAAAAGATAGGCGAGGTCGAGATAATGGTGCTGCTGACCACTTATCTCGATTAGATAATGATAAAAAGGAAAAAGCCGTCAATGAGGATTTCCCGGACGAACAGTTGTTCGCGTTGCATCTGCATAATCAAGCTTGTCCATGGTTTTCCGACATCGCTAACTTCTTGGCATGCGGAGTAACCCCACAGTTTTCGAACTATCATCAGAGGAATAAGTTCAAACGAGATGTATTAAGTTACTTCTGGGAAGAACCTTATCTCTTCAAACACTGCCCTGATTTAATAATCAGGCGATGTGTGACCGAGCATGAAGCTTATCAAATTGTCAGAAAATGCCATGAATCAGAATATGGAGGTCACCATGGTCCCGCTCGAACGGCCCACAAGGTCCTCGAATGTGGATTTTATTGGCCTCACATCTATGAGGATTGCAGGACATTTGTTAAGGGCTGTGACAGATGCCAAAGATTAGGAAACATCTCCAAGAGGGATGAGATGCCTCAAAAGGGGATTCTCACACTTGAGATCTTTGATGTATGGGGCATTGACTTCATGGGACCGTTTCCACCATCTGGTGGAAACTACTATATCTTGGTAGCTGTCGATTACGTATCCAAATGGGTCGAGGCTGTCGCATTACCGACCAATGATGGTAGCCAAGTCATCAAGTTCCTCAAGAACAACATTTTCAGTCGATTTGGCGTACCTAGGGTGGTGATATCTGATGGAGGAACACACTTTATTAATAAAGCTTTTGAAACTTTAATGAGTAAAAATGGGATCCTCCATAAGATAGGCACGCCTTATCATCCCCAGACTAGTGGTCAAGTCGAAGTATCCAATCGCGAAATCAAACACATACTCGAAGCCACTGTCGGGATAACCCGTAAGGATTGGGCACGTAAGCTCAATGATGCTCTATGGGCATACCGCACAGCATATAAGACTCCCATCGGGATGTCTCCATACAGGCTGGTCTTTGGAAAAGCCTGTCATTTACCCGTAGAGCTAGAGCATAAAGCTTACTGGGCCGTTAAAACGCTTAACTTCGATCCGAAAGTTGCTCAGAGCAAACGTAAGTTGGACCTCAATGAAATTGAGGAAATACGAGCGCAAGCTTATGAAAGCTCTCGAATTTACAAGGAGCGGACCCAGAAGTTGCACGATCGCCGGATCAAACCTAAGTATTTTTATGTTGGTCAACATGTGTTATTGTTCAATACTAGGTTGAAGCTGTTCCCCGGAAAGCTCAAATCTAGATGGGAAGGACCACATGAAGTACTAGAGGTGTTCAAAAATGGAGCTGTCAGGATTCGAACTGGCAGGGGCGATATAGTGGTGAATGGGCAACGATTAAAAGAGTACCTCGGACAGTTCGATCCGGAGAAAGAAAGCCAAGCAGTGGCAGACCCGGCTTACACTCAATAAGAAACAGCATTTAAAAATCCAAAAATTTCAGTTTATATATAGTATATAGTTACAGTATTTATTTCATGGCAAGAAAGTACCCAAGGATCAATTAAACATTTAGAGTACTAAGACTCTAAATGTGAGGATGTTGATATTTGGAGAAAATCTAATGCGTCTTATTTGTCTGTCTTGCAGAAGTTCGGAACCACCAAAAAGAGGAGCAGATAAGAGTAACACGGAAAACCAGGTTCTTGGTTGGATTAGTTCTATAAATCTGAGAAAATGTTCTCGGGAATTGAAGAAATTCAAGACCCGAAACAAAATTCACAGATAAAATGGAACTGACCCAACCTAATTTTATGCAAGTGGATTATTTAATTTTTAGCCCAGCATTTTGAATTTGCTTGGACTAAATTTATTTAGCCCAAATCAAATAAAATGGACGCAGGCCCAATACCACACTCGGGCCCAGTCCAAGAAAATTTGAAAATTCAAAATCCTTTGTCGCGGAAGGACCTTTGTCGCGATGTCATGCATCGCGACCAGGCTCTACTCCGCGACAAAATCCCTTTTCCTTCTTAACCCTTCCCCACATCTTGTCGCGATGCACCTTGTCGCGGAGCATGACTCCGCGACCAAGCCCTGCTCCGCGACATGACCTGCGTTGACTGTCTCCATACTGAACTTTGTCGCGATGACCTTGTCGCGGAGCATGACTCCGCGACCAACCCTCAACTCCGCGACACCTCTAATGTCGCTATGCCTTGTCGCGGAACCTTGTTCCGCGACAAAGTCTCGGATTCCGCGACAAAAGTTCAAGTATTTATACCCCCCCCACCCCCTCCAGTTTCTTTTCACCTTCCTCCTGTCATTTCAACTTCTTTCAGTTTCTTCATCTTCTTTTCCCCCATTTTTCTCTCATCCGAACGAACACCACGTGTTCTTCGCACTCTTGCACGCTATTTCTAAGGGAAACTATGGACCGATTTCATGGACCCCTCCCAATCCTTGGACCCGTGCCTAGACCCGAGCCAAGGAGGAGAGGGTAAACCCTGTTTTCACCATGGTCATAGCCCCCCTTCGGACCCGTTCTTTTTGTTTTGTCTCGTTTTGTTTTTCATTTTATTGTGTTCTTGGTAGGGTGTGGTTTATTTGTGGTTTTAACTCTAGAATTTTTGGAAGTGCTCTCGGTTATGAGCACTGTTTTAAAACGTTGAAACCCCATTTTAAAACTGCTAAAGGGTGTTAAAACTGGTAAAGGTTCACAGATTTTTGAAGTTTTAAACTGGAAAGAACAAACCGATGAACATTTGGGTATTGTTTGAATATCTTGATGTTATTGGTTTGATTGATCTTGATGTGACCTCTACAGTGTGGGTGGTGTAATAAAGATGGAAGATCTTTTTGGGCACATTTGTTCTCATGTTAGAAATCTCATGGGAATAAATGTTTGTTTGTTTATGGAAACATAGTACAAACACCCAATAGGAAGCTTCCAATTTTAATAAAAGCAACCTTTTAGAAAAAGACAAAAAGAGTTATTTTTGTTTAATGTTTGACTTGAGTTTTTGTTCCCAATGGAACACTAGTGTGAGTAAGATAGCAGTATTTTTATCACCCAACTGCTATCCTTTTCAAAAACCCAAAATGGGACCACTCACATCCCACTTTTATTAAATAAAACAAGTCAACCATTTTTTAAAATTAAAAACAGTGTTTGCAAATTTTTGGATGCTAAAACTGTCCAAACAGTCCAAGCTATTCAGAAACAGCAAATCCGTTCCGCCACGTCTCCATTGCACATTCCAATATTCGAGCATTCCATTTCCACCTATCCATCTCATTCCACTTCCAACAAGTGTCTCGGACTTGTTTAATAAACTGAAAACTTTTGGGCCCTATGGCCCATTAAAAAAGATTTTAGGCCCAATGGCCAATTTTATTTTATTTTGGGCTCTTTAGCCCATTTAAAACCAAATATTATTTACATATGCTTTAAATAAAAATTCAAGTCGGAAATTTAATAATCTCACATCTAGAGCAAAGCTCTAAATGTGAGGATGTTGGTTTCTAAACTTGAATAATTCCCGAAAATTATATAAAAATTGGATTCATTACTTCTTACTTTTTCAGGGACAATCTTCCAAACCCAGACCCTGCACCCGAAGAAATCCATCTGCTGGACTTACCCCTCGAACTCCTGGGTGAAATCCTCTCTCGTGTAGGAGAGAATGACATCAGTGAAGCCTTCAAGGCACAGCAAACCTGCAAGAAATTCAGGGATGCCGGGAACCTCTCCATCGTCTACAAACGATGCGAGGTCAACTCATCCACTATAAAGAGAGGGCGGGAGTACTATCGTTGGGAGAAGCGGAGATTCCTTCGGATATGCGACCAGGCTGGAAACCACAATCTCCAAATCATTCCAGCAATGTTGGCATTTGCAGAGGGGAATGAAGAGCACGCCTATGAACTGCTACGCCTGGGGATTGAGGACAATCATAAAGCGACAATCTTTGCCTACGGGTTGATGCTCATGAGCAAGGAGGACACAGGGCAGGTCGAGCAGGGAATCAGGATGATTGACAGGATAGTGACAAGATGGTCAGTCTTCCAAGACACATCCGTCAATGTCCTCGAATGGATGGTTGACCAACCAGACACCCCATTCCTATGGGCTGATCAGGAAGGCAGAGTTTACTGCCCCAGGGATCACGAGGCCATAACAGATCCCAATGATTGGTGTCTGCGGTGTGAGCTATCCAGCTATCTCCACTGGGCTAGTTACATGTTCTGAAAGGAAGAAGAATCCTAGCCCCGAATTTACCCTGCTTTGTTTTATTTCCATCCTAGTAGTAGTATTTGCAAGGGATTTCCTCCTTTTGCGTGTGCAGGTTCGTATTAACTGCACGAGAATCCCTTGCCTCGGATGTGTTTATTTGCTTTCCCTAAAATTGGAACTCAACTTTTGAGACCACTGAACAACTCTTTACTGCTTTCCGTTGAAAAGATGTCTGTACAGTCCGAGATGAATAAGTGACTGTCAGACCAAAAATATGCTGTTGACATACTCAGTATGTCAGCAGTGCCTCTTTACTGCTTTCAATTAAATAACCAGCAAAATATGCATAAACTTGCTCTAAATTCACAGGTTGAATTTAGGCTTATGATTAAATTTTCAAACTTTTAAATTGGGATAATATAATTGAGAACATGCATGACATGAATTCCTGAGGTTTTGAGCTATAAAAATTTAATGATGCGATCAGCTTATTGGGTAATAAATCTGCATATTAGAGATTTCGACTGAATAAATTGTTAGGATTAAGCTTTGATTGAATTTGCGAATATTGTATGACATGAATCAACCCAACCTCGTGAGATTTGAGCCATGAGTCATTTTTACTCATTCATTTTCTTTGATGTGTGAATCATTTTGATTAAAGGAAACTAGAACTTGCGATTGGGACCGATTCAAGACCATGCCATATTCCCGAAATCGAGCATATGATCGAGGCACCTAGAAAACCCAAATTTTTGGCCTTCGTTTGAAATCCAAACCCAAAAATATTTTCCCTTTAGGATTAACCAATTTGAGCCTTAAGCCTAATTTTTCTTTGAAGCCTTCTATATTATTCCTAGCCTTATAAAAAGACCAAGAAAATCAAACCCAAGTGTGTAAGAATGAATTCTATCAAAGGCATTAAACTTATGATCATCAATCCATGATAATCGGTATATTATAAACCGATTCAAAAAAAAAAAAAAAAAAAAAAAAAAAGAGAAAAATGTTGAATTTCAGTCAACAACAATAAATTGCAAATGACAAGCAAATTAGACATAGTCTAATGTCATGCAATAGAAAAGAAAAGCAAAAGAAAGAAACAATGATGATCATAAAGTTTAAATAAAAATGCCAAGTTATGATGGAATTGATTCTTGCCACTTCTTAGCCCAATGATTTCCCTTTCCTACCTAATGTTACAGCCGTACGCCCCGTTATAACCCTCGAATAAGACCTCGTGATCTCGATTTGAGGAAATGAGCCGGTGGCGAGTTGGTCTGATTGCAAGCATATGGGAGAATTTAACTAAATTTGATTTTGAGCGTTCATGATTAAACCCCAATTGAGAGTGAGTGAATTTTCCGATTCTCTTATAAGTGAGGCCTTTTCTCATGTTCATGTCATCCTCTAATTCTCATCCCTAATCTTTGCATCTTTCAAACATGATATTCATGAAGGATTGGTAATGATGTTTGATTTGTAGGCCCGATGTAGTGAGCAAGTATCATTTCATTAAACACTGCAATCAAGGGAATTTAACACTTGTAGTTTTTGATTGTCTTATCCCAATCCAAAAAGAATGATATTTTTGAAGCCACGAAAATGAATTGAATATGTAGAGTCCGTGTTCTTACGAACATTGACTCTGACTGCTCGGGGACGATCAGTATTAAATGTGAGGATGTTGATAATGGCCAAAAATGACCATTATTTTCAATCCATTTCCGTGTCTTAAACGGGCATTTGATCGCATTCCGGTCTTACATTAAGTAAGAAAGCAGTCGAATTGGACTGATTTATGCATAATTGTAAAAATAATAAGGTGGTGTGAAAAAGACATAAATATGTAATTTTATTACATATTTATGTTAGAAAAATCCAAAAACATGAGAAAAAGAAAAGGAAACAAAAAGATGGGAAAAAGATAGAAAAGCCCACAAAAAGAATATTTTCGGCCCATCTGGCCCAATCCAGCAGGCCCAGGAAGACCTTTGTCGCGGAAACCCTTGGCGCGATGCAGTGTTCCGCGACAAAGGCATGTTCCGCGACCAACTGGCCCCAAATGAAGAGGAGACCAGCCAAGCCCCTGGCGCGATGACCCTTGTCGCGATGGCATGCTCCGCGACAAAGGTCCATTCCGCGACCAAGATGCACAAATAGAGACACAAGACCCAGTCGAGAAGCCTTGCCACATGCAGTGTGTTCCGCGACCAACCTGATGTTCCGAGACAAAGCTGTGATGTGTGTGATGTCTTAAGACACAATGGGCTAGAATCAAGGCCCATGGGCTTAGGGTTACACTTCTATAAATATGAGGTGTCTCCCATGAGCTAAGGGTTGAATAGTTGGTTGGAAGTTTGAAATTTTAGAAGTTCTTGAAGGCAAGCAGTAGGAGTTCTCTCTTAGGTAGAGTAGTTTAGGTTTATTTTTATGTATTATTTAATTTTTGCACTTAGTTTAGCTTAGATTAGTGTTTTACTGTTCACAGTGCTTAGATAGCCATCTTTATACTATGTTTTGGTTTCTAAACTCTTGTTTTAGGGTTTGTAATACCCAAATCATGGGTATTAACAACACCCCTTCAATAATATGGGAAAACATTCATCATTTGTGTCCCAAATCATGAAATGGGTCTCACACCCCATGGATTTATGCTTTCTTTTTCCATTTTGGGGTCATTTGACCCCCATTTTGTTATTTTTATGTTACTGTTAGCATATTATGGATAATGTTGTGTGGATGTGTGATCAAACCCTAGATTAGGACTCATGCTTTATTTTAATATCCTGCCCAGTCTTGTTATTTTTGTTTAAGCATGTTCTTCCTTATTTTGAATGTTTCTTGCTTATTTTTAGCTTAGAATAGCTTTTTGATCTGAAATAGGGTGAGATCACGCTGTTTGCATGCCACTGTTCATTTCTGCTTTTTCTGACTTCTGTCCTGAACCACCTTGGGCGCCAACCGCCTTCTGGCGCGGAACCACGTTCCGCGACAGAGTGGCTGTTCCGCGACCAAGGTGTTTCAAGACACTTGTCTCCATATTTAAAACCCTTTGTCGCGGAATACCTTGTCGCGGAGCCACGTTCCGCGACAAAACTGTCCATGCATAGCGACAAAGGAGCCAAACTCTTGCATTTTGTCTGCATGGCTTCTTGTCGCGGAATCACCTTGTCGCGGAACCACGTTCCGCGACAAAATCCCATTCCGAGACAGAAAAATTATGCCATGTTTCTTAATCTTTGAACACTTTGTCGCGGAACACCTTGTCGTGGAACCACGTTCCGCGACAAAATTTCCATGCATAGCGACAAAGGTTCAGATGCCTTAGATTTTCTGAAAACACTTTGTCGCGATGTCACCCTTGTCGCGGAGCCACGTTCCGCGACAAAACCTTGCATAGCGACAAAGAGGCGTTATGCTGCCAAAAATTCTAAAAACTTGTCGGGATGTCCATGTCGCGGATCTCGGTCCGCGACAACATTTATGATATAGCGACAAGGTTCCTCTCTCTCTATTTGATCTCAAACAAATTTCATTCTCTCCCTATTTTATATTGCAACACTCACATCATAGCCCCACGGGTTAGGATGTAACATTCTGGAATTGCAATATAGGGTGTTATGCTGCCCAAATTTTGATTCTCCATTGGCATCACTTAACTGATTGAACCCTTGACTCATCAATGATTAAAGATTGAGATTAGCAATAATCAAACTTCAATGATCATCATGATTAAAGGACCTTTGTTCAATTGCCATTAAAACATTCTTGTATAAACAAATCCTGATGGCTTAAACAGATAATCCGGACTGTAATTAATTATGGTAGGAAGGATTATTTAAGACCATTACATGTGGACCCGATCCACAACCTTGCATGAGAAACCAATGTCTCTCATACAATGGATCTTCTTTTGCTCTTATTTATTTTGTCTTTGTGTGTTGTGTGGAACCATTAGTAAAGAATACATCAGAATAATGTTGGCGGGTACTCCCTCATGGATAACTAGCTCGTATTCTGGGTATTAGTTACTAATTGTTATTTTGCATGGTCTGAATGGCTGTCAGTGGAAGCCTTGGCGGTTCGCCCATCCGGGGTTACAATAGCTGCTCGACTGACTTCCATCCAGATACAGTTTTATTTTTGTTATCTTAATTTCCAAACCTGAATCCCAATCCGTACTGGGAGTCAGTTGGCATCAGTCAATGCCAACTGATGATCATTATAGAAGGGAAGCATGTAGGTTTTTATCCGAATTCACAGACAGTGGAGGCCCAACTGGTGTTGACACCACCATTACAGGGTCTAAACTGTCTAAATTCGCTCCATCCGAGTGATTGGGAAATTGGACAGTAGATGTTTACAGTCCACCTGATCATTCTGCCATTACTTTGGTACCTTGACCATTCCATTCTGTGTTTCACCTTCTGTCTAGACCCGCTTCTATATTTTGGGTCAATTAATTTTACACTTCCATATATCCTTATGCATGATAATATTATGTACTGTTGTGGTCTGTAATTATTTTGGGATCCTTCCCTTGGACAATAGAAGTCTAGATCTTAAACAGATATTGCTTTATAAATTTCCAACAACAACCTCTTTATAAAATCCGGATCTGAGTAAGGGATAAATTCTTCAGTTATGACTAATTCATATTCTATCAAGGGTTATATTTTGGGAATTAAGAAGCAGATTCAGCGATTAGGTCTCGTCTAGACTGAAAGGGTCTGTGTTTTAACTGAGAGTCTAGTACCTGACAGGGAATGATTTTCAAATCCATTATTTTCCAAAATTGCTGGTTGATGGAAATGTAAGATTAGGTGCTACACCGAGATGGGGTCCACTTGGATTCAAATACAGTGTAGTAAATAATCTTAGAGGAACATCATTCAGGCCTTGGTTATTTTCCAAGATAAGGTTGAGTTTTCTTTCAACTGCTATCTTCTTCTGCCAAAGCCTACTTTTGAGTCCTAAGTGAGTGCATCCGGAACGAACTAATTTATTAGGTCGTTTCATTAGTTTGTATCTCATAATTACCCGGAAGGAAGTGAACACACTAGTGGTCCACTGAGAGCCGGGAGTTCTTGATCCATACTCCGTCATTCTGATGGGGAGCTGTCTTTTACTACCAGGGTCAGATTTTCAAAACCTCCGAGTGATAGGATTTTAAATGCTTTCTTTACCGCTTTCTTTTAACCGCTTACGTTAGAGGTCACTCGGTTGTATTGAGAGTTGTGTAACTGCTACTAGGATTGACAGTTAAGGGATAGTTTAGGGCTTGATTTAAATCTTTGGGTGTGACATGGGAGAATGATAGTGGTACTTGGCATTTCAATAAATGATGTGTCGGGTGTTGCTTATCCACCACAGATGAAGTAGCATACCCAGGCCAGGGCAGTTACGAATCTGTGGTATCTTAGAATTTGCGGTCTTAAGAACATGTAAACTCATATTGCAAGTACATGTCTGCTAAAGGGAAAGCCTTATTGAGAGCATGAGAATTAGCTATCTGAAAGAATTATCCCAAACAAAGATCTGCGTATAAAAATGGAAGTTTAATATTGCTGTATCTCACTCTTGTCCAATTTTCATTCTTTTCTTCCTGTCCTTTCTGTCCACATTGTGACTCAACTTCACGGTTGGCACAATGCTCCTTTTCCCTGCTTTCGTAGATAATGTTTACTGCATTCTTAGAATAATTCTTATCCGCTTTCTAGAGTAGATTTATTTACTTTGTAGATTAATTTAACTGCTTTCTAGATCTAATTTACATTCATGTCAGTAGTTATTAATCACCTTTCAAACCTATTGAGCAATACGAATGGAAAATCTAGTAAAACGACGTGGGACCTGCTTCTATCGCACATCCTCCAGTGAACGATCCGGTCTTACTATAAATTACTGCAATTTTTGACACCGTGCGCTTTCGGGCCACAGTTTCTTAAACACGAGCAATAAAAACATGACTACTTATAAATATATCCCTAATCACAACTCCGCCATCATAAATTGGTTTCATTAAATAAAATCTAAACCAGGACTATGATTTTTTCGGAAAATACTCATGCAGTGGGAACTTGCCAAAAGTTTCATGGCAGGAACTCTCATGGCAAGAATGGATGAGAAGTATCATGGCATACCTGCCGGGGATCCTCAGTGTGACAGGCTGAAGGTCAACCTATCCCGGCTATGCCATGAGATTTGTCAACATTTCATGACAGGGAGGACCACAGCGCCATTTGAAATTAAAGCACCACACTTGAGTAATAAAAAGACTAATAATCTTGATGTATCCCTAAACCCTTTCCCGTGAATCATAACTCTTTTCTTGTAATAAATCTAACCTGGTATAATTTTAGAAAGAGCTCGTGGGACGGAAATTGTCAAAAGTTTCACAGCCTCTCCTCATCAATACATCCTTGACTGTGACAGCATTGTGAGCCACCTTCCACGCTGAAATCTTGACCTTCATTGGGATTTTTACTTTCCACAGGCCTTTCCACATCCGCTGTGTTTCTTTCCCCTTCAGTCCAGCCGTCCTATCCCAACATGATTTTGTGGAAAACTCGCCTCCTCCCTCATTAAGCCACACCACCTTGTCATCCATGAATCGATTCATTTTAATTCCATTTAAGACCTGAACCAGTGCCTGCCAGACTTCAGTTCCTGCCTACATAGTTGAATATTTCATTACCAGTTGAGGCCTACCCATTCCCCGAAATCAGCAATCCTTCCCCTTTGATTCCTAGCCAAAGCATAAATTCTTGGGAAAAGAACCTTGAGAGGCCGCCCCCATCCACCCAGACATCTTGCCAAAATTTAGTCCTTAGACCATTGCCAACACGTACAATAAATCCCCCACTTGAGGCCCCTGCATTCGGCTCCCCCCCAAGCCTTACATACCCTTCCCCAGATGGATCTACCATGAATTGTACCTGGTATCAATGGTGATTCACCCTTGTAGTACTTCGCAGCGACGACCTCCTTCCACAGAGAACTTTCATTCCCAAAACGCCATCTCCATTTCAAAAGTAAAGCATGATTGAAGCATTGGCAATTCCAGACACCTAGTCCCCCATCATCTTTATGTTGACAAATCTTATCCCAACATATAGTGTGTATCTTTCTCACCCCATCCCATTCGTTCCAAAAAAACCTCCTTTTGAGAAGCTCTAGCCTGTCCGGCACTGTCTTTGGAATTTTGAAGATTGACATAAAATACAAGGGAAGATTGCTCAACACTGTTTTAATAAGACAAAGCCTCCCCACTTGAGACAACATTTTCCTTTCCATCCAGCTTTCTTTTCTATTTCATCCAAAACCGGTTGCCATATCCCAATACTATTAATCCTCCCGCCAATGGGAATCTCCAAATAGGTCAATGGCCATCCACCCACACCACACCCTAGAATGTTGGCTGCCTCCCTTTCTAATGCATTTGAACAGTTAATCCGCAACAAGTACTTTTAGCAAAATTAATCTTGAGGCCTATTGTGTAAGAAAGACATCTCAGTATCCGTTTGATATTTATTATCTGACTTATCTCCCCCTCACAAAATAAGATCGTGTCGTTGGCGTATTGCAAATGAGATATAACCGACCCTCCCGCCCCCACAGCCAAACCCGTAAGCAGACCCCTCTCAGTCGCAGATTTCAATAAACAATTGAGAACTTCCGCGATCAAAACAAATAAATACGGGGAGAGGAGGTCACTAATATATATATATATATATATATTAAATCGAGTTATGACGTTGACCCTCAATTTTTTTAAAGTAGTACAACGCTGACTAATGGGGTTTGTGTTAGTATATAATATAATGGCCATCGTTGATTAAAAAGGTTGTAACAATGAAATGAGTAGAACTTAGTGTATTCAACAACATGTAATCAAGTCAATTCAACTATGTATTTTAGTTTACTTGTATATATGCAAATATTATTTAGCAACACATTATGGCAATTCAGCAATATACTTTACTTCTTTAAGAGATTCAACAAACTAGAAACTATAATTCAACAATTCATTTCCCTTAAACAAATCACTCTCAAATTGTAGACAAAATGAAGGTAATTCTTCTAGTACACGAAGGATTTAGGGGATTATCAAGATATGGTGAAACCCGATTGTGTGGCTCACTTCTTACAATTGACGATTGATTGTTGATTACAATAGAGTTATTGTACAGGTGCATTGCTTTGCCTGCACGGCTGCACCTACAGAATGATAGTTCATTCATGAAAAGTGATGTTACTCCAAGAAAAACAATGTTGCTTATTTTATTTAATATTGATAGCCATCATTTTTTTTAAATGCACCCATCATTTCATCTATTGGCATCATTTTTTGTTGCTCCGGTATCACAACAATACCTGCTCTTGCTAGCACTAAAGCCATACCCGTTTGATTATATACTACAAGAGTTTTTGATTCTAGCAACCGAAAACTTTTGGTAAAATTTGGTCACTAAAGAGGTTGGCTACCGAGATTCGTTAGCGACCATAGTTTTAACTACCAAATCCACCGGTTTTAGCTACTAAATTCGTTACATATTGTTTCTTTTATTGTTTTAATTACACAATTTTGTCACCAAAGTCCAAAGACCGACACCCTCATGATTATTACACAATTCGATTTATCAATAAATAATCTAAAATCACTAATATATATTATTGTTGAATTATGTGTACATACCAAAAACACAAAATTGCTACTAGCGACATTCCAAAAAGCATCACTATATCTCTATCTGCATAATTTTTTTTTTAGTTATTGTATAAGGTGCACTTATTATTGCAGTATAAGATTATCAACATCCTAATCACAGTTTTCTAATAGCTACAACTGCAAAAATACAAAATGTGAAACAAACTTTCATGAAATATGTATTTTTTTTTTCAAAAGTATGTTTAGCACACACACTCATTAGTACGTGTGAAACAAACTTTTTAGTAAATTTTATTCTTTAATGTATGTTTAGCGCACACATATAATTCACGCACAAATTATATATGGACATATGTCGAAACTTTTAACTTTTAAAAAGTCATAAAGACTTAATCATTGCAGTGCCTAATTAATTTCTAATTCTCTTATTGTTAACATAGCAAAATATGTTAAGCCCAATGGAATTGCTCGTCTAAATAAATTAGCCCAATCGGGTAAAATATATCCGGAAGAGGAAGGCCGTGTAGACAACAGCCCGGATGGAGGCCCAAGAGATGGTGGAGGCCGTCGTGACGATGGAGGCCCAAGAGATGGTGGAGGCCGTCATGAGGATGGAGGCCGTCTGTAAGGTGGAGGCCGTCGTGACGATGGAGGCCCAAGAGATGGTGGAGGCCGTCGTGAGGATGGAGGCCGCCTTTGATGAAGCTGTGTCGAGATCAAAGTGAATCCTCAAATTCGGAAAGCGTATCGGGCGAAGGTGTCAGATAAGGAAAGGAATCCTGGCAAGACGCCCAGACAAGGAAACTGAACCAAGGGATTGAAGACGCCTCACCATTATAAATATAGACGTCGGCATCATGCGCAGATCATCCCCAATTCTTCTGAAGAAGCCGTCTTTATTTTATTTTACATTCTTTACTGCTTTCCTGCACTTTACAGCTTTTCAGTATTTTTCAATTCCTTTACTGTTTTTCCCTTTCAATTCCTGTAATCTTTCCTCCATTTTTCGTGTAATCCTTCCTCTAAGGTTCATCAATAAAAGAGAAATCTTTTATCCCGAATTTCACCGTTAACAAATTGGCACGCCCAGTGGGACTCGATTCAAGACCATATCTGCTTCAGAAGTGCATGCGTCTTAGATCCGGACGAATCGTTACTGATCTAACACAAGAATTCGAGAACATGTCTCTGCAAGACCAGACAGTCCAGCGCACATTGGATGAGGACGCCGGCGAGACGGCGAACATCACCTCACCACAGCAGGGGATAATGCAGATCCCTACTCTGTCGGAACAAATGCGGCTATCGATGACCGAATCGATGGCCGAATTTATGCCTTTGCTCACAAGGCACTTGATGGATGTCTTGCGGCCTGCCATGGCCGACCAGACCAGCCAGATATGCGGTTCCCTACGCGATGGAGGCCTCCCGTCATCAAGTTCTACTATGGCACCTAGCACTCCATATCCGGGACCGTCAGGAGGACAACACCGAATGTGGGGAAACACACTGGGTCACCCGCCACTCCATGACTCTGGAAGCGTGGCCAGTATGTTTCCACAGTCATACCAGACCGCGTACACTTTTTCTACAGCGGCACCCAGCATGCCGAACTCGGGCTACGCGGCACCTCCCATGCCGGTATACGTTCCATCAAATCCGTTGATGGCAACCAGTGCCACACCAGGCTGCATGGCGGCCGGACCTAGCATGGCACCCAGACAGGCGGCACCTCAGATGCCGAACATCCCCACTGCACCACATATGGCGGCTCCTCTCAACCCGGGTTGGGTGCCACCAACCCTAGGGGGGCAGGCTACCCAGACAGGTGGAGTAATGGCGGCCCCTATGGTGCAGGCCGCCACCCCTATCCCCGCGGCACAGGCCGCCACTCCTGTCTACACAGGAGGACACGCTCCACAACCATATGGAGCACCCCCGACACCTGCTGCTGCGATGCCTCCTACGCAGGCACCAGTGGTTTCACCAGAGCTGCTCGCAGACATGATGCAGCAGCACTTCGGAATCCAGTTAAAGCCGATGGAGCGGCCTACGTACCGGAAGCCATATCCGGATTGGGTAGACACCATGCAACCCTATCCGAGGGGTTTCAAGATGCCGGACTTCACTTCCTTTTCGGGAGATGAGGGCAAATCTACAGTGGAACACATTGGGAGGTTCACTGCCCGATGCGGGGAAGCAGCGGCCAATGACTGGCTGAAATTAAGACTGTTCAGCTCGTCTCTCACCGGACCTGCTTTCGCATGGTTTGCATCGTTGCGGCCTAACTCAATCCAGAATTGGGCTGATCTCGAACGGGCATTCCATGATAGGTTTTACACTCCGCTATCTCAGGTAAGCCTCGCTGATCTCACTAATGCTAAACAGCATGCCGATGAGGCGGCAAGCTCTTTTATTGGTAGATTACAACGGCTAAAAGGCCGATGTTCCATAGCAATTCCTGAAAAAGAAATAGCCAATATTGCAGTGGCTAACATGTTGCCAAAACTAAAGGAGCATTTAATTGTGCAGGATGCAACTGACCTTGCCCAGCTGGCCGAGAGAGCGGCTCGCTTGGAAAAGTTCCTGGAGGAACAAGAAGGGAGACGTCCTATACGTCGAGTCCACTTCGAGGAAGTGACACTCAGCGACGAGGAGGACGAACCAGTGGAAGTGGCTGTTGCAGAACTAGTCCAGATAGCCAAGCCACACACCTGTGCTGCCCTTAAACCACCTAAACAAAGGGAAGCCAAGTATAAGCCCGAAGAGGACCTTTTCGACATGAGCAAGGCAGACCAAGTATTCGACGCCTTACTCAAAGATGGCGTAATCAAGTTGCCTGAGGGGCAGAGGTTACCAACGGCCGAGGAAATTCGGGGCCGAACGTTTTGTAAGTGGCATAACTCATATACGCATAGCATTACCAAATGCCGGAGTTTTAAAACTGCCATACAAAATAAGATTAAAGAAGGGCGTTTAAAAATTGCAGGTATGAAAGTGGACTTGGATCCGTTTCCACAACTCCGTGTGGGTGCGGCTGGGCTTGTGCCAAACCCAGATGATGGCGGCTCCAGTAGCCGGATGGATCAAGAAGGGGAACGTGTTGAAATCGATGAACAAGATGAAGACCTATTATCAGATGAATCTGACACTGAGAAAGAAAGAGAAAAGCAATTGTATAGCAAGCAACCCAGGTTCAAACACATGTCTCAAGAGGACTTTGCAAGAGTTCTGAAAGCTGAAGAGAGTGAACACCAGAAAAGGGAGAATCCTCCTTTGAGGATTGAAATCCCAAAACCTGCTGTGGAGGTCCGCGACAACGGGGAGCATCAACCTACTACTAGGGATTACAGACAAAGAGTGGAGGTGATACCAACCTTAATGAGGCGTCCAGAACACCCTGCTGAAGCTGATAGATGGATGCGGAACCGGGCAGGAGGCAAGACCACTCAAAAGGAGCCGCCACCCATGACGAGGAGTCAGTACAGACGAGCTCAAAGAAGGTATGCCGAGGAAATGCGGCAATGGGAAGCTCAGGTCCATAAGTTAGAGTCGTCTAAGCCCCGAAAACCAGTACAACCAACTTACTTCAGATCTCAAGGGGAAACATCCGAACGGTGGAGGCCTATCCACGAGAGATTGCAGCATCCGGATGGGAGACCTCTGTACATCAGGTATAGTCCCCCCGTATCACTTCGAAAGCCGGTGCATGAGCGGCTGTGAGATTACAGGGGAAGGTCTAATGAGGCCTCAAGGAGGCCACGTTCACCATCACCTCCCTCCAGGAGACCACCATCTCCACGAAGGAGACATTCACCATCACCTCCCTCTAGGAGACCACCATCTCCACGAAGGACACATCCACCATCACCTCCCACCAGGAGGCCAGTTCGGGAAAGGCTTCAATGGACGGAGCGTCGCCATCCAGCGCCCCAACGTGAAACCATGGAGACTAGGTCCGCTCAGATAAAGAAACAACCTTCGTCTGCTAGGGACAAGGGCAAGGCGGCCGTCGTGGCCGAATCAAGTGAAGGAAGTGAACCTTGGGCAGAAAAATTCATGGAGAGGTTTAGTCGCATGGGTGATCCGGGGTCAGCTAGAGAAATGGCTATGATGAAGGTTCTCACCAGGTTCTTTGCTTACATAGCGGCCCATCAAGACGGGAAACTGGGGAGCGAACCCGACAGCTATGAGGGGTTCCTCGCTTATTGCAAGAGTATAGACGAACCCAAACAGACAGAAATGGAATCTGGAGTTCAGACAAACAGTGAGGTTACACGAGTCAGCTTCGGGGCGGTCACTCCCGAAGATCTGGAAGCAGCTATGGGGGCTAACCAAGAAAAACCTAAAGTCGGCATTAGCGCGGTAGGTGTCATTACGGAAGACCTCGATATGTTGGACAACATGGAACTCGATGAGGAAGCCAACATGGAGGGTGAGCTAAACGACTTGGATGAAGCTTTCTGGGTCGGTTTGGAAGAAGAACTCAAGGAAGCAGGCTACAAGTATGAGCAAGAAGAGGAACCATCAGACCCTGTGGTGCCTATGCAAGTCGTGGGATTGGCGGCGGATGAGGAAGTCAGTGATGCGGAGTCTGAGATATGGGACGAAGAAGAGCCATCGTTCGCCAAGCTCATCGAGGAGATGGATGAGATGATAGCAGAACTCTCTCATCCAACCAAAAACCTATTCGAAGAATTAAGTGGCCAGCTTGTTCAAGGGCCAATGGTTCCACAGTTCGCCAAACCGGAAGTGTCTCAAACCAGGCAGTTGAAACCTCTGTATATCAAAGCTCACATTGATGGGCGGCCGGTGAGTAGGGTATTCGTCGACAATGGGGCAGCAGCAAACGTGATGCCAATGTCCACTTTGAGGAAGATCGGCAAGAGTGAGAAGGACATCATCCCCACCAGGGTCAGGATGTGCAGCTTTGTGGGAGAAGCTACTCAACCAGCAGGATTCATAACAGCCGACGTCACTGTAGGGTCCAAGACGATCAAAGTGGCCTTCTTCGTGGTAAAGTCAAAAACTTGCTACTCAGTATTACTAGGACGCGATTGGATTCACATGGCACAATGTGTGCCATCCACCTTACACCAACAGCTGCTTATCTGGAATGATGATCAAGTGGAACTCGTGGAAGCAGATCCTCAGCCCTTCATAGCACACGACCGCAGCAACGATGAGGCAGTCTTCTACTTAGAGGATGTCCAGCCAGCATTGGCTTTGATTGGTGTGGACTTAGACTTCGAGTCCATCGACTTCACTTCCAGCGGCTTCAAGCTACATCCGGCCGACCCGAATCCTCAGACTCCACATGATGAATAGCCAAGACATATATAAAGATTTGCTGCAGCAGCTCGCCACCACTGAGATGATGATGGGTGCCGAAGACAAGTCCAAGAGTCTAGCTGATACAAGGCCATCTGAGTGGCCATCCCCTGTGAAGCGGACATTGCCTAGTCCGGAAGCTAAGGAACCCCTTGTGGACATCAACCTTGGAACTGATGCAGAGCCAAAACTCACCAAGGTAAGCGCTTCATTGCCCGAGGAGGAGAGGCACCAACTAGTGGAGCTGATCCAGAAATACAAAGACTGTTTTGCGTGGCAGTATACAGATATGCCAGGATTGTCAAGAGAACTGGTGGAGCACAAGTTGCCAACCCATCCTGAGTTCAGACCTCACAAGCAACCGCCTAGACGTTTTGATCCAGACACCATCCCAAAGATAAAGGCCGAGATTGAAAAGCTTCTTAGAGCAGGTTACATTAGAACGTGTCGCTATGTAGAGTGGCTTGCAAATATTGTACCTGTTGTGAAGAAAAATGGTCAATTAAGAGTCTGTATAGATTTTAGAAATTTAAACTTGGCTACACCTAAGGATGAGTATGTAATGCCTATGGCCGATATGCTTGTCGATGCGGCCGCCGGCTACAAATTTTTGTCATTAATGGATGGTTATTCTGGGTACAATCAAATCTTCATTTCTGAATCTGATGTACATAAAACTGCTTTTCGTTGCCCAGGACCAGTCGGCATCTTCGAATGGGTGGTCATGCCTTTTGGCTTGAAGAATGCCGGAGCAACATATCAAAGGGCCATGAACATGATTTTTCATGATCTAATTGGCCACACACTTGAAGTTTACATTGATGACATCGTAGTCAAGTCATGTGAATTCGGCCAGCACTTGGCCCATCTGGAGAACGCATTCATTCGAATGAGGCAACATGGATTGAAAATCAATCCAGCTAAGTGTGCCTTCGGAGTGGCAGCAGGGAACTTCTTAGGTTTCCTTGTGCATGAAAGAGGTATCGAGGTAGATCACAACAAGGCCAAGGCCATCTTAGAAGCCCGCGCGCCATCTAACCTCAAAGAACTACAATCACTGATTGGCAAAATCAATTTCTTAAGAAGATTCATTGCTAATGCGGCTGGGAAGATGAAGGCGTTCACTACCTTACTTAAAGGAAGAAAGAACGAGATATTTTCATGGACAGCCGAGCATCAAGCGGCCTTCGAAGAAATAAAGAAAGCGTTAAGCAATCCTCCAGTGCTAGTACCACCGAGGCAGGGAATACCTCTAAAGCTATACGTGTCAGCCTCCGAAGAATCCATCGGATGTCTACTTGCACAAGATGATGAAGATGGCAGGGAAAGGGCTATCTATTACCTCAGCAAGACCCTACAAGGACCAGAGGTAAGATATACTGCATTGGAGAAACTGTGTTACGCTTTGGTATACTCCTGCAGTAAATTGGAACATTACATGCTACCAAGAACAGTCCAAGTGGTAGCTCCATTCGACTTGGTAAGAACACTCCTGCATAAGCCAGCACTGAAGGGTCGCCAGGCTAAATGGGCTATGAAGATTAGTCCCTTCACCCTGGTGCACGTCCCTCAAAAAGCTGTCAAAGGACAAGCCTTAGCTGATTTCCTAGCCCAGCATCCCTCATTAACAATATCAGAGGATCCCAAAGAGGCGTCCTTCATCAGATTTGAGCCTTGGGAATTGACCTTTGATGGATCATGTGCGAGTAGCGGCTCCGGAGCCGGCATTACGATCACTAGCCCTTTGGGACAACATTGGAAGCTCGCTCGAGAGCTGGAACCTGGCACCACCAACAATCAAGCGGAGTATGAGGCTTTAATATTCGGCCTAGAGACAGCATTACTCAAGGGTGCAAAATCCATTACCATTTTTGGAGACTCCGAGGTCATCCTGAAACAACTAACAGGAGAATATGAATGCAAGAGTCCGAGGCTAGTCAAATGCCACGAGACAGCATTGGAACTCTTATCCAAATTTTCGGATGTTACCATCACCCACATTCCTAGAAATCAAAATCAAGAGGCTAACGAAGCCGCCCAACTGGCTTCGGGCTGGCGGTCTAGTCGCCCTAGGGGGACACCGTGCATTGCCGCCATCACGGATGAATCTGGAGTCCAAGGAGGAGTCCAACCCCAACATTCCAACGATGACTGGAGGACTGAAATCACACGATACCTCGAGGACCCGTCGTCTGGAGGGGACAGCTCGCTAAAAATCAAGTCTTTACGATACACACTGATAGATGGTGAGTTATTCCGAAGGGCGGTCGATGGATTACTGCTCAAGTGTATAGGTCCCGAGGAGGCAAAGTTGGTAATGGGAGAAGTTCACGAGGGGATATGCGGCTCCCATCGAGCAGGACCTAGCATGAGATGGAGTATTCATCGTCATGGCTATTTTTGGCCAACCATCATGGAAGACTGCATCGTCTATGCCCGAGGTTGCGAGGCTTGTCAGAAACATGGGCCAATTCAGAGAGTGCCAGCGGAAGAATCACACAGTCATCAAGCCTTGGCCATTTCGTGGCTGGGGAATGGACATCATTGGAAAAATTCACCTGCCGTCGTCTAAGAACCACACATTCATACTAGTGGCCACTGATTACTTTACCAAATGGGTGGAAGCATGGCCAATGAGGAAGATAGATCAAAATGATGTAATTAAGTTCGTAACTGAACTCATACATCGATTTGGAATTCCTCAAACAATCACTGCTGATCAAGGAACTGTGTTCACCGGCGAGAAGTTCTTAGCTTTTGCCAGACAATTCGGGATTCGCATATACCACTCCACTCCGTATTACCCCCAAGCAAACGGTCAAGCGGAGGCCACCAATAAAATCTTGATAAGTATGATCAAGAAGGCGGTAGGTGAGAAACCAAGGAAGTGGCATGAGGCTCTGTCGGAAGTCCTATGGGCTTACCGGAATGCTAAATCTACCTCCACTGGCTTCACACCATATTACCTGACATATGGTCATGACGCCGTTCTGCCTTTGGAGATCACGGTCCCTTCTCTAAGGGTGGCCCAACAGCATCACTTAGACTTAGCTGAGTATGAAAAGGCCATGGTGCAAGAGTTGGAGACAGCAGATGGCGACAAGCTTACCGCTCTGGAAAATATCCGTCGCCAAAAGATGAGGATGGCGAGACATTATGACAAGAGAGTTCGAGGCAAAACCTTTAGCGAGGGAGACTTAGTATGGAAGGTGATTCTACCCTCGGGGGTGCGAGACAATGAGACAGGCAAGTGGTCTCCAAATTGGGAAGGGCCGTTCATTGTCACGCAAAGGTTGATTAATGGTGCATATAAACTAATGGATATTGATGGTCAAGAACATAAACAAAGCATAAACGCAAAATATCTCAAAATGTTCTACCCGTCAGTATGGGAATCTGAGTAAGAAACATGAGTACATCCAAAGTGGCCAATCACAAGTTCGGCCAAAAGTAGCAATAATATCCCAAAGCAAAAGCAGAAACTGCCCATCACAAGGCCGATGGGCTGACCCAGAAGTGTACTGAAAAGCAGTGTTAGAAACTAAACGGGAGGCTGCGTCCCATCGCCCAATATGCGCCGACGCATGAGGGCCCACCGATCACGAGTACGCCCAAAAATATCCGTCAAGCGATGAAGTGCGGCCGCGGAAGCGCGAGCACGAACGGACAGTCGAAGCCGACGAATCCGAACTCCCGACAACTCAGTCGATAAATCGCTCTCGTCTGCGGCTAAGCGATCGTAGGCAGTCTCCACCTCAGTAGCTCGGGAGGAGATGTCGGCTAAGGCAGGCTCCAGTGAAGCTAGCTCCTCCCTAGCTCCCTGAATGGCGCTCCTCCTCTCCAAAATGATACGCTCTGCCTCCTCAATGTCGTGCTCTGCTCGTGTAATAAACCCCTCAAGATGGGATCTGCGGCTCTCTCTAACTTCGCGATCAACAATCAACTGATCGCGCTGGGGGCGGAGAACATCCATCTGAGAACAAAGGTCACGATGTCGCGCCTCGAGGTCATCAAGCAGCGTCAGCTCCTGGGCGGACTGATCCGCAGACCTGCTAAAGGCAGGATAGGCAATGGATAGGTCAGAGATGAGCTCTGAGAATCCAAGGAAGTCAGCATCCTCAGCAAATGCAGGAACTGCGGCAACATCATCCAGTAGGCGATCTAGACTAGAAACCACCTCGGTGGAGAGGAGATCGGTATGGGTGGACAAGAGGCGGTCGAACGCCTCGCACGACGAACTAATAACTCCATCAACCAAGCCGGGTACCTGAGGACCAGGAGTCAAAGAGGTCACCGGAATCGGGAGAGGAACCGCGGGTACCTGAGGGTAGCTTCACATGAGTATATGCGAAGAAAATCTTATAACCATGCAAGCTGAAATGAGACATACCAGAGGAGGCAGCACGACCGCATCAGCCGAAGTAATAGGAGCAACAGTAGTAGGGCGACCCGCCTGATCTAGGGGAATCTGGAAAGGGAGATCTTTAGAACATGTCCTTCAGGAAGAAAACAAGAGGTGACATAAATCAGTAAAGAATACCTGAGGAGTCACCGAAGGGTCAGTCTGAATAGTCTCGGAAATGCGGTCTGCAGTTTGAGTAGTATCTGCAGGAAGCTGGGGGGCGAAGATTCTCAAAGCACCTAGTTTAATCAAAATATGAATAGGTGAAGACGCAACTCAAAAATACCTGAGAGGCCAACGTGTGGTCAGCTAAGCCAACTGCATCATTTGTCCTAGGGGAATGTGGATCCATCTGCACCAACCAAGAGGAATGTTGTTACAGTATCAAAAGCAATAAAGAGTCAAAATCTAAAGTAGAAAAACATACCTGATCAGCAACAGTAGTCATAGGATCATCAGTGCCAGTCACCGTGGCACTAGTCTGATACCTAGGATCATCATGGCCATAAAGAATGATGTAGTCAGCACGAGCTAACATCTCCTCCGTAGACTCAGAAGATCTACCTAAAGAGGAAGAGTACCAGGCATCGACGGCCACGGGAACGTCATCAATAGGGTCATCCGCCTGGCCGCAATCATCCGCAGTCTCTGCAGGATCATCAGACTCATCCTCCTCGTGCTCGTCGTCGTCCATGTCACCCGCATGACCCTCCTCACCAGAATGTGCCTCCTCATCACTAGAACTCGTCTCCTCCTCATCCGAACTAGAACGCCCGTCACTAACTGGGACGTCCTCGTCACTCCCGTCACTAACTGGAGCGTCCTCGTCACTCGCCTCACCATCAACTGCGGACAGAAAAACAATGTTTAAATACCTGCGTAAGATATACAATATGGATCGGAAAATAGAGTCTGACGTACCTCTTCGACGCTTACGGGAAGAAGAAGTGGCCGCAGTGCGGGATCGCTGTGAGGAGGAATCACGCAGCGGACCTCCAAAACGGGACGTAAGCTCATTATGTAGCGGCAAAATAGAAGTGATATAGGGCGTCCACCACGCCATAAAGCCGGCAGCAAGTGACCACGTAGGAGTAAAAGACAAATAACTGGAATGCGTCAAACGGGACAAGGAAGCCAGTATCGCCGTAATCGCAGCATCTGTAAGTGTCAATCTCGCGTCACGGCTAAAAGGGGCAGGCCATATCACTCGGCGAGGAAGCCCGAGGTGGCAACCGAACTGACGAGCTAATAACTGAGGACAGTACGGCTCAGCTGTATGTGGATGAAGCCCGCTCAAGAGCATATGAGGCTTCATACTAATATTCCAAGTGTTCTATCCGTAGAGGCCGTGCGGCCGGTCGGGCCTACATAGAAGAATGGAGAGCAATCGGCCAATGGGGGCATACACGTAGAGGTCATGATAGGATGGCCGATAATGATAACACCAACGGATGATCCTCAGACCATCCCATCGTAGGAGAGTGTCTCTGCTAATCCTCACTGAATCGGCGGCCAATATCCTACCTAGCGGAAGACCATCTGTCACATCCCTCGGACCAGGGCGAGATACACGGACAAACAGCTGGGGAAAGTACAACTGGACCCATAACTGCAGAAACCAGAATGGTCCGAAAGCCGTGGTAGCAGGATCCCGTCCACTAGCTAACATGCCGGACGCCTTGGCCATGCCACTGAATAGGGTGCCAAGGAAATAGGAGCCCGTAGCTCGAGACTCCGGACTCATAATAGCTAGAACGAGAGGGAGGGCAGTGCGCAAAACGGTGCGAGCACTAGTGCATATGATGAATCGGCTAAACCACATCAAGAGGAAAGCCACATGCTCATCCCGTGTAGATGCAGAATCTACTGTAGTCATATTATGGTCAATATATGGCGCATATCGTCTGGCAAACTTGCCCGGAGGACAAATGGAGGAACCAAGTGCGGGATCATCAACACCCGAATGTGTAAGCTCGGCTCCATCTATGCGAAGTCCTGTGATCATCACGACATCGAGAAGAGTAGGACCAATGAAGCCGCAAGGGAACTGGAAAGCGTTGACCGAAGAATTCCAAAAACCCATCAGATAATAGATCAAGCGGTGATGTACTACTACTGGCCTGGTAGAAAGTGTGATAGCCTCCTCAATACCCCAGGCAGCCCACTCAGGAGCACGACCACTCATCCTCTCCATCCATGCAATGTACTTGCCTAAATTACTATCATCATCAGCGTTGACCCTCGAGTTGGAAGAAGTAAGGCCACTCCGGTGAGATCGAATGGCCTTAGTCTGAGACACGAAGGCAGTCGTAAATGAAGCTTTAGTAATTGGAAGACGGCATGATAAAAAATCCTTGGCTACATCCGCGTGCGCAGTCGTGCTATGAAACGGCCGCAAAAAAGGCTCTGACTCACGACGATCAGCAGCGGGAAACTCATCATCAGAATCCGGAATAAGCGGACTCTGTAGTAAAGCAAACAACCGGGATTAAACGACGAAGACAAAGGCCACCTTAAAGGAGAAGATAAAGCAAAATGAACCTGAGTCATGGGGGAAGCCGAAGTGGCGGCCTGGAAGGGGTTTTGGACGCTGGCAGTGGCGGTCTGATTGTTTAAGGAAGGGACGGATCTGGCAACATCCTATATCACGAAGGTTTAGAGGTGAGCCACTATGAGGTAAACCTGATGAACCTAGACAAGCTTGTTGAACCTAAGGAAAACGTTCAAAACCTGAAAAGCCATGCCACGAGACGACGAAGCAGCAAACCCTGTCAAGGGGGTGGCGGCCAGAGCGGATGAAATGGCGGCCTGAACTGATGGGACTGGAGGCCCCTGAGTGGCGGCCAATGATGATCCGGATAAATGGTGAGTGGCGGCCTGAGCCAAGGGAGTGGCGGCCGGAGTAGTGTCGTCAACTAGATCCTATGTCATGAGCAAAGCATGGGATGACTAAAGAAGCGACACTAGGTTAGCTAAGTCCTATGTCATGGTAGGCTATGTTCTCTAAATCCTATGTCGAGATCATGAGAGGCAATAACAAGAGATAACTGGTCTAGAATCAGTTCTATATCAAGGTCATGCAATGACAAAACAAGGTGGAGATAAGTGATCTAGCTAGAATCCTATTTCTATGTTATGTCAAAGTCATGCCATGGAAAACAAAGTGGAGACAAGTGATCTAGCTATCAACAAGTGATCTAGCTATCAGAAATACATGTCAAAAGCACGAAATCACTATACATGCACGAATTCAGCAAAATCAACCGGAACGAGTCTAGCAGGAAGTTCAGTTTCACATCTACCATGTATTTCAAAAATGCCAAAATCTTAACACATGTGATAGACCTCCACAAAAGATACATCAAGACAAGAGAGCATGTGGAACTTACCTCATCCATGATGAGGATGGCGGCCTGGACACCCTGGTGGCGGTGGCGGCCTCAGCTTCCGGTGGCGGTGGCGGCCTCAATTCCAGACGGCGGTGGCGGCCCCAAGCGCTAGGGGAATGGCGGCCTCGGAGTGCTCGAAAGATGGCGGCCTCCAAGACACTCGAGGATGGCGGCCCAGGCAAGCAGTGGCGGCGGCCCTGGCGACGACGACGGCGGCCTCAACCCTCGAGATGGCGGCCTTGGCGAAAATGGCGATGGCGGCCGAAGAAGGGAATGGCGGCCTCGAAGATGGGTGGCGGCCCAGCTAGGCAGTGGCGGCCCTGGCGAAGAGGATGGTGGCGGTCCCGAGCCTTTGAGTGGCGGTCTCCGAATGCTCGAGGATGGCGGCCCTCAGGCCACCCGAGGATGGCGGCCGCGAATGGGTGGCAGCCCTGGTGGCGAAACCACGGTGGCGGCCCTCCTGTCGCGAACGAAGACGCGCTCGAATGGTGGATGGCGGCCTTCGGGTGAGGATGGCGGTCGTGAGAAGTAGCGACGGCGGCCCGCGGAAATGATGGTGGCGGCGGCCGGCGGCGAGCGAGACGGCGGCGGCGCCCGGTGAACGGCGGCAGCGGCCAAGAGAGGGAGAAGAGGAGAGGAAATTTGGGAAGTGAGTTGTGTTTGGAAACTTTCCAAATTTTTGAGATGAAAAGAGTATTTATAGGGCTAGGGTTTTGCCCTATTGGGCCTTAATGGGCCTCAAAATTCCAAACCCTAGAATTAGAGCGCGCAAGTTTGTCTTAAAATGCTAATCAGACAAAATGCGCGAGGGGGGCATCTGTTAACATAGCAAAATATGTTAAGCCCAATGGAATTGCTCGTCTAAATAAATTAGCCCAATCGGGTAAAATATATCCGGAAGAGGAAGGCCGTGTAGACAACAGCCCGGATGGAGGCCCAAGAGATGGTGGAGGCCGTCGTGACGATGGAGGCCCAAGAGATGGTGGAGGCCGTCGTGACGATGGAGGCCCAAGAGATGGTGGAGGCCGTCATGAGGATGGAGGCCGTCTGTAAGGTGGAGGCCGTCGTGACGATGGAGGCCCAAGAGATGGTGGAGGCCGTCGTGAGGATGGAGGCCGCCTTTGATGAAGCTGTGTCGAGATCAAAGTGAATCCTCAAATTCGGAAAGCGTATCGGGCGAAGGTGTCAGATAAGGAAAGGAATCCTGGCAAGACGCCCAGACAAGGAAACTGAACCAAGGGATTGAAGACGCCTCACCATTATAAATATAGACGTCGGCATCATGCGCAGATCATCCCCAATTCTTCTGAAGAAGCCGTCTTTATTTTATTTTACATTCTTTACTGCTTTCCTGCACTTTACAGCTTTTCAGTATTTTTCAATTCCTTTACTGTTTTTCCCTTTCAATTCCTGTAATCTTTCCTCCATTTTTCGTGTAATCCTTCCTCTAAGGTTCATCAATAAAAGAGAAATCTTTTATCCCGAATTTCACCGTTAACACTTATATTAGCGTACCTTTAGTTAGGTCTCATAAAAAGGCGGTATAGTTAAAATGCCCAATTACAAAATTAAGTATATATGGAATGTGATAATTATGGATCATTTTGTGAGATCTCATAAATACATTTGAAATCTTACCATAGATGATGGACATATGAATTATAATGCATTTATATTAAGGCTATGTTTGATAAATAATTAGAATTTGGAATTTAGAGTTTGAAGTGTGAAAACAACTATGAAAAATATTTTAAAATTATGATAGTTTTAGGCAACGATGTTTAGTACTATCGTTTGAAGTACGAAAAGCTAAAAGCCGAAGTTACAGAATCAAAATGTTCTCTAGACATTTTCCAATGTAGTAGTAAAGGGGATACTTGAGATACTAACTTGCATGGGTGGGTATTAGTTCTTATAAAAGTGAATCCAAACCAACCCGTTGATCATCTTGATAGACCCAACTTAGACCCGACATATTATTATTCCTATTTAAATGATTAACAAAAAGGCCAGATCCATTGCCATCCATAGATTTAAATTAATAACAAAAAGGCCAGAAGCGAAGCAAAGTCCTCAAGAGCAGATTTATAAATCTCCCAAATGTGTTGGTACTTGGCTTGCCCATAAAAAAGTAGGTCATCTGCAAACATTTTCTCAAGCTTAGATCCATTCCAAAGAAATGAAAGAGAGGATGATGACGTTTAAAAACTTTAAAAACTTAGTGTATAGAATGAGACTTCTATTTCAGAAGAATTTCTTTAAAAAGCTAGAATTCCTAAAAGCTCCCAAAACAACATACCTTTATGAGTTACTAATTTTATTGAAACATTAAATATAAAATATACTTGTAAATCTATTTATTATATATATTATATGAAATGATTCTAAATTACTTACTTTGATTCATAAATTATTCAAGTTCAACAATCAATAGCCAGTGTAATTTTTTAGGTGTTACCTAGATGTTAAAAAAAATACTTCCTCTGTTTTTTAAATATTGCTATGGACCCACCCAGCATGCAGTCCAATGTACATTTTAAACCATTAATGACTCAAATTCGGTACAAGTAAAAATTCTAAAAATTCGATATTTTAAAACTACACGGCGAGACGAATCTAACAAGATCTCACTTTGCTATATTCTAACTTATATAACCATGATAAAATTTTAAGTTAAAGTATATGAGTGAACAGTAGCAAAATGTCAAATATAGCTAAAAAAAACGGAGGAAGTATTTGATTAATCAATTCGATTTGTATACATATCTTCCGGCAAAATTTTATAAGAAGATTTCTTGGGCAAATGAGAGGCCGAAGAATAATCTTGGTACACGTGGATTTAGTAGGTTGACATTTATCAAAGGAATTCTCTGTAACTAGATCCTCATTACCACCCAAGCAAAACTACGACTATTCTTGGTATTTTTATTTTAGGAATTTTTATATAACAAGATATATAGTGATACTTATTAAAAAAAAAAAAAACACGAGTACAACTATAAAAATAAGAAATTAATTTTAAATATCTTAAAATTTACCTATATAATCTATAATTTTATTTATATTTATTACACATTAATTTTTAAAGAAATATAATACTAATCTATATATATTAAAGCATTAGTGAACGACACATCCTACATTTAATGTGGTGTCCATTTCAAATTTCTAATTTTTATAAATTTTTGCATTTTTAAATTTATCAATTTTAGATTTTCACATTTATTTATTTATTTATTTATTATAGATTTTCAGTTTTTAAAATATATGGAATTCCTACAGTATTCACTTTTAAAAAGATTTGAAATATTTGAAATTTGAAATTTTGCATATCTTATTTTATCTATATTATTTTGTATTTTTTAATTTACTAATTTTAGATTGTCGCATTGATTTATTTATTCATTATAGATTTTAGTCATTGTGTATAAAATCTATTATTTACTTATAATTTTCACTTAATCATCATATCATGTCACTATATATTCACTTTTAAAAAGATTTGAAAGATAAAATTTTATATTTTATATTTTTTATTTTATCTATGTTGGATTTTATTTATTTGCATTTTTTATTATCTATTTTAGATTTTATTATTTTTTATTTTATTTATTTTAAATTTTATTGTTGCATTTAGAATTTATTTATAGACCATAGCATTATGACGAGCTTTTGCACTAGCAACTAAGAATTATGTTGCATTTATGTTTCAATATAGTGAACATATTGTAATGCCGGTAATTTTGGGTAGGTTTGGTCTCAACTTTGGTTATATTTTTTTGTAAGGTAAATGATGCAATCAAAATGTACATTGCACGTCAGATTTATTTATTCATGTTAAAGATATGTTAATGTGTATATGGAAATCCCAATTTTTAGTTTTTAAAAGATATTTAATTTTTCAATTTATATGAAGGGTCCTACAATTTTCATTTTTTTTAAAAAAAAATGGGATTTCAAATTTAAATGAAATTTGCAGTGTATATATGAAATTTATATTATTAAAAGATATATTAATGAATTTATAAAAATATTTGTATATATTATTAATGTATACTAATTAATGTATATATAGGACAGATTTTCACAAAAATATGTCACTTCTCTTAAAAGCAATATACAATTATATAGTTGCGAATAGATTTCGGTAAAGTAAAGTGATAATAACTATAATAGGCCACGAGAAGGAGGTCCCTCCACTTTGGGGCCACGATATTTTGATTTAAGCAAATGGAGCATTAAAGGATTTTAGGCCCAAATTTAGGTAATTTTGCCAATTTGGGCTGCGATGACTTAAAAGTGAAAATTTTAATTTTTTTTTAATCTACTCCCTCTATCCCATTAGTTCTGTCTCAAAACTTTTGGACAAGCCGTCCAATACATTTTGTTAACATTTAATATCTTAAAATGTACATATGTAAAATATATATATAGATATATATATTCTAAAACTACATAATTAGATAAATCTAACAAGACCAAATTTGACTATATTTTTCGTATATATTTACTATTACATTAGGTCAAAGTTGATCAATAAACAGTATTAAAAAGTCAAAATGAGACACTTTGAGTGTGACGGAGGGAATATTTTTAAGAAACACTCCCTCCGTTTTATAATAAGTGTAACACTAGGAAATGACACAAGATTTAAGGTAAGTTAATAAAATTTATTTAGTTTTATTTTAATGAATATAAAAAATAATAATTTAAGTATAATTAATAAAAATTATTAACCTTCAAAACATTTCAAATATGGTAATGTAACACTTATTTCCAAACACGCAAAAGGGGAAAGTATAACACTTATAAAACAGATGATGTAATTCATTAATCTATATTTTAACAGATTTGTAATTGACGAAAAACAAATACTCAGAAAATTTTGATTGTGAATGATCAAAGTAAGTTCATATTCAAATGCTAATTGCTGCAAATTCTATAAGTTTGAAAATTTTCTCTGGAATGTCGGTACTAAATGAAGTTTAACGTCTGAAACAAATAATCTATTGATACTATAAGAGACATATTATAATATGGAAGAAATGAAAGCGGATCATGCTAAGTTATTACCTTTGTTGATTAATGATAAGAAGAATGTTTATAATAATATAATGTCTGTAGTTAATAGTGATGGGTGTTGATTAATTTTTTTTTATGTGGTGGAATTGACAAGACATTTATCGATAATTTATCTACAAAATATTATGTTTAGCTCTTCCTGGTAGATGTAATATTGTGCTGCTTGTAGCATCCAATGGAATAGCACCCTTACCCATTCTAAGAGGTAGGACTGCACATTATAGATTCGGTATTCCACTAGATTATGACGAGAATTCTACCTGCAAAAAACTTATCTCAGAAAATTATTTAACCTCTCTTCTCATTAAAACAAAGCTCAATATTGGGGATGAAAATTCTTGATTAGTAGAATGATTATAAGCCCGTCTGAATTAACCAAATTCTCCATTCGATTTCAGAGGAAAAAAATTCCACTCGCAGTTTGTTTTACTATGACTATAAAAAACAAAACAAGAAAAAAGTAGATGTTGACCTTTAAAGAAGGTTAGACTCTATCTTCAAAAACCAGTTTTTACCCATGTCAGTGATATGTTGCAATATCTCGTGTCATTCTAAAGAGGGGACTCGAAGTATTAATAGTAATTAAGATGGATTAACTTAAGATACTATAAGAAATATTATTTACAATGAAATTTATATATGGCAAAAATTTGCACAATGAACACTTCATGTACGTGAATGTAATTGGTAAAGTTGGTATTAATCTTGAAGATGTACAATTAGATGTGATATTTCCAGATGATAATTTTATAAATGTAACACCCCGGATTTGATAACCCAGGCCGGGATGCCACCGCCACACCTCCCCAAGCAAGACGCGAACCATTTCGAGCTCACTTGAGAAGATGCTAAGGCTAAGTTGTATCAATAATTTAAAAAAATAATTTAAAACCATTCAAACAGTGCCCGAAGGTTTATATCAGAGTTAAGTCTAACATGCATATAATTTAAAAACAGTGCGGAAGCTCAATAAGGGCCAAACATGAGTTCAGAATTCGTAAAAGAATTTAAAAAAAAAATAAGTGCGACAAGTCTTCGGAAATTCCCATCCCAAATGGTAAAATGCCATGCACTAATCTTCCACATCTGAAAAAAAAATAGAGACAACGTATCTTATCAGTACAACGGTACTGAGTAAGTTAATATATAGCACAACGAATTTTAAAGATTTTAGAAGAATATATAAAAACAAATGGGATTTTTAATTTAAAAGGAGGACGAGTAAAAATAATTTTTCGAAGCCTCTTACGCTTTGCCACACAAATAAATTACCATTATTCATTTTAATCGAGAATAACCATTCTTGGGGAATTAAACCCGCAAGAGCTCAAATACATTATTTTACCATTGTTTGTTTTGATCGAGGACATCCAAATTACCCGCTTGGGCACTTATGTCCACAAGCCGTCGGTATCAACAATCCTGGGCCGAAGCCTTTTCAGATCAACATCCGCTTGGGCGCTTATGTCCACAAGCCGGCAATAATAACGATCCTGGGCCGAAGCCTTTTCAGATCAACCCACCTCTGGGACTCGTACCCACGAGGGATGTGAAAGCAGTGACCCTATACAGACCACTCCGGAGCCCTAGATAACCCATACGTATACATCTAGGAGTATAGACTCTTACTAACACGAAACCATAATATCATTTGCGTCGTTTTGGCCACAAAAAGAGGGGGCGGCCCAACGAGCTCACGCCAAGTGCACTTACCCTCTAAAACATTGGGCATCCCACTCGATCAAAACTTACAAAGTTTCAAAACCATACTTTTACACTTTACAAAATCACACATGTCCAGATTTAACATATTTCCAAAAACGAGTAACAATCGACTCTTAGTTCATCGAACATTCAAAATAGCATTAACCGACCAAAAAGTGATATTTTAGCAGTTTCTGAAATCGCCTTTAACAATATAGTAAACCAACTTTAAAAATTCTGGAAAAATTACAGTGGCTAGGAAACACCAAAATAAGCATTTTTTATAGAAATAGCCATCTCAAAATTCGGACTCTAAACTGGTCGTTTTAACCCATTTCAGAAAGCCACTGATTTAAGAATTTCCATACTTCAGTATATTCGACCACAGTGAGTTCAAAATGTCATAACAATTTCATACATGCTCCAAAAATTATGAAATTTTACAGGGATGATCTAGACACATATTAGAACAAATTTCATGAAGACATCAAGCACTAAAAACGATCATAGGCGAGAGTGAATCGAACAAAAAAAAACTGACTACATACATACATCAAAACTGTCAACATATATGCAGAAAATACCAGATCGAATTCGGATGACCAAAACATGTCCAAAAATTATAAACATTTACAGAGAGCATCTTTAGGACATTAGGAACAAGTTTTATTTTGGAAGGTTCTTCTAAAAATGTACGGATCATGGTCGATTATTCAGAACAATAAAATTGGTCATAGGAAAACCCTATTTGACAGATTTTGTAAAATGAAGAGATGAACCTATATCTCGAGTTATACTCAACCAAAACTCCTAAAAATCGACATGCACAATACTAACTTACATAGGAACAAGGTAGAGTCGAAATACTTCTTGGTGGTCTCCCTGAGATCGTCCGAAACAGCCCCACGAATCAACACCTCTCTCCGATTGAATCTATTTTGGAGTTGTCGGAGGAAATCTCAGTTCTAGGATAGAAAATTCGAATCTAGGACCAAGAGAAAGGAGTAGAACTATTACCTACCCTTAGAAGAATGGATTGGATCACTTGAACACGTCCACACTCCCTGGAAAGATGATGAACAACTCACAAAACTCTCACCACTCTCACTTGAACTCTAATTTTCGGATGGAATGCAAATGAGTGGAATGGAGGCTGAGTAGGAGGTATTTATAGATGTGTAATTGCCTCAATTGCTGCCATGGGATAGTGGGAAGGTGAGGGGACAATTTCCAACCCATAACCCCCGAATTAACACCCTCAAACCTCATCCATTTCCCCCACTCCTCTCATAGCTCCATAGGATCCTCCAAGGTGGGTTGTGTGAGCTTAATGACTGAGTTTGTGGGGTGTTAATGCATCTCAATCCAATCATAACACCCCCACAACGTCCAAAATGCCTGATGATTGAATTCAAACCAATTGGAAACGTGCCAAATCGAAAATCAATGCAAAATCCGAGTGTAACGCCTGGACTGCAGGCCTGCTGCTGGTGGCGCGCTGGTGGCGCGCCCCGCGCGGGCACCGCGCGGCCACCAGGCAGCGTTTTTTTTTTTTAATAATATTATGATTTTAATCTTTTAAAAATCATAATATGAATTATCCGAGATTGTTGGGATAATTCGATACATCTATCCCGAGTCGCGACTATCCGAAATGTTTACCGAAATATTTAATTCCGCTCTCTCGGAATTATTTCGATTTCGATAAATAAATCCAAATTCGTAAATTTCGGATTTTAAACTTGATGTCGATTTCTCGGGTGTTACAATAAACTCTACGCGAGATTCTATAGCGGCAATTGTTGAGAGTACTTATACAAATATAAATTGCACCACTTCAAATCCAAAAATTTTATATATTAACCCATACCAATGAGTGTTGCTATAATCAATAATTACATTATGTAACATATGTCTGCAAATGAATATATATATATATATATATTAGTTTAATAATTTTTTTATAGAAATAATCTGTTTTATTCCCACAAAAACACAAATGAGTTCACAGTCACCAAAACATCAATGCCTCTCTACTACAATCAATTAACAATATTTGTAAAAAGGATGAAAGCATAAATAATGCCAATGAATTATTTTCACTGGAATATCTAAACACGATCAATTGTTCTGAATTACTGAATCATGAAATATAGTTGAATGAAAGTTGCATAGTCATGCTTCTTAGGAATATATATCCATCAAATAAATTATATAATGGAAGTAGGTTGATAGTAGCCAAGATGTGGTATTAGATAATTGGAGTTAAACTAATTTTCGGAAAACCATGAAAGTAGAAAATTCTTGATTGGTAGAATGATTATGAGCCTATTTGATTTAAATAAATTTTTTATTCGATTTGAGATGAGAAAGTTCTCACTAACAGTTTGTTTTGTTATGATTATAAACAAAAGAAAATTTCAATCTTTAAAGAATGTCGGATTTTATTTTCCAAAACCAGTTTTTAGTCATGAATAGTTATGTTGTAATATTTCATGTCACTAGCAAGATGTGGGTAAAAGTATTAAATATGCAATGACTAACTCAAGATACCACAAGAATTGTTGTTTACAATGAAATTTATACAGTATATGGTAGAAAATTTACAAAATGGATAGTTGATGTAGGTGGTGGTAAAGCGGGTATTGATTTTGGAGATGTACAATTAGATGTGACATTTTTGGATGATATTCTTATGAACTCTACGGATGATCATATAGCGGTAATTTTTTAAAGTATATAAACAAATATAAACTGCACCATTTCAAATTCAAACATTTTAAAAGATGGTGTTATACTAGTCCCTATCAATTAGATTTTCACCAATGAAATTTTCGCAAATTGTTAGAAAATTTTTCATATTATGCTTCATACTTATTTTTAAATTTTATTTTATCTTAATTTAAATTTTAAATCAATAAAAATATTATTTTAATAGTTATTTTTATTGATCTGTTATGTTTGTACCGAACAAGCCACCGAAGCTAAAGAATACGGTATAATATAATTTCTTTGTTAGGTTTAAAATAATTAAATTATATTATCATATACATTATCTTTTGAATATATAAAAAAAATCATTACACATTTTTCATTACTCAAAATATAATTTATATTATTACTTTATATAATATATATATATATATAAAAGATAAAGTTATGCCCGTCGAGTCTCGACGGGTTATTTACTAGTTAATCTATTAAATATGTTTTGGGACAGAGTTGACCAAAACCCCAATTCCACCCCAACGTAATCTACAAGTACATACTTCCTCCGACCCAGCCGACCATACTGTTCTATTTGATTTTTCCGCACTGTTTATTGTTTAACTTTGATTCAAATTTATAACATGTCTCTATTTGGAAAAAAATAATTGACTTGGGTATTGTTAGAATAATATAATTATAATATATATATATATTTTACAAATTTTTATGTTGTACATATTTTGAGATATTAGTGATCGAAAAAATGCATTGGATTATGTGCAGAAGTCAAATATGACAAGTTAAATGGGACAGAGGGTGTATATCTATCTATCTAATAAATCCTAAATACTTTTTGGCATGTGCAGACTGTATTGCCCTTATTAAATATATTCCATCCCTTTTAAATTTTAAAGGTTATATTGTAATTATGCCTTGGGTTTCCATGTAAGCGCTAATTAATCATCCAGAAACATACAGTCATCTAAATTAATTACACGTCAGTGCTGAATCATCCTACTTGCCAAGTCAATCAATCTTTTAAATCTTATATTAGGTAATAAATCTATATAATAAATCTTGAATACTTTTTGGTATATGCAGACTGTATTGCCCTTATTAAATATATTCCATCCCTTTTAAATTTTAAATGTTATATTATAATTATGCATTGGGTTTCCATGTAAGCGCTGATTAATCATCCAGAAACGTACAGTCATCTAAATTAATTACACGTCGGTGCTTCATCATACTTGCCTAGTCAATCAATCTTTTAAATCTTATATTTAGGTAATAAATCTATTTATTAGTATAAGAAAATCTTGAAAAAATCTTTTCATATGTTTGAAAAGGATATAAATTGGAAATAAATTATAATATACTTCATATAATAGATTTAGTTAGACCAATATATATTCTTTCATTTTTGCTCGACATATATTATTTAATTGAATATGTTATATTTTAAAATATATTATATTAATTATATATAAAATGTTTAATAAACTACATAATATAAAAAAATAATTATTGATTTTTTTTAAAAAAATTATAGGTATAAATATAATTATAATTTTGATATAACAATTAACATATTCTCCATGCTCAATGATTGACAGTTAAATTGGGTGAATTGCATTGACATATAGCTAATTTTTAATTTAGTTTGGCTTTTAAAATTATGGTAACAATTGTTCTTGATAGTTTCTTCCATCTTTCATATGAACATAATAGTAGTATTATTATGAACGTATATATATATATACTAGAACTCGTCTTGTCGCGCGCTACGCTGCGCGCGACGGTGAGAAGAAAATACGTTGAAGTTTGTCTTGGTTTGATAATTAATATGAATGAAAATTGCGTCTAAAGAAAATGAGAAATCGAAAATGTAATCCGACATCAGAAATTTCACCCTCTATAGGTGAAATGACACGAGCTATGTGCAATGCAATTAATAACAGCTGAAGAAATGGACAAAGCAAATTTTTTTTTGTAAATGAGTTCATCCAATATTATCTAGCAGTGGGTCATGTGATATAATTCATGAAATGTATGCACCCTTAAGTTTAGCAAGTAAACAATTGTCTTGAAGAAACGAACTGCAAAGCCACCTAACACCATCAGCCCTGATGGTGAGCCCTTTGCAATCAGCGACCTTTCGTGACGAATCTAGCTCCATGGCCTATAGGATACATCAAATTCTGAAAATACAAAGATCATACATGATATCTATACAGATAATCACAAATGAATAGCAAGATGCAAATGGATTTCATCTGGTAATTCCCATGAAATATTTTCATGGTGGCTTGCTTCTTCCAAAACCGGCAGTTGAGAAAGGTCATACATGAGCAACAGACAGTCTTTAATTAAGACTTTATAGTTTGCTCTTCAATGACTTGATTATTTGGGTGACAACATTACCAGGCACGTCGCTGACCTCTTGTGTGATGTCGTTTACCAATATACCGAAATCCTTTCTATCCTTGACCACATTTAGGATTTTATCTTCATCCGGCGGCACCAACCCTTGTGGTTTGGTTTCAGGTCTTTTCCGCTTACTCATACTTGTCTGGAAAAATTTATTGATATTATTATAAAGAGATAATAGCTAGTTCATGTCTGCAAAACAAACTCATAATAAGGGACATGACACCTTGGCAGAATCCAAAAGAAAACTAATTACATCGAATCCATAAAAACATTGAATAATATAGTAGTGCCACTCAGAATTCAGAAATGTATGAACAGTGTAAAAGCTTTTGATAAAAATTACAAGTTACGAGTATCATAATGCTTCAAAATTGAATGTATCTATAATAAGCGATCATTAAAAAAGAAAAAAATTCAAGTAATCAAATCTATGCTAACAAAGAAGCTTTTTCTATCTCTAAAAGGAGAGACGGGCACCAATCAGCATCCACAAAAAAACTTCACAGAAAAATAGCAGGGTCCGGGGAAAGAATAGGAAAGGTGATTTCACTATATTTCTGACCGGGGACAGGAAAAATATAGCAGGAGACAGGTGACATGGTGCCAAAAGAAATTACAACATCCGCAGTTTAAAATGACAATTTAATCTATGCTTTGTAAAAACTTGAACTCCACTCACTCTTTCAGAAAAAGTTCGCCATAAGAAGCAACCATGAGAATAAATTCCCATTCAACAAATCCCACAAACAACACAGGCATTAAGTCAGCAATGTCTCGATACAAACCACACCAAAATCATAGCTTACAAAGTTATTCAAAAGGCAGGATGAAGGTAACTCAATAGTTGCTTTCACTGGCACGCCCATCAAAATGCCAATAAACACAACTATCAGGAAAACAATATGGACAAATTCAACTGACATTGTAACAAATTGAATATCTGAGATGTTTCTAGGATCTAATGAAATGGAAAAACACATCAGTAAAAATAGCCCCATGGCAAAATATGCAGCAAAACCTAAAACCCTAAATTGAACAACACACCCTAATTTTGGCTGGCAGAAAAGCACACTATTTCTTAGACAACAAAAATCTATAAACAAAAGCAGATCGACTATTGAGATGGCAAAATTAACAACAGATCGGACAAGGAGAATGAAAAATCAGTACCTGCACGATGGCAGCGTCCGCGTCCGCGTCCGCGTCCGCAACTGGATAGAGAGGCGGCGAGCACGCATATCTCCTATGGCTAACGAAATTCGCAACTGGCAAGCAATGGCAGCGCTTGGGTGAGAAATGGCAGCCGCTGGAAGAGATGCGAATGGGCGAGAGGCCAAACAGAGCCAACGTGAAGGACTCGCAAACCACATCGCAAATGGGTGAAATGCGGCGACTGGTACCCAGGACAAGGGCGGCCGGCAGTGCCTCTGTAATTAAGGGTGGAGAAGACCTAGCTAGCGAACCCGCCGCGGCAAGGGAGGCGGCAGAAGTAGAGGAAGAATGGGGGAAGAGAACTCGGGAGGCGGAGGCCCTATGCCATCATCGTCTCCCCCGGCGTCGCTCCGACGCCGGACCTTCCGGCCCGTGGCAATCTCGGCGGCGCCATGGTAGCAGGCCATTTTCGCGAGCCGGAATCGGGGAAGAGAAATGGGATAATGGGAGAAATAGGGGAACACCAGCATGCGGAAGACCGAGGCACCTGGGAGGATGCGGGGATGACAACATGGAAGCGGAAGATGAAGGAAAGGGTTGAAATTGTAGCGCAGAAGGGCAGGGATGATGAACTCGAGGAAGATGAAAGAATGCATAATGACGCAATTGAGAGCGGAGACGAAACGACGTCGTTCAGCGTTTTACTGTAGATAAGAAACAACTGTGCAAGATTCCTACAACTGTAGCAAGATGCTGTTACGCAAATATATATATTAGATATATATATACTATCTCATTCCTCTTATGTCTCAAATACAAATACTTATGAACATAATGGTGGATTTTGTATTCTTTAAGTTGCATAATGTTAGTGTAATTTTTTACATTATCTACATCAGTTTCACCAAATTATTTTTACAGTTTAAATTAATCAATTAAATAATAATGAATCTTTATTCTTTTTTCAGTTATTATTCTATTAATTCTTCCATCAATGATGAATGATAACCCGCTCTCCCCTAACTTTAATTTGAATAGTAGTACTAAACATGTTTTCTCATAACATTAAATTTTAAGTTTATGGCTTTTTTTTCACTTCAGAAAAACCACAATGAATTTATGTTGCCATTATATCTCTTGATAACATAATCTTCATAAGATTCAAGGATTCTTGAATATGCCTTAAGCAATTTGGTTTTTGTTCCAGTTTTGTGTTGATTTGCTAGATTCTGGAATTCCCGATGCAAATGGCAATGAATTTGATATATTTCTACATTTAGGTTTCTTAATTTGTGGATTATATATAGGAAATTAGGCAGTATTCAATGTGTTCAAAAAAATGCCTCCATTTCAGTTATTATTATTTTTTTTAAGTTTTATTCTTTCTTTTTCAATTTTTATCTTGATCCTTTTGAGAAATCAACTAAATTTTGTCTTAGTATCTCAATTTTGACCTTCTTCCCCTGTTGATTAGCTTATAATTCCTCTATTCTCTTTTAAATGCACTCCTTCTGCGTTTCACGCAGTCTAAGACACATTTTTACATATTAATAACTCAAATTGTATATAAGTAAAAATTATAAAAATTAATATTATAAAACTACGTGATTAGACAAATCTAACAACATCTCACTTGACTATATTTTCTCTTATATAACTATGTTAAACTTTTGATTAAAATGACTTAATAAATAGTTGATATTATGCAAATTGATCACTTAAAAGAGAACGGAGGAAGTAATTTACAAGAGGGTATTGTGAATTACAGTCCATGTTTTAATATGCCTGCCATCCTTTCCCATTGTTCGGTGAACCCCACCAACTATAAGTGTTCGTGTATATGTCTTCTCTCTTATACATATCATATATCGAAGAAACTCCATTGTTCCCTGGTTGTGGAATATATCATGTTCCAATATTAATATCACCCAAGACACACAATTAAAAAGTAGAAAAACAAGGATCCTACCGGACCATTTAGATTTCATACTAAAAAATAAGTAATTAATAGTTGAACTATAAATTGTAGATGCTGTCTTATGGAAATCAATGTTGGTAGCAGACAACATATGCAATATATCTATACTGTTCACTTTAACTTATTTATATTTTTGCTCACAAATTGTATCTATAGAAAATAGATCTCACTTAAAAACTAGGGACTACACATTATGCACTAGGGAGGGATGGGCAAATACATCCACGACATGCAGCAACATGCCTAAATGTTTTCGATCTTAATTAAAGATAGAATGTCTCCCCAACAAGCAGCAATATGCCTTAGGGTTTTCGATCTTAATAAAAGATAAAATGATATCTTTTGTGAACACTCTGATTGCAAAATACATCATACACCTATTCTTATATATTTCAACCATCTGAACTGCAATTTCATATGTTATGTCGTTACATATTTGATTTGAGATACTGAAGAGATCGTTCAGAGCTCTATAGTTGTTCAATTCATAATTTTATTGACCATGAGAAAATGAAATTAAGAAGAATACATATTTTTAACTTCAAATGGAATCGTTTTCATTATTTGATGTGCAATGATTATTGATTTCCCCCCGTGGTTTTTAATCTTGGAGCTATGTTGAATTGTGATGAAATATATTATTATATTTTGGTATTTGAAAAGAGCTCTCATCCATACATGTTTATTTAGATCTCATCCTTCTCATTTTTATATATATATATTACTTGAACCTGTAGAACTGCATCCACCAGTGTTTCTTTAGCCTTATCTTATGAAGTATATGTTGTTTCTTTTTTGACTTAATAAATAAGTTAAGATGTTTGAACTCTGGTATGTTATAAACAGGTGCACCTAAACACTTTTAACTATAACAATGCCACAAAAATTCTTGATTTTTGTTTATCTAAAAAGTTATGAACAAACCGTCCGTGCGTAGCGGGCAAAAAATCCTAGTATTATATATAATACTAATAGTCTTCTCAATTTGAAAACTCAGTAATTAAGTCTTTAGAGCAGCTTTCTAATGATGTCATTAGTAAGTCAACTAAAGACACAACGTTGGCTCTCAATCAATTTTTAATTTTGCAGCTAATTGTGTTCGCCCATAGAATCCAGTAGTGAATAATTTCTGCCTTAAAAAGCAAGTGTGCATCTGAGAATGTGGCGTTTGTTTTGTTTAAGTATTACATGTTGGTTCTTGTCTAACCTAAGTTATAATAATGTCTCTTAAGTGTGTCAATTAAGCAACTAATCCGTATAATTAAATTGATTACCATACAACAATTTTCAGGTTGAGCTAATTAATGAAACCTTCGGCGGTTTTAGCCCACAAAAATCAGATGCTAGCTAATGGATCAGTCTACTGACTGAAATTCTTAACAATTTCCATATATTACTCCTTCGGCCCATTACAAATGTCCTACTTACTGTTTTTAGATATTCTATTACAAATGTCTTCTTTCTATAAATAGAAAAAAAATTTCCTCCAGCAACTATATGGACCCCATCATATACTCAAAAATCAACTTTACCTTAATTCTCGTACCCAACAGTAACCAGACGTTTGTAATGAGATTGGGAGAGTATATTTTATTTTATTTATATATTTAATTTAATTTGTTGTCATGCAGGCTCGAACCGGTCATCACAGCTGACCTTAGGTAAAACAAGTAAACAACGTAGTGTGCAATTGTTTAGGGCTCAGAATTAAAGTGAGGCTTGAAATTTATTTTTATTTTTTAAAATAATTTTCTATTTTTTGCTATAATTATTAAGCAGTCGGCCGTCTAATCACGTAACTCTTCACCTTTTCATTTCCAAAACCCATGATTAATTTTTTTATTCAATTTTTTCATCTTCCAAACTTTATTATATTGGTGATTCAAATAGATATTGGGGATGTTTGGGAGTTAGCGGATCTGCTAGCGGATAGCGGAGTCGGATATATAGAGGACTGTGAGACAATCTGCCTTCCAATCTGCTATCTGCTAACGAATCCGTTCGCTCCCAAACATCCCAATTATTAGCCAGTACCACTGAGAAATTCGTCGTGGTTTTGGCAGAAATTCACATTTGTTTGGTTCAGTTAATGGCTTAAGAAAACCTAGCTAATACTTATGCTACCGTGTCGTCCTCCTTGACATCTCTTAATTTCTCTGTTTATTATACTTATTTTAGTATTTATTTAGATTTAGAAGGAACCTACTATTTTATACCCATTTCATTTTTTTAACTTCTTCGTTTCTACATTGCATGTAATTTAATACACATTTTTAATCATTAATATCACTCAAATTAAATATAAAGAAAAATTATAAAACTAAACGATTAGATGAATCCAACAACATCAAATTAACTTGACTATGTTTTATCTTATAGAACTATATTAAAAAAAAAATGAATCAAATAAAGTTAATCAATGAAGATTATCAACTATGTAAATGGTAATGTCATTAAAAAAAACGGAAGGAGTATTTTGTAAGGTGCATAGATGGTTAGAATAGGCACTGTATGCCAGGCAGGCATGTCATTAGCAAACTCAACTCGGCTATTCAATCATATTTTATTATTACTACATGTTTTAGAAAAGGGAAGCGGGATTGGCCTAGCGTGGTTACTTTCTCATCTTTTGGATTAGATTGGAAGTGCAATTTCCAACTGCCCAAAATTATAGAACCAGGAAAGATGAGCAATGGAGCTTTTCAAATGCAATTTCATTTGTTGAATAAAACAATTCAAATTTCAATCATCATTCTATCAGGATGAGGACTTAGCCCAAGTGGTTAAGTCCTTCGACTTCCAACGGAAGGTTGGAGGATCGATTCTCTACCGGCCCCCTATCCCTCCCTTTCAGTGGCGGACACACTTAGGGGCTTGGGGGGGGGGGGGCCGCCGCCCCCGAGTTCAAAGTTTGCCATTAATTTTTTATATAGCTATGTGTATTTTAGTTATGAGAGAAAATATTTTTATGTAATTCCGCCCCCTCGAGCTCAAACTTCGCCATTAATTTTTTATATGGTTGAGTGAATTTTAGCTATAGTAGAATGCATTTTCGTGTAATTTAAGCAATGAAGAAGATGAATGGGAAAAAGAAGGTAACATATTTCTTTGTTGGTGGATTTTTTTTAACATAGGCTCGTATGTTCTTCAATCTTAATAAATAAAATAATAAATTTCGCCTACTATATAAAGTTGTAACTAGACTACGGAGAGCATCCTAATAAAAAAAAATTCATAGCTCGCCCCCCCCCCCCCCCCCCCGGTTTTCACACTCTGCGTCCGCCACTACTCCCTTTTATTCCCCTTTGTAATTGTGTAGCATAGACTCTCACCACCCCTTTCCTGTATAGGCTGTTCAGCAAAGAAAAAAATAATAATAAAATAAAATTAAAAAAAAAAACATCATTCTAACATGAAGTATATATAATAATTACAAACAACCGTCGAGCTCGAACCTAATTCAGTGGGTAAATTAAAATAAATTGTTTTTTAAGCATGCATAGTACGTATAGGTGCTAGACGACGACCCTTATTCTCACCAATTGGCAGAATAAAACCGATAATATTAAATATAACGGCCTCGTGAGTGTTTTGATCATTGATGATCCAATTAAAATTAATTAATTATAATTAAGTAACACAAGACAAGTTTGATTCATGACATGCGTCAATCCAAAGACTGGAATTTCCCAACTTGGAATGTAAGCCCACTGTTCAGTACTCTCAGTAGTTTATAGTGTTCGTAATCATTAATTTACCCTTCTAGCTAGTAATAATAAGTCAGTAATAGAATTAGGTATACATGCACTGCTCATAATACTTCTCAACATATCAATATTGTAATAAAATTTCTCCTTGAAAAGATTTTTTTCTTTTTAAAAAAAAAAAATATATTAATTTCATTTTCACCTTATCGTTATGGATTCACCGTCCACGGTTCAATAATTAAGTTTTTGGTTGACATAATTAACTTAGGTTTACTAGAGTTATCAAAAGGAAAATCTTAATTATTGGGATAAGGAAGGCTTGGTCAAATTATCGAATTCCAATTTTATATGGTTAAGCTTTAAACCAGTTGAACCGAGCCCAGTGCCGCCAATGGGGCTGTGCAAGCAGCCTATTGCACAGAGCCCCATTTTTTAAAGTTTATATAATTTTTTAGTTTTAACATTTTTTTTGTATATTTTTTATTTTCTTTTTTTTATATTTCTTTGCAATAGACAATAGTTTCTCTTCAAAAACAAAAATAATTTAAGTTAAGTAATATATATTTTACTTCTTCGCAAAAAACTAATTAACATGCCGTTGATATTTTTGGGTATAGACAATTTTTTTGGCACAAGACTTAAAATAAAAAGAAATTAATTTTTTTGTATTTTAAATTTTTTATTATGAAGTTGTATTTTATAGATAAATTAAAAATTTATAATAACTTTTTTTTAAAGAGGGCGTCGTTATTGATATAGACGTTAACAGGGTCACCGAAAATGATTAGACGGCCCTGACCGAGCCGAGCTGTGTGTGAGCATTTGAGCTCAGCTCATTAAAGGCTTGAGCCTAAAATTATGTTCGAGTTCAGCTCGTGAAAAAGTTTGTGAGGTTCGGCTCGGCTCGTTTAGTTCAAATGAGTCAATTTACTCTCTTATTCGGCTCGGTTCATTTAGCTCGAACCCAACTCGTTTGAGCTTGTTCGGTTCAATTTAAATTTTATTTGAATTTTTATTTCATTTCTAATCTTTTCATAATGCTCAATTAAAAATAATAATTAAAGTTTTAGGGTTGTTTTATTTGTTCTAACAATTACTCCCTGTGTCCAATTTATTTAGGCTATATTTAATTTTTACTATTATTTATTATTTAACTTTAACTCAATTTTATTGCATGTATATAACAAAAGATATAGTCATGATAGAAAGGATAGAAATGATACTCATTGCACATAACAAAAATTTATTGCATGTCTTAAACTTAATAGAAATGATGGATAGATTATAGATACTAATTGCACATAACAAAAATTTATTTAATGAATTAAACACAAATATGTTACTATGCTGATTTTATATATGTGAATGTGCTGAATTGCCATTAATAAATGTCGAATTGCCACTCAAAAGTAATAAATAAAATTTTCAAACATATTAACTAACTACCGTAGAAAATATAGATTCAATAATTTTGAGTAACAATTGATCAACACTTATTAACAATTCAAAACTCTACATATATTGTATACAAATTCAGTATATTAACCGAATTAAACTAAACAAATTATTCTTCATGTCTTGGACTCATATAATAGTACCATCAATTTGCCGTAATAATAAACAACTGTATCGGATAAATATTTCAAAACCGATCGAGCCCTCCAAATCAATTTTATATATTTATTAACAATCCTAATCCTTACCAAAAAGAAAATATCTAAACACCTTTAAGTAGACTAAATAAATACTAGCATATTTAAATTCAACCCACTTTAAATAAGCATTTAATAATATGAAGTGTTGAGTGTACGTGATTGATGCCACACCATTTCTCATTTTCTTTTTTACCTTAAAAAAATGAACAAATAAAATACAACAAAGTAGACTAGTAGTAGAGCACCCATATTCCATATTATTATATATATAAAGGAAATTAGGAATCTGTCCAACCCACAATCTTGATTTTTCTGTCATACATACAATCGAATTGAATTCCGCGTACCATTTGTACCACCTCCCGACAATCTCCCCCCAAAACCCCCCACACCATCGTTTTCCTCGCACTTTCCCTCTTGCCCCTTCAATCATTTGCATACCCCAAATTAAACCCTTTTTATTACAACACCTGCAGACCAAACCCTTTTCATTAAAAAAAAAACACTCAACACAATTCAGACAATGGAAGACAACATGAGCACAACCTCGTCCTCCTCGACGTCATCCTACGACAAATTGGCCAAGAACGGCAGCAGCAGGGGCAGCGGCGGCGGCTTCCGCCTCCACCCGCGGCGATTCTCCGTCCACCGTCTCCGGAGAAAAATCCTCTCCCTCGTACGGTTCTGGAGAAACTCCTACAGGCACACTCTCCGACACCTGAGGATCGGATTCGCTGTCAGGAAGATCGTCCATCATTTCAGGACACCCAGAAACCCTAATTACGGCTGTTCGCCTCTTCATCATCGGTACGGATCATATTTCGGCCCCGCCGGGAAGTCGGCGGCGGCGGCGGCGCCCGTGGCTTGCCGCTCCATGAACCATTCGAACTCGTTCTGCTCCGAGGCCATCGCCGACTGCCTCGAGTTCATCAAGAGGAACTCCATTTCCTTGGAGGATTATGACACCAACCCTATGCTTAAATTGGGTTGAAGTACAGTTGGCAGTTTGTGTGCTGCTGCTGTTGCGATTAATGAATCTGTATATATTCAGTTTTTATGGGATCATCGATTTTGTTCGATTCTTCTTCCTTGTTTGTTTCTGAAATTTTCTCAATTGTGAGTATGAATTGGATTGAATTGGTGACTTCTTTGAATTCTACTCTTCTTTGTGTTTTTCTTTTTTAGTTTTTTAGTTTTTTTTTTTTTTTTTTTGCTTTTGGTAATTAGAATGATTATTTAATTAATTTTTTTGAGGAATGTCGTGATCGATCATAATTAGAATTTAGAGTATGAAGAAATGGGGTATTAGAATATGGGGCGTGGATTTCGTTGAATTTGAGGAGGAGGTGAATTGGAGCATCGTGGCCGTCCAGTGGGTACGGTGGTTGGCGCGATCGTGGCCGTTGAAGTTAGAGTATCTACGGCGGTGGTCTCCAGTTGGTTTCTTGGACGGTTCTTAATAGTATAATTATTCCACGTGTATCTGGAACATTATAAATTTACTAAGTAGGCATTTGGCAACCGACTTTTTCACAAAAATATGTACTCCCTCCGTCCCATGAAGTTTGACCCCTATTCCTTTTTGGGGTGTCCCACGAAGTTTGATCCCTTTCCATTTTTAGAAAAATTAAATTAATATAAGTTTGATTAGAATCTTAATTGTTGTCAAATCCCATTAAAAATACTTACTTTTACTATTCTGCACAAATTCCAATACATTATTACTTTCCTACACAAAGTCCCTTATATTTCTTTAACTCTCAATATTACAAACTGATACAAATAAAAATTGTATAAAATATATATTCTAAAACTACACGATTAGATGATTCTAATAAGACCACACTTGAATATTTTTCTCAAATTACATCACTACGATAATATTAAGTCAAAGTTAAACAATAAACAGTATCAAAATTCATTATAATCTTAAACACAAATACCCACACCACTTTAACTACTAAACTCCACTACCTAAATTACCGTGCCCAAAAGAAATGGTTCAATCTTCGCGGGACGGAGGGAGTACTATATAGTATATGTTCTATTCCTTTGTCTTCCAAATTAATAAGGAAAAAAAAAATGGCCAAGTGATCAAATTTTTTGCCTTTATTTTATGTGGTATGGGATCTCATCATCCATTTACTAGCTTGAAAAAAATAAATAAAAATAATTTAATTTGGGTGCTGAAGTTGTGATTTTCATGTGTTGAAGGATGAAGGAGTATTTTGTATATATTGAGTGTTTTTATACAACCAAATACTATTGAATATATAACACACATCTTATCGAATTAGCACACCAGCACCTGCTGAATATTACTCATTCAACACCCTATCCAAACCCATGAATTTGTCTACTATTGGTTTGTTGAAGTATATTAATTTCATAATTAATTAATTATGTATTGAGACCGTTGTAAATATATGTTTCGCTCAAACTATATGTCTAATTTTTGCTCAACAACTATATGTCTAATTTACAACATTACATGTATATATATATACACAAAATGCTTTGATTATTCCAATATATTTTCAAATTTAGATTTAATATATTCTGCTTTTAAAAAGAATTATTCACAATTTATTATGACATACTAAAGTTATTATTATATATAAATAAAAGCGCCATGTCCTATATATATAAATAATTAAATAGGGAGATTTAAAACAGTTTATACTATGGTAAGTTAATTATATTAGGTTTGAATTCGAATTTTGAAATTATTGAAAATTGGGGCAACCCTAGCGTATGTAATACTATCATTTCAATAATTTACATAGCGTATGTAGACTTTTTCGGTTTGTGTGTTCAAAATTTCAAATATATGGTTTACACAGTACCAAACCCAAGATAGTATATGTTGTGTTGAAAGGTGCCACGATTTCAATCTACATATATACTCTAAGTAGTACTATATTCAATCTCAATTGAGTCTATTATTCAACCGTTGCATGCCACAGGGTTGGGGGATTTATTAATTTTCATGCATCTGTTTTTCATTTTTATTTATGTTTTGTGATATGACTATTTACTGGCGCATTAGGAAAAACTAACTCTGAACTTTTAACAGATAAGAGTCCAATATTTTTAATATCATTATATAAAAGTATTTATTAGAAATAATTGTAGTCACACTACAAGAATTTTGAATTATAATGATTGTATTTGTAACCGAAATTCGTTAGCTATCACAATTTAGATATCAAATCCAAATTCTTTTTAATAGTGTCAAGGATGGTCCTGCATTAAGAGATTATATTGTCGTTCCCCAACTCCGACGTTGAGTACTTTTGTTTGTGATTTTGTGGGTTTATGGCTCTAGTCTTTAAAACTTTTTTTTTTGGTAACACCAATCTTTAAAACTAAAGAGATTTTTATGTTTTTAGAGTTTCTTTTATTTACCCTCTAAAGCTGCTAAATATCAGAGAGAGAGAGAGAGAGACATCCTTTTTATTTCGTCACAATAGAAGCATTTTAGTCAATGAGTCCGCACATGCAGTGCCAGGTCAGTACCTGACAATTATCTTTTTTGCCAGCCGCCAAAATTCCTTAACTTTTGTACCCGAAAAGGCCAAAAAGTCCCTGGTTCGTGTGGTGGTTCGTATACGAACCAGCTTATGAAGCACGATCCAGGAGATTAATTAATAAGGGTGATTAAGAACCATGGTTCGCGGTGTGGTTCGTGCACGAACCACATATTCAACTACGAACCATGAATTAATTAATAAGAGGTGATTAGAGAATGATTTGTGTCTCATGGACCGTAGTGGGACCGGACTGTTTTAGACAGATAGCGTATGGTTCGTGGGTTGAGGAAAGGATGATACGAACCACATAATGTAGAGGTCAATTGGCTCTTGGTATACATGCAAGGTTCGTGGTATACATGGCCGGTTCGTGAGCCAAATATTAATCACATGGTATACATGCAAGGTTCGTGAGCCAAATAATAATAATATTAAGAAGTAATAAAAAAAACTAAGAATATATGGCCGGTTCGTGGTATGCATGTGTGCAAGTATCTGGTTCGTGCACGGTCCACTGGTTTGTGCACGGTCCATTTGCTTTTTAATCACTTTTACTAATTAATCACATGATTCGTGGTACTGAGACGGTTCGTACACGAACCACTTCACGAACCATGGTTAATTTCGTCTTTTCGGGTATAAAAGTTGAAGAATATTGGCGGCTGGCATAAAAGATAAATGTCAGTACCTGACCGGGTACTGTCCATAATTTCTTCTTTTAGTCAAAATTAAGTACTCCCCAACGGAAAATGGACGTGACCTTGTGCAAATTGCAATATAATAATAGGAATTTCACAAACATATAGACAAAAGGAAAAATGGGAAATTAAATTAGAAATTTGATTAATTAATGCTCAATAATCACATCTCACCTAGCATTACAATTATATTTAGAATTAAGCACAGTGGGACCGTACAAATTTATTTAGCCGGCTACCACGCACTTAGACTTTCTTTCAACAAACCATTAAACTAATTCAACACTTTATAAACTCACATGTATCAACTTGTCGCTTCCCTCCCCTCATAAGTATACACATGGAACGTATCTTGGAGACGATATAGGGAATTAAAATATTGGAAGATATTTAATTGAGTTGGACTTCTTTGTAGCCATTAAAGCCTTGAAAAGGGTTGGTGGGAGCTCATACCACATAAATTATAAAGGAACAAAGGGGATGGATAGGGGACCGGGTGGGGTTTAGGGTTTAGGGTTTCGAACTCCAAACCTATAGGTTGGGAGTTTTGGGACTTACCACTAGAGTAATAACTCCCCACTCCCTAACCCCGGCTTCTTTGTAAATTAGGCCATCTTTTTTATTTATTTTATTCTTTTTCTTTTTAAGAAAACAATTGGATATGTAAATTAGGGCTTTCTATGTGCCTATAAATATATGTATTATTTCAAGAAATTATTGTTATGTGCAATTAACCTGAGTAGTATGGGACTCTAACAATTCAAGTAAAAGTTTCGAATTTGAATATTCACGTGTATAGAGTTTTGCTTAACAAAAAAAGAAATTATTGATTTATTGATATGAGTGGCTAAACTCGTTAGTAACAAATTTATTTCAATAAAGTTAGCTTCCTTAAGAATTGAGGATATCTTTTGTGTGCTCTTTTTTTTTAAAAAAAAAAAATTATTTGCGAAACAGCCAATCTAGGCTAGGGAAAAGGAACATGAAAAGAAAAAATCAAAACGACAAGGCAAAGACTAGAGCCTAGGAAACCAGGTACCAGCTAAATTCATTATCAAGAAATCAGTGGAAAAAAAGCCTAAGTGATGAAGAATAACTCTCCATCAGCCCCGTGCTTCGCCAAAACATCAGCAACCGAGTTGCCTTCTCTTAACAAATGTTCAAAAATGCAAGTCTGGAACATATGTCGTTCTTCCTTAATGCCTGCCAAGATAGGCGCAAGTAGGGGTGTAAACGAGGCGAGCCGAGCCCGAATAGTGGTAAGCTCGATTTGAGCTCATGAGAATTCGAGTAGAGCTTTGACCGAGCCGAGCGTTGACCGAGCTACTTCGAGCCGAGCGTTGACCGAGCTTTGACCGACACTACAAGAAAAATCCTGTATTGCGACTGCGTTTAGCGACCTCAAGAGATAGGTTGGAATTTTCCGACCTTATGGTGCGACCTCAGTTCCTGCGGCAAAAATAATGGGAGCCAGCGACCTCTTGAAGCGACTGCGTACAGGGGTCACTTCACAGCGACCGAGCTTGCGACGGCAACATGCGGTCGCAAAGTTAGGTTAATATTTCACCTCCCCTATTGCTGTAATCGCGAATTACAGAAGGAAATTCCTCCATTTCTACCTTCTCCGGCGACTGCGAAGCTGGCCTTACTCCACAACCGACCACGCAAGCCCCCACCCAGCAAGCCATCCCCAGCCCCAACCTGCGACCTGCGACCCTCCCCAACCCTTGGAGCTACCCCCTGTAGTTGGACAGGTTCGAGCCACCGACCCTGCACCTGTCGGTCGATCGAGCCACGCCCAAAAAACTGGGGTCCGGTGGCTTCCTGAGTCGAAGGTTGCGGTTGCGTCGTCTCCGAAAACAGACAAGTGCTTTGGGCGAGCCAAACCCGTAATCGTCGTCGGAGCCACCCCCTGTATTTGTGCTTCCGTCGTCGCCGGAAACAGAGAATCGTCATCGTCGCCGAAGGGTGCGGTAGGGGGACGACAGTTGTTGATTCTCCACACATTGAAGGTACCAAACACTTAATCAAATTCATTCTGCAGTTTTATGCATTTTTTGGTCGATTAGGGCAGCGGGCTTCAAGTGAACTTTGGGAAACATTTGAGTTGAGGTATAAATCAAATCTACATTCATTTGCTTTGCATGGATTAGGGCAAATTGGCGTAAAATGTTCCGTTAATTTTCAGTTTCTAATTCTATGTTAAAATGAATATTGTGTTATTGAACTTGTTGGTTTCTTACAGTGGTACTGAATTTTTGCCATAGGGAATGAATGCGTGAATTATGTTGAGGTTAGTCATGCAAGCCATGGAGTGCAGCAGCAGCAAGAGCAGCAGACTTATAAGTTTGGAGTTGGTTGAAGTCGCATTTGTCCTAGTTAAGAGTTGCTTAAGTTTTGTATAGTTGTAACTCAGGGGCTTTTGTGTATTTTCCTGTTATGTTGTTAGTCAGGTTAGATTAAGCGTGTTTGCGCTTTATCTGTTATATATAGGTCTTCTTCCTCTTCTCTCTGTAACAGAATATTTTACATCTCTTTCGTTGCTAATGGAGAAGGCAGTTATTTACTCTCTTGTCTCTCGTTCCATTCTGCTCAATTGTTAGATTGAGTGTTTTCTACATGGTATCAGAGCAGTGATTGCTCACCGATCCTGAATTTTCATCTATTTTGTTCATTTGCTTTTGTATCTGCGCTCGTGTATGGCGATCGAAGAGGATGTCGAAAAAACTCCAATCAAGGCAACTCCAGCCGCAAAAGCTTTGGTTTCGACCTGTAAGGAGCTGGCTCTGTCATCTGCAGACCAACTTAACCTTCAATTGACTCAAATCAAGCTCGACGGATCCAATTGGACGTCCTGGAGAATTGAGGTTCACACCGCTCTGCGTATCAAAGCTAAGTTGAAATTCATCCTTGGTACTTTTCCTTGTCCTGATGAATCTGATCCTACGTATGAAGACTGGTGGTGTGTAGATTCTGATACTCACTTGGTTACGAAACTCTATTATTCCTGAGATATCTAGGCAATTTGTTCATACAGCTACTAGTCGTGCACTTTGGTCTGACTTAGAGGATTGTTATGGTCAGTTGAGTGGTCCTCAAATTTTATCTCTGAGGAAGAAAGTCATTAACCTTACTCAAGGGAATCGTAGTGTTACTGCTTACTATGGTGAACTTAAAATGAATTGGAGCGACTATAGAGCTCTAGATCCCTTTCCTGACTGCAGCCTTGAAACCTTGAAAGTTCTGATGCAAACTGATGAGAAGCACTTCTTACTGCAATTTCTAATGGGACTGAATGATGACTATGCACATGTTTGTAATCAAATACTGTTAATGAATCCTCTACCTTCGGTTGGTAAAGCTTTTGGCATGGTGACCAGTGTGGAAGCTCATAAAGGAATTCAAGGAGGAATAGGATCTATTGAGACTAATTCTGGATTTGTCTTGGCTATTCCTGATAAAGCAGGCAATGACAGATCCTTAAGTGACAAGCGCCCTATGTGCACCTACTGCAAAAAGACAGGTCATACCAAGGAGAAATGTTTTCAGCTTGCTAACAAGTCTGCATATTGTGATCATTGCAAAAGAAAGGGTCACTCGAGGGCTAACTGCTTTCAGCTGACTGGAGTGGTACCAGATTGGTACAAAGCTCTTGGAGATAAAGGAAAAGGAAAAGGATTTGCTGCAGCTATGGTGTCTCAGTCTTCTTGTAATTCTAATGCAGAAGGATCCACCACAGCTATCACTCAGAGTTCATCAGCAGATTTTGAACCCTCAAAGACTAACAAACTCCTTGAAGAGTTGATCAAGGAACTTGCTAAGAACAAAGGAGGAGCCAGCATTACTACACCCTTCGATTTTGCTGGAGGACTCTTCGATTTGGCAGGTAGCTCTCTTACCCTTGAATCTTTTCTTTTGGGTACTAAGTGGATCCTTGACTCTGGAGCCAGTTGCAATTTGTGTTCTAATGTGTCCCTTCTAGTTGACCCTCAGCCTTTGAAAGCCTTCCACCCTATCATGCTGCCAGATGGCAATATCAAATCCCCTTCACATGTTGGATCTGTGAAGTTGGGTAATGGCCTCCTGGTGCCTAATGTTTACTATGTACCAGGAGTCATTTTGAATCTTCTCTCTATAAGTCAAATGACACTTGACTTGCATTGCATAGCTGTGTTTGATCCTACATCTTGTGCGCTGCAGGACCAGAAAACTAAAGATACTCTTCTCACAGGCACATTGATGCATAAACTCTACATCACTAGCTGTAAGAGCTCCATGCCTCACTCTATCAACTCTACTCTATCATGTGATTTGAATTCTATTGTTGATTGGCATAATAAATTAGGTCATCCTTCTTTCAAGGTTATGACTCGTCTAGGCTTTATTACTAATGATTCCAGTACTATTCCCTGTGACATCTGTAATACTTCTAAGATTCACAGAATGCCTTTTTCTTCTAGTGATTCTCATGCTTCCAATAACTTTGATTTGATACATTGTGATTTGTGGGGACCTTTCACCCCCTTAGATAAAGATCATTACAGATATATGTTGACTATTGTTGATGACTCATCTAGAGCCACTTGGATGTATCTCTTAAGATTCAAATCTGATACATCTTTGGTGCTGTCCCAGTTCTTTGCCTATATAAAAACTCAATATAATGCCAATGTTAAAATTCTGAGGTCTGACAATGGCTCAGAATTCTGCAATAAGCATTGTGCTTCCTTGTTCCATAAACTTGGCATCATACATCAAACTTCTTGCATCTACACCCCTCAACAAAATGGAAGTGTAGAAAGGAAACATAGGCATCTTACTCAAGTTGCTAGAAACTTGTTATTGACTTCTGGGGTACCTAAAATCTATTGGGGGGATGCCATGCTTACTTCAGCCTACCTCATTAATCGATTACCTACTAGAGTGCTTGACTGGAAATCCCCCCTATGAACTCTTGATAGGTCACAAACCTGAATTATCATCCCTCCACACTTTTGGTTGTCTGGTATACATGAAACTCCCATCTCCTTATTCTGGAAAACTTGATCCAAAGGGTATTAAAGGAGTGTATTTAGGCCCTGCTGCTACTCAGAAAGGTTACAAAGTCTTAGACATAACCACTAAGAAAATTCATATCTCTAGAGATGTCTTGTTCTTTGACAGGTTATTTCCCTTCAAAGAACCATCTCCCTCAATTACACCCCTTACCCATACACTACCCTCATCTTGTAATTCCACTGAGTTGCCCACTGCCACTCAGTATCATAGAGCCTCCCCTGAAGTTCCCACTGAACTTCAGAATAATGTGCACTCACCTTTGGTTCCCACTGAACCATCGAGCCAAACCCCTATCATCAACTCTTCTGTTTCTCCCACTGAGACTCAGACCTCAAACAGCTCTCATGAAGTATCCTGTGATGCTTCTACCTCTGTTACCCCATCCCCTATGGTGCAACCTCCTTCAATTGTTTTGAACACAGATGCTTCTTCACCTCCAGTGTCAATTGCTCCACAAAGGCCCAGAAGGGAGATAAGGAAACCTGCTTGGATGAAAGATTTTGTTTGCTCTTCAGTTTTGGAAGAGGACTTTGTTCCCAATTCTTACAATCAAGCCCATGGGATTGATCATTGGGACAAGGCCATTGAAGCTGAACTGAATGCTCTATTGAACAATGATACTTGGGAGCTCACCTCTCTACCTCCTGACAAACGACCTATTGGGTGCAAATGGGTCTTTCGAATCAAGTACAATCCAGATGGTAGTGTCAACAAGCATAAGGCAAGACTAGTAGCTAAGGGGTTTCATCAAAAGTATGGAGAAGACTTCAATGATTCCTTTGCTTCTGTTGCAAAGACTGTTAGTGTACGCCTTTTGTTTGCCCTTGCAGCATCATTCAAATGGTCCATCTTCCAGCTTGATGTCAACAATGCTTTTCTCCATGGCAGTCTTGAGGAAGACATCTACATGCAATGTCCTCAAGGTCTCTCATCTACATCTGGACAGGTCTGCAAACTTAAAAGGTCACTCTATGGACTCAAGCAGGCACCTAGACAATGGTATGGTGCATTATCTAATTTTCTCAAGGACTGTGGCTACAAACCTACATATAGTGATCAGTGCATCTTTTTGAAATTCACTCCATCTGGTATTGTGATTCTTATTGTTTATGTCGATGACATATTACTTACTGGTGATGATATTGCTGAAATCCAGTCCATAAAACTCCTCTTGCATCAGAAATTCACCATCAAAGATCTTGGAAAGGCTGCATATTTTCTTGGATTGGAGATTAATGCTACTGATACTGGATACTCTATCAATCAGTTTAAATATGCTACTGACCTCCTGGAAGAAGTAGATTTTCCTTCCAACCCTAAAGCTCATGTTCCTTGCACTCCTCATAAAACTCTTGGCACTGATGGCCCCCTGTTTGCAGATCCTTATCTCTACAGAAGAACAGTTGGTAAACTTCTCTACCTTGGGTTTTCTAGACCTGATATTTGTTATGCTGTTCAGCAGCTTAGCCAATATATGCAAGCTCCTACAACTCTTCATTGGCAAGCTGTAGTACATGTGCTTCAGTATCTTCAGAACAACCCACATATTGGCTTGTTCTATCCTTATGGTTTGCCCTTAAATTTGAAAGGTTATTGTGATGCCGATTGGGGCAATTGTCCAGTCAGTCGAAAGTCACTTACTGGGTATTGTGTTTTTCTTGGAGGTTCACTTGTTGCCTGGAAAACTAAGAAACAAAATTTTGTATCCAAGAGCTCTACTGAAGCTGAGTACAGAAGCTTAGGAGCCGAGTACACAAAATTTTGTGTCCAAGAGCTCTACTAAAGCTGAGTACACAAAATTTTGTGTCCAGTCAGAAATGCTTTGGATTGGATCCTTGTTCTCTGAATTGAAATTGTCTCTACCTCGTCCTTTCCCGATTTACTGTGACAATGCCTCCGCCATTCAGCTGGTCAAGAATCCTCTCCACCATGAAAGAACCAAGCACATTGATATAGGATGTCTCTATGTTCGAGATTACTATCAACAAAGGTATATTGATCCTATCTTTGTTCCCTCTCCCCAGCAGCTAGCGGATGTTTTCACTAAGGGCCTTTCTCCCAAGGTCTTTCTCTCGTTTTGTTCCAAGTTGAAACTTTGGCAAGTTTCATCTTGCGGGGGGGATGTTGAGGTTAGTCATGCAAGCCATGGAGTGCAGCAGCAGCAAGAGCAGCAGACTTATAAGCTTGGAGTTGGTTGAAGTCGCATTTGTCCTAGTTAAGAGTTGCTTAAGTTTTGTATAGTTGTAACTCAGGGGCTTTTGTGTATTTTCCTCTTATGTTGTTAGTCAGGTTAGATTAAGCGTGTTTGCGCTTTATCTGTTATATATAGGTCTTCTTCCTCTTCTCTCTGTAACAGAATATTTTACATCTCTTTCGTTGCTAATGGAGAAGGCAGTTATTTACTCTCATGTCTCTCGTTCCATTCTGCTCAATTGTTAGATTGAGTGTTTTCTACAAATTAGTCGTACTGAATTGGTGGTATCTACTGATTGAATTTGTTGGTTTGTACTGACCGAACTTGTGGTTATTGAACTTGTGGTATCGAATGTGTGCTTCTGATTATGATTGTGAAAATATAGGATTCATTATGTTCTTGTTGGGTTATGTGATGTTTGAGAAATTGTGTTCTTCCTATACCATCTTCTTATAATGTGTAATGTAATGATGTTTACAAGCTCAAGGAAATCAGACTTTGTGGTGTAATGATGTTTGAGAATTTGTTGGTTTTATTCCTTTTCTTTCACATTTCATACTGCAGTAAATCAGACTTTGTGGTGTACAAGCTCAAGGAGCTTGGAAAGGTTACAGAAAAAGACAGCATCAATAACACTCTCCTGAACAGACTGATAAGGTAATCTGCATAGCCCATCTCTGCTTCTTAAGTTTCTGAGAAATGAGCCAGTTTCAACTTGATCTAAATATTTTTCACTGTTTTAAGGCTTCATGTGGACACAACTTCAGGATAAGAGAAAATGATCAGTGGTTATTTACTCATTAAATACTTGAAGATTACAATATAGTTTAAAAGTAATAGATCAGTTGTGGAAAATAATGCTTAATGAAATGGTTGATGTACAATAGACTTTCTTTTCAACTTGAATCACATAAAAAGAGCCAATTTATTTCTTTTTGTTCAGACCCTGTGTTAACAGTTGAGTTTTGCTCAGAATGCTTCTCCATACTTAACTAAATGCTTCTACTATATGGCAGGCAATTCCTTGTGGGGAATAGTTGTATAGTTGTCGTCCCATCAGACTTCATGTGAACACATTTTGAATAAGGTATTTACTACAGGCAGGCAATTATTTTTCATGATCATTTTTATTTGTTGTCAACAGTCTTTTGGCTATTCTTGATTGGTTATTTTCATCTATGATAGCAGTATTCCCAAAAAAAAAAACATAAAGCATGGAACCTGATAAGGATAGATTTGATCTTAACAAGATGCCTTATTCATGTGAAGATTGTAGAGGTAATTTATTATACACTTTCATTTGACAGTGATAATATTTGAAACATTGTTTTATTGGTATGCATCATTAATGGTTTCTTATTTCTCCATTCACTTGACAGCATATCTTCAGTTATCTCCGAAGAAGGAGGATGGCTACATTACACCCCCATATTCGCCTATGCGAATAGAGGACCAGGTTGTTCCAGACACTCCGGAGGAAGTCTACTCAAGGAACAAAATTTCACAAAGTGTTGCTCGCCCACAAAGCCTTGGAGATCAACTATATGCATCTATTTCTCCAAGTTCTCGCGCATTGGTTAAATGTTTACTCCCAAACCTGTTTTAGAGTCCATGCTCACCGCATTTACCCGGTTAGTACATGAGTTTTGATCTCTGAATGTAATCATTAAAAAAGTCCACATATTGTATCCTAACTGTAATCTTTTCTAAATATTGATTTCTATAGGTTCGTCGAATACAACGAAATATGAAGGAGTTATCAGAAAGATTAAGGTTCCCAAATTTAAGGATGAGAAGAATTAGACTGTTCGACAAAGTTTCAGTTATTGTTTTCATGTTTAACTTACTGTTTGTTATTCGGTTTGCGTTGAACTTTTATTTTAACTTTAGCTTTGTTGGATCCTTGTGAACAGAAAAATATGTTTTGGTTGGATATTCTATCTTCTTAATGAAAATGGTGTTGAAGTGAAATTGATGTGTATATATTTTCTTTTTGCCTAAGTTCACATTTAATTAGATTGAAATGGTTGTATGTTGATTGAGATTGGATATGGAATTGATTTATTATTGTAGCGGGGAATAGGTTTCTGCATCAAAATGGCTGGTTGGCCATTTCAGACCTAGCGACCGCATATGCGGTCGCAGACGAGGTCGCTGTCATCCGTTAACCGCAGTTAACGGAGAGGAGCCTGCGACCGCATTTCCAGTCGCAGGAGGGGTCGCTAAGTCCAGCGACCCCGACCCATGTGGTCGCTGGCCAGAAAGCTACCGGCTGTATAGCGACCTCGTTTGTGGAGTCGCTGACGTGGTCGCAGCTCTTATACCAACTGCATGCAGGCTTCTTGCGACCTCAGCTGTAGGTAGCTATTTTCACTTTTTCTTGTAGTGCGAGTCGAGCCGAGCTCGAACTAGTATTATTTTCATCCTCACATAATTTATAAAAGAAATTATATTTAATATATTGTCTATATTTAATTTTATTTTATTTAATCTACATATTAAAATAATTTTAAAAATATATATTTAATTAATAATATATTTTAGTTTAAAAATTAAAAGATATAAACAATAATAATACTATACTTTTAATCTTATATATAATTTCTATATTTAGTAATAAATTAAATAAATATATGTATAAAAATAAATCGAGCCTATTATCGAGCTTTCGAGCCGAATAGTGGTTGGCTCGGCTTGAGATCATGTGTGTTACGAGCCGAGCTCGAGCTCGAACCGAGCCATTTCGAGTCGAGCTTGAACCGAATTTTGACCGAGCCGAGTTCGAACAATTCACGAGCCTATCAGTCTCATTTACACCCCTAGGCGCAAGCCAACTGTTGTCATTGTGCCAGGAAGACAAGAGCTTCAAAGCCGCCTTGGAATCACAACGACAGCATATCTCATCTACATGAAGCTGCCTAGAAAGACGAAGGCGTGTAAAATAGCCACAAGCTCAGCTTGAAGCACCAAAACGTGGCCCAAAAAACCCGCTGCTCCATGAATCCACCTGCCAGTATGATCACGAAGAACCACTCCAAACCCAACTCTATTTCTATATATCCGCATGTCAAGAACCATCAGAATGGAGAAAAAAACCATTCCAGAAACCCATATTCCATTTCACCATTCGAGAATCAATTCTTTGAATACAAGTACTGTTGGCTGCCACTTTATTAAGAACGTCTGAGAAATGTCGGACTCGTCTTTGTAATAGCTGTAATGGTGAAATTTTGCCTTGAAAACCCTTAGGTTTCGTTCTCACCATGCTATCCAAAGTCCAGCCAAGAAATTCATATCATGATGAGTAACCATATGCCGTGAAGCCAATGCCGTATCATGTCATTAGTTAAAGAGCGAAGGTCATGCTCCATATGTAGTTTTGAGTTCACTAAGTTTTTTTTGGTAAACGTTGACACCTATGTGTTGACAAAGGTGTGTGGGAGTCCAAGCCACACGTAAATTAAAAAAGGGATAAAGGAGATGGATAGGGGGTCGTGTGAGAATCCAACCCTCAACCTCTGGTTGAAAGGCTGGGAAGATGAGTTTTGAGTTCACTATGTTGTTTTTTTAGATTTGCAATAATAATATAAAATACTCCATATGCTAAATCAGTGCCAATTACTTAACTAATTAGGGATGAAGATTTAGCCCAAGTGGTTAAATCTCTCGACTTCCAACGGAAGGTTGGAGGTTTGATTGCCACCAGCCCTCTATCTCTCCCTTTTATTCCCTTTGTAATTGTGTGGCATTGGCTCCCACCACCCATTTCCTAATCTTTATAGGCTATTCAGAAAAAAAAATTCCTTAACCAATTTTGTCACATGTCAGGGTTAGGCACCGTAAAGGTCACTTAATCATTTTTTTAATTGGGGAGAGGGTAAATAACCCTTAAGGTTGTCAACCCTCTCAAAATTGAATCACACATTTTATATATACACACACCGATTAAGTTTACATCCTGAATCTGAAGGTCCAGAAGTGCTATGGTGTTATGATTGAAATGCTGTGTAAATTTAATTAATTTTTCTATTAAATGTTGTATGCTACAAATTTGAAGGAAGATATCCACCTACCAAAAATAATTGCGCAAATGATGGAAAGATTAATCTCATTAATGGGTTGATTAATTTATTTCTTTAAATGTGTGGTTATATATCTAAAATAATTGTGCATTTAGTGTGATCGTTTCTTATTTATGCTACATAATGACTAGTCCTAATGGAGGAAAATAGCATATCATGTGTTGTCCCTAATAGCAGCACAAGTGTAAGTGTTAAATAGTACACAATATTGTCTCTGTAAACTATATTATTGTCGGATGCAGATAGCTCTTCAAATAACAAATGCATGACTTTATAAAAGTTTTATAGCATAGCATATGCATTGATTATGCATAGCATTGATGAGAGCTTCGAATAGCACAAAGTTCATTTAACAACAACACAAAATGAATGATTCGATTATAAACAAGAAATGAAAATTTGTTGCAAACATATAGTAGATATTTTGAATAAATATTAAATTATTGTAAAATGATTCCGGTTGCAATAATGCAATAATGGTTATGGAATCAATCATTATGTTAATCATCTGCCAATCACTGCATCAATTTCGGTCATAATTAATTATTTATGATATTGCCTTTTCATAACAGCTTTTAACACTACAATGACAACAAAGCTCATTAATTCGCAGTGATCATTTCTGTACTCATAGTTTAGCATGTATGGATATCAAGATTTATGCTAGTATGGACAGAAACCGAATCGATCTGTTCACGATTTTTTAAAATTAAGTAAATGAAAAGAAATGAAAGGAAAAGAAATGAGAGGAAAGTTTATTTCAAAGAAAGGGAAGAAAAGAAAAATAAGACGAAGGGAAGAAATGAAAAGAAAATAGAGGGGATGAAAGTTCTTTTCGCAAATATTGACAATCTGGAAAAAAGAGTGCGGGAGCCAAAGTCACACAAATTATAAAAAATAAAGGGGAAAGATATGGGGCGGATGATGAATCGAACTTACAAAAATAAGGTCAGTAGTCGTAGGCTTGACTGGTAGGCCGGGAAGGAAAGCTAATCGAGTTTAAAATTAAGAAAAAGAAAAGAAAAGAAAGGGAATTTTTTTTTTTTTTCTTTCAAATCTGCTCCATTTTGCATGGATGATTTTGAGAGAAAAATAAGAAAACTATCCGTCTAAATTCTTTCTTTTCCTTCATAAAAGAAACTCGACAGCACACATTTTTTAAATTCCTTTCTTCTCTCCTTTAAAAAAAAAAAACAAACACTGAGAATACACATTTTTAATTTCCTTTCCTTTCCTTCTTTAAAAAAACTCAAGAACACACATTATGTTCTCTTTTCTTTTCGCTTTTCTTTTCTTTATTCTTTTAAAAAAAAGTTCGAGAACACTTTGTTTTTCATTTCCTTTGATTTACATTTTTCTAAAATTGGAGAATACACATTCCCCTCCTAAAGAACCTCGAGAATACAATACAAGAATTACCCAATTATTTTCTGTGAATGGAGAGTAATTGGGTAACTCATAATGTTAGCCTCTTATTAAAGGATGACAGAAATTTTAAGAAGTATTATCAAACACCACCTAAAGCTTTCAATTTTTTTTCTTTTTTAAACATTGACATTAATGTGTCGGAAAATGTGTGGGGAAGTCCAAGCCACATAAATTATAAAGGGAGATAAACGGCTGGGATGAGTGGCCGAGTGGAAATCGAACCCCCAACCATAAAATTGGAAGTCGGGAGACATGACTACTAGGCCAAGTCCGCGTTCTCCAAATCTTTTTCAAAATTTGATAATACTTATGAGTAAGAAAGTATATCCAATACAAATATGGTACTTCTATAAAACTTAAGCCTTACATGGACAATTTTTTTTTAAAAAAAATATTGATACCTATATGTCGGGAAATACATGGACAAATTTTAATTGAGTCAATAATGGGAATGGTATGAAAACTTTTGAAAATTCAATTAAATTATTTAAATAGCTATTTAATTTAAAATTTAAACTTTGTTTTCGATTGTCGATGGATACACTTAAAAAGGTCCTTAAAAGATTGTTGTGTGGATGGGCGACTCTGATCTGCCCAACGAAATTGATTCCCACATCCCGAGATATCTGCATTCTAACAACCTTTTAAATTTTAATGTTTTTTATTCATTTCAATTCAAATTCACCTCTCCTTTCTCAACTTTTCTCAAATAAGGGGATGGGGACTTAGCCCAAGTGGTTAAGTCCCGGGGCATCCAACGGAAGGTTGGAGGTTCGATTCCCCACCGGCCCCCTATCCCTCCCTCTAATTCTCCTTTGTAATTGTGTGGCATGGGCTCCCACCACCCATTTCCAGGCCTTCAATGGCTCCTCCAAGAAAAAAAACTTTTCTCAAATAAAAAATCAACACTTTAGTTTTTCCATTGTAATAAATCAAATCAATAATAATAATACACAATCATAAGTAGTACTACCTCCATCCTCAAATAAGTGATCCATTTGCATAGTAGTCATTAAGTAGTACTACATCCGTTCTCAAATAATGATTCATTTGCATAGTAGTCACTATTCATTGAGTAACTTTACTAATTTTTTTAAAATAGTTGTATAAGAAAAAATATAGTAAAATGAAATCTTGTTAGATTCGTCTAATTACATAGTTTTAGAATATCAATTTTTTTTATAATTTTTATTTATTAGATAAGGAAAGGTTAGGTTGACTCTGGATTGGAGTGATTGACTTTAGCTAAATGGAACGTTAAGCTTTGGGGTCGTCGAATAATTGTTTAACACCTCTTAGCTTCCTACTCTTTATAAATACTTTAAAATCTACTAATGCTTATGTCAACATGTACTATTACTTTGGGCCCGTTTGGATTGGCTTTTGAAAAAAGCAGAAGCCAAAAGCAGAAGCAGAAGTGAAAGCCAAAAGCAGAAGCAAGTAACTTTTGTGTTTGGATGAAATGTTTGAAAAGCAGCTTTTTCTTAAAAGTGTGTTTGGATGTGTAAAAGTAAAAAGTGCTTTTGAAATGAAGTAATTACCAAAAAGGACATACTTTTTATATGGGAATAAGATATATTTATAGTGTAATTTATATTAAGTAGTAGGGGCATTTAAGACTTTGCACGCATTACTAGGTGCTTTTGGCTTCTGCTTTTCGGAGAAGCACCCCTGGGGCTGCTTCTCCCAGAAGCACTTTTGCAGCTTTTCGAGGTGCTTTTGCTTTTTCTAAAAAGCCAAAACAAACACTCTTTTTTCTTCAAAAGTGCTTTTATCAGAAGCAAAAGCCAAAAACACTTGGAAAAAAGTTAATCCAAACAGGCTTTTTCTCATTCATCCAGAAACAACATACTATGATAGAGAGGTCGGTGGTCTGAATTAGTGGACAATTATTACCTTTTCATATTAAGGTTGGGGATTTTATCCTAATGGATCCATATATATATATATATATATATATATATATATCGATTGATCGATGCGTAGTAGGAGTTGCCAGGGGATTCGCTCGAGACTCACTTTATGATTGAAAAATATGAGTCATTTATGAAAACCGAGTCAAGTTCAAGCTTATTAATGAGATGAGATACTACTACTCATTGAGTATCTAACTAATAAGTTGCAAAGGGCATACAGACACAAACCAAAATAATAATAAAACTCTAATTACAGAATCTATGAATAAAATCATGATGCAAACCCCTGAAAGCTTCAAATCCCAACAATTAAGAAAGAGCACATGATATTAACAACCTGCTAAATCACAATTAAATCTGTATAACTAACTAGGTGGTCTTTACTGGTGTGCCCATACTGCCAATTATGGCAGACTCTTTTCAGGTTTGCTAGGAGGTTGTTAGATTGCTATCAAGTGTATGTATGTATGTATGTATGTATGTAATCCATATGCCTCTTGGAAATACATGTATAGAAATATTGAGTGATTTTTTTTGTCATTAAGTTGTTGAATCCTTTCTTTAATGGCTTTGAGCATTCTTGATTGGTTTGTTTTTGATTTATGATGGTATTAGAGAGGATCTGATCTCCCTCCGGGTTCCTACTGTAGTCGATCTACCACAGAATCAATGCTGAATCCTTACATCTATTGAGGGTATATTTCACATGCTGCTGCTGCTGCTGCTGCTGCTGCTCAGCCATTGTTAATCCTACAAACAGCCCTGCCCAAGGCCTTGATTCTCTTATCAGCAGAGATCAGCCAATTCTGGCATTAACATCTATTCCTCTCCAATGGATCCAATAATTACTTTTGCTGGAGTCACAGAACAAGAGTACTGTGGATTGTTCTTGTCACTGGAACACAGATTATAAGCCTATGGAAGCCTGGATTGAAGTGGATTGATTCTCTTGTTAAAGCCCGGATTGAAATGGCTCCCTCATCTATCAACTCAAAAATTGCATTAGCTCCCCTTAAAAGGGCGACAACTCTGTTGCCACCTATGACCTATGCCACAAAGCGGCAAGAATTGAAGGAAGAACCAATTGCTGTTGATCCATCAAATGATTGTAGTAGCCTTGACAACAAGAACAGAGATAGATATGGGAAAACTTGAGAGAGACATCGTGATTCAGTTCCTAACAGGACTGAATCACGACTATGAAACGTAGATCATTTGCCAGGTACGAGTAAGGATTACTCTATGATAATGCAGGTTGAGAATAAAAAATAAAATAAAAAAAGGAGAAATTCACAGAGCTGTTGAGCGAAGTGCATTCATGACAGATGGAAAAACTAACTGAGAAGAAAAGATGGGTGTGAGAGTACCAGAAAAACAAAGGGTCATTCAAAGGAACCATGATTGAAATTGTTAGAACTGACAAATGGTTCCGAAGGTTTGAACCAAAACTGCAGTTTGACCTTCCAGAAATATGTTATCATGCACCATGGTTCACGCCCTTACACACACAGTCCTAGACAGAATGGGAAGCAGAAATTAAGCACAAACACCTACTATTACAATTAACAAGAGCCCTCCTATTTCAACCTGGATTGCCCTCAAATTCTCTCTCGGAAGATGCAGTATTACATGCTACTTACATTCTCAGTAGATTACCATCATCAGTCCTTACCAGGAGCACAAGCTACTAAAAACTCTTGAAGCGCGAACCTGAAAGTCCTTGGTTGTCTCTGCTATGTGCCAATATCGAATCCCACAAAAAAAACCAAACTTTGATCCCCAAAGCCTTCAAAATGTCCTTGTCCTGGTTTACAAGTCGGCCAAAAAGGCTATAAAGTCTGTGATATTGAAAACAAAAGATACTCGATATCAAGGGACATTGTTTTCTATGAGAATGACTTTCCCTCTGCAGCCGTTATACTTCACATGTTTGGCTATCTGTCTCTCTTGTTGATGTGAAGGAACCTACGACCCATCCTATTTACAGGCCCATAACAATGCTGCTTGGAGGGCTGCCATGACAGAACAACTTGAAGATTTGAAAAGTAATTAACATATAGTATGAGGTTACTACTATGGCTACAGGATTAAAGGCAAGGATAGTATCCAAAGTTTACGTACAAGTTTCAGGACAAGATTGCAAGGAATCCTTTGCACTAGTGGGTGGCTAGGGTTGGGCTGTAATAGTGAGGATGATGCTTTCCCTTGCATCCATCAATTAAAGGCTGGAAGGTGTACATAAATCAGATGTGAATAATGCATTTTTCTTCATGGCCACTTGGATTCAGATATACTTCATTTATATGTTGCCTTGCCACCTCAACGAAGTCAACTACTAGTCAACCACATTCTCTCTGCACTATATGATCACACAATTTGGACTTAAACAATCCATGACTTATGATACTATATCATTGTCTATTTCTATTTGTGTTGTCTAAGATTGATCAAGTAAAACAATTTCTCCTCAAAGAATTAACCTAACAGAAGACTATTGTGGAAGATGCAGCTGGAATAACATATGTTAACATTATTATAATAGAAAATGATGATCCTCCAAGGCCACCAAAATATGGATGATCCCAACCTCAATGATCTACACTATCAAGTGATGATAGGATTTGGGCAAAAAACACAACGATGGAATCCCCAAAAAGCCTTCCCGAGCTAAGATACAAATCCGGGACAGCTCTGGTGCACAAAATGAACAGTTAAACTAACAACTCGAAAGATCAGCTTCCCCCTTTAAGGACCACAAACAGACAAATGAATTAACCCCCAAACCCCAGGAACAAAAATAAATGAAGATCTGAATATCTGTTTTTGTATCTATTGCAGAAAACATTGAAATCAAAGCACGAAAAAAATCAATAAAATGATGTCGTGCAACAAACAAGAGAAGCCCATGTTGCATCTGGACTTCTATTAAATACATTTCAATGTTTTATTACACCAGTTTCGTTTCCACTCACTTTGGTGGCTGCAATCTACATGACACTTAAAAACCAGTTTTTTTGGCGTAAACATAGCAAATTATTGCCATACAAGGAGTGCACCACATCATACCATATATTTAGACACAAGGAAATACATATATATGTTATTGTTCTTACATTAATATATCATCCAATCTGAAGGTAAGAAGATACAATGAAATTTACAAAAACATGAACAAACTATACCAGTAATTAAATTCACTATATGCACTTCTTTTCCTGTATATTTGATCTCTGTCCATTAAGGTTGACTCAATAGGCTTCTTCATCATCATCAACATCATCATCATTGTGCCATTTCAGAACCGGACCAGTTTTCTCTTCAAAAAATCTTTGAGCAGCACAGTCAGTCACCCCATTGCAACCATATAACTGACTACATCCCATGGATATCAAATCATCCAAGAGATTGGCACTGTCATTGAGCTGGGCAGTATTAACCAGCTACAAAAAGAAAGAGAAACAAACACCACGTGCTTTAGTTCCATATAATCAAGTCCCAATGAAAGACAAATTAATTGATAAATCGTACGTTCAAAATACCTTTTCTAGAGCCAACCTCGAAGCTTCTCTAGATTTTGACCGTTTCTCGTTTCCTACGACTAAATTGGCAACAATTTTAAGTTCATCTTGAAGCCTTTTTCTCTCTGTAAGAAGAATATGTGGTGAAGCAATCTTGTTAGAATATAAACATGGATAATGGAACAATATTTTACTACAGACCATAATCTGCTATACCAGTCCACACATATATTATGCATAAAATTTCAATCAAGAGCTTGGAGGTTTACCTTTCATTTTTTCCTTTTCAAGTTTTTGTCTCTCAAGCAACCATTCTTTGCCAGTTTTTTTAGCCTATAAATCATGCCAATAAAAGTATTAACCAAATTATCATAAATTAATGCTAAGAAATTATAAAATGATTAAACAAAATTTCAAGACGTTTACATTTTTAACAGGTTCCGGATGGTTTGACTTGAAAATGGTATTGGCAAAGCGAAGTTTTAGCTGTGCAACGTGCAATGCCCTACTGGGTGACAATGTAACCGTCTCTGCGATAGAAGCAGGAAGTGTGGGAGTCGGATGGAGAGGTGTCGGCTCATCATGACAATCAATGTTGCTTGAAGTTTTCTCTCTATCTGTACCTCAAATAATTAAAGATGTCAGTTGCATAGATTGCAAAGAATATGAAAGAAAATGAAGCACCATGATTTAATTAGTTTCATACCTTTCTTGACAATCTGTTCGGATGCACGAATATCATTGTCCATACGCCGAAACTATTCATAAGAACAAAATAGGTTAATAGCATGCTAAAACATAATTTTAAAACAAATCCTGCTAAAATTTTGCAAGATTGATTATATAAATATTACCAACTTCAGAATGTTAAACTAAATGATCATCTCGAAAAAATATAAAACCCACTCACCTTTATTGTAATCTTGGGCCTTTTGGAGGTTGAAAACTCAGCAGATGTTTCAACCTTCCTCTTGGTGGATTTGGGAGGTGGCGGACATGACAATTTCGCAGTAGTTTTTCCCTCAGAAGATGTAGGGACAACAGCTGGTTTTTTGTTCGTTTTAGTAGTGATCCTCTTCCTATGTTTAGCTGGACAAACTATGGAGGCAGGGTGTGAATTCTTTTCAGCAGCCATGTCACCTGCACAGCCACGGAAGACGCCCTCGTGAAATTTGAAATTTTCCGTTGAGAGAGAATTGTGAGAGACAATGCACACATTCTATTCTCAAAAGCTCTATCGATTAAAAATAAAGACAGATAGAATGAAAAAATAAATTAATTTAAAAAAAAATCAAGAAACCCAAGAACTACGGACATCAACTGTAACATTCAAGGAATTCATTTACAACCTGTTTTCCTAGAGATAATTGTGACGAAAACAACATAAAATGACGCAATGTACACACTCCATTATCTATCAGAAACACTATGGATCAAACATTTTCCAAAACCCCTATTAAAATTGAACACGAAAACCCAAGAATTGGAGATAACAACTCTTAACGTCAAAGGAGTTTACAGATTACATTATTTGTATAAGAACGCAAGCATGGGTTGGGGACAATGTATGAAAGAAACAAATTAAACATCGATATGAAGGCAGGCGTAAACTCCATGGATCAAACATTTTCCAAAAACCCTAATAAATATTAAACAACAAAACCAAGAACCGAGGACAGCCGCTCTTTAACGTCGAAGGAATTCACAAATTACAACCAAAATTAAACGGGAAGCATGAGCTGGGGGACAATGTACGCGATAAACAAATTGAACATGGATATGAAGCCGTAAAATACAAAATAAAGAAAAGCAAGGAAGAATGAATCACCTGGCCGGTGAGAGTGATGAGTAGTGGAGCGAATGAATAATCAAGGCTTGGGAAGAAGAAGAGATTGAAGAAGATCAATCGGATGATCGAAAGTGCAGAGTAGAGAGAAAATAATAACGTTGGAGAACGATGATCAATCGGATGAATGCGGAAATTGTTGTCTGTGGGATTATTAATATACCGTTGAGTAGACCGACTTTCCTTGGCGCCTTCATTTTTTTCTTTTTTCCCCTTTCAATTCTTGAATATTTTTATTTTTAGTTTGTGAGTTTTGAATTCTTTTATGTATTTGGTTTTGGGTTTCAATATTTTAAATTTTGGAATATGTAAAATTAGGGTTAGGGCCCATTATCTAATAAGTGGGAGAAATAAATTGCTTAATTCTTAGTTTCGAACAATTTTTTACTGAATAAGAATAAGATAAGCGATAAGCGGAAGCTTTATTTAGGTTTTCTCATTTTTTATGTATAGATAGATCATTTATTCTTATAGTCTCTATTGGGCCGTTCCGCCACGGAGCCTTCCTTATTTATGAAACAATGTAAAATATTAGTACTATTCTTTAATTTAATTACATTTTTATTTTACATTTTGATTTATGTTATGTTATTTTAGTTTAGTTACATCTGATTGAATTTCAACAATAATTTATCATTCAGCCAAAAAAAAAAAACAATAATTTATTTATCATATACAGGCTAGGAAAGGATGGTAGGAGCTCACGACACAGAAATTACAAATGGCTAAAAAAGAGGGATAGAGGGTCGGGTGGGGAATCGAACCCCCAAAATAAACAATAATTTATTTATGGGGATGAGGGCTTGCCAATTGTTCAAAGTTCAAACCCCCTGGCTTCCAATTTTTAGGCTGGATGTTCAATTAATTCCTCACCCGGCTCTTTGAAATTGTGTGGCGTGGGCTCCCACCAGTCATTTTCTAGCCCATATAGGTTATTCATAAAAAAAATAAAAATTTATTTATTTTTATTTATTTATTAAAAATGAAAATAAAATTATAATGATAATTAAAATTTCATATGTATTTTTTTTACACAAGTTGCGACATTTATATGGATAACTGAAATTTTAAAAAAGAATAATAAAAATATTTTAGCACTTTATTCTAAATCATAAAGAATTAATAACAATTAAACTAGGGTGGGCAAAATATTCGAACCGATTCGTTGAACCGCTGAGTCGAATCGAAATCGAACTGAATTTCCGGTTAACCGAGGACCCCGGAGCAAATACAAATATCAAATTTCAGTATTCGTCTGGTTTAAATACAAATACAAATACTTTAATTTTTACCCCCGATTAACCGAACCGAACCGAATATATTTATTTTATTTTAAAAGTTATATATATTGTATATATTATAGGCATTTGATGGCATAAAATTATATGTAATCATTATTTATTTAATTATTTAGTATATAATAAATAAATACAAATAATTAAAGAGTTAATTATCATAATATATCAAGATAATGAGCCTATATTGATTTTTTGTGTTTAAGAATATCCCATTATTGAAATATACTACTACACTAAGATTTGTTACTTATACTAACATATTTTGATAACATGAAAAAGAACCACTGGAATACATATTTATATATATTTTTTATATAATGTAACCTCAAAAATAAAATCTACGAAATTTAAGAATTAATAAATGAAAACTTGATTATACATTTTTAGATGGTCGGAAAAAATATTCGAACTGAATCGCTTAACCGCTGAATCGAATCGAAACCGAACCCCCGGTTAACCGAGGACTCCGGTTACAAATACAAATACCTCAATGAGGTATTTGCTCGGTTCAAATACAAATACAAATACCTGAAAAATTCAGGTTAACCGAACCGTGCCCACCCCTAAATTAAACTACTCTACTTAAGAAAAATATAACAATTAAACTAGTATTTAATTAGTTATGGGAATAAAGCCTAGTTGTCATGTCCCATAACTTCCAACCTTATGATTGTGGTTCGATTCTCATCCGGCCCATTATCCCTCCTATTTATCATCTTTAATTGGTATGGTTTGGACCATAGTTATCAAAATCGCGATCCTGATCGTAGGATCGCACGATCCTACGATCCGGATCACCGTAGGATCGCAAATGTGATAGGATTGGGTTGGGATCGGTAGGATCGTCATAGGATCGTAGGATCGCTGCACGATCCTACGATCCTACTCCTTTGTTTTTTTTTTTTTTGTTTTTTTTTCCGGGAGAAAAATTACTTATTGTCTCTAACTTTTTGTGGTTTTGATTATGATGATGTTATTTTTGTCAATTTTATTTAATGTATCTTTGCATATATTGAACTCAAAATTGTTGGGTTTCATGTCAGTGTTTAACTTCTATTGGATCATGAATAAGCATACAATTAACTATCAAATTCTTATTAAAAATTGATCTAAAATACATATTTTAATTATACATGTCATCAGTTTAGTGAGATAATTAATAAATATTAATTTTTAAAAATATAAATAATAATTTCATAGGATCTTAAGATCCCAATTCGATCCTATGATTCCGATCTTGCAAAGACAAAAACGATCCTACATAGGATCTCGATCTTGATAACCTTGGTTTGGACTCTCACACACCTTTGGTAACATATGAGTGTCAATGTTTAAAAAAAATATATTATTTTCACTTTATGATAAATCATAACATATTGTTGTAAAACATTAAGGGCAACTGCCAACCTCAATGCTACACATCATTAGTAGCAATAACAAAAATCATTAGGCCGTATATTAATTAAATTGTTTATAACTAAGCTTAAATTGTTGAAAATAATATTGTACTTAATTGTTTACTCGCCAATTGACACCATCCATCGACTGATGTCATGAACCTTATAAACCAGCACCATATATACCATACATGTTCATTACAAAATACAAACAGAACAACCAATAATTAGAACAAATTTTGCAGTAATACAAAAATGAAGCTATTGATATTACAAATAGTAGTAATATTTACTACAACAGATGCCAAAACTTCCTCGTGACCTTAAGACTGCCAGTGATGAACATGTCTACATGATATGAGAGGCAGCTGGAACACTCCTCTCATCAGAGTATATCGTACTCAAGATTCAACTCAAAAATGAAGAAAAAAAAAATTTCAAGCATGCATGCTCGGGCTCTTGAAATACATTTATTTTGTTGAACTCGATGGAGCAATCTTGCTCAATTTGAGCTAAAGTGTTAGTAAATAGAGGCGAATCGAGTTCTACTTGAACTCACACTTAGCTTGGATACAAGGGAAATAGAGAACTATGAGATTAAATCAACAGATGAAACAAAATATGAACACTATGCAACTCTCTTTGGGGGGGGACATAATACGGAAATATGAACACGAGCATTCTAGTACGTGTTGAGTTTATCCATATTACTTTTTTTTTTTTAAGTGAACATTGACACTCATGTGTCGACAAGATGTGTGTGAGCCTAAGTCACACAAATTACAAAGGCGGATAAAAGGGATAGATAGAAGGCATTGTGAAAATCGAACCCCAACAACCATAAGGTTGGAAATCATAGGACATAATCATTATTAGACCAAGACTCCATTCCCAGTTTATCCATATTATTCAATTAACCGAGGATATACTTTGAAGAAAAACTGAACACCACATTTTCACGTGTGAGAAAGTATAGATGTTTTCTATGTGTGAGAAATAGTAGTGGAAATAATTTTAAATTGAGATAGTTTGGAATAATGGTGTTTGGTGACAGAGTTAAAAATTAGAGTTTAGCTTTCGAGTTTGAAAAGCTAAACGTTGAGAAAATGAGCGTTTAGAGTTTAGATGTTAAAATTTGACAGATAATATTTACTATATATAGGATTTTAATTTTTTTTTTTTATCATATACTGTTTTTTAAAGCTAAACCCTTGGATTTTTTTTATCCAAACACAGCCGTTATGTACATCATGTACATCACAAAAGAATAGCAACACTAAAATGAAGGCTTAAAAATGGTAGTCTATACATGATAGAGAAAGGGTGGGAGGAACTCATTCCACAAAAATTATAAAAGGATAAGGAGAGAGATAGGGAATCGAGTGTAGAATCGAACTTCCAACCTAACTTGACCACTTGGCCAATTCCTCTACGCCAAATTATATTACTCCCACTGTCCCAACTAAAGATGTCATATTTAACTTCTGCACACAATCCAATGCACTTTTTTAATCGTTAATATCTCAAAATATATACAAGTAAAAATTATGTAAAATATGTATTTGAAAATTATACAATTAAACGAATCTAACAAAGACCAAACTCGACTATTTTTAAAAAATATATACCTACTATAATATTGAGTCAAAGTCGATTGATGAAAAATGTCAAAAAGTCAAACAGGACATCTGAACTGGGACGTTAAATTGATAATCTATTTCAGTGGAACTAAAATCAGTCCATATTTTTTTTAGCCTTTCATTTTTCTTCTCATTCTAAAATTTCAATCTACTTTTTATCGCAATTTCCAATTCGCGTTCGAGCATTTTTCCTCTTTGTTTTTATATGTTTCTTTAATCTGTATAATCAATTTTCTTATTTGACAAAAAGAAATTGCGAATACTTGTTAGAATTATTTAATTTTTTTTATGAATTATACGATAATTAGTTAGTATATTAAAATCAATTGTATTAATTAAAAATTTATAAGTAACCCATCAAACTGAAAAATCATTGATCTCTCACTAGTCACCATAGACTACAGAGGGGACCCAAGACAATAATTCTACCGCTTCCTTCCTGCATCATACATTTATGTAATAACCAAAATTGGTTAACAGTTAATACCTACTAAGTTCTTTTCACTTTATCATAAATCATAAAAACAACAATCTATTTAATTTAAATTATTTAAATAAACTAGAAATATAATGTTTGTGTACCAACCCACTAAGCTTACAAGCCTTTCCAAAGCATCATTTCAGAAATGGGCAACTGCCAACCTGTAAGACGTGATTTCCTAATTTTAGGAAATCAATTAGGAAATCAATTATGGTCCATTTAATTAACTTAATTCATTTAATTAATTCAAATTTGAATTGATTACTTAATGGGCCAAAAATTAAGGAGTTAGTTTTGACCCACTCCCACACTACACAACGGTTATTTTGAGAACTCTATGATGGCTGAGTTCTATATAAGACACTTTTACCGGCTCCTTTAGGGTTCCTCAATCTACTTCTACATTCAGAAAACAACACCATCGATTAGAAGAAGGAGGATTGGGAAAAGCCTACAAGAGCAATTTAGTTTTGCAGTCTGTTGATAGAAGAAGGAGCAATGGCTGGAGGTAAATTAATTGTTTCATGTTTCCGTTGTGCTAGACTTGGATCCATGTAATTCAATATATGGATCTGTGTCTCAGTATTTTTTTTTACATTTGGTATCAGAGCCACTATTCGCCTCTGCCTTGTTCCGTAATTGAGATTTTGGCCTATATGGATTTTTGTGCCGCTCTCCTTCCAAATTTGTGATAAGTGAATTAAACTATTCCGTATTATTTGAGTTGTTGGCTGCTCAATGTCTGTTGCTTTCGGTGGAGATGTCAGGCGGTATTAATTACTTCTTTGTGCACTGTCTCCGTTAATTCGTCTTTAGTGAATATATATTGTGATTCATTTTATAGCATACCATTGGCGAATAGTGCCACTCAAACGGTTCCGTAATTAATATATATTCGTCTTTGTGCACTGTAAATATAAGTGACATCTACTGAATTAGTCAACTTTGCAATTGCATGGCTATAACGCACTTAGCAATTATGGCTTCATTATTCATATTAACAGATTGAGATGTAATTGATTAAATTTTGTTGCTTTTCGGATATTCTACAATTTTACCTTTGGGAAATCGTGTAGATGACGAGTCAACTTGCGCTTGGTTTTCCCAATCCTGTTATACTGTTCATCTGAATGTCTGTTCCGTGTTCATTTTTGTGGATATGTTATTTCTCTGCACATATTTCGTCATTCTGCGTAAGGGATTTAATTATCAATTAGTATTTATTATTTCTATTAATATGCTCCACCAATAGTGCCTCACTATCAGGAAAGTTGAGGTATTGATGCTGTCGTGCGGATTCGTGTTTGTGTAATCTACATAATTCCAGAAATTAGCATAATCAAAAAAAAAAAAAAAAAATTGAGAGTTTTGCTTTGGGATTCAGTAAGATTCATTTTTTTTTTTTCCGCTGCATTTGACTGCCTTGAACTTGTTTTAGAGTAATATTTAAATTAAGTGGGGAATTTGATTTTAATAAATTAAAGAGTAGCCACAGCATCTTTATTTGTCAAAATCATATGTACAGTTTTTTAAATATTATTTCAATTGTAATTAATCATATGTGATGCGATAAGATATGCCCACAGGTACTTTGTTGTATTTATATGATTAATTAGAGCAAAATATCTAGTTATATTTCTTGATTACCCACAGGAATCGAGAAAAGGCACATAATTGGATAGTTTTGTTATTTCTGTTGAATTTAATTGAATAAAATTTTAGCCCGCAGGCAAATTTTATGTCACTAAATTCCTTGTTGTCACGTGTTTACATTGGTAAAGCGTGCTTTAGTTTTGCCTCAAATTTTAATCTTGAGTATATTTTGCAGTTTCTCAATCAGTTGCTATTTCTGATATCAAGTGTGGGATTCCTGAACTTAATGGTGATAATTACAAGATATGGAGGGAGCGAATTTTGCTCCATCTGGGTTGGATGGACATTGATTATGCTATTAGGAAAGATGAGCCACCCGGTATTACTGAAACCAGCACTCCAGATGCTGTTGATCTTTATGAAAAGTGGGAGAGATCTAACCGTCTTTCCGTATCTTTCATTAAGACCAATATCTCTGCTGGGATCCGGGGTTCAATTGAGAAGCATGACAATGTCAGGGACTTACTGAAAGCTATTGATGAACAGTTTGTCAAGTCTGATAAGTCCCTTGCTAGCACCCTTATAATGCAGTTTACATCATTGAAGCTCACAACCATTAAGGGAGTGCGTGAGCATATCATGCGCATCCGGGACATTGTGGCTCATTTGGACAATTTAGAGGTAACCATGTCTGAATCCTTTGTGGTGCACTACATTTTATGCACTTTACCCCATCAATATGCTCCTTTTAAGATCTCTTATAACACACATAAGGACAAATGGTCTCTTAATGAACTGATGACCATGTGTGTGCAAGAAGAGGAAAGGTTGCTTCTGGAGGAGGGTGAAAGGGTTGAAAGTGTGAACTTTACTACTTCTAGTAAGTTCAAGAAAGAAAAACAAGCAAATAAGGGAAAGATTCCTATTAAGCCAGACATTAAGAAAGAGTCCAAGTGTTTCTTCTGTAAAAAGAAAGGACACATGAAGAAGGACTGCTTGAAGTTTAAAAGCTGGATGGAAAAGAAAGGTAATCTTTTCACTTTAGTCTGTTATGAATCTAATATGGTTAGTATTAATCATAATACATGGTGGATTGACTGTGGTTCTACAATCCATGTTTCTAATACCTTGCAGGGTATGCGAAACCTAAGGAAGCCAGTGGGAAGTGAACGATGCATCTATTCGGGAAGCAGGATGAGTTCACATGTGGAGGCTATTGGAACATGCACTTTGGTTTTGAGCAGTGGTTTTAATTTGACTTTGGAAAATATTTTCTATGTTCCCAGTTTCAGCAAGAATTTGATTTCTGTTTCTAAACTTGCACCTCTTGGTTTTTGTTTTTATTTTTCAGACACTGGTTTTACAGTGTTAAATAAAACTCAAACTGTTGGTTTTGGAGAACTTTCTGATGGATTGTATTTTATTAAATTGCAAAATAACACTGCTTATGATTCTATGCATGTTACTACTGGTTTGAAGAGATGTATTGTGAATGAGAATTCTTCTATGTTGTGGCACTGCAGATTAGGACATATCTCTATGGAGAGAATTAAGCGATTGGTAAATGAAAATGTACTTAGTACATTGGACTTTACTGATTTTGGGACTTGTGTAAATTGCATTAAGGGAAAGCAAACAAACAAGTCCAAAAGCGGTGCTAAGAGGAGTTCAAACCTTTTAGAAATTATTCATACAGATATTTGTTGTCCAGACATGGATGCAAATGATCCGAAATATTTCATCACCTTCATAGATGATTACTCACGTTACATGTATCTCTACTTACTTCGTTCTAAAGATGAAGCTTTGAACGCCTTCAAAGTTTTTAAAGCCGAAGTAGAGAAACAATGTGAGAAACAAATTAAGATTGTGAGATCAGATAGAGGTGGTGAATATTATGGGAGATATACTGAGAGTGGACAAGCTTTAGGTCCATTTGCGAAATTTCTTCAAGAAAATGGGATTGTTGCCCAATACATTATGCCTGGTTCTCCGGACCAGAATGGTGTGGCAGAAAGAAGAAATCGAACATTAATGGACATGGTGAGAAGCATGAGGAGTGATACTAAACTTCCTCAATTTTTGTGGACTGAAGCACTGAAGACGGCTGTGTATATATTAAACAGGGTTCCAACCAAGGCTGTCTCTAAGACACCTTTTGAGTTATTCAAAGGTTGGAAACCTAGTTTGAAACATATACGCGTTTGGGGATGTCCGTCTGAAGTAAGAATTTATAATCCACAAGAAAAGAAGCTAGATCCCAGGACCCTTAGTGGTTTTTTCATTGGGTATGCAGAAAAGTCTAAGGGTTACAGGTTTTATTGTCCTTCTCACAGTACTAGGATTGTGGAATCAAGAAATGCCAAATTTCTTGAGAATGATTTGGCTAGTGGGAGTGATTCTTTTCAAGACGTTAATTCTGAAAAAGATCACTATGATGCTCAACCCCCAGAGCCAACTGATAGACTGTTAGTCTTGCATGCCCCTTCGGTTTCAAAGGGCATTAGACAACCAGCTATTGAAATTCCACAAGTTGTTGAAAATAACCCTGTAGATCAAGTTGTAGCTGAAGAACCAGTTCCTCAGCAGGATGTTGTAACAACATTAAGAAGATCTAATAGGGCCAGGAGAACAGCAATTCCTAGTGATTATGAAGTATATCTGCAAGAATCGGATTATAACGTTGGAGCTGAAAATGATCCTGAGACGTTTTCACAAGCCATGAATTCTAAGGAATCAAATTTATGGCATAAAGCTATGATGGAAGAGATGGATTCTATGGCTTCTAATCAAGTTTGGGATCTTGTCGAGTTGCCCAATGGTGTAAAACCCATTGGATGTAGGTGGGTCTTTAAAACCAAGAAAGACTCACAAGGCAACACTGAAAGACATAAAGCACGACTTGTAGCCAAGGGATTCACTCAAAAGGAGGGAATCGATTACAAGGAGACATTTTCTCCTGTATCAAAGAAGGATTCATTAAGAGTCATCATGGCATTAGTAGCTCACTTTGATTATGAGCTGCATCAGATGGACGTGAAAACAGCTTTTCTAAATGGTGATTTAGAAGAAGAGGTTTACATGAAACAACCTGAAGGATTCTTCTCTAATAAAGGTGAGCATTTAGTTTGTAAGCTTAATAAATCCATATACGGTTTGAAACAAGCCTCCCGCCAATGGTACTTAAAATTCCATGAAGTCATATCTTCATTTGGTTTTGAAGAAAATGTCATGGATGAATGTATATACCTGAAGGTTAGTGGGAGTAAGATATGTTTCCTTGTTTTATATGTGGATGATATTTTGCTTGCAACTAATGATAAGGGTTTGCTATATGAGGTGAAACAATTTCTCTCAAAGAACTTTGATATGAAAGACTTAGGTGAGGCATCTTATGTCATTGGCATTAAGATCCATAGAGAAAGGTCTCAAGGGATTTTGGGTTTGTCCCAAGAGACATATATCAACAAAGTTTTAGAGAGATTTAATATGAAGGATTGTTCACCAAGTGTAGCTCCTATTGTGAAGGGTGATAAATTTGAATTAAGTCAATGCCCTAAGAATGATCTTGAGAGGGAACCCATGAAGAATATCCCATATGCTTCAGCTGTAGGGAGTTTAATGTATGCTCAGGTTTGCACCAGACCTGACATTGCATTTGCAGTTGGAGTTTTGGGAAGATATCAGACTAATCCAGGAATTGACCACTGGAGAGCTGCAAAGAAAGTTATGAGATATCTTCAAGGGACAAAGGGTTACATGCTCATTTACAAAAGAACCGATAATTTAGAAGTGATTGGTTATTCTGATTCAGACTTCGCCGGCTGCATTGACACCAGAAAATCCACATCTGGTTACATTTTCATGTTAGCTGGTGGAGCTGTGTCCTGGAGAAGTGCCAAGCAGTCATTAACTGCTACTTCAACTATGGAGGCTGAGTTTGTTTCCTGTTTTGAGGCTACATCGCATGGTGTTTGGTTGAAGAGTTTTATATCTGGTCTTAGAGTCATGGATTCCATTTCTAGACCACTTAAGTTATATTGTGACAATTCTGCTGCAGTGTTTATGGCCAACAATAATAAAAGTGGAAGTCGAAGTAAACACATCGACATCAAGTACTTGGCCATAAGGGAACGTGTTAAAGAGAATAAAGTGGTCATTGAGCACATTAACACTGATTTGATGATTGCTGATTCCTTGACTAAAGGCATGCCACCAAAGAAATTCAAGGATCATGTAGCATTCATGGGACTTGGTTCCGTTTTCTGATGTTCACATTCATTGTATTGTTAAAACTCTATTTTAGTTTGTTTATTTCTCATTCATTTGTGCACATTTAATTTATATTTTGAGAAAGAACTTTCAGTATTGACCTTGAATGAACATGGGGTTTATTCATTAAGTTATGAGCCAATTTCAAGAGGTTGGATGTATTGTAATACATAGGAGATAATACTCATTGTGAGGACCTATCACTATGATTCATATGTCTAATTTCTTATATGAGACTGTTTGGTAAATGGACCAAGTGGGAGAATGTAAGACGTGATTTCCTAATTTTAGGAAATCAATTAGGAAATCAATTATGGTCCATTTAATTAACTTAATTCATTTAATTAATTCAAATTTGAATTGATTACTTAATGGGCCAAAAATTAAGGAGTTAGTTTTGACCCACTCCCACACTACACAACGGTTATTTTGAGAACTCTATGATGGCTGAGTTCTATATAAGACACTTTTACCGGCTCCTTTAGGGTTCCTCAATCTACTTCTACATTCAGAAAACAACACCATCGATTAGAAGAAGGAGGATTGGGAAAAGCCTACAAGAGCAATTTAGTTTTGCAGTCTGTTGATAGAAGAAGGAGCAATGGCTGGAGGTAAATTAATTGTTTCATGTTTCCGTTGTGCTAGACTTGGATCCATGTAATTCAATATATGGATCTGTGTCTCAGTATTTTTTTTTACACAACCTTCATGCCACATCATTAGTAATAACCAAAATCATTAGGCTGTATAGTTGATTGTTTATTTCTAAGCTTAAATTGTTGAAAACAAAATTGTAATTTTTTAATCAACAGCTGACACCATCCATCAACTGATTTGAACCTTATAAACCAACACCATACATGTTCATTAACAAAGAACCAATAATCAGAACAAATTTTGCACTTGCGCAAAGATGAATATATTGATATTACAATTGTAATATTTACTACCAACAGATCACAAAACTTTCCCCCTACCTTGAGACTGATCATCAACTTGCACAGGTGATGTAAAATTCCCATTACATAGCCACCAGGTAAGGTAATTGTAAAACTCTCCCAAAAAAAAATTCTTAGGTGAAAAATGAAATCCTACAGCAGGTAATCAGCCTGCTTTCGAAGTCCTGGCTACTGTTGGTAATACAACTGCATTAAGGTTTCCGGGATAAGGTGTCCACAGTCCTAATCCTCCTCTGCTCTCTTTCAATTCAGGGTGTTTCTTAAACTCATCCATGGTTTTTGCCCATTCTATTTTAGATGAGTGTTCGCGAGTATGCTGGTGCAGTATGAAGATAGAGTTATATTCGCAATTAGGAAACATAAAAAATTTGAACGCGCCGCCCAACCTATAGACAACGTATCCAAAGCTCAGCTGATCTCTTGGTGTGAAGAGGTCGACTTCATTGAACCATAAGCAACTAAATAGATTGTTCAGAGCAGTATGCTCGCGGATGATAATTGCTCCTTCCGGCACATCTGCATTGTCACAAAAAAATGGAGCCAAAAATGAATAATAAAGTGAGGGCTGTTTTAAGTCGAATGTTTTCATCTGCTCGGTGAATTCTTACCACTCACGGTGTTTTTATGTGGATTCCAAGGCTCCATTCCCTCATAAAGATATATTTTCATGTGTAGATCGATGAGGGGGCGAGCATATCGCTTTCTCCTTTTGTTTGCATCCGCCTCTTCATATATGCATCGGTGATGTTTATGTTGAGCAATAGCAAAGGTGTGTTTGCCGCGCCACAAGTACCTGAATTTTATGAATAAATTACTCTTTTCGACTCAGTGGGGTTCTTGTAAGGCTATGATAAAAATCAAAGGAATTCATACATATCCATAAAGACAATAAAAATCTCACTATGGTACCTTTCCAATAGAAGAAGAGGATCAACTATGAGCTCCATTTTTCCATCAATCCAGATGCTGTACCGGGCTTGAGGGAACAATCTATGTGTTAATATCTTAGGAACCTTCCCATTTCTTCTGGGCTCATCATAAGGCTGGTTCTTAAGCAAAATCAGCCGCCAGATTCCCACCCATTGGCCACCATTTTTATCCTCTCTGACACTTACATTTTTCTTTATGAAATCAAGAGACACCTCATCAACGACCATTAGAAAACAGAATAAACTCTCTGATCGCTTACTAATATTGGATGGCTGGAGCGGGGCATCATAAGCATCAAAGATGCCTGTTGCCACAACAAATTGGCATTTCTTAACGTATTCAATATCTTTTAGGTCCATTTCGTCGCCTCCACCTTGTATGAATCCACAATGCACCTGAAAGTATTCGACACATCGTAACTAGAACCAGACATAGATAGTTGCCCAACAAGCTAAGATGTGTTTAAACCCACACTTGCAATATCAATAAAGAACAATTACAAGAATCACTATTTGTACATTGATGGGTATCTTTGCTTTATGAATTCTGCTTTTGCAGCATGCATAATTAGTGCATGATTCAAATTAAAATTTAAAAAGCAAAAGAACAAAAAATAACAACAATTGGCTTCGGCCTCCCTTTTCCCCCGAAATAAAAAATAAAAACAACAACAACAACAACAACAACAACAACAAAAAGGTTCAATCAGATGTTCATATTAGGGAAGGAGCTATACAAATAAATTTTGGGTAAACGCATCAAGTTTCAATATATATATTCTAACTTTGGACATTAAGAAAGCCGAAAGATAATTGGTATGTGTTTTACATCCAGGTTTTCTAAAAACCATGTGCAAAGAAATGTTACATTACCTTCATGGTCGGCTTGATTCGAAAGCTCTGCTCTCTTTTTTTCCAGCTCTCATGCCCACCAAAAAGAGGAGATTCAGACATATTGGTAACAGTATCGTCTTTCATGATGTACGATAGCGTTTTGACAACTTTATCAGGTGTTCTTGTCTCTGGAATGACTATTTTGTTTGGATCATCCAAAACAGGAATCGGACAACCTAATTGTTTATAGAGAAATGAATTCCCAAACATCAATTAATTGAGAAGGAAAGAGGCAAACTAAGAAGAATTATATCTTAATCTTACGGTGGGGTGGTGTCACAAGCCCCATGGTGTTTAGGACACTGTATACTTTGCTATCTTTGTTACAAATAGCTGCAAATCAAAAAACCTGAGTTAATGAAGGTAAAATCTGCCATCCTTATTGAGGAAAAAAACGTGAGACCTCGAAGAGTCTGTAATTTACATATTCTACATTAATTAGCAAAACAATAACAAGCACAAAGATATTTAACTTTGCAAACTACCAGTGTACATGTCTACATGATATGAGAGGCAGCAGGAACACTCCTCTTATCAGAGACATGGAGATCCAAACACAGTGGTAGAGGGCCTAAATTTTCAATCCGCTTTAATGAACAAAATGAGGTTATTCAACTTTATTTCAACAGCTCCCTTACATTAAGGCAAATTGAAATTCACACCGCCTAGTTAAAGGGCCTTAATTTCACCCCCTTAGGTGTGCTGTAGGCAAAATTAAACTTTTTACAAAACCTTCAGTAACAAATCCATCTCATCAAAGATCGCGGCACTAGAGCAACTAGTGAAATATAAACATGGAATAGAACAACACTTTAACACTGCATCAAATGCCATTTCCTACTGCTATTTAAAGTTTGTACGGATCAAACTAGCACCAAAACATGACAAATGCTTCATTGTCTCAACTTTCAGCTGTAAGTATAACAAAGGAAGTAGACAAAGACAGAAGTGAAAGGAAAGGGAAAGAAAAAAGAAAAGCAATAATATATTTAGGATGAACTAAAAATTTCAAACATTATCAAGAAGCTCATAGCAATTTCTCAAAAAGTATAAAATTGGCGAAGAATCAAAGAACTGAACATCCATCACCTGCAAAAAATGCGAAGGAAGATTGGCAAGACCAAATATGAAACAATAAAGCAGTGAGGATCAACAACATCCAAATAATCCCTCCAGCAAGAACCAATCGAATGAAACCCTTTTTCCACAAAATCCGCATTGTGTACTCCTGCGAGAATTTCCCACCACCCAACGACCCTTGTGCACCATCTGCACGGACAATCTTTCATAAAACCTTCCAAGAATACCACCGAATATTAAGTCGAAAGAAACCCCTCAATTCATACGCGCGTACCTCTGGGCGGTGGGGTCTGAGTTCTTCGAGTGGCCCGCGAAGAAACGGGCCTGTGAAATTCAGTTTCCATTCAAGCCGGAAATAAGAATGAACTTGTTAATGAAGATCTAATCTTGAACCTGTTTGGCAATACATACACAAAGGTGAGAAACAATGTCGGTCGGATATCAGAATAGATAGATCTGTTTAAAGGTGAGAGATTTGTCCCCTCAGATTTTATGTCATGGGTGAATCTTGCTCACAAATTTGTTAGGGAGGGACGACAGTGTGATAGCCAACACCCCTCCTACCAAGTTCCGACAAATTGGTTAGGGAAGGACGATACCTAGAATGACTCCTCCTGGCAGAGGTAGAGAGAGGGGGTTCACTCTATCTATGTCGACCGGAAGCAGGCTTTTGTTTTGGTCATTTATTTATGGCGATTGGCGAAGAGGCGGGGAGGTAAGCCGGGTTTTTGGGTACGCAGGGGCGACCCGGTTCGTGCAACCCGGATGGGCCAGGATTGCGCTTACGGAGGAAGGGGAAATGGCAAAACCGGCGACGGTAGGCGGCCTACTCAGTGGCGCTGCAGTTGGTGCAACCCGGAGGACGACGACGACGATTCAATGGTGCCTCTGCAAATTTCACTGAATTTGGGTACCTGCGCAGGAATTTCTTTTCTTGGTAGGGCGAATTTGGGGAAATTTTGGAACAAGTGAATAAGGATATGATAAATTGGGTAGAAATGTGCACAATTCAACGGTTAAGTAACAACAGTAAATACAACGTATAGTATACTTATAATACTAAACGTATAGTATATACTCTTTTTATAGTACTCACATTACACGTATTGCCATAGAGCTTTGGAATTTGGATGTCTGTTGGTTGGTAGTATGCCACGTCTCTTCCAGAGTCACTACTTCCATGAATATGTATGGATATAAACCCATGTCATGTGTTATTCATGAAAATTCATTCAGGCAACATTGGCGGAGCCGGGTTGGATATTTAGGGGCCAAATATAAATATATGGGTTGGCAAATGAATTTATCATATAATTAATCTAAACTCGATTAAAATATTTGATCTAATTATTTAGATATATAAATAAAAGGTATAGATTGTCCATCAATATAAAATATATAAATTCGGACGTATATATGAAAAAAATCTAAATATTCATCATATAAAAAAATAATAAAGTAAATAGCAAATACTTTATACCTTCCAAATACTCTATATATTCCAAATTTTGACTACAAACTTATCATCAATAACATTATACAATCCAAAATTATCAACTCAAAATACTAAATTAAAGTAGTATTTGATGTGTTGTTTTGACTTAAATATAAATTTACTATTTAGAAATAACAAACTTAATAATTTAACGAATAATGATATATAATAATTTAGCTACCTAAATTCAATATAAATGTGTGTTAACCAAAAAAAAAATTCAATATAAATGTGGCTAAAAAATGTATTATCTATATAATAAATCCTGAATATTTTTTGGCATGTGCAGACTGTATTGCCATTATTAAATATACTTGATTCTTTCTTAATTTTAAGGGTTATACAGTAATTATGCCTTAGGTTTCCACATAAATGCTGATTAATCATCAAGAAACGTACAGTCATCCAAAATAATTACACGTCAGCGTTGAATCATCCTACATGCCACGTGATCAATCTTTTAAATATTCTATATTTAGATAATAAATCTATTTGTTAGGATAAGAAAATCTTGAGAAAATCTTTCCATATATTTTAAAAATCTATATAATAAATCCTGAATACTTTTTGGCATGTGCAGACTGTATTACCCTTATTAAATATACTTGATTCTTTCTTAATTTTAAGGGTTATACAGTAATTATATCTTAGGTTTCCACATAAATGCTGATTAATCATCAAGAAACGTACAGTCATCCAAAATAATTACACGTCAGCATTGAATCATCCTACATGCCACGTGATCAATCTTTTAAATATTCTAGATTTAGATAATAAATCTATTTGTTAGGATAAGAAAATCTTGAGAAAATCTTTCCATATATTTTAAAAATATATAAATTAAAAATAAATTATACTAATATATTTGAAATTTATGACAAATTTAATTAAACCAATATATTATAAATTCTTTAATTGAATAAGTAATTTTTTCAAATATATATTATATTATTTATATTAGAATTCAAGTCTAAAATATTAACCTAATCAATATAATAAAATAAAATATGTGTACTTTTGGTTTGAACATACCTTTAACGACACACATAGGTGTCAATATTTACTAAAAAATAATAAATTAATAAATTAATAATAATAATCTTTTAAGTAATTTATCCAAATATATATAGTTAATAAGAAATTATAATCCGTTATAAAAATTTAATCAAAATTCAATCCTGATTTTTTGTATAAGGTTTAATTTTTAAATATATTTTTTTATCATAAAAATAATTTTAATAAAAGAAAATAATATAAAGAAAAAATAATTTTTGAAAAAATATTTTTTCTTATGAACATAATCCAGAATTTTGCATTTTTTTAGTTTCTCAAAAAGGTCAAAAATTTTATTAGTCGATTTTGCGATGTCATTTGCTGATATATTGCCAAGAAAAAGATGAAAACTGAAGTGTTAATTACATAACTATAGAACAGATCTCTTCTGTGTATCGAAGCGTGCATAACATGAAAAACATGCATAATACTTTTAATGATGTGCCAAAAATATATTCGCTTATCTATATAATAAATCCTGAATACTTTTTGGCATGTGCAGACTGTATTACCCTTATTAAATATACTTGATTCTTTCTTAATTTTAAGGGTTATATAGTAATTATGCCTTAGGTTTCCACATCTGACTAAACATCAGAAACGTACATTCATCCAAAATAATTACACGTCAGTGCTGAATCATCCTACATGCCACGTGATCAATCTTTTAAATATTTCATATTTAGATAATAAATCTATTTATTAGGATAAGAAAATCTTGAGAAAATCTTTCCATATATTTTAAAAATATATATAAATTAAAAATAAATTATAATATATTTGATATTTATGACAAATTTAGTTAAACCAATATATTATAAATTCTTTAATTGAATAAATAATTTTTTTTTCAAATATATATTATATTATTTATATTAGAATACAAGTCTAAAATATTAACCTAATCAATATAATAAAATAAAAAATGAGTAGTTTGGGTTTGAACACACCTTTGACGACACACATGGGTGTCAATATTTACCAAAAAAATAATAAAATACAAAATTAATAATAATAATCTTTTAAGTAATTTATCCAAATATAAATAGTTAATAAGAAATTATAATCCATTATAAAAATTTAATCAAATTTCAATCCTGATTTTTTGTATAAAGTTTAATTTTTAAATATATTTTTTATCATAAAAATAATATTAATAAAAAAATATAAAGAAAAATAATTATTGAAAAAATATTTTTTCTTATGAACATAATTCAGAATTTTGCATTTTTTAGTTTCTCAAAAAGTCAAAATTTTTATTAGTCGATTTTGCGATGTCATTTGCTGATATATTGCCAAGAAAAAGATGAAAACCGAAGTGTTAATTATATAACTATAGAACAGATTCCTTCTGTGTATCGAAGTGTGCATAACATTAAAAACATGCATAATAGTTTTAATGATGTGCCAAAAATGTATTCGCTTATATATTATTACTAAGGAAAATAGAAAGACAATCATTTTATGATAGTTGAAAAACTGTTAATTTTGTTGAAATTGTAAGTATAAAAAGTGGATACTTTTTTTTTATTGTAGTAACTTATTGTTCTCCACTAATTTATATTCAATTATCAATCACATATTTTTGGATTCATTCTCCACAGTTAAATCATCTTCATATTAAGATAAATGATGAATATAATAAGTATGATAGTTTGAATTCATTCAATAACAACAAATATGATTGGAGAATCATTTTGAAAGTGATTCATATACGAGACACTTACAATATATAAGTAAATAAATAAATCAAATGACATACATATTCTTATTGAATGTCAATATGACTATATACCAATTTCATAAATAATCACCTCCACATAAATAGTTTTTATACTACAATATTTATATAATGATAGTATGGAATTAATTCCCTTCTATCATTTCTGTTCCTATTTGAATTTGATTGCGCATACCCTATTCACTGTGATTGTACCAATTTCAGGTGATTGTTATTTTCTTATGATGCCCAAGAAATTTTCCTTTAGTAACATAGCCTCACTTGGTGGCAATCCCAGCCATTGCACCAAGAGTGCGCGAGACATATGATTGCGACGACGGACCCATTGACTTGAAAGCACCGCTGCTGGTTGCAGGGACGAACGGCCTTCAGTATCAGTAACGGGCAAGGGAGCGACGACCTGTGTGGCCGCCCCTGTGAAACGGCGTAATTGTGAGACATGGAAGACCGAGTGCACCCGAGAATCTGGAGGCAGCTGAAGGCGATAAGCCACAGCTCCAATCTCTGCCTCAATCTGAAAGGGACCATAAAAGCGCCTGCTTAGCTTATGAAATACCGCTCTACGCAGGGTCCTTTGCCGATACGGTTAAAGACGGACCTAAACCCAATCCCCTACTTGGAACTCTACCTCAGAACGATGGCGGTCCGCTTCCACCTTCATGTGCTGTTGCGCCCTAGCCAGGTTAACCCGTAAGGTATCCAACAACGTATCCCGTTGTAAGCATTTCTCTTCCACGACTGTTGTTGGGGTATCACCCGGCAAATACCTTAGCAAGGTTTGGGGTGGTCAGCCATACACCACTTGGAAAGGAGTCATTGCAGTGGAGGAGTGCGTGGTTGTGTTGTAGGAGTATTCAGCCCAAGGTAGAAAGTCTACCCAACGATGTGGTTGGTTCGAGACAAAGCAGCGAAGATACATCTCCAGGGAACGGTTAGTCACCTCTGTCTGTCCATCTGAGTCAGGGTGGTAAGGTGAACTCATTGCTAACTTAGTGCCCTGGAGTCGGAAGAGTTCACGCCAAAATTGCCCTGTGAAAACCCGATCCCGATCACTGACAATTGTACGTGGCATACCATGTAAACGGACAATCTCTTGCATAAATGCCTGGGCCACAGAGGAGCTATTGAACTCGGTGGGCAGGGGAATAAAATGTGCATACTTTGAAAGCCGGTCCACCACTACCAGGATCACTGTTTTCCCCCGAGATGGAGGTAAGCCAATGACAAAGTCTAGAGAGATATCTTCCCAAATACGTTGTGGAATAGGAAGTGGTTGGAGGAGACCCACTGGGGCGAAGTGGAGTACTTCACCTGTTGACACGTTGGGCATTGGGACACATATAACTTCACATCTCTGTGTAAACCTTTCCAATAGAACTCGCTAGCAATGCGTTTAAACGTGCGGTATACACCAGCATGGCCTTATATAGGAGTGTCATGAAACTCATATAATAGGTTCTTACGTAGAGAAGGGTTATCGGGTACACAAATTCTCCCTCGGAATAAGAGTAAACCATTGGTCCACTTATAGTCCTGGTTAGGCTCTTTCCTATGATGGTTTGGAAATCTTAGCTTGAAGCTTATGGTCCAAGAGGGTAGCTTGTTGCAAGTCATGAGTCAATTCTGAAGTTGAGCAAGAAAAAGCACACAGCTCCGGCTCATAGCTAGGTGGGATAAGGCATCCGCTGCTGCGTTCGCCGTTCCCAGGCGGTAACAAATTTCGAAATCAAATCCCACAAGCTTAGCTAACCATTTCTGTTGCTCAGGTGTCTGAACGGTTTGCACCATAAGTTCCCTTAAACTTACTTGGTCAGTTAGAACAAGAAAATGAGTACCCATTAAGTAATGTCGCCACTTCTTAACTGCACAAGTGATGGCATACATTTTCCGGTGATAAGTTGAGGTCGCCTGCATCTTGGGAGCCAGCTTCTTACTAAAATATGCTATCGGATGTTGTTGATGTGAAAGGACCGCACCCACTCCAACTCCAGATGCATCAGCTTCCACTACATATTGTTTCTTGAAATCTGGAAGTACTAATACAGGGGCATTTGTTAGTGCCTATTTGAGTTTTAGAAGGCCTGATTAGTCACCTCCGTCCACATAAAACCATCTATGCATAATAGATCCGTCAAAGGGCCTACAATTTGAGCATACCCGTGAATAAATCGGTGATAAAAACCTGTGAGTCCCAGGAAAGCTCTAACAGCTCGGACAGAGGTCAGAATTGGCCAACCCACCATCACAACAATCTTATCCGGATCTACTTGAACTCCCTTCCCAGAAATTATGTGTCCCAAATATTCCTCCTGTGATGTACCAAAACTACACTTTTCCCGCTTGGCAAACAGGTCGTTATCCCGCAAAGCTTCCAACACTGTTCGCAGGTGCTGCAGGTGGTCGTCCCATGTGGAGCTATAAACTAGAATGTCATCCAGGAAAACCAAGTGATAAGAGTGAATATGTTCATACATTTTATTAATATTTTAAGTGGTTTGGAGTTGATTCTTTAAGGATATGGCTTATTTGTGCATATTTTGATTATTTTGTAGGCTTGAAGCTGATTGATCGAAAACAAGTGAAAATTGGCTTTGTGAGAAGAAAGTAGCAGCAAACAAGATGATCATTAGTCATGGTCATGACTAAATAGCTGGTGGAGAGTTGGAAATTAACCCTAATGGGCTTGGGCTCATTTGTCAGAAAAGAAATATCTGCTAAAGAACTAGAGTAAAGAAACGGCTGGAGATGAGAAGGAAGGAATGAATTAATTCAATAGGACGCGAGAGAGATCACAAGGAAGAGAGAAAGGAGCAGGCAACTCAAGCAACCAAGAGATCCATTCACAATCCACTTCAATTATGGTTGTAATGCTTTTTGTTTTCTTCTTCCTTATGACTATGGAGTAGATTCACCTTTCTAGTTATAGGTTTTGATTGGATTCGGTACTTGGATTTTGGGAGATTGTTAAACACTTTTGTGGATTTTTACATCGTTGGTATTCATGCAATTTCTATTTTTATTGTTGCAATTGTTGAGTTGGATGAATGTTTAGGGTCCAAATATTTGTCTAGTTTGATAATTGGTTGTTAATTTAAATAGGACATCCGTAATTGTATTCTTATTTGAATAGGTGACAATTGGGTTGATTAGTTCCTTCCCAATGATTGCATAATCGACATTAATTTACACATCGTATGTGTAGATTACTCGAATTGGGTTTTTCTAGTTTATAATTGTACCCAATTAAGGATAACTAACGGTCGTACCTTAGTTATCTAATCGGTAAGGAAAAATTGGTTGCCTAAGCGGACCTGGTAACTATAACTAATTTATCGATTGTGTGAAAATTCAATCTTTACTAAATCGGTGATCTAATTCAAGTACCAATCTCAAATCATTCATAGGGCTAGGTTTTTAATTCATAGTAATCTTATTCTCTATCTCCAGTTTTATTATTTGCTTTTGTTACTTGTTTTTATTATTTCATTAGATTTATAGATCATTCAAATCAAACCCCCCAAAATTTATTTTTATTTTTATAATACACTAGAATTATATATCACAGTCCCTGTGGAGACGATACCTTGTGTTGTACTATATTTCTTTGTGTTTGCAGAAACAGGATAATATTTGATTGGCCGTGCGGCCGACCAATTTTTGGCGCCGTTTTTGAAATTCTTTTGTGTTATTTTTTTTTTGTTTTTGTTTCACTTATTCTAGTTTGTTTTTCCTGTGTATGTCGTTTTCCTCTTCTACAGGTGAATTGTTATTTGATCCAGAAATAGAGAGGACTGCTCGTAGGCTAAGGAAAGAGACTAGATTAAGAAAACAACTCGAAGCTACTACATCTTCCCCTGGTCTACATTTTGTGTTTGAGTTAGCTAATTCTTCTAGCTCCGGTACAGAATCGAGTGAAGTTGAATATGAAGAAAAAGAGTTGGAGATGGCTGAGAATCAAAGAACCTTGAGAGAATTAGCTACACCTGACTTGACCCAACAACCATTATGCATTACTTTTTCCTACAATTGATGATGATACACCATTTGAGCTTAAATCTGGGTTGATTCACTTACTTCCTCATTTTAATGGTCTTTCAGGTGAGGAGCCTCATAAGCACCTCCAGGAGTTCGATGTTGTGTGTTCAAGCATGAAGCCAGCCGGTGTGACAGATGAACAAATTAAACTAAGAGCATTCCCCTTTTCTTTAAAAGGACTTGTAAAGGACTGGCTTTACTATCTTCCAACGGGTAGCGTCACGACATGGACAGGCATGAAGGCCGGATCGTGCGATCCGTCGGGCCTTTTCTTCTCTTTTTTTGGCTTCTCTCCTTCTATATTCCTGGGCCTTGATTTTCGGATTATTCTTGGACTTTAAACTCCTATTTTAAATTTATTTCGAACTCAAATTAATTTCGTGTTTGAAATCTTGAGTTCGTCAACATTTGGCTCACGTGTAATAATTTATTTGATTAAATTATTTTCGACTCACGGGACTATGGAAATTAAATTCCTTTTGGTCTTGAATTAAATTCCATTTCTCTTTTGATTTTGATTTTATTTATTTATTTATTTATTTATTTATTTATTTATTTATTTTTTTTTTTTTTTACGTGACTAAGCCATGACAATTTCGTGGGTATTACAGTCTACCCTCCTTAGAAATCAACTTCGTCATCGAAGTTGCGTCATACTCGAAATGATAATGCCAATCCAACGTGGACAAGCAATTGCACGCATAAAAATATTGAGATTTTAAAAATTATATTTTTACCTCTATGCGTGACGACTTCTTACGGGGTATCACATCCTCTCCCCATTAGGGCTTCAGTTATTTCTCCATAAATGCCTATGAATTAATTTAAAAAGGTTCGTATATCATTGCCTAATATCGGTTTCCAATCAAAGTTTCTAAGGTCAGAATTCACAAGGTTCGCAAAGAATTCTGAGTTTTTGTTTTACTATCCAGATTGCATCATATCTCTCAGAATATGATAACACTTCTGCTGAAGGTAATTAAATTCCTAAGCTGATAGCTCTGGGTCCTGGTAGTTTTAATGGAGGTAAAGTTCTGGTCAAAATCAAATAACACTTGTACCAGAATCCAACAAAACTTTGACATATATGCTTAAGAAATAAACATACCTCCGATCACCTCTTCTTGAGCTGGCAAGCCAGCTAGATTCATGGCATTCACTCGCCCAACAACCCATCCTTAGTTACCTTGATGGTTCCAATTCTGATGTGGCCTATGTGCCTGCTGGAACCTTTGTCCTTGATCATTGGGTTCATTTGGTCCAACTAGGTGATTCCCTTGCTGAGTGTTCACCAGATCTACTCTCTTTTCGATCAACTCCTCTGGCGTTCGACATTCTCTAGCCTGTGACCAAATCCGCCACACTTATAGCAAGCTCCAGGCCTCGGGCACTCGCGGACCAAATGTGCATGGTTGCATCGTGGACAGCGTGGTATGAATGGACCACGGTTGTCATTTCCTCTGTTGTTGAAACCTCTGTTCTCATTCTTCTTAGGTGCATCAAACCTAGCTTGACCATTGTCCTTCCTAAAATCGCTATTGTCGTTGTTTCGATTCTTTTTCTCGAAACTATGCAAGCCCTTGCTCTACTCTCCATTATTCTTACGCTTCAACTGTTGGACACGAGCGATTGGTACAGCTCGGTCATACACTGCCTGCAGTGTGGTGTATTGTCCTCCTACAAGTATCTCCCGGATACTAAGGTCTAGATCAATCTCGAACTTCTGAGCTTTGTCAGAGTCAGTTGGTACTAGTCTCGGAGCAAATCGTACAAGCTCCTTGAATTTGGTGTAGTACTCTTGCACCGTTTGTGCACCTTGTCTGAGTTTGATGAACTCCTCATATTTTGCAGTCTTGGTGCTCAATGGGTAGAATCTCTCTCTCAAGGCTTCCTTAAATTCTTCCAAAAAGTAGACATTCTCATCCTCAGTTAAACCTCCTTGAAGATGTTGCCACCATTCGTCCGCTTCATCGCCTAAATAATAGGTTGCCACCCGGACTTTTTCATCCTCCGGGAATTTGACAGCATTCAGGAGCTTGTAAAAAGTACGAATCCAATCCTCCAACTTGGTTGGGTCCTCTTGGCCGTCATAATGGGGTGGTTTGTAAGGGTTTACCAATGCTAAGTAATTGACTCGGGCTTCCGGTGGTGGCACACCCGCTTGTGCTCTATGCACTTCGGCGTTTCCCAAAGCTATGAGGACTTTTTCAACAGTCCTCAAACGTTCGTCCATATTGTTGTGAACAGGAGGCACTCGCCCTCCTACGTTGTGAGGAATTTCATTGTTGTTAGATGCGTTGGGGAGGTCAGCGTCGGTGTTGTTCGGGATTACCTTCCTTTGTCTTCCCCTAGGTGCCATTTTCTGTTTTAAAAGCACGCGAAGATGAGTTTCTAATCTAAGGCATGTTAGCAGTCATGAAGATCTAAATGAAAGAAATGGCATGAGGATAGAATAGATATGGGCACGCTAAGTATTCTTGATCAACATCTAAGACTAAAGCAAGATTAGTATCACGTTAGCGCTTCTAAGTCGATGTCAAGCCGAAATATAAAAATAAGAATGTTATTTAACACAGATAATTCACAAAAAAAAAAAAATTAGCGCAATATTCATGTACGTATGTATGTATGCATATGCGACCCCCCGAAAATATTTCTTGCAATGTATATACATATACATATTTTTTTTTCCCATGGGTTTTAAATTAAATTCTATTCCATAGTAATAATACTTTAAAAACTTAAAAATAATAGTTAAAATTCTTGGACCTCTATATTGGGCCAAAAATAATAAAAATTTTTGGGCTCTAATTAAAATATAAGTATTGGCTAAAATAATAAGTAAATAAATGTTGGGCTTTCAAAAATATTTGGGCCAAAAATTTGGCTTTTAATTTAAAAATATTTGGGCTCTTAAAAATATTCATAGTAATAGAATAATAGCTTTAAAAATATTCCGGGCTCTGATACCACTTTGTAACACCCCGGTTTTGGTAACCCAGGTCGGGATGCCACCGCCACACCTCCCAAGCAAGACACGACTCATTCGAGCTCGCTTGATAGATGCAAGGCTAAGGTATTTCAGAAAAATAATTTAAAACAAGCCCAAAAATATTTAATTTAAAAATAACATAATATCATTCATGCATAATAAAGTAAATTGCAGCGGAAATTAAAGCATAGGCCAACATGGCCAACCACAGTGTACGAATTAAGTCTAAAATAAAATGCGACATAAGAAATAATGTTTTATTCCCGAGCCCCGATGCATGCATATGCTCATGCCATATCTCCTTACTCTGTAAAAGAGAAATAAAACAACGGTTTATCAGTATATAAAATACTGAGTAAGTTAATCCCTAACATAACAATAATGAGAACTATAGAAGAGTAGTTTATTTAGAACGAAAGATATTAAAATGAAGAGGATTTAAAATCACGGGATAAGATATATGTTCTCGCATAAACCAATATTTCATTCTTTTACTATGGTTTCAATATGATCGAGGTCACCGTATTCCGCTTGGGCACTTATGTCCACAAGGCTCACAAATCACAATTCGCCAGGGCCCTTATGTCCACTAACCTTACAAATCACCATACGCTATGGCTCTTATGTCCACTAGCCTTATGCTTGGGCTCTTATGTCCACAAGCCTCATAATCAACATTTCGCTAGAGCTCTTATGTCCACTAACCTCATGCTTGGGCTCTTATGTCCACAAGCCACAGTATAACTGGAGCAGTCTCCATACATACATATTTCATAGCATCCAACTCGATCATAAATCACAAAGTTTCAAAATAGTTGAAAGTGTCGTAAAAAGGATTTTCCATAAATCTCAACATTTAATAAGTACACATGTCGCAGACTACGCCTTTTGGTTTCAAAAATTCATTTTAAGGCGATCACTATGAAATTTAAACTATAGACTCACGACTCATAAACGAACAACTTTTATGTTTTAAGTTTTTCAAAATAATATACGGAAGTAAGTCAAAAATCAAGTCTTTTACACAAACCAAAAGCTGTCAAGGTTTCAGTCGTGGCACTTCATCTTTAAATGAGTATTTGACATAGTAAACATTGTTCAAAAATTATGAAAATTTACATGTAGATACTAGACATAATAAGAAACAACTTTTATTTAGACATCAACAACCAAATCCGACTGGATCCTTGCGGAAAACGCACTCCAATCCGGATCAGTGCTGCTGCCAGTTTTACAAACACGTTTTAACTTACACAGAAAACCAGATCTGATTCGGGGGTTTAAATATCGACCAAAATTTACAAAAGTTTTACACAATACTCTTGATGATTTTAGGAACAACTTTGTAGGTTTAATTTTTTCAGTTTGAAGATCTTAAGAGGCCTAAATTTTCAAGTTTCAAAAGTTGCGCAGAATGAGTTCTTTAGTGACAGATATGAGAGTTTTCCATAGATCTCTTAAACCACTAGTCTAAAGTGTCCCAAAATTGGTATGGTAAGAATTAACTTACAGAGGATGAGATCTAGAGTCTTAGATTTCATTGGGATAGCCTCTGGACTCCCTGAACACACCCGAAACGCTTCGTCTCCTTCTTTTCGGTCCCGATTTACGATTATAAGAGAGAAAACTAAAAGTTAGATCCTAAATTCGATTAGGAGCCATGAATAAGGATTGAAATCCCATCCTTACCACTCCACGAAGTCTGAGATGTACTTGGCTTCGTGCAACACGTCGTCTCCTTCGCCGGAATGATGTTGGAATGCCAAAGAACTAGGGTTTTCGATGGTTTGAATGTGGGAGAGAGTTGGGGACGTGATTAAAGGGTGTGCGGGAGCTGGATAGAGGGTATTTATAACCTCTAACAACCCCCAAATGTCAGGGATTCGGATATGCAGTTCCTGGGCGCAGAAAGTTGAACAAATGCCGAAAAATCCGGAGTCGGGCGAGCAAATCTCGCAAGGCCGCTGCTGCCAGGGTTAGCGCGCCCGTGGATCGGTATTGGCCCTAAACCGCGCGGGCACCGCGCCGTCTCGGCCTGGGCTTTGGCTTGGGCCGGGTCGTGCGATCCGTCGGGCCTTTTCTCCTCTCTTTTGGGCTTCTCTCATTCTACGTTCTTGGGCCTTGATTTTCGGGTTATTCTTGGACTTTAAACTCCTATTTCGTGTTCGAAATCTTGAGTTCTTCAACATTTGGCTTTGTGCAATAATTTATTTAATTAAATTATTTTCGACTCACGGGACTTATGGAAATTAAATTCTTTTTGGTCTTTGAACAAAATTCCATTTCTCTTTTTATTTTTATTTTATTTATTTATTTTTTTACGTGACTAAACCGTGACTAATTTCATGGGTATTACAGTGCCGTGGCCACTTCATCCCAGCAGGTTTTTAAGGTTTTAGATGGGCCTTGTACTCTTATAAATACTTGTTTTCGACTTTTCCTCATTAGCACCTAAATTCAGACGCTCAAAAGAGAAGAAAACAGAGCACTCTCGAGGTCCTTCACTGCCATGGAAATCTGAGGAAAGTTGGAGCCATAAACCCCCTAATCCGTTGTTTGCAGAAGACAGCTGGGTATATTACTTGTTGCTTGTCTGGTGCATTTCTATGGGGTTTTTAGTTTGTGTTTAGACTTCTCATGTTATATCTCTTGTAAACACAAACATGTGCTTAGATTGGGTGTTTTATCACCATTGTGCTTGATTAGATCTAAGTAGCTAGATATCTCAAATACTATTTTAACATCTATAGTGAATTAGTTTTTCAATTGGGTAGATAGTTGTGAAGCTCCCATTTGTTTCCTTAGTCCATTGGAGGGATAAGGAAGTTCACCGGAATGTAAGGATGTGTAGAATGGGTTGATGTTGCATTCGACATGTTCGGAGGTGATCGAGTGAAAATCCTGGCTTGGTGCCCCCAGATGTAGATCGGTGGATCAAACTGGGTGAACAATTTTCTGGTGTTCTCTGTTTTATTTCTGCACTCTGTTCTGTACATATCTTCTGGTTCTGCCTTGGTTTTTGACTGGTTGTTTGGATAACGTGCTAACAACGTTTCAACACTGATTTATCAGCTTGATAACTGAGAAACAATATAATCTGTATTGGTATTGGTTTCTTGCTCGTCTTAGCTGCTTTTCTATGGGACCTGTCAATTGGTATTAGAGCCTATACTCTGACATAGCTGACTGAGATCTAGAAGATGGGCAGAAAGAAAGGCTTCAAACTTTTAATTCTCAAAAAGTTACTTTCAGCAGTGGTGGCAATGTTGGGACAATTGAAGAACAACGTATTGCGGATGCATTATCAAGAAATGGAAAAGATCTTGAAAAGCTTGTTGTTGCATATGATGAGCTCACTGAAAAACACAGAGCAAATGTAAAGGAGAAGAAAATGTTGTTGAAACAACTTGCTGACATCAGGATTTCTTATGATCTGGTATTAAAAGAGAAAGATGTACTTGAAAAGGAGAATCAGTCATAGAAGGAACTTATTGAAGATTTGATGAAAGACAGAACTGAATTGATCAAGGATAAAGAGAATTTAATCAAGGAGAAAGAGTTGTTGATTGAAGAGAAAGAAGTCTTGAAGAAAGACTCCCAAAATCTTCAAGAGAAGATTCATAAGTTAGAAATTATGGTGAAAGGTAAAGAGAAACTCGATGAAGTCTTATCTATGGGAAAGTCTTACAAGGATCAAACTGGAATTGGATGTCTGTTTTCGAGCACTCCATCAACGACTAAATTTGTGAGTGGAGGATTTCATGAACAATAATCATCCCCAAGGAGAAATAAAAAAGTAGTTGTTCCAAAGCCTACTGAAGTGGTTAAGAATGTTGTTGAAACATCTGATCGACAACCAGTTAGAAAGATCTACAAGGAAAGATATGTTCAGAAGTTTTAACAACACAAGGACTGTGCTTATTGCAAATTGCCAGGACATGCAGCTAATCAGTGTTTTCGAATTGTAATGGATTTGATGAATGGTCACCCTGTTTTCTGGCCTACTGAAAAACTACGCAAGAGAGTTAAGCTGAGAAGAGTTTGGGTTCCAAAGAAATCACAATGCAATTGCCTTGGTGAAAATGGGATTGAAAATGTTCAACGAATGTCGTCTGAACAACGAGCAGACTACCTGACTAAGTCCCTTGATAGAGAGAAGATTGATGAGCATAGACGAAACTTGGGCTTGTGCCATTCTCCTTAGCACCATGCTGCGTTCGGGGCCCTGGATTACAAAGAATTTATATTTTGTGGGCCCAATCCATTAGAAAGGGATATGGTACAGTTGAGCTACTGAAGATATGGTGAGAATTTCAATTCTAGTATATTCTGTTGTTGATGCCGATGTTCTCACTACAGAGAAACAACCTGGAAAAGATATGGCATGATGCAAGGGGGTATCTATGATGAGTTGGATTTAATTGGAAGCTTTGCTTGGATATTATTGATGATTTTAAGAAGCTGGTGCCACAGAGAAAGGGAGAGAAACACTGATGCATATTTTTGCTGATTTCCTTTTGTCCATACTGCAGTGGAACAACAAGTAAAAGACAAAGATGATGTTGTTAAATGATTATACCATAAAGGGGGAGAATATGATGTGATTTTATTGTTCATGAGCATCGTGAATGGTTTTGGTTGATCATATCCACCAAGGGGGAGATTGTTAAGAGGCCGTTTGGAATGGCTTCTAGGGAGGTGTTTTTGGCTTTTGCTTCTGCCAAAAGCACTTCTAATAGAAATTAGGTGCTTGTTTCGGCTTTTTAAAAAAAAGCAAAAGCACCTCGAAAAGCCAAAAAAATGCTTCTGGGAAAAGCAGCCCAGGAGGTGCTTTTCCCAAAAGCAGAAGCCAAAAGCACCTCGTAAAATGTGCAAGGACTTAAATACCCCCACTACTTAATATAAATTGCACTATAAATATATCTTATTATTATATTAAGTAGCACGTCCTTTTTGGTAATTACTACATTCCAAAAGTACTTTTCAGTTTTATTCATCCAATCATATTTTTTTTTTTATAAAAAATCGCTTTTCAAATATTCCAGCCAAACATAAAAATTACATGCTTTTGCTTTTGACTTCTGCTTCTGCTCCTACTTTTGGCTTCTGCTTTTTTCAAAAGCCAATCCAAATGGGCCCTAAGTACTTTAGTCCTGTGTTATGAAGATGATCAACGTTGTTTTGTAGTTGTGACAACGAATCATGAACAGCACAATCTGATAGTGGAGAAAGGACAAAAAGGGACGATGACGTGGCAAAGTTTGTAGACAACAGATTTGAAATTTTGTACAGATGCTTGTAGTCCCTCTGACGTTGAAACAACTTATCAGTAACGAGTGTTGTGCAACTGGAAAGTACAAAAGGACAGTGACGTGGCCACTTCATCCCAGCAGGCTTTTAGGGTTTTAAGTGTGCCTTGTACTCCTATAAATACCTATTTTCGACTCTTCCTCATTAGCACCTAAATTCAAACGCTCAAAAGAGGAGAAAAAAGAGCACTCTCAAGGTCCTTCACTGCCATGGAAATCTGAGGGAAGCTAGAGCCATAAACCCCCTAATCCGTTGTTTGCTGAAGACAGGAAAAACCGTTCTACAGCTGGGTATATTACTTGTTACTTGTCTGCTTCATTTCTATAGGGTTTTTAGTTTTTGTTTTGACTTCTCATGTTATATCTCTTGTAAACGTAAACATGTGCTTAGATTGGGTGTTATGTCACCATTGTGCTTGATTAGATCTAAGTAGCTAGATATCTCAAACATCATTAACATTTGCTAGTGAATTAGGTTTTCAACTGGGTAGATAGTTGTGAAGCTCCCATTTGTTTCCTTAGTCCATTGGAGGGATAAGGAAGTTCACCGGAATGTAAGGATGTGTAGAATGGGTTGATGTTGCATTCGACATATTTGGAGGTGATCTAGTGAAAATCCTAGCTTGGTGCCCCAGCTGTAGATCGATGGATCGAACTGGGTGAACAATTTTATGGTGTTCTCTGTTTTGTTTTCACCCTCTGTTCTGTTCATATCTTCTAGTTCTGCCTTAGTTGTTGACTGGTTGTCTGGACAATGCGCTAACAACGTTTCACCACTGATTTATTATCTTGACAACTGGAAAACAATATACTCTATATTGGTATTGGTTTCTTGCTCGTCTTAGTTGCTTTTCGGGGGGACCTACCAAATTAATTTGTTTATTGCTATGCCAAAAATTGATTTGTTAATTTTTTGCTGGCAAAATTGATTTGTTTATCAATTATACTTCTCAAATAATCATAATTATTATATTCTTTTATATTTAAGGTATATTTTAAAGTTTATGAATTAAAATGGGATATTTTTTTTTACGAGCCAAGTCGAAGTAAATGAAATAATGGATTAATATATATAAATATTTTTAGTAAATAAATTTTAAAAATATTAATACGATCTCTTCGATCAATATGGTATTTATGAATATACTTCCTCTGTTCATCTATAAGTGACACATTGGAGGTTTTGTTACTGTTATTGAGTAACTTCGATTCGAGTTTTTAATACAATTATATAAGATACAATATAGTCAAGTGAAATCTTGCTGGATTCGTCTAATCGCACAGATTTAGACTATCAAATTTTCATAATCTTTACTTGTATGCAATTTGAGTTATTGAGGATTAAAAACGTGTATTGGATTGCGTGAAATGTAGGTTCGTGCCATTTAAAAAGAATGGAGGTGGTATTAAGGTTGACTTATTTTAATTTTATCAACGTATTATCATTATATATAAATAATGGTATTAATAACCTAAATTGATTTAATTATCTCAATTAAAAAAATAACAAGTGTTCAAATCCTTTAACTTCCAATTTTATGATTGAGATTTGATTTCCCACCCGACCCCTTATCTATCTATTTTGTACCTTTATAATTATGTGGTATGGGCTCTCACCACTGCTCTCCCAAAAATGATTTTGTATCGGTTTTTTAGAGTTGAGTTATTTTAGAAAATGTTCATTTAGAGAATGTAATTTTTGTAATGCAACCATCTTCGATCTTCCTTTCCATCCATCTCATCCTTATTATGCCAATTTATATTTGTCATTGATATTCCAATGAGATCGTGGGGGTGTTTTGATTGAAGATCATTTTATGAATGCAACTTGACCGGATCATTTTTATTAATTGGTGAATGAAATTAGTTTTCAATGCAATTGGGCTTTTCAGAAATTTATATTATAAGGTAGATAAAACATTGATTTTATATATGATATTATATTGAAAGTACTGTTCATTCATGTAAGTAAATAGTTGAATTTTTTTTTTGTTTTAAACCAATGCATATGATAATGAGATCATTTGGGGAGGGGGTTGTTCGACTGACGATCATCAATGAAATTGAAATTCCAATGAGATCACTGGAGGGGGTGTTTGACTGAAGATCATCTTATCAATGCAATTTGACCAAATCATTTTGATTAATTGGTGAATGAAATTTAGCTTCAAATCAATTGGGCTTCTCAAATTTTATATTAGAAGGAAATGATAAAACATTGATTTTAAATGTGACATACTTTTGAAGGTACTGTTCATTCATGTATGCAAGTAGTTAGTTTTTTGTTTTAATTCAATGCATATGATAATGAGACCAGGGGGAAGGGAGATGTTCGACTGGCGACAATCTTCAATAAAATTGAAATTCCAATTAGATCATTTGGGGGGGGGGGGTATTCAACTGGAGATCATCTTATCAATAAAATTTCACCAGATTATTTTAATTAATTGGTGAATGGACTTCTCGGAATTTTATATTAGAAAGAAATGGTAAAACATTAGTTTTATACTACCTCCATTCCCAAATAAGTGATCCATTTGCATAGTAGTAACTGTTCATTGAGTAACTTTGATTAATTTCTTTAACATAGTTATATGAGAAAAAACATAGTCAAGTGAGATCTTGTTAGATTCGTCTAATCACGTAGTTTTAGAATATCTAATTTTTATAATTTTTATTTATGTACAATTTGAGTTCTTAACCTTTAAAAATATGTCTTGGACGGCGTGAAATGGAAGAATGGTGCATTTAAAAGAGAACAGAGGAAGTATGTGACATGCTTTTGAAAGTACTGTTCATTCATGTAAGCATATAGTTGGACTTTTTGTTTTAAATCAATGCATATGATAATGAGATCATTAGGGGTTGTTCGACTGGCGATCATCTTCAATGAAACTGAAATTCCAATGAGATAGGGGGTGTTCAACGGATGATCATCTTATCAATGCAATTTTACCTGATCATTTTAATTAATTTGTGAATGAAATTGTCCTTCAATGCCATTGGGCTTTTAGGAATTTTATATTAGAATGAAATGATAAAACATTTATTTTATATGTGATATGCTTTTGGAAGTACTGTTCATTCATGTAAGCAAATTGTTTGATTTTTTGTTTTATTTATGATCCGTATTGGACTTGCGGTTTTACTATTTTACTTAGTAACGATGATTGACGTGTCGATCCTATGGTTTTGATGTTATATGTAAACCTTTGATGATAATTAAGTTATCACTATGTGTTTTAGGTATTTGTAACTATGTACAGGACCAAATGTAAAACTATAAATAATGTTGGCGTGTTTGATAAAAGGATACGGCTTAAAAGTTTTTTACAGTAAATAACCCAAAAATAAGAATAATAAATTGAAATTAATGTAATATAGTAATCTTTTTAGTGATTTTCTTTTTAATAACATATAATTTTGTGTTTATTTCTTTCATCTTTAACTTCGAAATATTGAGAAGAATAATATTCTTTATTTTATAATTTTTAATTTTTTTTTAAACTTTACATCCACGCACATCACGCTGGCGGGTGTGCTAATAGAAAATTGATAATCATTTTAAATTTGCATAACGAAATAATAATAATAATAATAATAATAATAATAATAATAATAATAATAATAATAATAATAATAATAATAATAATAACAACAACAACAACAACAATAATCTATATATTACTAAAACCATTAGCGGTCAACCAGTCAACATTTAATGTGGTGTCTCCATTTCAAATTTCCAATTTTAATAAATTTTTGAATTTTTTTAATATATAGATTTGGATATGGAAATATATATTAATCCATATATTATTTTAGATATGGAAATCTCACTTTTCAAGTTTTAAAAGATATGAAATTTTCCACTTATATGGAATTCCTACAATTTTTATTTTTAAAAGATTTGAAATTTGAAAATTTATATTTTAGTATTTAATTATTTTAAATTTTTTATTATTTATTTATTTTATTTTTTTTACATTTTTTTATTCCAAAAATTTTCATTTTTTACACAATTTTTATTTCTTAAAAAATATGGAATTCTTAATTTGTATAAAATTCTTATAATTTTCAGTTTTTAAAAATTTGAAATTTAAAATTTTGTGTTTTTTATTGTTTGATATTTTTACAATATTTATTTATTATTTTAGTTTCTTGCATTTTTATATACCCACAATTTTCAGTTTTTATTTATTTATTTTAAATTTTTATTTTTCCAATACATCTATTAGAATATGCATAATTTCTTTGTAGTGAGTTTGTGTCTCAAAGTTTAATTTAATTTTTTATTTTAAATATTGGATTAGATTTTTGTTTGTTTATTTATTTATTTACTTATTTATTCATGTTAAAAAGAATATTAATGGGTATTTGAAGATCCCAATTTTTATTTTTAAAAGATATAGAATTTTTAATTTATATAGAATTCCCACAATTTTTAATTTTTAAAAGATCTTAAATTTTAAATTTATATGGCATTCCCAATTTTTCAGTTATATAATAATATTATATATCATTTATTAAATTAAAAAAGATATATAGAAAGATGTACAGAGCCTATATAAAAATGTAAAACTTATGTATAAAAATGTTTAATATTTTATATAATGACATAAACGATCTACAATGTCACATTCAATAAATAATAAGTATGTAGTTGTATCATTCTAATTGTATATAAATATATAATCAGCAATATAAATCCTATTTATGTTTTATTATATTAAAACATATATAAAATAATTATAATTATAGAGAATTGTGAAAAATTATATTATATGGATAATGGTTACAGTAAATTAACTATTTTCGTAAAAAATACTATAAATAAAAGAATCGGATGTATAAATAGTTACTGGGGTGCGAATAGATCCATCATTAAATAAAGAAGTAAAGTCAAATTTATTTAATCTCTTCTTCAGGAATAAATCCTTAGTCTATGTTTTAACAGATTTGCAATTGACGGAAAAACAAACAAAAAATATACTTAGTTTTGTTAGAAATTGAGAAGCTAATTGTTGCAAATTCTATAACTTTGAAAATTTTATTTGGAATGACGGTACCAGATGAAGCTTTTTAACTCTGAAATAGATAATCTACTGACACTAGATGGAACAATATAATAAGGAATAAATGAAGTCAAGTCATGATAGGATATTACATTTGTTGACTGGTGAGCAAAAGAATGTTCATAATATGATAATGTATGCAGTTGATAGTGGTGAGGGTTGATTCTTTTTTCTTTACATGATGGGACTGTTAGACATTTATCATTTATCTGGAAAACATTATGTTAAGCTCTTCGTGGGAGAGGTGATATTGTGCTGCATGTAGCATCCAGTTGAATAACATCCATACTCCTTCCAATATGTAGTACTGCACATTTTAGATATAGTATTCCACTAGATTGTGATGAGAACTCTACCTGCAACTCCATAAAATTATTTAACATCTCTTCTCATTAAAACAAAGCTCACTTTTGGGAAAAATTCTTTATTGATATAATGATTATGAGCCCGCTCGATTTAACCAAATTCTCCATTGGATTTTAAATGAGAAAATTCTCACTCGCAGTTTGTTTTGCTATCACTATAAATAAAAGTTAATGTCAATCATTAAAGAATAGACTCTATATTCCAAAACCAGTTTTCCCATGATCAGTTATATGTTGCATTATCTCGTGTCATTAGCAAGAGAGGACTCGAATTAATAATATATAATTAAGACGGATTAACTCAAGATACAAAAAGAAATATTTACAATTATATATATATATATGACAGAAATTGCAAAATGGATAATTCATGTAGTGATGGTAATTGGTAAAACTAATATTGATCTTGGAGATGTACAATCAGATGTGACATTTCTAGATGATATTCTTATAAACTCTACGGGTGATTCTATTGCGGCAAATTTTGAGAGTATGTATACAAATATAATCTGCACTACTTCATATCCAGACATTTTTAATGATATTGCTATATTAGCTCCTACCAATGAGATAGTTGATATGATCAATTATTACATCATCAAACGTATGTCTGCAAATTAAAAGGTATATCTCAGTTGTAACAATATTGTCAAGAGGATGAAGCATAGATACCGACGATGAAATATTTTCACCGGAATATCTAAGCACGATCAAGTATTATGGATTACCAAATCAGGAAATAAATTTGAAGGAGTTTTGCATAGTCATGCTTTTTATGAGTATAGATCATTCAAATGATCATGCAATGGAAGAATGTTGATAGTAACTAAGATGTGGAACCTTACAATTGAGGCTAAACTAATTTCAGAACACCATGAAAGTAGAAAATTCTTGATTACTAAAATAATTATGAGCCCGTCTGATTTAACCAAATTCCCGATTCTATTTCAAATGAGAAAAATCTCACTCGGAGTTTGTTTTGCTATGATTATAATAAAAGTCAATGTCAATCTTTAAATAAGGTTGGACTCTATTTTCCAAAACCAGTTTATAGTCGTGAACAATTAAATGTTGTAATATCTCGTGCCACTAGCAAGAGTGGACTCAAAGTATTAATATGTAATTAAAATGGATTAACTCAAGATATCATAATAAATTTTGTTTACATTGAAATTTATGTGGTAGAAAATTTATTATTACTATATAAGGATATATATTATATATAAATATATAATTATGCCCGTCGAGTCTCGACGGGTTATTTGCTAGTAATAATACAATTAGATTTACAAATAAATTTATACTAGTATTATATATTTATAAAATTTAATTTCGCGGGTACCACGGGCGAGTGTACTAGTATAGATATATAGATTAGAAGTGGAGTATTAAATATATCTATTTCAATGAAGTGAAGTAATTTTTTTGGTGATACAACCTGAGAAGGCGAGCAAAGAAAAGAAAAAAACAACGAAAAAAAGAAACAAACAGGAAAATATGAAGCCGAAAGAACCAGAAAACACCGCAAGAATGTTAGTCCTTCTGCATCCCGCTCCAAACACAGCTTGATCTCATCCGGTTGAAAAGCCCAAATAGTGTAGCATTCCTCCATCCTCCCAGCACCTGGCGCAAGAGCGTGATCAACTTGATTGCCCACTCTATACATGTCTCACCGGGCATCCCCATGGCCTGAAGCCCAACTCTAATATCCTCCACTATGTACCAAAATGTGTGATGTAATTTGGCATTTCCCATGACAAAATGCATAATTTTTAATATAATAATAACTATTTATTTAATCTTTTCCCAAAACAAAATACTCCCTCCGTCCCAATATAAGTGGCCCCTTTCTTTTAGGCACGGGAATTTAGGTAATGGGATTTAGTAGTTAAAGTGGTGTGAGTAAATTTGACTAATTCATCCATCTAATTTATAATGGTTACATTTGACTTAACCATATTTATTATTTAACTTTGACTTAATGTTATCGTAATGATGTAGAAAGACAAAAATAGTCAAGTGTGATCTTGTTGGAATCGTCTAATCGTATAGTTTTAGAATATATAGTTTATATAATTTTTATTTATACCCATTTTGAGATATTAATGGTTAAACATGTATAGGGACTTTGTGCAGAAAGTACAATTGTCATTATTGTGGGGTTTTTAATCATGTTTATATTAATCTAATTTACTTAAAAGAGAAAGTGGCCACTTTTAATGGGACACCCCAAAAAGGAATAGTGGTCACTTTTAATGGGACGAGGGAGTATAATACTATAATAACTATTTATTTAATAATATTATACAGTATATACCAGTACTAGCGAGTACATAACTTATACTGGTGCCGCACTCCATCTCTTCCGCTCGTCCCCTTAATTCAGTTATTCCCTTCGTCCCGTCCCTTTCCTCCACACTCGCACCCGCCGCAACCGCGTCTCGCCCTCGGTCTCATCCCTCTACCGCGTTTCCACTGCCCTCGCTCGCCGCCGTCACCCTCCACCGCACTCGCTCGGAGAGAATTGGATGGAAAGTGAGAGAGCTGCAATTTCATCTATCATTCATAATACAAGATGCTACTTGTACCTCTAGCCTTTTTTATTTGCCTCCTCTAGTCTCTACCACCGCAACATCCCGCCCCCGTTGTGCCCTTTTCTATTTGCCTCCTCTAGCCTATGCTGCGTTAGATGATACCTCTGCATTCTTTTAATAGGAGTGAACAGAGGATCAAGTTCATATCCATGTCTGCACTCTTGCAATATCTGTGTTTCCCTAATGTTTTTGAGTGTTCTAACTTCTTTCGTTACTAGAAATATCATTTTCTGAACGACATTGCAGATGATGAGTTTGACGGCGGATTCTCCAGTACACTCTTCAAGCAGCGATGACTTTGCAGCATTTCTGGATGCTGAGTTAGATGTTACGTCGGAGACATCTGCTGATCTTGAAAATTTTGAGGAAGAAAAGCAGGAAATAGATGATGCTAGTGAGGGTGATGTTGTTGGTGAGGACAACCAAGACTTGGATCTCAAGAGGTATCATAAACTTAAGAAGTTAAGTTGATGAAGCTGTTTTTTCACCATTTGGATATTTGATTGTTTTGGGTTGGTTTTGGCTTTGGATGGATATATGGTTTGATGTTTATATAAAATCATTTTTCAATATGTATGATACTTGGAAGAAAAAGTTAATTGGCAAAATTTATGCTCAAACCACAATATATCGTAGCTAGTTGGCTAACATTAATGTCAAAAAAGCTTAAAGATTTCTTGAGAATATTCTTGATTAAGGAATATCAAGAATGTGTTGGTTATCTTTGCGTTTTTGGTCGAATCAAACTAATATTTGCTTATATTAATTGTAACTACTAATACATTATACATGGAAGTTGGGACATGATAAAACTATTGTGGCTGCCTGCAGTTCTTTATTTTACTGGTTACACTTTCTCCTTCCTGTACTTATCGGGTTTGATTTTGGACTTTTCTTGTAGAGTTAAGAGGTGCAAAGTAGAATTATCCGAAGGCATGTCAAATCCAGGGAGTTTCTTTTCCCAGGAAGATGTGACAACCGAAGTTTTAGGTGGTGCACTCATGATTATTTAAATTTCTGTTTATGCCAGACACTAAGTAGTCACTACATTCAAGCAGTCTCTTCCATTAGAGTTTCCTCATATGGTCACAAACTATCAGACAATTTTGACCCCTCTCCCCCTTTTTGCCTTGTGCAGGGTCATCTCATGAGAAGAATATGTGCCCACACCCTGGTGTCTATGCAGGGATGTGTATGAAATGTGGGGCAAAAATGGAAGATGAAACTGGTGTTGCATTTGGGTACATACATAAGGTTACTCTCTTATGAATATATTTTGTTAAATTCTGTAATAGCTTCCGATACTTGCAAAATTATCAATTACTACATGATAAATAATTTTAATTGTCATGTGCTTGGTAGCTGCTCCCTTTTGGTTAACTTCTGAATTACAGAATAGGTTTTGCTTGAAAAATCTTCCAACTTCAAGTAACCCCATCTTAATTGGTCTTGTAAAATGTCTTGGACCAAAGGGAGTAAAAACATGAAATTCATGTCAATCAGTACTCAGTAGAGCTACATGTAGGATAGCATATACATCATGTTTTAGTACAACTCTCAATACCTTCATGAATGAATTAAACTTTTGAAACAAATTGCTTAAATTACTTAGTAGATGATAAACTAAACAAATAACTCTAAAAACCTTTGTTGAATATGGTGATGATGAATTGGTATTTCATGGGCACGCCCTTTTGTTTATATACATAAATTCAAATTTTTGGCTAGTTTGAAGAGGATAACACTACAGAATTATTCAAAGGAGTTCACTTGTCACTAGTTTGCAAGATTCTCCCTTTAGTGAACAATCTTTTGTGCTCAATTCGCAGCACCTCATGTAGCTTAATATGAACAGGAAATAATGAAAACCAATCACCACAGATTGTTATTTTCTCATCATGCTACTTAAATCCATAAATTGCCTTTCGTATTTATGATGTAATTCTTCATGTGCCAGAACTTAAGGCTTGCTAATGAGGAAGTTGAACGGCTACGTGAGAAGGACTTGAAGAACTTATTACGTCATAGGAAGCTTTATTTGATTCTTGATTTAGATCACACACTGCTGAATTCAGCGCGGCTTTCAAATATTAAAGTGGAAGAAGGATACTTACATGATAAAGACACTTTGCCAGGTATCTTTTCCCTATCAATTATATTTTCTCCTTGTTTTGTTAATTGATAAATTATTTACTTGGCAAGTTCTTATGTATCTGTTGCATATTTGGAATGTAATTATTTAAAATTGTTGCCAATCCTCAGTTCAGCTCAACTTCACTTCTAAAGTTAATAACAGCTCAACTTGTAGTCCTATACCTGAGGAAAAAATGACTCTCATTCATACTAGAAAAAAGGATCGATGAAAATGCTGCCAGTGGCGGATGCAGGAATTTATATTTGGTCGGTCAGTTTTTAATAATTAATATAATTAACTTAATTTATTATACAATAATTATATATGACTATTAAAAAATTAAATTAAAAGATTATATCAATATAATTATAATTGTTAAAGATATTTCCTTCGTTATCATTTTGATCATGTTTTGAGGGAAGGAAACGCCATTGCTGACTGCCTTGCTAAGAAAGGAGCTGAAGATGATCTATTCTTCACGACCTGTGTCTTTCCCCCAGATAGTGTGAAGCCACATCTTGTGGCGGATCTTTGTTCATTATTTTTCTTTTTTTTTTTCCCTTGCCTGTATAGGCTATGTAGCAAAAAATATATAACTATAATTGTTTATTATGAGTTCGTATATTTCAGTATCGTTACAATAGCGTCAATAATAATGTTCATTAACAAATCTCGTTCTATGAAAGTAATCAAACAATCATTTAATAACTTATTATTTATGTTATTGTAATTGTTCCTACCATCAAAAGGAATATTAACTTCGAAATAAAAGTAAATATACTCTAACATGTGTTTTATGCTTCAACAAACTTGATAGAAAATTATTTAAATGTTTTACATCCCAAAACCTCTCATCAGTTTGATGAGTATTCATAACCATCAACTGCACTTCTGAAATTCTTGAGAATAGAATTATGCTAGTGTTCTCAATTTATACAAGCTTAAAACTACGACAAATACTAAAATTTTAAAATAAAAATTCCCCTTGAAAAAAGAAACAATATCTTCATAAACTACCATCTTAAAATCGAATAGTAAGAAGACAATAATAGAATTCAAAATGTGCTTGAACTACCATCATGGTGGATTTTTTAAAAAGGATTTGAGTAGATATATAAGATGAGAAGAAAAGTTAAATTTAATAAAATATACTATTTCATATAATGAATAGAATTAAAATTAATAAATCTAATTTATTTAATTAAATTGATTAGGCCATATTTACCTTACTAATAATATTTATTTTATTTTTTAAATTATGGTAGGTCAATTGACCTACCTTGCTCCCATATAGATCCGCCAATGAATGCTGCGAAGGAACTTTTGATGGGTTTGGAATCACAATGCATATCAATGTGTAACTTTATGGGAATGGCCATAATAGTTAATCAATTGAGTGTATTTTCCATACTGTGGTGTTCTATCTCTGTACTGATGCTTTTTATTAAATGTGTACACATTATACGAACTTTGGTTCCTAATTATCTTCTCCATTTGAGTTTGATTAACTAGCTTCATTTTAGTATTCATTCACAATACTTAGAAATGGGCAATTTTATTTCAAAAGAAACCATTAAACCTTTAAATGGACATAATGTTATTGTATTGGTTCAAGTTGAGTTGAATACTTGAAGCTACTCCTTTATCTGTAATGCAATGCTACCTATCTGCCAAGAAATAATTTTCTGAAGTGAACAATTGATTATGCAAATTTTTACGTGTCTTGTAGATGCCTCTTAAAATGGACCAAGGACTATAGGTGCTCTGTGAAACAGAGTCATATGTGTTGTGAAGCCCTTCTTCCCCATTACTTACATGAAATAATCTTTAAGTCTGTTCATGCCTTTATGGCATCTTAATTGTATCTATCTATCTATGTTTCAAATATGAAAATTTATAAAGGCATCTTAAGTTGTATCTATCTATCTATGTTTCAAATATGAAAATTATGGTTTCCATTTTTTTGCATTGTATTCTATTCCTAATAGAGATGATTTGACTGGAAATTTGCAAATAATCAGATAACTTGAAGAGCAGTTTATTTAGAGTTGCCCGGATGCAGATGATGACAAAATTGAGGCCATTTGTTCAAACCTTTCTAAAAGAAGCCAGCAGTTTGTTTGAGATGTATATATACACTATGGGTGAACGTACTTATGCTTTAGAAATGGCCAAGTTGCTCGACCCAGGAGATCTTTATTTTAATTCCAGAATAATTGCTCAGGGAGATTGCACAAATAGGTCTCAGAAGGGTCTTGATGTTGTTTTGGGGCAAGAGAGTGCAGTCATCATCCTTGATGATACAGAAGGGGTAATTGCGCGACCTGAATTGTGGAGTTTATGCAAAGAGAATTCATGACATGTGGTTATGTCTTTAATGATAGCTAATATTGAATTGCATTGAATTAAGCTTCAGTTGTGATTGTTACAGTTACAACATTTTATTTTGCTGTCGCGGTTTTGCTTTATATTCAATTGGGTAATTTTAACCAAAGGAAAGCTTAGAAGAACTTTATTATCAATAGCCTCTTCTCTCGTTCCGGAAATTATTATTCATATTTTACTTGCTTTATACTTCTAGTCTTCTACACTTGTATGGTTGACTTAAGCTATTGCTGGTTTTCTGTGTGGTTCTTCCTTTTTGTCCCTTTTTCTGGAAACTTCATTTATGGTTGTCCGCCTTCATTTGTATTCCTTTCCTGATTTCTTCCTTTCTTCTGATGCTTGTTTTGTGTAGACGGTTGAAAAATGGCATGTGAAACAAGATTTGCTAATCTTACATACAAATGCTTTTTGTTTATTATCTCTTTTCTGCTAAACTTGTTGAGAGGTTCCTGTGATAGCTCGTGTCAGCTTAGTAGATTGTCATCATTTCATTTTAGGTGTGGGGAAAGCACAAGGAAAATTTGATATTGATGGAAAGGTACAACTTTTTTGCTTCAAGTTGCAAGCATTTTGACCAGAACTGGAAATCACTCTCTGAAATTAAAAGTGACGAGAGCGAGACTGAAGGAGCACTGGCTACTGTTATGAAAGTTCTTCAGCGGGTCCATGGTTTATTCTTTGATCATGTATTAACTCCCAACTCCCTAAACAGAAATCTAATTAGCTGTTTCAATCTTTAACTAGTTGACACTTGACATGTAAGTTCTTTCAGGACCGAAAAGACAAATTAGAGGACCGAGATGTGAGGCAGGTAAGTCTGAGTCAGTGGTTGATTTGTCTGTGCTTAATTTGTTGGTTGTCTCGGCCTGTTATAGCTCAGGCAAAGATGTCTTTCACAGTTTCACTGATGTTTTTTATTTTTCTCTGAGGGAGAGAGAGCCGTGTATAAAAAGAAAATTGGATAGCTAAAAATGGAGATAGAGTCCTTTTTGTGGTCTCCGATTTTGTTCTTTTTTTCTTCTTTTTTCCTGGTGGCCGGGGATGTGGTGGGGGCTTTTTTTGGTGAAATACGTCCAAAGAAAATTCTCTCTTGCTTTTATCATTATTTTAAAATTAAGTTTGGTTGGTGTTTTCATTTACTAGATCTGGAATCATGTCTTATTTCGACATTTTTATGATCCACTTGGATTTGTGTTGGGTGACTTTTAAAGCTTTTAGTCATTTTCACAACCTTTTCTCTGTCTTTCAGATTCTAAAATCAGTCCGCAGTGAAGTTTTAAAAGGTTGCAAAATTGTATTCACCCGTGTTTTCCCAAACAATTTCCCTGCACGGGAACATCACTTGTGGAAAATAGCGGAACAATTGGGAGCAATCTGTGCAACAAAATTTGATGAATCCACTACACACGTGGTTTCCATGGATGCAGGTACAAGTAAAATGATTCCCTTTTCTTCATGAATTAAAGTGGAGCGAATTTTACATTTGATTGCAAATTCAACCGATCTTCTCTTGCATATGAAAAATTTACTCCATAATATCAACTTTACATACACACAGGCACACACAAATCTCGCCGGGCAGTTCTGGAGAATAAGTTTCTGGTTCACCCAAGTTGGATCGAAGCTTCCAATTACATGTGGAAAAGGCAACCAGAAGAAAAATTCCCCGTCACTCGTAAATGATCTGTAAAGCTATAGCTCTCTGCCTCTAACCTTTGAACATGATGTTCACTAGTTATTTATTTATTTTTTCTCTATGCTGTACAATCTGCTACTTTTGTGATTGCCTTGACTAACTTTTGCATGAATCTCCAGTAGCCAAGAGCCCAAGACTCCAGCCAGACTTGGATTTATATTTAGGTTGATAACACAGTTGAAAGAGAGCTTATCTAACAAGTAGTCTAGCGTGCCGTTTGTTACGTTTTATCAGCAGGTCTTATTAGCCTGTTATCAGGTATGACTTTAATTGATCTTTTCATTAACCACATGTACAAATGTGCGCCTTTGTTTGTGTCTTATTCTTTTATGTCCTTTTCTTTTTTCTTTTTCAAAACTTTTTATTTTGAATTCCAGTTCAATGAGTTTCTTTATAAATAGTGACTTATTGTTTGAATTCCTCTCTTTTCTATAAACTATCATTTAAAAATTATTTGTGTTTGCTATCTATTATGTAATTTGTTAATCTCATAAAGGTTCTTGACAATGTAAATAGTCTTATGCTATACTGTATATAAGTATACATAACTTATCTTTTCCTCATAAAGCTAGATCCTTACCGTGTAAATATATCCTGTGTAATATACAGTATAATCATATAACTCTGTGCTGACCGTATTGTAACTACGAATTTGCTTCTGTGTGCTGCAGAGTACAGACAAATATGTTGATGTAGAAAGAATTCAGCATCGTGGTAGATACTTTTATTGAATAAGTATTAGGTTTACGAGGAGTATGCCTTTTAGGTTGATTGATTCATTTAACAATTTTTTCCTGGATTGTTTTTTATTGATCCGGTCTTCATTTGTGAATGGTGTTTTGGTTGCTTTTATAAATGCTGCTATTATGCTTGTCCCCCTTTATTATTGTTCTATACCAAATATTTAAATAGTAGTAGTATATAGTTCCAAATATAAGATGCAAAAGAGGTGGTATGGTATGCTTATTGGAAATTATGATGCCCCTTAGACTTGAAAAGCATGATTCATAATATTATATGATGCTTTCGCCAGCATTGTATCAAATGGAAGGAACCAACCACATGTGGTTTTTATACGTATGATTTGATGAACACGGTCTGTGTGAGAATGCATTGTTAGACATCATCATTTTTGCATGAGTTTCACTGATGGGGAATGCTGCTGCCAGAGCCAGACAGACTTGATGAAAAAAAAAAAGAAAAGAAAGAAGAGAAGTTGCACAACACCAGGTAGATAGAGAGGGAGAGCCGCTCATTTTTGGATACGCATCATCAGCTGATGAGTAGTGTTTCTTGCAGTCGTCCATCAACTGATTATATATTGATTGCATATTCTCTTCACCACATGAGGAACCGTATGAAGCTTCTGTAGTCGTCTTCCCCTTTTAGAGACAGAGGGGAAATTGCATTGGCATTCATTCATTCATTTTAGCAGCAGCAAGCACAACAGAACAGATCACCATAGGAACCAACGTAATTTACACACACCGCACACCATTTCAGCAATAATTAAAGGAGTGCTCTCTGTTCACGACTCTTAACACATGAACCACGGGCTTATTAAATACTAGTATAAACTATTCAACCAAAATAAGGCTTCAATAGGTTGCTTTTTTCTCATCTATCGATTTTTTTTTTATTTTTTGCTTAATTCTATTCATTTTTAAGAGGCGTCCAAGCAAAAGATTTATTTATATGCTTTATCAACTACTATCAAGCAAACCAAAAATGAATGAATAAATACCCAAATAGTCCTATAAGTTTAAATTAAACACTAAATGCATTTAGTACTATTTCGGAAAAATATGAAAGGTATAGGACTATTTCGGAAAATTGTGAAAGTTATAGGACCATTTCGGTTAATCAAATAATTTATGAACCAAATTGAAACTTACATGATTATTTCGGCATTTATTCCAACCAAAAAGGAACTTTCAAAATTGCAATGGGTTTCCATTTCTTGGAAAAGAAAATTAAATTTGAGATAGACAGACAAGTTTCTTGGTAGATAACTCGTTTTCATACCTTAATGGAATTTGTGTGGTATAACCTCTCACCGCCCATTTCTTTGACCAATGACTCCGGTAAAAAATAAATAAATAAACTTTAAAGGAATTAATTAATTGCTTCCCCAATTTTAAATATTCATTGTTTTAAAGACTTAAAATTTTAATTAACTATTTTAGAGATGTAGTAGAACTTAAGATTATCACTATAGGATTTTAGAGATGTAGTAGAACTTAAAATTTTAATTAACTATTTTAAATTTTAATTAACTATTCTGGTACCACTATTTCTATTTGTATTTTTAAACTTTTATATAATCATTCTATTGATATCATAACTTTAAAATATATATATATATATATATATATATATATATATATAGGAGCATTATTCTTTAAAGAATACATAAAGTTCTAGATTCAACCAAGGATGATTACAATGGCGGACAATACCTGAAAGTAACAAACATAAGGAAAAATGTCAATTGTGTCGTAACTTTGACCATTTTTAAATTGGTGTCATAACTTTGGAGTTTTTTAATTTGATGCCATGATCTAAGTTTGACCACAAATGTGGATATTTTCTAACTCATTTGTTGCATACTTGGAGAGTGGGAATGAGACCATTGGGTTAATAGGATTAGAAAGTGTCCACATATATAGGTCAAACTCAATCAATGCTTACATGGCACAATTAAATTATTTGTTTCACTAATCTCGTGGCACGTCAGCAAATGTGGGTGATTAATGTCTGATGTGACCATTTTGGAGACTATTAGCAAGGTTATGGCACCAAATTAGAAAACTCCAAACTTATGACACTAAATTGGAAAATGGACAAAGTTACGGCACCATATTAACATTTTTCCAAAAAACATACCTGGGTTTAAAAAGAAGTACTCGCTCCGTCCTAGTAGAAATCTCATGTTTGACTTTTTGATACTGTTCAGTGTTAAATTTTGACTCGAGTATTAAACAGGACATTTTAAATGGAACGGATGGAGTAATATTTTACCCATTGTGCAATTCTAAAAGGTACGTTTAATGGCCTTCCATTTTCCCCAAAAAAAAAGGGTCCATTTAACAATCCCTACAATAAAAAAAATATATATAAAAAAGAGCTTGCATAAGAGGTGATAAGTTGTCTATTAAATTGAATATTTGAGCAATGTCCTGCACCATATAATAATATAATCATGATATATATAATAACAACATAGCCTCACCAACACATAGTTTCCCTCCAAAGCTTCTCCTCTCTCACATTTCAACAAAATCTACACTCTCTCACACACATTAAAAATATTACGAAAATGCCATTATATTTTAGAAAAACAAAATCTGAAATTTTTTTCTTTAACTCACATTTTCATTTTCCATGCACAATTTATCATTTTCCATGCATATTTAATGTCATTCATTTTATATCCTCTCATTTCTTCATTTGTTTAGTAGTATATATATGCCCTCTATTGTTCACATCCTCATAATTTTGTGGTGCTTCTTTTCCATCTTCTTCTCTCCCATGCTCTTATTTGGTCGACATTTTATATTTCTAAATTTCTTGGTACATCTTCTCCATTTCTTTGTACGCCTTCTACATCTCCCTCTCTCCTCATGCTCTCTTTCGGTCGAAGTTTTTTATTTCCCCTTTCTTCTTTATATTTTTATGTTCCGATCATTGTATGTTTCTTTTTTATATATGTTGGATTATTTGCTTAATATTCCAATATTGATCTTATGTTGTTATTTTGCATGTGAAATGTATTTTTTTTGCTATTGCTCATATGCTTTTCTTTTGTTTCATTTAGCATCAACAACTCTTCAACGTGGTATTCGGCTTTATCTTTGTTATTAGGTAATGAAATTGGCTCTTCATCTTCTTTTAATTTTTATTAATTTAAATCATTTTTATAAATATTTCTTCATAAGTTTGATTGTATATTTTTTTTTGAGAAGAAACAGTATTATTGCAGTATCAAGTTTGTCCAAAACGAAACATTACCATTACAATAGTCCAAAACGAAATATACAATCAAGTTTGATTGTATATTTAAACAATATTATGTATCTTCTTCTCATGCAGTTTATGCAAGGATGTCCATGAAGAATGTTAATTGACTGATTGTACTAAAGAAGAAGGTTGATTGGCACTAAAGAAGAAGATGTCCGTGTTGATAGTTTCAAAAATCTTATGGAAGAGTGTTCATCATTGAAGTAGCAAAATACCATAGTGAAGATATAAAATGAATAAAAGAATGTCATATTTTTTTATAAATCTGTTATGATAATATTTGTAATTGTTTTGATGTATTTTATTATTGTTATTATTTTTATATATCTTAATGTTAATCGTGTTTGTTTCTTTAAAATTGTGAATTTAAATTGTAGTTATCCTCTATTATTCTTATTTTAATAATAGAAAAATATTACTCCCTCCGTCCCACTCCAAGTGTCTGGTTACTGTTGGGCACGGAAATTAAGGTAGAGTTGGTATGTGAGTATATGGTGGGGTCCACATAGTTGTTGGAGGGGAAAATTATTTCTATTTATAGAAAGAAGACATTTGTAATGGGACATCCAAAAATAGTAAGTAGGACATTTGGAATGGGACGGAGGGAGTATTATGTGTTTAAGATAATGTAGCGTTAAAAAGCAATGATGAATTACTATTTCAATCGAAGCCGACCTACTGTTTCATTTTATTTTTCTATTTAAAATAATAATGTGCATTGAAATTTTCATTTTACATTATCCCCAAAAAGAAAATATCATTTTACATGTATTTTATCGAAGCTTATGAATTGAAAATTTTTATATGTTTAAAAGTGTTTTATTAACTGAAATAATTAATCTAATAAAAAAGTTAAATTATACACTTCATCGAGCATTGTTGACGTGTATAAGTTTCTCAAACAATAATTTTCTCATTTCAAATGAATTTACTATGTAGGAAAAAGAATACTCCCTTTTTGTTAAGTTCCAGTTTGGTCAACTCCGGGTGAATAATCATATTCAGCAATAGCATTGGAAATTAAGTAGGAGTAAACATAAATTAAGACTTTATGAATTATTTTTATAATGATTTTTATATATTTTTTAATTTTTAAAAATCATTATTTTATTTTTTATTTGTATTAGTCACCTCATATATTAATGTACACAATGTTCTAAAAGAGATATATACATACATTTAATCTCTTTCATCATTATTCAATTTTATTAAATTTGTTGGACATCCCGAAATTATTTTATTCTAATAATTTCATGACTATTAAATTCACATTAATCTTTATTAATTAAAAAATAAGAATAGACATGTGTATAAATTATTTTTCCCTCATCAGGATTTAATGAAGTTTTTTATATTTTTCTATTTTTCGAAAATCATTATTTTACTTTTTTACCTTCTAAAATTAACTTTTATTAAAAAAAATAGACTTTATTAAAATTTATTAAAAAAATGATTTAACTGGAATTGTTTAACAATTGAAATTCTTTGAACAATTAATGTGTGTGATGATTGTGAGGATTATTATAAATGTAGTAGTAGTTAATTTGAATTTGACTACCTATTAAATGTCAAGCTTCATTAAGATGTACATCTTATATAATCATAAACAAGTAATATCTTTAATTTTTATGATAATTGTACTTTAAAAAAACGTTAATCTCTTGAATTTCACCTATATTTTTTTCCGTGACATCTATTCACCTAAAATTGCAAAATGATTTTTTTAATATAATAATGTAGAATTTTCTAAATTAATATATGAAAATGATTATTTGGAATGAGTATTTAAATTAAATAACATATAGTAGTAAAGCTTTTTTAGATTAAAATATTGTAACTAAAGTAAGTGAAATAATCATACTAAAGAGTAACTAAATTAAATGAAATAATCATTTATTTTAAATGAGAATATAGATTTATAATTTTACTACAACTATTCCCATATGATGCCCGGTTATCTAGGGCATTATATTGCCATAGAATATTTGAAATTATAAATAAATATTTCTTTAATATTCAATGTCACTCCATTTATATTTTTATTTAATAGTATATAATAATTCTTCATATTCAATTAAAGTCTGAATAATCATTTCCAAATTTTGGATAAATGTGCATGCAGTGCAATTATGATTGGTGTGCTCTAGATAATTGATTATACTTTTGTTTTTTTTATTGCTTTTAGTTGTATTTTCAGCAAATATTGCATGAATCAAAAAATGCAATTATTACTTTACATTCTTCAATTTTCCCATCTCAATTACCTATTAATGGGAGGTGGTTTGTATTAGGTCATCTCGGGAAAAAAAAACAATATGTAGTCTACAGTTAGATTTTAATTGTTCCCATAAAAGGGATTAATTATCATTCTTTTTTCATGGGTATTTGTTAAATGTAATTATTACTCCTATTATAGAACTAAATGTCATGCACAAATTCCTGTTATCAATCGGTTGAGTGTATATAGGTATGATATATATTTATTTATTCAATGCATCAATAATATTCCTAATTTAACCCGCAACAATCAATTATTTTGTTGATTCATTTTAAAGGATCAAAATCTAAAAATTTAGATAGTCATAATATTTAATTTTTTTTTTAAAAAAACCTAATAATATTAAATTTAACATTTGCAAATAATATTAAAATGTATAATTGATTTAAATCTAAAAATTTAAATAGTCATAATTAAGACGGCCTAATGTTTGGCACTTGGGACTATCATTATCTCTTTAAATGGCTATGTTGCACTACATGTTCATTGGCTTAATATATGTATCTAGAAAATTATGATTGTCTTTGAAAACCCCAAAATTTGAATTATCTTGAAAACTGTGTCACCGTCACATCCCCCTAGTAAGACACGGTTTCTCCGAGCTTACTAAAGGAATGCAAGGCTAGGTATTGCAGTATTTAAAACATTTAAAGCATTCAAAACAGCCCGTACGATATAATTCGAAAATAATAATATCATAGCGCAGCGGAAATAATTGTTTTAGTATAGTATCGCAGCGGAAAATGTAACTAGGGCCGGCATGGCCAAAACACGGGTTAAACATGTCCGTTCATAGTATAGTCTAATGTACGAATTTAAAAACAAAATAATGTTTCCCAAAAGTAAAGTTCCCATGCATGAACGTGCTCATGTTCATTCTACGTACTCTGTAAGAAAAGAAAATAAAAATGGTTTGGTCAGCACAACTTGCTGAGTAAGTTAACACATGCATGATCGTAGGGTTTAAAAGCCATTAATTTAATATTTAAATAAAACATGATAATAACATAAATAATTCAGTCTAATTTAATCAACTATCCAGTTTGCATAATTCAGTTCAGGGCTTCCTTTAACAGCACATTTCATATAATCTAGAATAAAAGCCATAATTTAAATAAGCATTTAAATAATGTAATTGGACAACCAATATAATTTAATTTAATTTAAATTTCCCCCTTACATCCCAGATTCAGTATTTCAAGTATTTCACGATTGCATCGCAATCTCAACAAGTTTAGCCGGTAGCCCGGCGGCCGCAACCGTATCAGCCATACCCAGTACCACTCCGGAGCCTCGGGAAACCCATGTGGATATTCTCGAGAGTGTAGGCTCTATATCTCATGTCGTTTTGGCAATATCATATCTCAATTTTAGCGCTCGGGGTCACCATCGTCCATTAAGGCACGAAGTGAATCGTTAGGGGGCACCCTGCAGAGCACTCACCCCTAATTTTAATTTATCAAGTTTGTAAGGGGATTTAACTTCAAAAATCTGATTTCAATTTTATTTATTTAAAAATAATATTTCAATTTGTTTCAACCCTAAAGGTTAATTCCATGATTCAACAAGGTTTCAAGATTTGATTTTCGGTAAACCACAGTTTACTCTAAAATTCGTCTAAAATCAGATTTAATTTCAAAAACTTCGAAATTTCACTAATGACTCAGAAACGTCGAGATGAACAACTTTCGTGTTTTAACTTTTTCAATCCGAGATACCGAAATAGGTCAAAAACACCAATTTTCACAGAAACATAAATCTGTCCGAATTTTACAGACCACAGTTTAGAGATATTGAAATCTACCATAGCAAATCAACTCCAAATTTAATGAAATTTTACAGAGACCATGTTAAGACATTTATCTACCACTTTCATGTTCGGCTAAAGATCTAAATCGGTGTGGAACCTATGTCAAAAACGTGATCAAGATCGGACCTAAGTTCTGTCAAGAATTTCAAGATCTAATTTCAAGCAGTTCGGTTTCGGTTGGTTTTACATATCAAATCGTCTCTAAAAATTCTGAAAATTTTACAGTAGATAGATCTAAGCCTTAGGAACGTTTTTGATGTTTTAAGTTTTTCTGTTTGAAGTCGTTTTAAGGTTCGGAAAAATTCGACAAAACTGTTGCGCCGGTAAAAACATACATTGGCAGATTTACGATCTCTTGTTAAATCTTTTAGTTTCGAACGTTTTAATTCCTCCCAAAACCATGTAAGGTTAACTTAAAGAGTTGTGAACATCCGGGATCGTCTATTTCAAAGGCGTGGCTTCCAGTCCACCGTTTCTCCTCTCCGCTCGTCGGGTTCTACGATCTAGATCCAATTCGAGGTGTAGAAGGGAAAAGGAGAAGATTAGGATTCGTTTTCGAATCATATATTGAACAAGGATTGGATCGGGACTTACCACAACGCCGGAGATCTTGAAATTTTTGTCCAACAGTCCAAGCCTTGGTTTCGTGCCTCCGACGACTCCGGATTTAGGGTTTCGAATGTGTAGAGAGTTGTAGGGTTTTGTAAAAGTGTTCGGGGCTTCCAAGGGAGCTTATTTATAAATAGCTAAGACCTAGGGCGTCCAAGATCTGACCCTAAGGGTCTTGAGTCGAAAGGCGTTCAACCGAAAGTCGAAAAATCCGCGTCCGGGCGAGACATTCACGCAACAACCAAATCTGTGGGGGTGGCGCGGCCGTGACGCGCCCAATGCCTATTGACCGCGCGGCCACCGCGCCGACTTCGCCTGGACTTCGGTCCGGGCGGGTCGTGCGATCCGTCGTGCTTTTCCTCCTCTCTTTCGGATTTCTATCCCTCTATGCTCCCGAATTCTGAGTTCCGGGGTATCTCCGGGTTTCTACTTTCTCTCTAAATTTCTACTCGGGTCTAATTGGATGTTGGACTCGAATTCTCGAGTTCATTGGTGTCAGGTTTCGGTGTACAATTTGTTTACCTTTAATAATTCCTTTTATTTAATTAAATTTCTTTAATTTCTTTTTAAGTAAAAATCTCATTTCTCATTCCCTTATCTTTATTTATTTCTTTATTTGCTGGATTTATTTATTTATGGTATTTATTGTATTTATTGTTTATTTATTTAATTATTATTTTATTTTATGTTGGAAAATTCTCGGGTATTACAAACTGAGCCAAAGTATATTTGACACTACTTTAAAAAAATAAAATATATATATGTATCCAAATATAATTATTGTTTTTTGGAACCACAAAGATTTAAATTACCTTAGAAGTATAACCAAATTTTATCTACCAGACTACCACTAATTTAAAAAATAAAAGTGTCTGTGTATAGGAAAGTAGTGATTCTTTTCAAGATTAATATCATATACAGTAAAAAACTGGAGCGGCTTCAGTATAATGTGTTATAATAATAGATGTAAGATAGAAACTAAACTGTAACTAACTACAGTTAAAAACTTACTTTAGAAAATGATAAATTTATATTAAAAAAAAAAAGAAATTGAATCAAATGGATGGTGCATGACATCCATATCCATATTTTATATATTTAAAAATTATATTTATATATTACAAGATATATTAAAATTTGATATAGTAAAATCCCCAACTTTAGGTAAATACGAGGGTATCCCCAGGCCACATTGGGCCACGAGGGTATCTGCAAGGGCAATTAAGGGCGCCTCTCCCAAAGCAGTTTTTTGCATACACAAAGCTCGAACCCGAGACCTTGCTTAAGCGACTAGAGCCCCCATCCACTCAAGCCAACTGCTGTTGGTTAAAATCCCCAACTTTGATATATTATATTTATATATTACAAGATATCCATAAATTTAAATATTAGTATTCTTTATTAGTAAAAGTATAATAAAATTTTATATAGTAAAATCCCAAACTTTTCCATCAGTTCGTTTTTGTTGCTTTCTTAGGATAAAACGTGGGATGTGAGCATTTTAATACACCATTGATTTTATACAATATAGTGCGTTGTTGCCAATGTATCAATAATATACTATATGTTATATGATTATTTAAGTGAATACCAGGGTATCCCCATACCACATTGGACCCAAGACATATGCTATATGACTATTGATTACTAAAATTAATTAACTTAATTTGATGATTCATTGTACACACCTAATTTACTATATATGTGTGTATATATTATTTGTAATCGATTCGGGTTAAAATGCAATGACAATTCGTTCATTATGTTTTTTTAAAATATTTTGGAATTGGATTTTTTTTTTGTGAAATGAATTGGAAAAATTTTAAAATTATATACAGTGCAGAAATAATATCTCTCTCTCTATATATATATATATATATATATATTTATTTATAAGTCTCATTAGAATTCATATATATGCATATAGGTCCGTTGATTATTTAGACTAGCTACTTTTTTTTTGGCTAGGACTAGCTATTTTATTTCAATTACTCTTCATGAGTTTATTAAAATTGATGTGATTATAGGAATATATAATTAGTGATCTAACATTGAATATATAATTAGTGATCTAACATTGATCAAAAAAAAAAAAGAAAAAAGAATAGACAATAATGTCAGAAACATAAGGGAAAGTTATTGAAAAGTACCCACACCTCAAAAGTCTTATGTATTACTACCCCTATACTCAATACATAATGTATTGATACCCACATGTGATATACGTTATACTTCAGGACCTATCCATTTAAACAAATTCAAAACGAAAATAAATTGCTGAAATGACAATAACACCCTTACTTTTTGGCAGGGATTTGACATGTAATGATGGGGGGTTTGGCAGCCTTTTTCAAAAAACTTCCACTCTCACCACCAATTTGTCTCTCTCACTGCAACCACAAATATTTTTTCTCTCTCTCACACCACCGACTTCACCTACCTGCGGCGATCGAAAAATTTCTGTGCGGAGTTGGTTTTATTGCGCGGGAGTTCTGTGCGGTCGTTGGGACTTTTTCTGTATTAATTGCAATAACCTTGGTATCATATTACCTAAGTGTGGTATACTTGTGCCATACACAAAATTGTAATGCAAATCCGGTCATCAGTATTATAATGCCACGTGGGCGGTGGCATTAAGGAGGAGTTCGTGCTGCCTCCAGATGTTCGCGTGCAGCCGGGGCGGAGGAAGACACGACGGATACCATCCCAGACCGAGACGAGCAGGGTAAGATGCGGGTTGTGCCGAAGGGGTGGGCATAACAGAACGACCTGCAAGGAAGCACACTGGTACACTGGTGTTCAGTGACCCAGTTGTAAGGACGCATACCGACACATTTTTTATATTTTTGACCACACGACACAGCTGTGTCACTTTGGTGCTGATTGCTCAGACACTGTGGTATACCACATTTGGCATGTAATATTTTTTTTTGAACATGTCTGGTACAGATTTGACTTGATAGGTGGTATTTTTGTATATGGTTTCAGTTTATGAAACGATCCTTCGTAAGGATGGTTTCAAAACGTGATACCATGTAAATGCAAAAGAAGTAACTTTCGCAGGTTCTTATTTATTATGGATGGCTTCTTATTCGATGTTGCTACATGAATTTCATAATTTGATATCACCATTATGTTTGAACCTTACTTACATAATTTTTGGATGCACAATTGTGGCACATAGGGTTGGGGGAATGTGTTAATGAAGCTTGTTCGTGCCTCATTCAACATAATCAATCATATGGATGCGTTGTGAGTGTAAATTAATGTGCTTGGATGCCATTAACGAGCTCAAATCAACAACTTAGTACATAGGACTGTGTGATTACCCTACAACACACCACACAAGGGCTTGGACTATACTGCACATTGTTCTTGTGATGTACTCCTCTGTTTGGAGATAGCACCATTATGTTTGAACCTTACTCACATAATGTTTGGATGCACAATTGTGGCACATAGGGTTGGGGGAATGCGTTAATGAAGCTTGTTCGTGCCTCGTTCAACATAATCAATCATATGGATGCGTTGTGAGTGTAAATTAATGTGCTTGGATGCCATTAACGAGCTCAAATCAACAACTTAGTACATAGGACTGTGTGATTACCCTACAACACACCACACAAGGGCTTGGACTACACTGCACATTGTTCTTGTGATATACTCTTCTGCTTGGAGATAGCACCATTATGTTTGAACCTTACTCACATAATGTTTGGATGCACAATTGTGTCACATAGGGTTGGGGGAATGCGTTAATGAAGCTTGTTCGTACCTCATTCAACATAATCAATCATATGGATGTGTTTTGAGTGTAAATTAATGTGCTTGGATGCCATTAACGAGCTCAAATCAACAACTTAGTACATAGGGCTATGTGATTACCCTACAACACACCACACAAGGGCTTGGACTACACTGCACATTGTTCTTGTGATGTACTCCTCTGCTTGGAGATAGCACCATTATGTTTGAACCTTACTCACATAATGTTTGGATGCACAATTGTGGCACATAGGGTTGGGGGAATGCGTTAATGAAGCTTGTTCGTGCCTCATTCAACATAATCAATCATATGGATGCGTTTTGAGTGTAAATTAATGTGCTTGGATGCCATTAACGAGCTCAAATCAACAACTTAGTACATAGGACTATGTGATTACCCTACAACACACCACACAAGGGCTTGGACTACACTGCACATTGTTCTTGTGATGTACTCCTCTGCTTGGAGATAGCACCATTATGTTTGAACATTACTCACATAATGTTTGGATGCACAATTGTGGCACATAGGGTTGGGGGAATGTGTTAATGAAGCTTGTTCGTGCCTCATTCAACATAATCAATCATATGGTGCATTGTGAGTGTAAATTAATGTGCTTGGATGCCATTAACGAGCTCAAATCAACAACTTAGTACATAGGACTGTGTGATTACCCTACAACACACCACACAAGGGCTTGGACTACACTGCACATTGTTCTTGTGATGTACTCCTCTGCTTGGAGATAGCACCATTATGTTTGAACCTTACTCACATAACGTTTGGATGCACAATTGTGGCACATAGGGTTGGGGGAATGTGTTAATGAAGCTTGTTCGTGCCTCATTCAATATAATCAATCATATGGATGCGTTGTGAGTGTAAATTAATGTGCTTGGATGCCATTAACGAGCTCAAATCAACAACTTACTACATAGGACTGTGTGATTACCCTACAACACACCACACAAGGGCTTGGACTACACTGCACATTGTTCTTGTGATATACTCCTCTGCTTGGAGATAACACCATTATGTTTGAACCTTACTCACATAATGTTTGGATGCACAATTGTGGCACATAGGGTTGGGGGAATGCGTTAATGAAGCTTGTTCGTGCCTCATTCAACATAATCAATCATATGGATGCGTTGTGAGTGTAAATTAAAGTGCAACAATAGTTCGGACCACAACGAATCAGTAGCAACCATAGTGGTATTCCTATTCGTCAGGTGCTATCTTAAGGAAAGGTTTGTACTAAATGAAAGGACGGTATTGTTTCAATGGATTTCCCCTCAATTAGTACAGATGGGACCACCAACCATCAATTCATGACTTCATTTGTTGCAGGTAATCTGCCAAGTACAGAGAAGAATCTCTGAAAAGTAACTTTATGTCATTCTCACACTTCCCAATTTTGACCACTCATTACCGGTCTCCAAAGCATCCAATCTCTATATAACCTATCCCAATCTTTATCTCCTCCAATTCTAACACTCTTAACATTTGTTGTGTTGTGCTTGTATTTGCGTGGGTAATTCATGTATTTGCGTTTGGATTGGCTTTTAAAAAAATAAAAGCAGAAGTGAAAGCCAAAAGTAGAAGCAGGTAATTTTGTGTTTGGATGGAATGTTTGAAAAACACATTTTTCAAGAGAGTGTTTGGATGTGTAAAAGTGAAAAGTGATTTTAAAATGTGTAAATTACGAGAAAGAATATGCTACTTATATAGGATAACATTTATTTATAATATAATTTAAATAAATTAATAGGGACATTTAAGACTTTGCACGCATTTCTAGGTGATTTTTTATTCAAAACTACTTTTGGGAAAAACAAAAGCCAAAAGCACTTGAGAAAAACTCATTCCAAACAAGCTCAAAGTATTGCACTACTAACAAATCAGCACTTCACTTCAAAGTTCGACCAACACGAAAAATCAAAACTTAATTCTCAAATCAGACAAGGCAGTACTCCGTCAAACATTTCCATATAATTAACCAAAAACAAACCACTAGCAACCACATAATGAGATTGGGCAGGAATTCAATAGATTGAAAATATAACCAATCTCCAAACATCTTTTTTAACCTAGTTTAAGGGTTGCATTTATACTATTTATCTTTATATTTATATAAATTTCTATAGCTAAAGCATACCGAGAGTCAATTTCAAAAGAAAATTATAGAATATGAAACTTGGAACTAAAATAGTTGATGATCGTATAAAGGGCGGGTTGAGTTGATTTGCACCCTCAAAATATGGTCTACGACTACCAGGGCTGTGAAACAACATGGAATGAAATAACTATTCTGTGGTGCACATAAAAATATTAGGAATGAATAACACATAACACCCTTATTAGGAAATGAATCTACATGTCGTAAGGATCCCGTGGATACTTTCGGATCACAAAACCGTCGCCGGACAAAAACTTTCTTGCCGGAGAAGAAGGTGAAATAGTAATTCCAGCGATGTCCAAAACTTACTGAAAAATGGCGGAAATTATATGCATTCAACTCCTTTCATTACAAGGATCATGGATATATGCTTGAATTTCATAAATTCTGCCCGTAGCTCAAGATCTCAAATTCATGAATACAATGGAATTTATGAAAACCAATTGATTGAGGAGAGATGGTTACTTTGCTGGGAATGTGACAAGACACCTAGGAAATTACATAAACACCCACCATTATAATGCTTGGTTCAAATTTCAAGAAAGGGTTTTTTAGTCTTTTCCATTTTTACTTTCAAAAGAAAAATAAAAATTCAAGAGTTTGTACCAATCTGGAAGTATTTTCGTATGCGGGTATTAAACAAGAAGTATTTGAGCACTGGGGTATTAAAGCTACATTTACCGGAAACATAACTCCCTATATGTGTTAGAGTTTCAATAAATTAAATAGAATATAAATAATGGAATGAAGGAATTTACTGTAAGTATAAGGCATTGAGAGACTTTTAGGTATAGACAACCTGACTAATAATACTTTAATAAAATAATATCCACCTGTACGAAATTTTCCCCTTTATTATTATTATTATTTTAAATGTATAAACAGTAGTAACTTTTTAAATAATATTTTAAAAGTAATTTGTGTGGCTTTGGTTCCTAACAACTGTGCACATACTCAAGTTTTAATAGTTACCAAAAATAAAAATTATAAAAATTAAATAAAAGAAGTCCCACAAATCTAATTCTTAAAGTGAATCTTAGTATTTAACCTCAACGACAGAGGCACAAATGCACAATCTTGAACATCCTCGCATTTGTTTGAGTTAATCTAAATATTAGGATTGAAATTCAATTAGAAGCCACCTTATTTATATATTGTTACACAACAGATATTATAGGAATTACATATAAGCTCATGCATATTTTTATGCTACTTTTGAATATTTAGGGTTTCGTATCATATATCAAAATTTTGATATATAAAATCAATGATGTATTAAAATGATCACATCCCACATTCATATTAAAAAGATATATATACATGAAGTTGTATATGGGATTTAACAAAAAGATATGCTTTAATTTTTTTTTATTTAATTATAATATAAGAAATGAAGAGGGGAAATAAGTATTTAGTAAATTATATTTAGTAAATTTTATAAAATATTTTATTAAGTGATAGCGAACTGAATAGATGTGGTCTTTTCTTCGGGTTGGACTCTTTTTACCATTCTACATTTGTACTTGGATTTATCCGGGGGATTATTGAATTTAAATGGATTTTAATATTTTAGAAGTGTTTAGTTCATGCAACTATTACTTAAAAAAAATGAGAAATAAGAAAAGTATGGAGGTAAAATAGAGAATGAAATTTAATGTGATTTTTTGGTAAGATAGAGAATGATATTAATTACTAATTCATTCTTTTGTATTCAAAATTTTAATTTCTTCAACCTTAATCAATTTTATTCATTGCTTCGATGATCACTATTTTACATGCGACATTTTATGTCATTCAATCCATAAAACACAATTTATTTTTCCTTGAATCTTTAATTAAATAAAAAAACTTTGATATTCCTATAAATTTTCTTCCCGCGCATCGCGCGAGCGGGTAATACTAGAAGAAATTGGGTTTCAATGCTATTGGGCTTTTCGAAATTTTATATTAGAAGAGAATTATGAGATATTGATTTTATATAGGTCATGCGTTTGAAAGTACTGTTCATTAATGCAAGCAAATAGTTGGATTTTTCTTTTTAAATCAATGCGTATGATAATGAGATCATTGGGGGGGGATGTTTGATTGACGATCATCTTCAATTAAATTGAAATTCCAATGAGATCATGGGAGAATGGGGATGTTAGACTGAGAATCATTTTGTTTAATAGGGGAATAAAATCGGGTTTCAATGCCATTGAGCTTCTCAGAATTTTAGATTAGAAAGAAATGGTAAAATATTAATTTTATGGAGGACATGGTTTGACAGTACTGTTCATTAATGTAATCAAATAGTTGGATTTTATCGTTTTAAATCAACACCTATGATAATGAGATCATTGGGGGATGTTCGATTGGCGATCATCTTCAATGAAATTGAAATTCCAATGAGATCATAGGCGAGTGGGGGTGTTTGACTAACAATTATTTAGTTTAATTGGGGAATTAAATCGGGTTTCAATGCCATATGGCTTCTCGCAATTTTATATTAGAATGAAATGGTAAAATATTGATTTTATATGAGACATGCGATTGAAAGTAGTGTTCAATCATGGGACATGCGTTTGAAAGTACTGTTCATTCATGTAAGCAAATAGTCGGATTTTTTTTCGTTTTAAGTCAATGTGTATGATAATGAGATCATTGGGGGATGTTCGACTGGCGATGATCTTCAATGAAATTGAAATTTCAATTAGATATTGGGTGGTGTTCGACTTGCTGTCATCTTAATAAATAATAAGAATAAGAAAATGAAGTTTATGTAATATAATCTTTTAATGGTTTTATTTTTAATAACATACAATTTAGTGATTATCTTTTCAATTATTTTTAACAAAGTGAGGAGAATAGTACCTTTTTTTTTCAATTACATTCATGCGCATTGTGCGGATGGGTACATTGGTTCCGACGAGAGTGGAAAAAATGTCCTGGAGTGTGAAACATTGACTGGCAGTACATTGATTCCGAAGAGAGTGTGAAAAAATGTCTTGGAGGGTGAAGTATTTACTAGAAATTCATTGGTTCCGACTAGAATGAGAAAAAATATCATGGGGGGGGGGGGGGGTTGAAGTATTGACAGGTAGTACATTGCTTCCGACAATAGTGTGAAAAATATTTTGGAGGGTGAAGTATTGACTGACATTACATTGGTTCTGACAAGAATTGGAAAAAAAGTCCTGCAGGTAAAGTATTGACTGAAAGTACATTGGTTCCGACAATAGTGTGAACCAATGTCCTGGGGGCGGCGAAGTGTTGACTGGCATTACATTGGTTCACATGAATGAGAAAAACTATTCTGGGGTGAAGTATTGACTGACAAGAAAAACCGTCATTAACATGGACATCTCTTTTTCTCATTGAAATTACAATGAGATATTGGGTTGTCTTTGACTTGCTATCATCTTAATAAGAATAATAAATTGAAGTTTACGTAATATAATCTTTTAATGGTTTTATTTTTTATAACATACAATTTTGTGATTATCTTTTAAATTATTTTTAACTTTGAAATAGTGAGGAGAATAGTAGTATTTCTTTTCTATTACACACATATATATATATATATATATATATATTTTAAAAACTTTACATCCACGTACATCGCACGGGGTACATTGGTTCCTATGAGAGTGGGAAAAAATATCTTGGAGGATGAAGTATTAACTGATAGTACATTGGTTCCGACGAGAGTGGGAAAGAATGTCTTGGGGTGAAGTATTGACTGATAGTAAATTGGTTCCGACAAGAATGAGAAAAGTGTGCTGGGGTGAAGTATTGACTGGCAGTATATTGGTTCCAATAATAGTGTGAAAAATATCTTGGATGGTGAAGTATTGACTGACAATACATTGGTTCAAACAAGAATGAGAAAAAATGTCATGGGGGTGAAGTATTGACTCACAATATATTGTTTTCCGACAACAGTGTAAAAAAATGTATTGGTGAAAGATAATGTATATATAATATTGTTTTCTTACAATAATCAATTAATTTGAGTCAAACTTCCCGTATTTATAGAGAAATAATGTATATAATATTATTTAATATAAATATTTGAATATTTAATATACAATACTTTTATTACTTACATGACCAAAGCTGCATATTTCATTTTAAATTCTTAAATACTGAAATAATAAATAAAATTCTTTAGAACTGTGTTGCGTGTGAGAAGAAAGTCCGATTTGAATTTCTTTTATGTAAAATCAACAGTCGTCGGATGGAACAAATCTACGGATAATGTTGTGCGATGTTATTGAAATTTTCATTCATTATGTTAACATATAAATTATATCTTGACTGTAAAATCTAATAATAATCTTAATTACATAGTATTTTTTACATGAACATATAAATATATTACCCCGATTTTACATGCCCGCGGGTACCGCGGGTGGGTTGTACTAGTGATAGAAAAAATAATGATTTTATTTATATTTTTTTAAAAAAAAGTAAGAACAACCCATAATGATTTTTATTTATTTTATTTATTAAAAAAAATACTAATAAAAAATACTAATCAATTGGAAAAAATCCGACCTTTCAAAAGAACAAATCTATGCATTTGTTTGTTTTTTTTTCCTTTTATGGACCTCTCTGTGCTATTGCTCTCTCTTTTTTTCTCTTTCATTTTACAGCATTAGTCCATTTTTGCCACTTCTATCTATCATCTCACAGCAATAACCCTTGTAAGCATTGCTACCCTTTTTTTCTTGTAATTTTACAACCCATATGATTCCATGGATCCTCTTGTTTTTACAAACAATATAATAGAAAATATACTGGTGGATTTTGGATACAAATTGGATCGAGCTGAATGAATGCCAGAATTCAACATCAAATAGCTAAAGCCAATTATTCTCATGCTTCCAAACCAAAGGACTGTCGGAAATCGATATCAACAAGAAGCCATTATTTTATTTTATTTTATTTTATATTATGGCTTTCGAAGGACTGGTAGAAGCTCATAGTACTAATATATCCACAAAGAAGCCAATCTCATGGCTTCCAAAGGGATAGAGTCATATTGACAGGAGGCAGAGATACATTTTCATGGCTTCCAAATTAAAGGAATCGAATATATATGGGATGTTTGGGAGTCAGCGGATCCGCTAGCAGATAGCAGATTCGGAAAGAGAATTGTGAGAGGATATGCTGATTGAATCCGCTATATGCTCCTAAATATGCCGGCTTCCAAACATCCCCATAGACTAAAAGCCAATTCTCGTGGCTTCTTCTAAAGGGATCAATAAACATGAAGAAGAAGAAGAAGCCAATTCTCAAGGCTTTAAAAGGATTGCTCAAATCTCACCGGTAACATTAAGATTAATTAATAGTAGTACATTTGAATTTTGTCACATACCTACCAATTAGATCCTAACTCCTTAGGCCATCTCCAACCACACCCTCCATTTTTGCAGGAGCTACAGTACAAATCTCTATTTTTGCAGGACTACTACAGTAACTGCATCTCCAACCCAACCCTCCATTTTTGCAGGGTCAAAGAATATTCCCCACATATTCCATTTCATATATTATTTTATATTACTTTTCTTATTTACAAATAACACCCAACATTTTATAATTTTTACATATTCCACTTCTCAATAATATTCTAAATTATTATTTTATATCATTATTGTTATTTAAATTTATTTAGTAATTTTTAATTATCTGATAACATAAATTAATGAAAAAAATACTTTTAATAAAATAAATTCGTAATATTACGAAACAACACTTATCATATAATATAGATAGAACACAAAACATTAATTACGCAAATCCAATAATACAACATAATTAATCATCCGAGTTACTATATTGTTCCCATATATGCTCAATCAAAGCATCACGTAGTTCGTAATGTGCATCCCTGCTTCTGATTCGAGTGTATCGCTCGAGAAATTGATGATATTCATCTTGATTTGTTGCCCTTTCAACGGATGGGAGCGGTGCCTCTTGATACTCTCTTATTGGCGCGCTAATATCACGTTCTTCTTCTATTATCATATTATGCATGATAATGCACGCAGACATTATATCATGCAAAATATTTTTATGCCAATAACGACTTGGTCCTTTCACGATCGCCCAGCGTGATTGTAGAACTCCAAATGCGCGCTCTACATCTTTCCTGCAAGATTCTTGCCTTTGTGCAAATAATTTTTTTTTTTTCGGGCCACGCGGGTTACTAATAGTTTGTACAAGAGTGGCCCATTTAGGATAAATACCATCGGCTAAATAATAACCCATTTCATATTGTTTTCCTTGAATGTTATACCGTGCGGGAGGTGCAACACCCGAAGTAAGATCTCTAAACAATGTCGATGAGTTTAAAACATTAATATCGTTATTAGTTCCCGGCATACCAAAATACGCATGCCAAATCCAAAGGTCATAATCCGCCACAGCTTCAAGAATTATAGATGGTTTTCCACTGCGCCCTGCATATTGCCCTGCCCAAGCAGTTGGACAATTTTTCCACTCCCAATGCATACAATCCAAACTACCCAACATACCAGGAAAACCACGGCTTTCACCAATATGAAGCAATCGTTCAATATCAGCTTCATTGGGGGCTCTGAGATAGCGTTCTGAAAATATCTCTACAACTGCACGACAAAATCTTTTAACACATTCAATAGTTGTTGATTCACCTATCTTTATGTATTCGTCAGTGGAATCCGCTGGTGCACCATATGCTAGCACCCGGAAAACTGCAGTTGCTTTTTGATAGGTAGACAAGCCAAGCCTCCCAAGACCATCCCGTCTTTGTGTAAAATATATATCATGATCTTTCACTGCATCAACAATTCTAAGAAACAAACTTCGAGATAATCGAAATCTTCGTCGAAATGTTTGTTCATCATACAGTGGATTAGTTGAAAAATAATCATTAAATAATCTCAAATCTGCTTCCTCACGATTACGATTAACAACTACATGACCTGGAACAGAGCCACCGTGAATTGGTTGAGGTATGTCAAAGCAACGCCGGAAAAGATTATTTCTTTGAATTGATGATTCCATTATTGCTTCATCTGCATCAATCGAATTCATAAATGGGAACTGCTGCTCTTCACCTTCATCAGATGAAGAAAATGAACTCTGAAATGAAACACCACCAACACTAAAGAAATTCATATTGGAATATAAGTGATTAACAGAAAGTTTAGGATGATTTTTCGTGTAAACCCCATATCAATTTATAGAATATATGAAGAAGAAGATATGGATAACGCATATCTCATCCTATGGTTGTGTGAATGATGAAATCTAAATGGATGGCTTGGATTGGCCAATGATCCATTACTTGGATGGCATATCTCATCCAATGGTTATGAAGAAAGACATCTAAATGGATGGCTTGGATTGGTCACGGGATTAAATCCCTTACTTGGTTTGTGTGCAATCCTAGCCGGACTTGGGTTTTTGTGCATTATGGAGTTGGAATAAAGACACAAGTAATCAATTCATTGTCCACTTTCTTGGATAAAGAATCGTTAATCCAATGGTTGTGAAGAAAGAAATCTAAATGGATGGCTTGGATTGGTCAAGTTATCAAATCTATGATAGGGTTTGTGTGCAACCCTATCCGGACTTGGGTTTTTGTGCATTATGGAGTTGGAATAAAGACACAAGTAATCAATTCATTGTCCACTTTCTTGGATAAAGAATCGTTCATCCAATGGTTGTGAAGAAAGAAATCTAAATGGATGGCTTGGATTGGTCAAGTTATCAAATCTATGATAGGGTTTGTGTGCAACCCTATCCGGACTTGGGTTTTGTGTATCATTCACTTGTCTATAAATTATGTAACCAAATGTTCCCAAATCACACTTCAAACTCTTTCTATTTTATATTTACTTGCCTATCATCTTTCACTTTGTTTAATTTTTAAATCATGTCTAAAAGAGCAATTGCATATACCGATGAAGAAGATAAGTTACTATGCAATATCTATTCCGATTTCACTCAAGATTCGATTACAGGCAGAGGCCAGTCCAAGGAAGCCTTTTGGAATCGAATTGTTGAGGCATTCAATGAGCAACGTAAGAAGGATGTAGCACCGGAGGTTCCCCACTATCGTACTTTAAAATCATTGGAGGGTCGATTTTCGTTGATCCAAACGCAGTGTAAGTTATTTCTGAGTTGTATTAAAAATGCTGAAGACCTGAAAGTGAGTGGAACATCAGAAATTGATACTGTAAGTATTACATATTTATGTGTTCTTTATATATGCTTTTCATGTGCACAAATATATTTAATTCTTAATTATTATGTGCAGTTAGCGATGGCTAGAGACATGTTCAAAAGGAATCCAGCAGGGTCAAAAAAAGGATTTCATTTCGATCATGTTTTTGAGATAATGAGGAATTTAGAAAAGTTTAAAGATCATAATGAACTAAGGAATCCACATAAAATTGCTCGAAAAAATTTCTCTACCCATGTGTCATCATCATCGGAAAATGCTACATCCGACTCTCCTAGAATTTCATCATTTAATATTAACTTATCTGATGATAATGTTGATGTAACATCATTTCCTTTAGCTACGGAAACTGATGGATCTTCTCATGAACGACCAATGGGGGTGAAAAAAGCAAAGGCCAAAAGAAAAAATGATGATGCATATGGTGCTGAGTTTGCCAAGTTGGATGAACACAATGCAACAATTCAAGCAATGATGAAGGATAATGCTGTTGAAAGAGAGAAGTACTTTGCGCTTGAACAGAAAAAATTGGCAATCCAACAAGAAAAAATGGCATTGCATCAAGCTAAAAGAGAAGATAAAATAATGTCGGTAGACTTGAGTGCCATCACAGATCCTACTACATATGCTTATTATAAACAGGAGAAGGAAAAAATCATGCGCAACCGAATGGGAAATCCACCGGAAGATTCTTCGTCGGGACTTTTTAGTCAATTTTTCAACAATTTCGGTGGGGATGATGGAACCAATTTGGATGATTATTGAGTGAAGAATTTTATGTTGTACTATGCGTCTTTAAGTTTATGTTGTACTAGGTGTTGAAGTTTATGTTGTATTTGGTATTTAATTTTATGTTGGGTTTGCATTTTATGTAATTCTCAAGTTTTTATTATTATTTAATGAGTGTTTAATATTTAAATTAAGTGATTCAACAATATTTATGCACAAAATATATTTAAATTATAAAAATAAAATACAAATAAAATAAAAGAATTAAAATATAAATTTTAAAAATAAAAAATAAACTTCAATAATTTCATTTTAACCCTTTGGGGGTCAAAACACAATTTCACAAACATATAAAACCTATTTAAAAAAAACAAAAAAAAAAATAACACCCAGCGGGTGTGAACAGTGTTCCGCCCAAAGGGGCGGAACACTGTAGATCCCTCCCTCTTGAGAGGGAGGGACCTCCATTTTTGCAGGGTGGGTTGGAGAACCCACCCTGCCTCCCACCCTGCATTTTGCCAAAATGCAGGGTGGGTTGGAGATGATCTTAATTTCTAGGATAGTAAATTTTCTTTGCATTTAAATACTAATTCATAGTAATTCTTTTAATATTTAAATTTTTTAGGCTAAATTTCAAATTAATCAGTTTTCTCTTTTCTAATAAATTTTAATTTATTTTATGAGATCAAAATATATATACTACTGTATTAATTATTTATTATTCAAATTGAATGTAAATTTGAACCACATAAATGAATCTAGACCGGGAATTGAATTGGTAATATAAACGGCAGGGATTAAATTGATATGAAGAGGCCCACTTTCAAAAAGTTGGACTGTTGGGCGGTTCAAAATTCAAATATTTTAATCCCAAATAAATGCTGAGAAGCTCAACTCCTCCTTTTTTTTTTGTCCTTTCTTTGTCCTAAAGAAGAAAAACAAAAGTGCCACATAAATAAAGAAAAAAACAGAAATAAGGATAGAAGCTATACTCTTCATATCCCAATAATATCCCAATAAAGTTTCTTCTATTTGTTTTAACCATAAATATCTTCAATTATAATTAAAAATTATATAAAATATGTATTTTAAAATTATATAGGTTTATAATAAAATTCAATTTAACTAATTTGATTACTCCCTCCTTTTTTATTTCTTCATTTCTACTGCACGTATTGTAATAAAATATTTAATTATTAATTATTTAAATTAAATTATATATAAAGAAATTTTTATTAAAAAAAATTAATATTATAAAACTACACAATTACACGAATCCAACAACATTTCACTTAATTATATTTTATGTTATAAACATTAAAGTTAATCAGTGAATATACAAATGATAATATTATTAAAAAAATAGAGGAGTAAAAATAAACTACACCCTCCTATATTACTTGTCCTGTTTGACTTTTTAGCACTGTTCATTATTTAATTTTGACTCAATTTTATTGCAAGTATATACTGTATTTGAAAAAAATGATCGAGTTGGGTCTTATTAGAAGCGTTTAATCATGTAGTTTTAGATTACATACTTTAAATATTTTTTTAGTTGTATATATTTCAAGATATTAAAACGTAAATTAGATTATGTATAAAATAAATCAGGACATGTGAAATGAGGAGTATTTTTTTTCTAGACAGCCAACTAAGGCTAGAATAGATTTTTTTTAAAAAAATTGGCGTCTATGTATATCCAGTCTATATTGGGTCCAAGACTAATCCCGAAAATTTGGTGGACATGAAAGAATTGACTCTCCCAAAATAAAACTATGTTCGAACTCGATAATTTGCTTAAGGTGTAGGTAGAATAGATAAAACTTAGTAAAGATTGTAAAAATAAGTACTAGTAATTAAATAACCATTAAAATGTCACTCATAATAATGGAATGGCGGATTATTTATTTTTTACTGTGGAGTGGGGTGAAGCTGAAGCTGAAAGCTGACCCCTCCCCACTATTCTCTGCTCTCTCTCTCTCTCCCCAAAGCTCCTCTTTTTCGTTTGAGGCTTTTTCTCTCTCTAATCTGTCACAGTTTCTCACTGCCAGTTTCCATGGCCACTGAAGAGCTCAACAAACCCACTTCCCTTCCTCCTTACCCCCAGGTTTAATTTTCTTCACTTATTTCCTCCTCTCCTCTCTCTCTTTTTCGCTGTTTTATTCCTTCTAAAACCCTCATTTCCTGCATATTCTTTGCTTCTATGTTCTTACTTCTAACTATGCTCTTTACTAAATACCATGTTGTAAAATTCAAGAATTCTAAGCATGTGAATTTCTACTTGAAAATTGTAGATTTTTGTTTTGGTGGGTGAACTTTTGAAACCCTGATTTTGTATGTGTTCCTTGGTTTTTTCTTATACTGTGTTCCTTTTAAGAATTCCAGTTCGTTCTGGTTTATTTTTTTTTTAAAAAAAATAAAACAAAAATAAAAAACAAAAATTGTGCTTTGAGCGAAGTAGATTTGGAAGTAGAAAAAAGGGTATGAAAATTTGCTGTGGGGTTTTCTTTATGCCACCCAAAATTGGAATCTTTCTCACAAAATAACCCGGAAAATGTTGAAGTGGTAATCTCCAAAACCCTAATTTCTCAATTTAATTTTAATTTTCAGATGATTATGGAGGCTCTGGATGCACTGAAGCAGCCGGAGGGGGCCAACAAGTCCTCCATCAGCAAATTCATGGAGTCCAAATACGGCGAAATGCCGGCCGGGCACGCCGATCTGCTGTCCCGCCACCTTGCCCAGATGAAGGACAATGGTGGCCTCCTCTTCATCAAGAACAACTACATCAAGCCCGGCCCGGATGCCCCCATCAAGCGTGGCCGGGGCCGGCCCCCCAAGCCCAAGGATCCCCTCCCACCGGGGGTCGTCCCGCCCCCTCCCCAGCCCCGCGGTCGGCCCAGGAAGGACCCCAACGCCCCGCCCGCCCCCAAGAAGCCCAAGGCCACACCCGTCGCCGCGCCCCCGAGCGTGTCCAAGACTGGCCGCCCGAGGGGGAGGCCGAGGAAGGTGCAGCCACTGCAGAATGGTGTGGAGGCGTGAGAGGATGAGTAAAAGAGGGCTACTTTGTGTAGTGGTGATGATCACTTTGAAGAAAATTGTTTTAATTTTAACTGTTTAGATGCCTGTGTTTGTTTGTGTGCTTAATCATCTCCTTAGGTGCTTTGATCAATTAAATTGTTGTGTTGGTGTTGATGGTGGTGGTGGGTTTTTCCTTTTAAGGTATCTCTAGGTTCTTGTGTGTTGTGATTGTTGATGAGAATGATGATGTTGTTTGACTTAGTTTGGATGTAAATTTGGCAAGTACACTTTGTTTAGTGCCCAGCAGTACTTTATAACTCTTGAGATTTGCTCAAGAATCTTTTTTCTTTCAAGGGTATTTACTCTTTTTTTCATATTCTTTTTCTGGGTTTTGTGGTGATGTTCATTGCTTTGTACTCTTATATTTAAAGTTTTGGGCTGCATTTATTTGCTTGACAAAAGTATGTTTGCTTTGTGAGGGATCGTATGTGGTGGACATTAGGTGTGCACAACCTACACAGTGTCACGGGGTTTGATCCCTTCCAAGAAAACTTGGGAAGGTACAAACTTAGCACAGCATCAAAGAACTAATTTATTAGTACTAGGAATGTGTAAGGAAGCTATTACATGATGTAGGAATATGTGTTTGTTGTTCTAGGGATGCTCCAAGAAGCCCTTACTTAGTGTTTTGGACGGCTTCTTGGCCAATGTTTGAATATTTTGTTTGATTTACTCGAACAAGTAGGGATGGCAAAAAAAACCAAACTCGATGCTGAAAACCGAAAATCGAATTTTTAGTACGATTTTGGGGATATGATTATCGGGGATGGTCCGGTGATCGGGGATTTTTTTGGGGACGGGGAAGTAGTCTCTGTCTGGCCCATCCCCGATATATATATATATATATATATTATATGCTATATCTTTCATATTATATTATATTTAATATTCCTTCCGTTTTCAAAAAATTGAAACGAACTCACTTTGCACGCGGTCCAATGCACATTTTAAATGATTAATAACTCAATTTTGATATAAATATAAATTCTAAAAGTTCGATATTTAAAAACTACTCGACGAGTCGAATTTAACAAGATCCAACTTGGTTATATTTTAACTTGTATAACTACGATAAAACTTTAAATTAAAGTATGTCTGTGAATAGTGTTGATTTTCTAAACGTTCGATTTATTGGAGAATGGAGGGAGTATTTTATTTATATTATATTTTTAAAATTTTACCCATATTTTTTACCAAAAACCATTAGCCCATTAATTTGAAATAAGAAAATGTAGTACTCATTTTACCTTTCACTTCCCTCCACTCTCGAAATCCACTTTTGAATCTTCAAAAACCACAACGGTTGCTCTAATGACTAGTGCTCTTTTGAATTTCTCATATTTTACAGTGGCTACTTTAGTGCTCTACAGGTAAATATTACTCCCTCCGTCCCACTTCAGACGTCTTGTTTGACTTTTTGACACTGTTCATTGTTTAACTTTGACTCAATATTATTGCAAGTAAATATTTAAAAAAAATAGTCGATTTCGGTCTTGTTAGATTCGTCTAATCGTGTAGTTTTAGAATATATATTTCACATAATTTTTACTTATATATATTTTGAGATATGATCGATTTAAAAAGTGCATTGGATTGTGTGCAGAAATCAAACAAGACATCTTAAATGGGACGGAGGGAGTATTTTTCTAGACTTAATTTTTTTCTTAGAATATTAAAATGTTTACAATATATGAGTAATTTGTATTAATTTGAACATGATAAATGAAGTATATTGTAATGGTAAGTTTTAATGTGAATTATGATTTATTGTTAAAAAATTTGTGTGTGGATTTTAATACTATGAGTTATAACCTTAAAGTTGGCTTGTAAAATAAATCACCGATAAGTCTCCATTGGGATCGGAGAAATTACGGTACCTAATGGGGATCCCCGATAAAGTCCCCGCGGGGATCGGGCCGGTTTTGGGGATTAAAAATTCTAATGGTTTTGGGGATGGGGATGCTACTCCCTGTCCCGAAATCGGTCCATTGTCATTCCTACTAACAAGTGGATGCTATGTGATTGTGAAGTTTATATGTTGATTTCAACAACCAGGTTAGAAGTTTAACAATGTTTCAGCACTATTGGACAACTATGTAATACTAGTATATTATCCCAATAGGCAATATTCCTTGGGATACTATAGGTGTTGTAGCATCAAAAGATGTTTGCAGTATTGTGTGGTGCTAGTTTCCTTAGATTAGATATGGTTGTGTTTGGGCCAAGTCTTCTTTCTTTGACATTATACCTTGTATTGTAGTATGTGTGATCAATTAGTATGTTGTTAAGTGGCAAAACAGTCTAGGCCCACTATGGAATCTTTGATTTTGTCAAGGAACTTCCCAAAAGTGGCAAGAGGGAGTACGGTTCTTGAATTTGATGGTTACTCGAGGTAGGTAGGTACCATTACCATTAGAGATGTGCTTTTCGTCGTTACATGGGAAAGAACATGTTGGTGCTACATTTCTTTGTCAATTAGGTTGAACACACATATCGTTCTTTGTCGATTTCTTGTTTAATTGTACAAAATCAAATTATATAATATTCACTCATTCTAATCTACTATAATCAACTGCGAGGATTATAGTCATCGAAGATGTGACTTATTTGTCACGGTAGATGTGATTCCATTTCATACACAAGAATGGCATTTTCGTATTGATACCGTGAAAAAAAAGGGAGATGATGAGGAACCAATAGTGACATAAATAAGAAACATACATGATTCAAGAATGCTCCAACTTCCTCTTAACATGGATGGCTATGTAGAAGTACAATAATATTGGTGTGACCCATCCATCAACAACAAATGAATGACTTGTTCATTCACTGTGTTCTGATCTATCGGGCAACCCACTTGTTGATAGTATTAGTTACTTTTAGGGTTGAGAAGATAAATAAAAGCATATACTAACTACTACTAGTAGAAAGTAATACTACAAAGGCATGAGTTAAATTAGCTCCCAACCCACAAAGAAAACACTTAAAGCTACCATTGTCAATGACTGGATGCACACACACATGCTCCAGTAGTCCAGTGCATTTCTGTGGATGTACGTGAATACTTGTACTGCCTGCGCACAGTGGAAAATAAACTACAGGTATACGTTTATGAAGATGTATAAAATGTATGTTGAGTTCTTATAAGAGCAGATTTACCTGTGACTCCACATTGTCATGTTGAGTTCTTACAAGACCGGATTTACCTGTGACTCACTCGGTTTTGGTATTGTGGAGTTCTAAAAAGACCAAACTTACCTTAACTTACCTGTGGCTCAATATCGGTATTCGAATCGAGCATTGATATGAAAAATAAAAATGGTGGGGGGGCATAATTCGACGCAAATACAAGGTCCATATATGTACATACTACAAACTGTAAATTTCGACCAAGTACCACACTAAATTCTTCCACCAAATAAAATATGCCAAAATAGATACATCCCTAACTTACCACATTTCGTTAGCTTACATTCATATTTTGGCACCAAACCCCCTACTCAAAAATAGAAATAAGGGCCCGGAGACGATGTACAACAAAACTGCAGGTTTGATGCTGCTTCAGCCAGGAAAGTGACTCTCTATAATTCCTCAAATTGTATAAAAAATCCACAGTGGCATCGCTTTGTAAGAGTGTGACCCTCTTCTTCAGATGCTGCTTCCTCCAAAATAAATTCATGTTCATGGTTTTCTGTTGGGGTGCTGTGCTTTCCTGCAGTGTTCGTTTGCCAAGATCCTGGAGATTCCTCAGTTTTCTGAGTAACAGCAGCTGATGTGGAGCATTTTTGGTCGGGTTTTGGGGCTTTGTCGGAGGATTCTGATAATGCTCCTTCTCCATAGGAGTTGTTCAATCTTTGACGAGTAATAATGGAGGAGAGAAGTTGATACCACCTTGCAAGTGCCTGCACCTCATTTCTCCTTTTCTCTTCTGCTGCTCTTCTTTCCTCCTCTTCTAAATATGCCTGGCCGAAAATTTTCATCAATACAATGGAACTGGATAGAAAATTCACAAGCTTTTTTAGGAGTTGAAAACAAATTGTGGTTGAGCAATAGAACTCAACGAATTATCAACCGAGTGGATTGAAGAAATTTGAAACAATATTGTTTGGTTATTTTATGAGATAGTCCTTTAAAGCCACTTTGATGATAAGGAAGCAACTCACCTCTAGAATAGCATCCCTAAACTCGGCACACACCACAATACCCTCGAATGAAGGGAAGGATCGACCATTTCTGAACTCAAATCCAATCATTGCAGGAGCAAAATCAATGTCCAGGCGTTTCGCAACTTGTGCAATTCGTGGGAATGGCAAGTGGACTGTGCCTGGTGGGAGGCACTTCTCAGACCACACATCTACTCGACCCCATTCATTCTACAAATGAAAATTTGGATATCAGCTATGACCAGATACAGATGCACATAATAACAACAGACAAAGATGATAGTCCCTCTGTTTCATATTGTTTGGCGCCAATCTTCCGGCAACAAAATTGGAACAGGGAGAACTATGCTTTAAGAAGATTTGGTGGAAGAGACAGACAAAGCAGAGTTTCTACAAATTCTCATCCATCCAAATGAATTTCAAACATTTTTCAGTTGACATGGAGGGCAAACAATCAAGATGAATGAAAATGGCCATGGCGTATGAATCCTTAATTCCAAGTACAAGATTGTCAAACTTCGGGTTCAGATTCAAATCAAAAGATATATGATGTATTAAACAAACAATATATGGTGTTCGTGGTTATGCGTAATGCGATAAAAACATAAAAGTGTAAAACATAAAGAAAAGAGATATCTAGCAATACACAGCTAAGGAGGTGGACAGACACAATATCAATGCACACGTACGTGTATATGTGTACATGCAAAGGTTAAAGAGGTGCAATATGACATATTGACATTTCCATCAGTCTGAACGAGCCACCGAAGGCAGAGAATAAGGGATTAAACAATTGTACTCAATTGCCCATACATGCAAAATCAAAAAAGAAGCCTTTTACGTAAACTTATATCTTTGTATGATAAATTGCACATTAAGCATATATGCTGAAAATGGACTACCTTAGGCACAATTCCATTAACAGCCTTAGGAAGACGCAATGGTTCTGTCTGCCATTTTCCAAACAGGGCAGTATTCCCTTGTTCATCAATATCCTCATTTTCATCATCAGCATCTTCTTTACTACGCTTCAGATTCCGCTTCAAAATCTTAATGAAAACAAAGAAGACATTCATACACAATAGAGAACAGATCAATGTGGAAATAATATCCAACAGGAAATTCTTGCAAATATCAGACCTTAGCAGGATTTTCACCAGCTTTCACTTGCAGGCCCTCACGCAACCACCGTTCCTTTGTATGAAGTCTTTGGACACAAGTACGAGGAAACACTGGATTACCAGAACAGAAGCCCAACACTGGCCCCTTCGGATATAGAATTTCATACTTCTTGAGCCATCTTTCAATCACATATAAGTGATGAGTTCGGTAGGCCTATTATTGCATAATATGATGTGTTAAATAAGCTGCAGTTTGTAATTTTGTAGGTGAAAGTTGAAACACCCAATTGTTAACTAATTGAAACTCTTAATTAACTAGATGGTTGCATGTAAAAACACTTCAAAGCAAACAACATGAACTTTATCATACTTGTTGATTAGTGGGAAGGGGCTCAGTCAATGCTCTCGTTTCTAGTTCCATATCTTCCAGGGAGCTCCTGGTGGAAGAAAAAGAGTTACCCAAAGAGGACTTCGCACACTTTTCCTCATGTCGTCCTTCAGATGCCCTATCTGTGTTGTTTTTATCTATGCATCCATGATTTAAATTTAATAACTGGGATGCTTCACTCTTATCTTGGCCTGAAGGTTCACTTTCCAAAGTAGGAACATGTCCTGTTGCCGCTGACTCCAACTCCCTCAATGGTTCCAATACAGCATCCCACCAGGTTGAATTGACACGTTGTGCTGATACCTTGTACCATTTTGTACAATACCTAAAGCATAAAATAAAAAATAAAAATTTGAAAACAACAACAAACCAACTTAAATAATATTATTGCAGGAGGCACTGTTCGTAGTTGACAATTAATGTTACAACAAAAGAAGTGTTTTCAATATCTGCCAAATCCAAAATTTAAATAGTAACAATAGAAAGTGTTTGGTTCACAACTAATCACAAGTCGACAGAGCAGGAATATATAAGTACTAGGAATTATTTATTAGTACTAACAATAGGAATACAAATTCTAACCTATACTTCTGACTTCGACATTTATGAGAAGCCTATCCAAAATGGCCCTTAGTAAATAGAATAAGTGCGAATAGAATAGTAACTAAATAAAGCAAAAAAAAAAAAAAAAAATAGAATACCGCAGCTAAGAGAAAAGAAGAAATGAAATAAAAAAAATATTTTGAATAATAATGACGACGACAACAACAGCAGCAGCAGCAGCAGCAGCAGCAACAACAACAACAATAATAATAGAAAAAGTAAGAAAAAAGAAAGAAAATTAAGTTAAAAGTAGAAAGTAAAATGACATCTTTGTAAATATATTTGGGAATTTGGGGCATTTTATTAGTATAGGGGCGGCAAATGGTCTTCTCCCCGGACATGTTTTGACCATTTGACTTTAAGACATTTATTATAATTATAAATAAAATACAAAATATATATGTCTTGATTACATATACAAACTAACACGATGAAAGAATTCAAACCTGCGTGTCACATCTTTCGCACCATGTCCAGCAAATGCAACCACATATCTCAAATTCTTTTTGCATGCAGCAGCAGCAGCTTCTACTTTAAGCTCACCATCTAGTATTGCATTGACAACATCGACATGAACCCACCTTCCAGTCAAATTTTCACCACTACAAAAGACCTCTGCCCAATATAATGGAGCCCCCACCTTTTTCGATCCAATAGCTGTAGATATTCCATTTGTGTTTGTCTGAAATTCTTCCTTTTTAATGATCTTCATCTTTTTAGAAGGTGGGATGGGAGTTGCAGAAGTGCTGGGTGATTCTGATACATTACATGCCGTGTTGTCCTTATTCGCAATAGCTGTAGCAGCTAGAGCCATTTCCAACTGCATTTGAAATTCAAGATCTCCTTTCCTCTTCGCCCCCTCAGATTTAATAAGGCCTGATTCAGAATGATCAACTGGGGCCTCAGAAACCAGGACACCTGTTGTTTTATTTTTTGGTTTGTCATTAGCAGGAGCATCTTCAGATTTGATCCCATGCTTGGTTGTTTTATGAGTCTTATGTCGGCTAAGACTTCTCATAGCAGTCTGATTGCTATCATGCTCAACCTTTGGTGATGGTTTCACGGATGAAGCAGGAGAACTGCTTGGTCCAGCAACCATCAGTGTTGATGAGTTAAATATTCCTTTTCCTTTCCTGCCAACAACTTCCATGGACTCCATTTTGTCACCATCAGGCTTCACAGAGACCACATCCAGAATGGAAACAAATCTGAAATCCAAAAATGTTATCAACTCTTATTATCAAAGAGAAAAGAAGTACCATTAGATCTAGCACCATATAATGACCCTGCAAGTATATCAAAGAAACTTGAAACACCAAAAGTTATCCTATCTAAACACTTGCTTGAATCACCTAGAAAAATTTGGACAAGTATAATGGTTAATTTGGCCATTATAGTACCAAAATAAATTTATATTGTACTTTAAATCCCCAGTTCATCTTTTAATTGGTTATGTATTACTATGCAGAGTATCAAATAATTTAAAATTCAACTAATGCTTATTTTTAACATCCTTCCAAATTCAAAACAAGGACCTCCAATTTCTAGCCAAATTCACATTCAGATTATTCATGTTTACCATCTATATTAGCAATGGAATATAAATCATCTATCTGTCACAAGGCATCCAATTGTTGTATTAAATTACGTATGTATTTTTGACAAAAATAAAGTTGGATATACAATCACTACCTTTCAATATTCATAAGGCATGACAAGAAACACACTTACTGTATTATGTTTAAAACTTCAGTAAAATAACCAAACATGGTCTACAGTTTCAAATCTGCATATTTGTAGTTGAAAAACAGCATTATATCTCTCTCCAAAGAGAAGTCTTCCATTTCCCCGTGAGAACTAGTTAAATGGTTGCAATAAAAGCAATTTTAAACAGCTAATAAAGGTGGTTAGTAAATAGAGTTTTAGAATAGATGATTAGTTCCAAAAAGCTAGTTTTGAAACCACTGATTTTTCCAGCATTTTGGTTTTAGTTGTTAGTTTTTACACTTTTATCAACTAATTTTTACCACACTTCTGAATAAATACATTATCAAAACAGTTTGTCAAATCAACTTACTTAATTGGCTAACAGCTACCATCTAACAATTAGCATATAATCAGCTAACAACCAACTTAATTGCCAAACAGGGCCTAACATTGCCCATCAGAAATTTTAAAATTATTTTAATCCAAAAATACTTCTAGGTACATAGTAATCACTTCTACAAATACCATGTTCCATAATGCCATAATTTATTTAACAATATTGGACAGCTACAACCAGATAAGTAACCATCCCATGAACTTTCCACATACAGAATAGAGAATAGTTTATGAACAGAAAAGTTTATCATTGCTTAAGGGAGTTTTGGTAAGGGTTTAGGCATTCGGTTGGACTTATTTTGATATCTTATGCTTAGAACAAAGGAATTAGGATTTGCATTAATTATCAAATATATGGCAGGGGTAGGTAAAACATTTCAATTAAATCCAAACAATTTAAAAACTCTCATTCTGATTACAATTCCAGACTTAAACGAAATGGGCCTCTATTAACAACACAGATTTATACACATCATAAGCGTATGGACCATAACAGGAAATGAGAAAAAGAACAGTTGTCGCATCAATACCGAGCGGTTAGATTCAGAGCCCTAAACAGCGCAACTGATAATGCTCCAATCTGCAAGAAATATGATCAGGAGAACATTCGATTAGAACAAAGTAAATCTTAATACACATGCACCCTAAACCATGCTTATTTTCCCTTGTACTTCTAATACTAGGGGAAAAGATTCCATATTTCCATGGCACAGAATATCAAATTCCCCTAAATGATAGGGGCAATAAAAGGTACACTAAAACAAATTCTGCATACAACAATAATATGACAAATCAAGGTGTACTTGGAAGAAACTGCCACATCTAATCAACTCAAGTCTCCTAATATGTTAAAATGTTAGATTACCTGACAGCATAATATTTTTAAATTTTCTACATATCAGGTTCACATGAACTGATATCACACAAAGTAAATAAAGCAAAACATAATTTGCAATTTCTTTTCATGACTAACAAATTCACTGTATTAACTGCATTTATCAATGATAACTTCTATAAGAAAATTGTTAAAATCAATTATTTAATAAAATAAATAAAACAAAATAAAGCGCGCGCACACACACTTCAAATCTACACTAAATGTAATGCAGAGCAACCCAATTCTTTTACTTGAAAACTCTCAACTGCCTCATTGGTCCCTACCTCCCAAGCATCACAACAACTGTGCCATAAATTTGGGTGCACAAAGCACATACCCAGTCCATATGTTTTCTAGTGAATATGTAACAACTAAAAGTTGTGCAATGCAAGGAGTATACTTTTATAGAACAAGAACATGCGATGACAAAGATTGAGGGGAATACCACTCTAAAAGTAGAAATAAGTTGTCTGATTGATTATCCAATCCTGGATTGCACAGATTTTAATTATAGCTATCTTATATAATATTACAGCCTAGCATTTTGTATTTATAAGTCATGAGATCACATACTCCCCTTGAAAAGGGCACTATTTTCTCTCAAATGTTATCCAATAACACTCTTTTACACATTCAATATCGTTATTATAAAAAACAAATAAATAAATCTCATTTTTCATCTCTTAAAGAAAGTTTCACACAATATCTCGTATATCTGATATATGAGATAACAACCAAATGCAGCATTAGATTTGACTCACTGACACAGTAAAAGGTTAATAATCAAGGCAGGAAATTTATAATGTTGGGTCTAAAAGATTTCACCAGTCAACAAATAAAGATTAATTAAAAGGCAACCAATAAATTCAATATAGCATACATGAAAAGAAGAAAGAAAAATCATCCTGTAGGTTTCTCCTAATATAATAATCTATCCTAAAGTAATTTTTGAAACAGTGTTGTTGTATTTACAATTTATCACATGTCAACAGAATATTTTAAACACTTCTCCACAACTCACAACTGCGAGCAATCAAAGCCAGTCTTACATGAATAATACTCATTGATGAAAAATGACTTATGTAGCAATATAATGTATGGAAAAAATATAATTATACCGCTTCTGGAGTTCCTTCTCGTGTTTCCAAAGCAGATGCCAACGTTATATGACAGGATTTCTCAGCTGCATATGGACTTCGAACATGGAAATTGTTGTGGAACTGATCACAAGCAGAGTACACACAAGTTTCATAGTGGAAAAGAAAAAAAAGGAAAAAAGATTGTCATCATCTACAAGATAAAACATGAAAATGAATAAACAAAAGCGTAAATGGCATACCCAACTGACAAGTGGGGACAAATGTCTAGCAGTAAGCTTTGGAGTTTCTGAAATCTTGAGCAAATGTGTTGGAACAAGAGAAAGTAGAGAAGCCTGCTATGATTTGGGTGTTCTTAATGGGTGAGAATTCATACTATGCTTGTATCCAACTGAAAAGTAAGAAAATGGGAAAACAACATGGAAACTCAAAAAAAAAGGTCAGATAATAAACAAAATCATATACTCCATCCGCCCACCTCAAATGTCTTACTTTCTATTTTTGGATGTCCCATCATAAATGTCTTCTTTCTATAAATAGAAATAATTTTCTCCTCTAACAACTATGTGGACCCCATTATATACTCACAAATCAACTTTACCTTAATTCTCGTGCCCAACAGTAACAAGACAATATAAATGGGACGGAGGGAGTACTAGACAAATAGGCGGAGACTGACAAGTATACATTGGCTTGTGAAATGCGAGGATGTACTTCCATACAAAATAGGCAGAAAACAAAGACTGGAAAAATGACTTAAAAAGATAAAATATTGTTTTGAAAATAAGCAGTTGTTGGTCTGGTTCTCTATAGGATGCCCTAGTGCTTATCTTAATATAGATATCAGAGAATGAATATCAAATCTCACAACATTTGCACGAGGACACTTATTTATCATCTTAAAGCAACAATGGTTGGAAAAATAGTGATAAAGTACAAGAACTTTAGTAACTCCCAAGATTTTTAACTACCAAGAGTCCAAGACCAGTAAGTATAACGGATTTCAACAAGTTGAAATAATTTAACACGTGAGAATTAGACTTTAACAAAGCATGTTGTTAAGGGCTAATTTTGGGGGCTGAGTTGGTAGCCTATTTTGGGCTGCTAGTTAAGGCTGAAATAAGGGGTAATCAGCCCACTTCTGAAGTTTTGAGGATTAGGGTTCAAGCCTCCTACACCAAGCAAGGTAAGGTCTACAAAATCTATCCAAAACACCTATTTTTTGGAAGGGGGAAAAGGGCTGGAGCTGGCTGGGTAATGGCTGGCAGCAATCAAGGGTTTTTTCATTAACTCCCATTCCATAATTCACAACCCAACCCACCTATAAATACCCTCTCTCATTCATTCTTTACTCACACAAAAAATCATATATCCTTTCTCCTCTCTACTTTTTCTCCTAGATTTCTCTTTAGTGTTCTTATAAGTTGAGTGTGCTCAGAGGTTGGAGCAACCGAGCAACGAGTTCGAAGGTTAATAGTAGATCTTTGAAGGTTCTTACAAAGATTGTTCTTCTTGAGAGTAAGCTAGTCTTACCCGAACATAATATGTTTCATGCAAGTTCTTGAGTTTATTCAAAAGTTATATGCATGAAATGCTTTTAAATGCTTTGATCATGTGTTTATGTGTTGTTTTCAAAAGCTTTTGGGATTTTAATCCTATGTTTATGTCAAATGCTTTTAAATCCTTAATCGTGTGTTTTTGGACTAGGCCCATGATGTCGAACTTAAATTGGGTCGTTGGGTCATTTTGTGGAATTTAATTAAATTATTTGAGGGCATGAATACTGCGGTGGTACCTGAGTCGTGGATGACCGAACTCCCCTCTGGCTAAGTGGTATGACGGTTTCCTCCTTAGTCCCACATGTTTTGAACCTATGTTTCGTTAGATATAAGACGCGGTTTGCGGTCTAGTTTACCCGGGTATTAAATTCATAGCTGAATCATCATGTGCATGTTGGGCCACGGCTAGTTACTGCAGCCAAAGAAATATTATAATTAAATTTCGTGTGTTTTAAATGGACACATGAGTCCTCGATGCAAGGCTATTTTGCTCAGCAGTGTTGCTGACAATGTGTTTATTTTCCCTTTTTAAGGGTAATTTTCATACAGAAAAGTTATGCACGCATTTGAGCTTGGGGAGGTTTATTTTAGAAATAAGCTTTTAAATTCTTGCATTGTATTACCTTAAAACAATTGTTTTGGCCATGCGCCCAAAAACAAAGGCAATGATAAAAGTCCTATAAGCTTAAAAACGAAGGCAATATTTTATTAAGCTCAAAACAATTTTCAGCATTGATAGTTTAATTGGTCCCATGGCCAAAACAGTTGTTTAAGATAATACGATGCAAGAATTTAAAAGGCATTATTTTTAAAATAAAACTCCACAAGCCTGAGTGCGTACAAAACTCTTCTATATGAAAGTTACCTTAAAAAAGGGAAAATAAACACATAATCAGCAACAATGCTGAGCAACTTTAACATAGGATTAAAATCCCAAAAGCTTTTCAAAACAACACTTAAACACAAGATCAAGGCATTTAAAAGAATTTCATGCATAGAACTTTTTGAATAAACTCAAGAACTTGCATGAGAAACATATTATAATCGGTAAGACTAGTTTCCTCTCAAGAAGAACAATCTTTATAAGAACTATCAACCTTTGAACTCCTTGCTCCAACCTCTGAGCACACTCAACTTATAAGAACACTAAAGAGAAATCTAGGAGAAAAAATAGAGAGGAGAAAGGATAGATGATTTTTGGTGTGAGTAAAAGAATGAATGGGAGAGGGTATTTATAGGTGGGTTGGGTTGTGAATTATGGAATGGGAGTTAACGAAAAGACCTTTGATTGCCTTCCTTGGCATTCTAATTATCAATCACAATAATCAATCACAAATGTCAAGGAGGTTAGGCATGCCATTCTAATCATCAATCACAAATCATAAATGTCGCAGAGAATTTAAAACAATCACATATATACTAAGAAGAAGTCACTCAATATCATAATTCATATGTTTTATTGTGCGGGTGCCTCTGCGATTTACGGAAGTAAATAATAAAACTTCTAAGATTCAAAAGATAGTTTAAAGCAACATAGGGAAATAAATGGCTATCTCAGACTGTTCTGGATGATCCTAAACTCGCACTAACAGAGTCAAAACTGTTAGTCTCGACCGGAATAGGTGAACTCCGGCGGGCTCTCTTACGTATGTGCATCTTCATATTGACAATCTTAAGTTTGAGGGTGGCCACCTCAGTCTTAAAAGAGTGTCACGCTCATTTGTGCGCTCCCTCTCAAACTTTTCGTAACATCTGAGAGAAACTTATATCATTCCACATCAGTTTGAGCAGTCTCCAACACTGCTTCAAGTTCCTTAACTTTTTTCTGAGCTTTCACAAGCTCCACACCTAGAATGGGCATCGTCTCAAGAACTCTTATAAGATCCACCATCTATCAAGTTTATTTAATTAATAAAACAAGCATAATGAATATGGACCTTAGGTGTATATGCATTGCATATATACTTGTGCAAAAAATTTCAAAAATGATGCATCTCTTTTGTATCGAAGGGTTTTAAAGGAAAAGACCGTCATTTGTTCTGATACCACTTTATAACAACCCCACTTTTAAAATATAGTTTGGTGGGAAATGTTACCGCCACATTCATTAGTCAAGCTCGCTATGGGTCATATTCATTATGCTTCTTTCATTAATTAGATAAACTTGATGGATGGCAAATCTTATTAGAGTTCTTGAGACGATGCCTGTTCTAGTTGAGGAGCTTATCAAAGCTCGGAAAAAAGTTAAGGAACTTGAAGTAGCATTGAAGACTGCTCAAACTGATGTGGAATGGTATAAGTTTCGCTTAGATGTTATGAAAAGTTTGAGAGGGAGCGCACGAATGAGCGTGACACCCTTAAGAATGAGGTGGGCACCCTCAAACTTAAGGTTGTCAACATGATGATGTGCAGACGTACGAGAACCAACCGAAGTTAACCCATTCCGATCGAGACTGGCAGTTCTGACTCTGTTAGTGCGTGTCTAGGATCATCCAGCACAATCTGAGATAGCCATTAACCATTTATTTACCTATGTTGCTTTAAACTATCTTTTGAATCTTAGAAGTTGCATTATTTACTTCCGTAAATCACGGAGGCACCCTCACAATAAAGCATATGAGTTATGATATTCATTGACTTCTTTCTTAGTATGCAAGTGATTCTTTTAAATTCCCTTACACTGCCTAATCTGCTTGACACTTATGATTGAGATTACTCTCATTAATAATTAGAATGGCAAGGAACCGTAGAAACGATAGGAACGATGCCAAACCAATGCCTAACATTGGGGCTGAAGGGGACCAAAGACCCTTCGAGCAAATGATGAGAATTTTAGGTGTCCCCAGTGTAGGCAAATCAAATGGGATAAGGAACATGCTGCGGTAGCACCGCCGCAAGTAGACTACTTGGAGCTAATCAATCGGTACAAGCCTCCAACTTATGGCGGCCAAGAAGATCCTGCCCAGTTGGAAAATTGGATAGAGATGCTTGATGCGGTCAAGTGCACCGCTTAAAGCAAAGTGGAAGTAGTTTTTTATCTCATTGGAATTGCTACAACTTGGTGGAAATCCTAGGAGAACCCATCGGACACTTGGGAAGGGTTGCAAGCCTAGCTAAGAGAAAGATTTACCCGCTTAGTGTTAAGAATGCTAAGTATGTGGAGTTTGTGAGGGGACATGACGGCCAAGGCTACTTTGAGAAGTTCAATGAGTTACTAAGGTTCGCATCTGACCTAGTGCGTAATCATCGAACCAAAGCTCAAAAGTTTGAGCTAAGGCTAAACCAATACCTGAAAGAGTCATTTGGAGGCAAGCAGTTCATGAGCTTGCAAAAGGTTTATAATCGGGGATGTGGCAATGGAAAGGGTTAAACAACCTACTAAGAGGGCTCTGGTGAGTCTAGTCGTGCCAAGTTTAACATTCACGCACAGAAAAGAAAGGGAGATATGATGACATGGGTGGAAGTCGGAATCGTGGGAGAGTCCATTAGCGTGGTAGATGGAACCCTGAAAGTAGGGATGACAATTTCACCCGCACCCGTCCTAAACCAAAGAAACCCAATCTGACGACATTGATGAAAATCTAACAAAATATGGATTCTTATAGGGTGATGGGTAGATCGGGTGATGGATCGGGTCAGATGTGGATTTAGGCTTGTCCAACCCATCACCCGATCCATCACCCAACCCACCATCCAAACTATCCATCACTCGTTATATTTTATTAAATATATACATATATATATCAACATATTTTAGTAAAAAATCTAACATAGTTTTTCCTCCCTATTTTTCTTCCACAATCCCTTCCGCTGTTCCAACCTTAGCCTTAGCATTTCTTAATCAAGTTAGCCGTAGCGACCTTGACTAAGGAATGTGACGGTAACACTTCCCACTCATGACAAGAAAAAGAGTGCAATAAGTTGGAAAAGGAATGTAGTTCCAATAACATGAGATCTAGCATATTCAGACAGACCTACTCAGAAACCTCAATGTTCTTCATCTTTGTGTTGAGTCTGCAAGTACAGTCTTATTTTTTTGGAGATTAAGCCATTGTGAGTTCAAATTCAGCCAACAATGAATAAACTTCAATCAACTTATCAGGCAAGGCCTTTGTAGAACAGAGTCAAATCTACAAACATGAAATGCAAACACTGTTTGCGAACCCATTAGAAAGTTCTTGATTACTTTAAAACCATACTGGAATCAAAGCTTATTTCAATAGCAGGTAAATATGAAAAAGGATCCTTATGAAAAGTGAATCGAGTAATCCTTCAAATTACTAGAAGAGAACAATCATCTAATTCCAATTCCATATGCCAACAAGAGATCTTGGTCATTGGCCTATGGCATGTTCAGAAGTTCAATAGTTCCAATTGACTGTAGTAAATAGTTTGGAATTAATCATACTTACCTTTTTTTCTACTATTGTCATTTATTTGTACAGCCACTGTACACCACTGTACATGGTGATACTATAAGATTACAATCGAACATTGAAGTCTGAAGATGACCAACAAAACATGTTCAATTTGCATAAAGGATAAAATTTTCAAGAAAAAATAACCCATTGTTAAATTACAGCTGCTTTATGCAATGGTCATTGAAGGTAATACTAAGAATTACATAAGAAAACAAATCTGTAATTCTTACAATATAAATCCATCTTGTAACATCATTCACCATAAACAAGATGCATACAGAAGCATAAATACAATGCCAGTTAATTATATAACAAGATGAAGTTTCCATGTTTTAGTAAATGAAATTATAAACCAATTGTCTAGAAACCCTGACAAATACTCCATTAAAGATGGGATTAAAAAAAAATAATAATAAAAATGAAAATGAAAACAGAAGTTATAAGGAGATTGGCAAATCCATGAAAAGAAACTCTCGGATGGAGAGAAAAAAAAAAGGCATCGCAATTCACATAAGGTATCTCCAATCCTCCCTATCATTCATTCCAGTGGAAAAACAATCTTATAAGTTATAACTAGCACCATAACCTCATTAATTAATATAATATATATATATATATATGTACTTCATAAAATCATAGTCTGCATTCTACAGTATTGATGGATAAAAGATCATTACAAGCTTCTCCCGAAAAAAAAAAAAAAAATCATTACAAGCAGAAAAGGCAAAGGAAAGGTAAAAGCAGTGACCTGAATAAGAGGATCGTTACAAGCATTGTCTATCAACCTTCCCCTTCCTAGGAGACAAAGCAAATGAACCTTGTGCGCAAGCTCTGCAACTTCCTGTAATGAAGCAAAATATGTTTGAATACAGAAGGAAAGCCCAAATGAGAAAAAAGCGATCTTTTGATTCTAGATCAAGTTGCAAACTTACTTTCTCTTCTGCAGTAGCTCGCCTGACATGCTTTCTCTTTGAAGATGCATGTGAAATATCAAACTCAACAGAAACTCCATTTACCAAATCTTCTTGAAAATCTTTTGTGGAAGATAATGTAGGTATGAATCCATCTTCCCATTCAGAATTATCATACTCACTATCATTACCATCCTTTACAGGGCTAGAAGCACAAACCTTTGCTTCTGCACCGCAAGATTCTGGAACTGCTGTATCATTTTCTACAGTTTTACCCCCACAATTTTCATCAATCACCTTTGTTTGTCTCAGCATCTAAAGATGGAAAGAGATTAATAAAACAAATTAAAAAAATCAAATTAATTGGAGAAATTGGAAATTGGGATGATAAAAGAGCCAATTCCCTTTTTACACCTGAAAGAGAGAACAAAGATATCCATTCATACCATGTATAGAAAGATTGGGGGAACATACTTCCCCCAGATTTCAGATTTCATAGAAAAATTTCTTGATTTTTTTCTTTGAAACAAGATTCCCAATTTTACAATAAAATACGAGTGTATAATTTAAAGCTAAAATTCTGGCATACTAGAATAATAATATTTCAATAAGGCAATAAGGAACCAGGAAACAGAGTGTAAAACCTTATCTGAGTCGTCATGGCGCAAATAGGTGACATTTTCTTTATTGAAGCCTTTCTTAACTCTTTTCAAAAGCTTTCCCACAGCATCTCGAGAAATATTAGAAAGTGTTTCTGGTATCACAAAGCATAACCATCACTAGGAATGAAGGCATTAATGTACTAACACAAAATCTTATACTGTAACTAGTAGAAAACATACCATTGTCATCTATGCTTTCTGATCCATTGTGACCCTCCGTTGCTTCTTGTTCGCCTGCACAATAGTAAGGAAATGCAATCAAAATATAAAATTTGACTTCAAAACAGTGAATTGTTGAGGGTAAAACAAAATAACAAAAGGATGGCACTTTGAAAACCATGCTTGGTCGTTGGCTACACCAGGCAATAACCGGATCACTCAAAAATTGAGAAAAACAAATCGTATTGAAGGACATACCCGCTGGCGCTGGGTGGGAGCGCTTGGATTGGCGTCGTGTTCGCATTCCGGTTGGCGGCAGGGGAAAGGAAGTAGGTACTCTACGGAGTCGCTAATTGGCTCTAATCTTGGCGCGGTACCAGTTGAAGAGTCACCAGCAAGCCACGCTAGGAATTAGGATGGTAACGGGGCGGGCGGTTATGGCCCTATAGGAGCCACGTTGTATACGTCCTCCGTTTGCTACCTAGGAATATTTGTATATTGGTATATGTCATTACAATTGTCAGATTCCCTACACTTTAATTATCAAACTCTATTTCATTATGTTACATAAATAAATAAATATATTAAAATTTAAAACACACAAATATTACATCATATATAAATAAATCAATTAAAAATTCAAACTTATTCAAATTACATCACATAAATTACTAATTTACCTCACTTTAAACACTAATCTATCCTTACATTAAATACCAACTAATTTACATCACATAAAATACCGTGCCCAAACATTTTGGGACATTAGGCCTTCTCCAACGGTTGCTATCCAATTGCAGGTATTTATGTGCCACATCAGCGCCACCTCAAAAGTTAAATATCTCTACATATAAATAAAAATTTTCCCCCAACAACAATACTTAAAAGGTAGATATTTAGGAGACCCACTTACTATTATATTACTCCCTCACTCCCGGCTAATGTGTTATTTTTAATTTTTTGACATTGTTTATTGTTCAACTATGACTCAATTTTATTGCAAGTATATATTTGGGAAAAATAGTCAAGTTGGGTCTTGTTAGAATCGTATAATATATAGTTTTAGAATATGTATTTTATTAATTTTTCATTGTACATTTTGAGATATTAACGATGGAAAAAGTGCATTAAATTGTGTGCAGAAATCAAATAAGACAAGTTAAATGAGATTGAGAGCCTACAAAATAACCTAATCATTGCTATTATCAGAAAGAAAGAAAGAAAGAAAGGAAAAAATAAAAAAGGGTTGCACATCTTTCAAGGTGAAATACCCGGGTAGCTATTTTGCTATCCAAGGAAATACTTCCTTGCTTCCCCAATAGTTAAATTCCTCTTCAATTGGTAGTTATTTGATCCATGTCATCAAATACCTACCCATTGGCTATTGGGGAAGGCCTTATTAGCGGGACGGATGGAGTAGTAATTATGTATTGAGTAGCCTTGATTAAATGTTTTAACATAGTTCTATAGATAAAGTATAATCAAGTGTGATTTTCTTCCCATACCACACAAATTATAAATGGAATAAAGGGGATGAATAGGGGGCCGGGTAGGGATTCGATCACCCAACCAATAGGTTGGGAGTTGGTGGACTTACTACTATTGTAAGTCGTACCCTTAAGTTATTATTATTTAGACCAACTCCAATTGAACAGCAAAACCCAAAAAATGGTATTTGTCTTCCTCCAACCGAGCTGCAAACGCCGACGCAAATTGCGTTTCCGGGATAGTCGCTAGCAAGATAAACACAACTTTACTTTCTCCTATTCATACCGCAAAGAAGACATCAAAGTTGTTCTTTTGTTGCATTTTAATTCCTTTACTTTTCTTGTTTATATTTTTAGTCTTTTCTTTATTGCAAATTGATCCTTCCCGTAATCCCCTTCATGTGTTTATTTTGAGTCTTGTTTTCAATCTTGTTTATTTTTTTCAAAGATCCACTTTATGTGTTTTGTTTTGTATACTATTATTTCCTTGATGTGTTTTTTTACTTTTTATAATTATAATTAATTAAAATTTTATATTTATATACAACAAAATTTATTAAAATACTAAAATTTCATTAAAAGTACAACAATAAAATAAAAATCACATTGCAATATTGAAAATAAAGCACAATACAAGGAAATACAAATATTTAAATATGGATACACTACGAAAAGAAACAACATAATATAAATTAGTAACCTGGTAACCCGGAACTAGCTCCTCCAAGATTGTTGAAGTATTCGCCAAATGAACCTCCGGAAAATGCTTTGGATTGAACTTGTTGAGCTCTTTTTTGTAAAATGTGTGCCTTCCCAGTCTCGAGCAATGCACGATCTTGAGGATCCTTTATAGAAGTTGAATCTTGATACAAAATTTTGTCTTCTCTTTTTGCCTCTTAACTCTTATCCAAGTGTTGTGGAAGTTTGCACATTTGATTTTTGCAACTCTTCAAGAAGTTGTTTGTTTCCATCTTGGACCATATTAATGATTGATGAACTATATTCATCTTTTTTTCTTTAAAATTTTGCTTTTTTCCACCTCGATTGGCGTATCCGATTGAGAGCCACTATTATCATTTAAATTTAAAGGAGAGCACGAGATACCTGGTGAAGCTTTCCCCTGAAAAGTTGGACTTTCTGTATCGGAAGAGGGATTCCTAATAGGTCTTTGTGGTGTCTTTTTGCAATCTTGAAATTTTGAAAAATCTTTAATAGTAGCCCAAACATGATCAAACTTCCATCCAGATTTGTATTTTGGATCCTCCATCATTAAGATTTTAGCTTGCATCATCTAAAAGAAATAAAATGAATTTAACTAAAAAAATTAAATTAAAAAATTATACTAATAAATAAATTTAATACTTGGGATATCTTCATTTGAAGCACCACTTTGGTGCCTCCCCGGATGCAAGCATGGAATTTTTTTGTAGCTTTTTCAATAGCTTGAATTCGAGCTTGTAGAGATCTTTGAGAACGATTTTCCCACTGCTCAAGTCTTCCGGTGTTGAAACTTGTTTCAACACAATTCTAAAACCTATCAGCTGATTGATACACTCCAATATATGGGTTTCGAGAGACTTCCATATAAACTTGACATAGTAGTATATCTTCATTATGATTGTAAGACAATGATCGGATCGACATTTTAATAAGTAAAGTAGTGAAGTGTTATACAAAAAATAAATGTTGGAAGCTTGTGAATGATTGTCCCACAATAATACATCTATTTATAGACCATTAAAACACCAAGAGCTTGTTACAAAGGACTTGACAATACACTATACAAAGGACTTGACATTACACTACACAAGGACTTGACAATACACTACACAAAGGACCTGACATTACACTACACAAGGACTTGACAATACACTACACAAAGGACCTGACATTACACTACACAAGGACTTGACAATACACTACACAAAGGGCTTGACATTTCACTACACAATGACTTGACAATACGCTACACAAAGAACTTGACATTTCACTATACAATGACTTGACAATACACTACATAAGGTTGCATATTTTGTGGTGAAAATGGCCAATGATTCACGCTATGTCAATTGAAAACCTGCAATGAAATAGTATTGAACATAGGGACTATTAAAATACGTACTAAGACTACAAAATATATACACTATTTCAAATAGGTACTACAATTGAAAATGACCAATGATTCTCCGGATTTGATACTATTAAAATAGGTAATACAATGAAAAAAGTTTGACCATGGAATAATTATGAAATTATACAAAATAGATGCACTACAAGGCCATACATGTAATAAACTATATTCTACCTTTATTTTTTTAAGACTAAAAAGCACTACAAAGCATCCCCTTTATTTCGGATTTGATATTACAATGGAAAAGCACGGAGGTGACAACAATACACTACACAATGAAGGACTTCTTGACAAAGATTCCAATTAATTCAAGGATTTTAATGGACTTGAAAATACATGGATTTTAATTCATGGCTTTTAATAAATTTGAAAATTCATGACTTTTAATTTGATACACATTTTTAATCTATTACCCCTTTATATTTCTTAAAAAAAAACTACTTTCCCACTACAAGACATCTCCTTTATTGCGGATTTGATACTACAATGGAAAAGCACGGATGTGACAATACCCTATACAATGAAGGACGAACACTACAAAACAAATTGGACCACATTATTCACTCCACAAACCTTTATTTATTCTACATGTTTCAATATTGAAAAATCATTACCTACAACATTACATCTCTACATTCTTATGTGCTCTTCCAAAATATGAATTTTTCCTTTGGTAGTTCATCGTCTTCCTCTTCTTCAGAAGATGATGAAAATATGCAAATAATAAATTCTATCCGAGAGAGACAAGCCATGATAGGTCGTGCCATTTCTAATAACAACATGTTCCTTGAAGAAATTCAGCATCATCATGAACCAACACATGGTGGTTCAGTTCCAGGCCACATTTTCATCAATCGTGATCGGGAGGCTGCCCATCATAGGTTGTTCAATGATTATTTTTCAAATAATCCATTGTCCAATGATGCTACGCTTCGTAGAAGATATCGAATGTTTCCACCATTGTTCATTTACATTGTTGATGCTGCTAAAGATCATGATCACTACTTCCAACAACGTGTGGATAGAAGTGGTGTCGCCTCTATAAAATATGATGGCAGTGTTTCGTATGTTAGCATATGATTCACCAGAAGATGCCACAGATGAATGGAGGATATCAAAATAGGCGAGTCTACTGCAAATCGAAAGCATGAAAATGTTTTGTAAAGAGGTCAAGGAAATTTTTACGGAGCAATACTCTGTTACTCCATGTTGGCAGTAAACGTGGGTTTCCAGGAATGCTTGGGAGCTTAAATTGTATGCATTGGAGATGGAAAAATTGTCCTACACGATGGGCTTGTCAGTATGCTCGACGCAGTGGAAGACCAACATCATTCTTGAAGTCGTAGCAGATCACGATCTTTGGATATGACATGCTTATTTTGGCCTGCCAGGCACCAATAATGATATCAATGTGCTGGAGTCATCCAATGTTTCATACAACATCCCACAATGTATTGCTTCTTCAGTTAATTATGTAATTCAATGAAAAGAATACAGTATGGGTTATTATTTAGCTGACCGTATATATCCGAAATGGTCTACCCTTGTGCAAACAATTCATGACCCACGCATATTAAAAAAATATATATTTTGCAATGAGGTAAGAATCATGCAGAAAAGACGTTGAACGTGCATTCGGAGTTCTACAATCAAGATTTGCTATTATAGCAGGATCCGCACGTTATTTGCGAAAAGAAGTATTGCATGATATAATGACTACGTGTATTATTCTACATAATATGATAGTTGAGGATGAACGTGACTTTGATGCACCAATAGACGTTCAATTTGAGACACCACCCCCGATGTTGAAATGGCTTCGAATGAGAATGTCCAATTCCAAGAATATATTTCCCATTATCGAGCAATATGAAATAAAGAAGCTAATCTTGCGCTACGAAGTGCATTTATTGAACACATGTGGGAGGAGCATTCTAATATGGATCATTGATTGTTCATTTGTATTTGTTTTTTTCTTTAAATTAATGTGTAACAATAAGTTTTCTAGTATGTTTTAGAGATGATGGTATATAGTTGCTTAAGTTTATTTGAAATGATGTAACGTAATTTTATTTTCTATTAAGTTGATGTTGTTTTGTCTATTTTATAAGTTGTTTTATTATCAAATTGTTTAGTTTTTTAAAACTTTATTATCAATCTTATTTAATAAATACACAAAAATACTCTTAATATACATTGATAATTTACTTCATTTTTAACAATCAATATTTTTATATTATTATTTAATTAGTAATTTTTATTGATTAATTTTATTTAAATTTTACATGGGGATGAAATTGCAAATTTGATAAATATAGTGGTAATATATAAAAAGTATATAAAGTAGTAAAAAGATAATATTCTATGGAATATTCTTTTGGGTTTGAGTTTGATGATTTTGGTTGGAGATGAAATACTGTTTGATGTGACATTTACTGCATTTTGGGTTTGAGTTTGGTGTTCAGTTGGAGATGGCCTTTAAGAGATTAATACTTCTATTAAAATAGGCAACTAAAATAACTTACTTTTGATTTTAACTCACTACAAATTCCAATTATCAAAATAGGCCACTACAAGGGTGATGCATTATAAAAATAGACCAAATGGCCTTGTAGTGGCTGATTTTTACAAAAGACCAAATGTAAAAATAGGTCACTATAAGGTCATTTGGCCTATTTTTACAATTCACCACCTTTGTAGTGGCCTATTTTGATAATTGGTATTATAGTGGCCTAAAATCAAAAGTAACTCATTATAGTTGTCTGTTTTAATATTTATCTCATATTTAAAAATATTTATTGGCTTGGAAAAAAATACAGATATGGTGCAGTTATTAAAGACAAGAGATAAATATTTACATTATTACAGTATAATAATTTATCAATTTTATACTTTTCCAATTAAACTTTTATAACATTTGGGATAAGTATTTTGCCTCAGTCTTCGGCGACTCATTTAGGTTGATGATTGATTTTTCGTCTTTCTCTTATTCCTCCTCTTTTTCCCTTTGTAATGACCTCCCACCATTCATTTCTTACCCTAGCTAAGTTGTGATTTAATGGATAATATTATATATATAATATAAATATCTATAATCTATAATAAGAATTATGCCTATAGCTCGAATGTATATTTACTAGTTTGAGTATGTGCGAGAGAGTAATATGCAAGTAATGAATGCTAAAGGAATCAAATGAGATGGAGTAAAGTGTTTTCTTATTTCTTGCATTTGTTTCAATACATTAATGTTCGCATATATTTATAGGTAAATTGCTGCCTTGTTTATTTGACTCTATTAATGTATCACGTGGTAGTTTTATGCTAGAAGAGAATTTTGAAAATAAGAATAGACAAATCAAATCTTTCTTGCTCAACAAGTTTTTATCAAATCCATGCAGATACCCTCATTAATGCATGAACTTGTCACACACTTTAGTCATAATATGCGACAATCAATGTAGATGAATAAGACATTCACATGCATTCTCATGTATCTTTAACACTCTCCCTTGAATGTCTTCGATACAAATAATATGCCACATTAAAACCTTACTTGCAAAAAACCCTCTGCGAAAAAATCCAAGTTGGGAAAAAGAATATATGATTCTTATATGTTTATTTCTCCCCCTGATCAAAACATCAGTTGAGATTCTTTAGTTGACGCATCCCGATACTTTTTACCAACTTCTCGAATGTTGTTGTCAGTAGTGCCTTGGTGAACAAATCTGTTAGATTATCAGTTGAACGGATTTGTTGCACATCGATTTCACCATTTTTCCGTAGATCATGGGTGAAGAAAATTTTTGGTGAAATGTGTTTCGTTCTATCACCTTTTATATACCATCCCTTCAATTGTGCTATACAAGCTGCATTATATTCGTATAAAATTGTTGGGGGTATTTTTTCTTTTGTAGCTATGCCACAATTTTTCAATATATGGTGCATCAAAGATCGCAACCATACACTCTCGACTGGCTTCATGGATTGCTAAAATTTCAGTCAAAGTTTGTGTCATTGATCTCCATGAAATTGCAGTACCACCACATGTAAAAACATAGCCAATTTGAGATTTGGCTTTATGTGGATCCAGCATCAGCAAAATATATGTTTAATACCATTCCAATGTCGTTTTGTAGGTGATGAACTGAATCTCGCTAATAAATTTACTGCAAATGATATATCCGATTTGGTGCAGTTTGCGAGATAAATTAAAGCACTTATGACACTTAAATATGGGAACTTTGGACCAAGAATTTCTTCACCATAAAAAAATGGAAAAAAGAAAAAAATAATAATAAGTTATTGGATTAATTAAAATGGCCGATTACTTGACATAAAAAAATGTAATTGGGTTAAGTTAATCCATTATACAGGAAAAAAAAATCAAGTAAAAGGGTTGATTAAATTTAATCCTTTACTTGATAAAATAAATTTGAGCATGTGTTTGACACATTGTTTAAGAAAAAACAAGTTGAATGGGTTTATTAAATTAATCCATCACTCGGTTTGGGAAAGTTATATGGCTACATGCACTAAAACACTTAAATTTTAATTAAAGTATTTGAGTGTTTAAATTTGAAGGATGACGTGAAGTTTTGCATTGGGGCTTGCAAGTGCATTCATAATGTAAATTGCACAACAAAGAATAAAGAAGAAATGAGGTGTCTTTATTTCACTAAGTGATCAAAATACAAACTCCATGTGAACTAAGCAAGGGGAAATACAAAGAAGGAATAAAAACACAAAAGAACAAAAGAATGGTTTGAAGCATGGTGAAACTAGAAAGGCTTTAAAAGTAGCAACTCCTCTCGGGAGCTCTTGAGAGTCGCTTCCATAATCTTCAAGTTGGCGGCATCTTTCGCGGATGGGACTGGGGAATTCATGATCTTCAAAACGGCCGCCTCTTGGGATGCGCGAGGCTCGCTAAGAACTTGTGCATCTTCCGTAGATCGCTGAAGAGATCAATCCATTTCAGCCACTTGTCTATTCAATTCTTCTAATTTGGCGCCCAACTCTTTAACCTCCTTTGTCGTGGCACGCAACTCATCGTCCCTCATGGCTAGCTCTGCTTCGGCTTGTTGCAATGATTCTTGTGACTGTGCCTTTTTATGCAAGTCCTGAAACATCTTGGCCCCATCGAAAAAATGATACAACGATATTTCCAACTGAGATGTATCCTGCCCACAAGACCTCAAGGACTTAAGGAACTCCTCTGTTGCGGCTTGACCCTCGCAACCTTCTCCAAAGGCGCATTCTCGATCATATCTTTCTATACAACCCAATAATAGTTCATTATTCTCCAACTTGCTTGCCTCTTCATCTCATCAGAGGTAATGATAGTTAATGCAGGAGTAGCCGTCTCCAAGGGACGCACCGCGGAAGACGCTAAGTGTGCAATAGGATCAGCCACAACTAAAGGATGGGCCGGTGATGGCACTACATCCGCTCGTGGGATGCGCGGACCACATGTCAAAGGTGTAGGAACACTTGCATTGCTTCCTGCATCATCATCACCATCATCAGGCACTGATGTATTGCCCAAGCCTACAAACTGAAAGGAAATAGAAAGAGCATAAGTACAAGGAAGGAAACCAAAGAAAGGTGACATTAAATAATAAAATGAAGAACATCAAAACTTTCATTTAGAAGTTCCGTTAAAGGTGGTTCTTCCGAAAAAATGCATGAAGGGATGCTAAGATGGTCTAAGTTAAAAACTTCATCCCTCCCTTCATCAGAAAAAGATAGAGCATAAATTACTTCCTTATTTTTCAACGGAGGTGGTGCTGGCGAACGCACTGCGTTTAGAGCGAAGTTGTGTGACAATGCTTCCTCATTGCTAACACGGGCAGCGGAATTCGGATTGTTGTCGGACGGATCATAACAACGAGACCACCACTTGGCATAATCTTTGCTTGTCCAAAGAATAGAACCTGACACACCAGGATATGTAAGAGATGCCTTTGTGAGAAATTGGGTGCTCACCAACCATAACCAGTACAACTCACTCGGATCTCCACAAAGAATCTCCTCCTTCAATTGCCCCGGGATATGCTGACAAAACTCAAACCTCCAGCTAAAACGATGTGGACTGTATGCCTCAACAATGTAAGAAGACCCGCATCTGAACATCAAATAAGTCGAACGCACACAGATAAGAAGATCTCTTCTGGAGGACTTGATAAGGAACTCGTTGTCATAAAAGGTGTGTTAAGTCCTTGAGTCCTATGTTGTGAAGATGATCAACGTTGTTCTATAGTTGTGACGACGACTCATGAACAACGCAATCTGATAGTGGAGAAAGGACAACAAGGGACGCTGACGTGGCATTGTTTGTACAGCAGATTTGAATTTTTTGTGCAGATACTCGTTGTCCCTCTAATGTTGAAACAACCTATCAACAACGGGCATAGCACAACTGGAAAGTACAAAGGACAGTGACGTGGCCACTTCCCGTAGCAGGCTTTTAGGGTTTTCTAATGGGCCTTGCACATCTATAAATACCTATTTTCGTCCTCCATTCTTCTTAAGACTTATTCCAGCAGCAAAGGATAGAAAACAGAGCATTCTTCAAGGTCCTTCTCTGCCATGGTGATCTAAGGGAAGCTGGAGCCATAATCCCCCAGTTCGTTGTTGACAGAAGCCAGAAACAACCATTCTACAACTGGGTATTTCTTTGTTGTTCTGACTGCTACATTCTTATGGGGATTTGAGTTTGTGTTTATGCATTTCTTGGCATATCTCTAGTAAACACAACTTGTGCTTAGTTTGAGAGTTTGGAAGCCGCAATCACAGCTCAATTTACAGAGCATTTGCAGATCCTTAGCTGTGATTATGGCAATTTGGAGCTGCTGAAGAAATCCCCTGCTATTCGTTGTTGCCAGAAGACACCAACAACCGCTTTATTGCTGGTATAACTTTTAGTTGTTGTGTCTCCTAATTTTTCATGGGATTTGGGGATTGTGTTTAAGCATTTCTTAGTATATTATTTTGTAAACATAATCTGCGTGTATTGTAGGTGTTTCAGCACCATTGAGCTTAACTTGTTTGATTAGCTAGATTCCTCAAACACCATCTTAATACCTGCCGGTGAATTGCTTGCATTTGGGTAGATAATTGATGCTCCCATGTGTTCTAGTCTATTTGGGTAGATAGGAGAGTTCATTGGAATGTAAGGGTATGTAAGATGTGGTTGAGTCTTGTTCAATCGGTTTGGTGGAGATTTAGTGAATCCCTGGCTTGGAGCCCCCAGATGTAGATCGGTGGATCGAACTGGGTAACCAAATTTCTGGTGTTCTTAGTTTTATTTTCGCACTCTGTTCTGTTGGTTGTTGACTGGTTGTTGGGATAACGCTCAAACATCGTTTCCGCACTGATTTATTATCTTGACAACTGGGAAACAATATACTCTGTTTGGTATTGGTTTTTGCCCGTCTTTAGCATTTTCTGTTCTCAAAGGGGGACCTGTCAATTGGTATCAGAGCCTACACTCTAACATAGTTGAGTGAGATCCGGAAGATGGGCAAGAAAGGAAGGCTTCAAAGTTGTAATTCTCAGAAAGTTACTCTCAGCAATAGTGGCGATGTTGGGACAACTGAAGAACAACGGAGCAAATGTAGAGATTTTTCTGATGCACTGTCAAAAAATGGAATAGCTCTTGAAAAGTTTGTTGTTGCATTTGATGAGCGCACTAAAAAACACAAAGCAGTTGTAAAGGAGAAGAAGATGTTGTTGAAACAACTTGCTGACATCAGGATTTCCTATGATCAAGTATTAAAAGAGAGAGATGCACTTCAAAAGGAAAATATGTCAAACAAGGACATTATTGAAGATTTGCGGAAAGAAAGAGCTGAATTGATCAAGGAGAAAGAGGTGTTGATTGAAGAGAAAGAAGTATTGAAGAGAGACTCCCAAGTTCTTCAAGAGAAGGTCCATAAGTTGGAAGGAATGGTGAAAGGAAAAGAGAAGCTCGATGAAGTCTTGTCAATGGGAAAGTCTTACAAAGATCAATCTGGAATTGGATATCAGTTTTCAACCACACCATCAGAGACTAAATTTGTGAGTGGAGGATTTCTTGAACAAAAATCACCCCCAAGGAGAAACCACAAAGTAGTTGTTGCAAAGCCTACTGAAGTAGTTAAGAAAGTTGTTGAAACATCTGGTCGACAACCAGTCAGAAAGATCTACAAAGAAAGATATATTCAGAAGTTTCAACAACACAAGGACTGTTCTTATTGCAAATTGCCAGGACACACAGCTGATCAGTGTTTTCGAATTGTAAAGGATTTGATGAATGGTCGCCCTGTTGTCTGGCCTACTGAAGAACTACGGAAGAGGGTTAAGCTGAGAAGAGTTTGGGTTGCAAAGAAATCAGAGTGCAATTGCCTTAGCAAGAATGGGATTGAAGATGTGCACCATATGTCATCTGAACAACGAGCAGACTGCCTGACTAAGTCCCTTGACAGAGAGAAGCTTGAGGAACACAGAGGGAACTTGGGCTTGTGCCACTCTCCTTAGCATCATGCTGCGTTCGGGGCCCGGGATTACAAAGAATTTATATTTTGTGGGCCCAATCCATTAGAAAGGGAGATGGTACAGTTGAGCTGCTGAAGGTCTGGTGAGAAATTGAATTCTAGTATATTCTGTTGCTGATGCCGATGTTCTGACAACAGAGAAACAACCTGAGAAAGATATGGCATAATGCAAGGGGGAGTATACTAATGAGTTTGATTTAATTGGAAGCTTTGCTTGGATATTATTGATGATTTTGAGGAGCTGGTGCCACAGAGAAAGGAGGAGAAACACTGATGCATATTTTGCTGATTTCCTGTTGTCCAACTGCAGTGGAACAACAAGAAAAAGGCAAAGATGTTGTTGTTGATTGATCATACCAAAAAGGGGGAGAATATGATATGATTTTATTGTTCATGAGTATCGTGAATGGTTTTGGTTGATCATATCCACAAAGGGGGAGATTGTTAAGTCCTTGAGTCCTATGTTGTGAAGATGATCAACGTTGTTCTATAGTTGTGACTACGACTCATGAACAACGCAATCTGATAGTGGAGAAAGGACAACAAGGGACGTTGACGTGGCATAGTTTGTACAGCAGATTTGAATTTTTTGTGCAGATACTCGTTGTCCCTCTGATGTTGAAACAACCTATCAACAACGGGTATAGCACAACTGGAAAGTACAAAGGACAGTAACGTGGCCACTTCCCGTAGCAGGCTTTTAGGTTTTTCTAATGGGCCTTGCACATCTAAAAATACCTATTTTCGTCCTCCATTCTTCTTAAGACTTATTCCAGCAGCAAAGGATAAAAAACAGAGCATTCTTCAAGGTCCTTCTCTGCCATGGTGATCTAAGGGAAGCTGGAGCCATAATCCCCCAGTTCGTTGTTGACAGAAGCCAGAAACAACCATTCTACAACTGGGTATTTCTTTGTTGTTCTGACTGCTGCATTCTTATGGGGATTTGAGTTTGTGTTTATGCATTTCTTGGCATATCTCTAGTAAACACAACTTGTGCTTAGTTTGAGAGTTTGGAAGCCGCAATCACAGCTCAATTTACAGAGCATTTGCAGATCCTTAGCTGTGATTATGGCAATTTGGAGCTGCTGAAGAAATCCCCTGCTATTCGTTGTTGCCAGAAGACACCAACAACCGCTTTACTGCTGGTATAACTTTTAGTTGTTGTGTCTCCAAATTTTTCATGGGATTTGGGGATTGTGTTTAAGCATTTCTGAGTTTATTATTTTGTAAACACAATCTGCGTGTATTGTAGGTGTTTTAGCACCATTGAGCTTAACTTGTTTGATTAGCTAGATTCCTCAAACACCATCTTAATACCTGCCGGTGAATTGCTTGCATTTGGGTAGATAGTTGATGCTCCCATGTGTTCTTCTAGTCTATTTGGGTAGATAGGAGAGTTCATTGGAATGTAAGGGTATGTAAGATGTGGTTGACTCTTGTTCAATCGGTTTGGTGGAGATTTAGTGAATCCCTGGCTTGGAGCCCCCAGATGTAGATCGGTGGGTCGAACTGGGTAACCAAATTCCTGGTGTTCTTAGTTTTATTTTCGCACTCTGTTCTGTTCGTTGTTGACTGGTTGTTGGGATAACGCTCAAACATCGTTTCCGCACTGATTTATTATCTTGACAACTGGAAAACAATAAACTCTGTTTGGTATTGGTTTTTGCCCGTCTTTAGCATTTTCTGTTCTCAAAGGGGGACCTGTCAAGGTGAAAGGAGCCGTCACAGTGTCGAATCGGAAGAACACTATAGAAGAGGGCGAGATATTAGTAAACAACTTTTGGGCGGCAGTATAACTGACACATCTGAAGGCATCTACACAGAAAACCCCACCATAGGCGGGTTCCACGCAGTCTCCATCTAATCATGGGTCGAAAAGTGCACTACGAGCCACGAATAAACGAAGTGAAGAGGGAAAACCGCCTTGCACTGCTTCAAGTCAATGGATGTGCATATCATCCTCGGGCCTCGGTATATGCTCGCCAACATGGGGATAGCCAAGGAAACTTGTGTACCACGCGCCATGCGACTGGCAACCCGAAAAACGGATGGTCGAAGCATGCCTATATGACCATGGGGAAGCGCGAATTCACATATCCAAGCAGAAATAAATGCCGCTCGGTAGACTTCATCCCGGTAAGCAACTTCCACGCCTATGAAATCCATCTTGCTGTTAATGGGCTCTTGCAACTGCGCCCTATTACTAATCCCAGTTGGGATGGACGGTTCCTTGGGTTCCCTGCCTCTCTTCTTATGAGGTCGAAGTGTCGGGCTAGAGTATTTTTTGCCTCTCCTAATTCAAAACTCCTCCCACGTTGCAATGGAAACCGCCTTATCCTTTTTGTAGACCGAGGGGTAAGCCAAAAACAGATATATGCAAGCAGAAAAAAAAACTATTAGTCTGTTACTCCCGTTTCGGGGTAACTCCTAATCCTCTAGACAGAGCCTTCAAGACGGAAAGTGGGACGAGGACACTCCCAAAGGATGCTAGGAACTAGAGCATCGCGAAATAAACCTAAGGAAATAAAGGAAAGCAGTAAAAATGCAGTAAAGAAAGCATTAAGGAAAGCGATAAATAAAAGTAAAGTACTGGAAAAATAAAGAAATTGTATTGAAATGTTTGGTGGTTGAGGAACCCAGATTACATCTTGAGTTCTAATATTTATACAATTTCCGGTGCCTGTTTGTTGAGAGGCACCGGTTAGGAGAAAGAGATAAGGATGAAATTCAAAAAAGAGCTTCCCCGCCTTTTTTCTGATACTGGCGCGGATAAGGCTTCCGCGAGGGTGAGGAGACTCTTCGCTCGGGGTGACGTCACCTCGTAACGTATTGGAACCACTTCCTCTAACTCATGGTACTCGGGCAATTATCATGCTCGGGTATGGCGTTCTCGGATTGCGTCGTTATTTAGGTAGGTTGGCTTGCTCCGATGATGTCCTTCGGGGTCCATGGGATGGTCTTGGACTATCTTTTTCGCATCAAGTCTAGAAATTGGGTCCTTATGCAAATTGCGCCTGGTCATGTACGTGGGCTGGATTAACACATTTTTTATGTGTTAATAAATTGCCCCCCGTTTTTCTGTGCAATACTTGGCCATTTCTTTGGCCCCATCCGCTGAAAAAGTCTAACACCTCCTTAGCTCGGGTGTCAATTAATGATGACGCCCACCATTGTAAGAGATTTTGAATGAACGTCCGTTAGGATACGTAGATTCGTATCCATCCATTCTTGGTAACCGCTACAATCGTGCCTTTTCAAGACAGTTTTGCCAGAGAATGATGTGACCGTTCACTGTTTGCGGAAGTTACGTACCATTAATGGTTGTAACATTTAGTCTACTTTTAGTGGCGTCAACCATTTTTTTGACTATAAATACCATTAAGGTTCATGCTTTTATCCATTCAAGCATGGCCCTTCTGCTTGTTATCCTCGTCTTCTTCCAAAACCTCCGTTCACCCCCATACTTGGCTCCTGTTTGTTCTTCGAAAAGCTATCCTTCGTAACTTTATGTTACTTTGTTATTACGGATTATGGGCTTCATAGCCCTTTCCCAACCCTAGATTCGATGATATTACCACCCTTGAATGGGCTATCTCACATTCTAACCAGGGACACCCGGAAATGTACTTTTCGTAACCTCATGGAGCATCGATTCATAGGCATCGGTGTTCTGGAAAGGGATACTGGAGGGGGGATCCATTGTACCATCAAAAACAAGGATCCTGCCCCCGCATATGAGGTTTCCTATTATTACCGATGAAGCACGACGCGACGTCTTGCCGTGTTGGTTGCATCGGCTAGAGGGCTTCCGGCCCTCAGGTCGAGCGAGATATCCTTTCGTACTGAGCGGCGATTCTCAATATACTGGAAGGAATCCTTTGCTCGACGATGTACAGGGTTTGGAGCCTAACCCTCAGGAGCATGCCCTGATCTAGGCACCGGAGACTCCGAGAAACTTAAGCTTTGTTGATTCAGACTTCGGGAGTCATCCTCAACATGAAGATCTTTTCAAAACAGACCGACTGTAGCAAAACATATAGTTTTGACAGGCCCATTTTGTAGATCTTTTCCCTGTATTGCTCACTCGGATTGTAAAGCATTATCCCAAGTAGAAGGATAATACTTCTTTAGATATTTAGTATTGATGCTTTGATGTACTAAATTTCCATCATTGTCCATTAGTTGGTACACATAGTTGCTTAATACTTCCTCCGTCTCAATATTTTTGTCACGGACCCACCCGGCACGTATGCCAATACACGTTTTTAACGGTTAATAACTTAAATTGTGTACGATAAAAAAATACAAAAATTTGATTGTCTAAAACTACAAGATTAGACGAATCTAACAAGATCTCAATTGACTATGTTTTTTCTTACATAACTATGTTAAAAATTTGAATCAAACTTAAACAGTAAATAGTGTCAAAAAATCAAACGTAACAATTATACCGAGACGGAGGAAGTATTTTGTTAATAATAAACGGTCCTTCCGAATTGGGGACCATTTTCCAAACTCGTATTCTTAACTGTCGGTAATATTGTCTTCCAAACAAGATCACATTCTTTGAAAGTTAATTCCTTCACGAATTTTTTTATAATAAAGAGCCCTTCTTTGGGCTTCCCGAGTAAGGTTATCAATCGCCGTTAATCGGCCTGTGTCCGCTTGCTCCAATTGTTGCATCATCTCTTCCTGATATTGATCACTGGGAATGGATGCTTGGAGAATAATCCGCGGACTTGGGACTGATATTTCCAAAGCTAAAACTGCCTCTTGACCATAAGGTAATTGATAAAGGGTGAAACCCTTGGCAGTACTCTTAGAATTCCTAATATCCCATAAGGCTTCAGACAAGAGATCATGCCATTTTCTAGGGTTACCTTTTATCATTTTCTTTATGGTCTGGATAATGCTCTTGTTTGTTGCTTCCGCTTGGCCATTAGCTTGTGGATAGTATTGCGATGAATGCAACAAGCGGATCCCGAGTTCTTCCGCGTATTTGACTATTCGGTTTCCAACGAACACAATCCCTTGATCCATCACGTTAGAATGTGGTATCCCAAACTAGTATACGATGTGTTTTTCGATGAAGTCGAATATCACGTTTTGGTTGGCCGTCTTGAGCGGGATAGCTTCTACCCATTTGGTGAAGTAATCAATTGCCACTGGGATATATTCATGATGTTTACTGGAAGGAGGAGTAATCCGACCAATCACGTCCATACCCACCTTGAAAGGCCAAGGTTTGACCAAGTAATTCAAACTCGTCACTGGCAAATGATTCAAGTCACTGTGCCTTTGACACGCCGAACAACCCTTCGCGAAACGGATGCAATCGTTGAACATGGTTGACGAATAATAGCCATATCGATGAAGTGTCCATCGCATGTTCAAACCGACACGAATGTGCTCCGCATATTCCCTCATGGACTTCAGCCATTGCATGTTTGGCTTTGTCGGGGCCCAAGCACTTAAGCAGAACACCTTCCAAGGTTCTTTTATAGTGAATTCTTTCCTCATATAAGAACCGGAGAGCTTTAACTTTGATGCTCGGGTTATCCGCGCTTGAAGGATTCAGGAAATAATCAAGAATCTCCTTATACCAGTCGTTCGGGACAACAAGGCCGTTTATGTTGTCGTCAACAGGGCACATTAAGATTTGGTCGATTGTAGCTTGTCCTTCGGTCATTCTCATGTCTAGAAGTAAGGATACCTCGACGGGTTGATGCTCGGAATCAACTCGTAAGACCCTTGATGGGTTTTATATCCCGAAGCATGCTGGGCCAAATCGTTGGCCTCGTAGTTATCTTCCCGAGGTACGTACTCAACGGATACATCGGGAAGTTGACCAAGTAACTTCAGGACTCTTTCTTGATACCTTGAAAAACCTGGATGTTTGAGGTGGTATGTCCCTACTACTTGGTTGAGCACCAATTGAGAGTCACCACGGATCCTAACTTCTTTTGCCTTCCGTAGGACTAATGTTTCAAGTCCGAGGATCAGAGGCTCATACTCGACGATATTGTTGGTCATCGGGCTTAACTCCAGAAGTAATCTTATTTCTTCCTAATTCGGGCAAAGGAGATAGACTCCGACCCCTAACTTGGTGCTTGTACTTGAATCGTCGAAGTACATAACCCATGGACGTATAGCAATATACATCTCGTCACTGGACTCCTCTGGTTCAAGCATGTTTGGATGTTCGGCCAGGAAATCTGCAATTATCTACCCCTTAACGCCTTGATAGACACATGTATCAGGGCGAATTGTGCGAGTTTTAGGGCGAATGGTGCGAGTTTCAAGGCTCATTCCAGTAATCGACTCTTATGGGTTGGCCTTCTCAGGATAAGCTTTACAATGTCGAATTCAGAAACGACCTCGGTTTCTCTTGGCAGCATGTAATGCTCTAGTTTCTTACATACATATACTAAGGGGTAACATATCCTCTATGTGATAGAGTAATTAAGTTCGGGGCCTGCCAATGTCTTACTCAAATAGTAGACAATCCTTCCTTTACATTGTCCCAATCCTGAGTGAGAACACAGCCGATGGCATGACTCGAGGATGCTACGTAAAGCTTAAGCTTCTTGTCCCTTCTTGGGGGAACCAATACTGGTGGGTTGACTAATTCCTTTTTGATTTCTTCAAGTTCTCTTTGTTGGGGTTCGCCCCATTCCACCTGTGAACTTGTCACACCCCGAAGAAGCTCCATGATAGGTTGTACTTTGCCTGCGGCATTTGCTATGAAGCGCCTCATAAAGTTTACCTTTCCAAGTAAACTTTGTAGTTCCTTCACGGTTCGAGGAGGAGGTATCTCCACTACGGCCTTAGCCTTGATTGGGTTCATTTTCAGATTGTAGGACTGCATACGAATAAAGGCCCTTTCTAGGTCCCTCAGATGTTTGTCAAATCCTTTGGATTTGAATATAACATCGTCGATGTAGACCTCCATGATATCTCCAATCATGCCATGGAATACCTTGTTCATTGCCCTTTGGTAAGTGGCCCCCGCACTTTTAAGTTCGAAGGGCATGACTACCCATTCATAGACGCCTATTGAGCCTGGGAATCTGAAGGTTGTCTTGGGTACATCTTCTTCGGCCAAGAGCGTATCCATCCATCAAAGACAACATCGTATGCCCAGCCACATCATCGATTAACATGTCTGCTATGGGCATGACGTATTCGTCTTTAGGTGTGGCTAGATTCAAGTTATGAAAATCAATGCAGACTCTTATCTTGCCATTCTTTTTTGTCATGGGGACAATGTTAGAAAGCTATTCCGCATACCTGCACGAGCGGATGAACCTAGCCTCCAATAGTTTTTGAATTTCCTCTGTGATCCTTGGTAATAGCTCCGGGTCGAACCTTTTGGGAGGTTGTTTGAAAGGTTTAAACCCCTTCTTGATAGGAAGTTTGTGCTCAACCATATCCCTATCTAACCCGAGCATCTCCGTATAATCCCACGTGAGGCAAGTTTGATACTTCCTTAGAAGGTTGGTCAGTTTCGCTTGTTGTTCCTTTGTTAACAGACCACTTAACCGAACTACCCTTGGGTGATCCTTTGAGCCGATGTCAAATTCTACCAACGGGTCCTCCAATACTGTGGGTTGGTGCTTTTCCAACAATTCGAGCCATTGATAAGGCCTAAACTTATTGTCATTCTTTGGTAAGTCGCTATTCGAGCCATTAGTTGGCAGAAAACCCGACTTTACTAAATAAATGTAAATATGAGTATCTGCTTTATTCAGCATATTTACAAATATTTATACATTGATTGTTGGCTGAATGACAAGCCATTACACTTCCGGGCATCTTCGTGCCTAGGAGCAGGAAGCATAGCTTCTGAGGCCGTAGATCGGGTCATCCGAAATTTGCCTATAATAGGGGATAGTTAAGGACAAAGGCAGAAACAACATTATGTAGTGTACCGACTCATCCTGCATTCCTGCACTCCCCTGAAATGAACTTGGAGATGCATCAACGGTGACCACTCGGTCTCCGTCCTAGAACATCAACTGCTGATGTAAGGTTGACGGTAGGGACCTCGCCGCATGAATCCAGTCTCTTCAGAGTAATGCACCATACGAAGTATCTGTATCTAACACGAAAAAGACGGTTGGCATAGTTATTGGTTCGACTTCAAGTTAGACCACTATCATCCCCAGTGGTTATGTAGATTCGCTTGAGAACCCTGTCATCTTCATGCTGGTCTTCTCTAGATCAGAGACCTTCTTCTGAATCTTCGTCAAAATGGACAATGGGATGCTATCGAATACTGCTCCGTTGTCCATGAAGACCCTTCTAATGTTTTTACCCTCCATATATGCCTCTACATAGAGTGGCTTCATATGGGAAGCTATTCCCTTTATTGGTGGGAACACGATCGGAGGCGTGATTCGGGGTTCTCCTGAATTAACATCCGGGGGAACTACATCCTCATACTCAATGAGGAATGCCCATTCTGGGTCCTCTTCTAACTCGGTATCATAGATGAGTTCTGCCCAACTGCTCGTCATTTCCTCCTCAGAATTTTGAGGAGTCACAGATTCCACGCATGCCATGATTGCTTTTGGCTACCAGAATTCATCCGCGTACGGCCCCGTTGATCCAACGGTATTGTCTGCCTTCATTCCCCCGGTCTATTGTCGGACTTTTGACGGGCAATTTGAAGGACTTCGGGAGTTTGACGGATGACACCGCCATGGTTGCTTTGGGGAAAGGTTGTGCATCGATGTAATACCCGTGAAATCAGTCACCCATAAATAAATAAATAAATAGATAAATAAATAAATAAATAAATAAAAATAAAAAGAGAAATGGAATCTAATTCTAAAGATTAAAAAGGAATTTAAATACCACGAACCCGTGAAGTCGAAAATTGTAATACCCTATATTATTCTAGATATATTTTAAATTAATTTATTTATAAATATTAAAACTATTTCAGTACTTGTGTAATTATTAGATGCATAGTAATTAATTAACACTTTATTTTTATAAATATATATACATGATGATGATGATGATGATAATAATAATAATAATAATAATAATAATAATAATAATAATAATAATAACAATAACAATAATAATAATAATTAGCATAATAAGAAAAATGTATAGATATATGCATGATAGTTATAACAATATTTAGTCTATTTTTAGTATATTGTTGCACACAATAAGTAGGAAAAGATTTGACATAAATCTTAGATCCTAAATCTCTAAAAGTCGTACTTTTACTTTATTTATAAAAAAAAATTAAATCTTCTTCATCTTCCTATTTTGCTATTCAAATCAATTCTATGTACAATATATAAAATAAGATAAAACAAAATAAAATAAATAACTATATCAACGATATAGAGATATTTGCTTAGTAGTTAAAACAAAATCTAGTCTATCTTTAGTATATAAGAGTTAGAATACATAGTATATAATTGTATCTTTCAAATAGCAAATATTGGTGACAAACCTTAAATCCTAACAACCCCTAAGTGCCGCCCCTTTACCCCTTTTTAAGCTAAATCTTTCTCATCTTCCTATTTTGTTACTCCAACAATTTCTACATATAAAAAATAAAAAAATAAAACAAAAAGAGAAAAAAAAGAACGAAGAGGAAAAAAAAAACAAACCTAATTCGTGGGTGTTGAGGACGATCTCGACGGAGAAGAAGGCACCTCGGGCGGATTTTGACACACCAAAGCGTAGATCGGGTGGTAAGGAAGAAGAGACGACGGAATTTGGACGCGTGCGAGGATCTAGGAGTCAAACGGTGAACGTGGAAGCCACGCCTATGAATCGACGAGCCGGATAATCCAATTCTAGTAAGTTAACCTTACTATGGTTTTGGGCGAATTAAAATACATCTAATCTAAAGATTTAAATCAAGAACTTAAAAATATGTCAAACGAAATCTTTAACGGCGCAACGTTTTTTCATGATTTTTCCGAACCCCTAAATCTTTTCAAACGAGGAAACTTAAAACACGAAAAACGTTTCTAAGACATAGATCTAACTCATGTAAAAATTTCATAATTTTTCATCGTGTTTTGAAATCCAAAACCGACCATGAACAGACCTGCCATTGATTTAGATCTTGAAACGGTGATAGATTCTTTATCCGAACTTGAGGTTGATTTTTACCTTAGATCTATACCGATTTAGGATTGGTGCTAAACATAATAGTTGTAGATCTATACGTTAAGAACACCTCAATAAATTTTTGGAATTTTTCGTTGAGTTTTGATATCGGAATTCGACTCCAAACCAAACTGCTCTAAATTTAGATCTTGAAATCTTGACACATTCTTGGTCCGATCTTGTAGGCGTTTTTGACAATAGATATAGAATGATTTAGATCTTTTGTTGAACATGAAACTTGTAGATATATGTCTTAAGAATTCCCCTGTAAAATTTCATCAATTTTGGAGTTGGTTTGCTATGATAAATCTCGAAATTTAGGAACTGCTGTCGTAAAGATTCAGACAGATTTGTAATCTGATAAAAATCTACGTTTTTGGCTTATTTTCTTAACCCGGATCAAAAAAGTAAAAACACGAAACTTGTTCATCTCTATGTTTTAGACGCACTGGTCAAATTTCAGAATTTTAGGACTTGAAACCGATTTTTAGTTAATTTTGGAGTAAACTGTGGTTTTGACCAAGTCAAATCTTGAAAATCTTGTTGAAAATGATTTTAAATGATATCGGAGCGGATAGCGTCCTGAAATAGTATATTTTGAGAAACTTACTAAATTTGGAAAATTGGTCTTTCTAAACAAAGAGAAGATTAAAACATTGGGGTGTATAACTAAGCTGGATATTGTCAATTTTGTCTACGGCTTGGGACATAAGAGCCCAAGTGTATGGCTAGTGGACATAAGAGCCCTAGCGACATATTGATTGTATAGTCAGTAGACGTAATGAACCTATTAAAAGATTGACCATGATACTCGTGGACATAAGAGCCCGAGCGTAAGGCTGGCGGACATAAGAGCCCTGGTGATGGTGATCTGTGAAAGAAACGAAGCGAGACATTTGTTTAAATTAAATTCCGGTTAAATTATGTTTTTAAATTTATGTCAATTCATTTAATTACTTGGAAGCTATATTTACGATCTTATGAAATCCCTGTCTTTTAAATTATGCAATTAAATTACTGTTAGATAAATAAATTAAATTATGGGGTGTTATGCACATGTTTTCTTTAAATCTAATTAATGGCTTTGAAACCCCATAATCATGATGGCTTTGAAACCCCATAATCATGTCTGTGTTAACTTACTCAGCAAGTTTTTGCTGACCAAACCATATTGTTTCCCTTTTTCTTTCAGAGCTGCAGAATATGCATCATCATATGCATTCATGGGAATTTTGGAGAAATACTTTATTTTTAAATTTTGCGTTAGACTAGAAATTGCATGAACGGGCATGTTTAACCCGTGCTTTGGCCATGTTGGCCCTATTTTTAAATTCCGCTGCATTATATATGTAAATATTATTTTCCGCTGCAATTGTAACGATATTATTTTCAAGCTATATTACAATGGGCTGTTTGAATGTTTTAAATTCTGAAAAACCATAGCCTTGCATCTCTTTAGCAAGCTCGGAGAAACCGTGTCCTGCTAGGGAGGTGTGGTGGTGACACCCCGACCTGGGTGACCAAAAACTGGGGTGTTACAATCGATCCCCATGGTTCCTACTTCAATGTTCCGGATTGGATTACCTCCTGGATAGACCTCTAGAATTGTATACAATCCTTCGTACTGTGTGAGAAAGTGTTATGCCACTTACAGTACGTCCGTCCGTTGATTTCTTCTTCTGTGGGCTGTGGCCAATTTCAGGCCTGGAGGAAGTCGGATCTGATGCTTCTCATATAGGGCATGAAAGATCTTTTCAGTCTTTGACACGTCGAAGCAAAAGTCTTCTGCTGCCATAGGTTTGGCATACTCGTCCTTCATAGGCCTTGCGGCCTTTGGTTTTAACTTGTTGCAAACAAAGGGTTTGCCCCGGACAAGTTCGGCGGTCATTTGATCTGCGAGTTCAGCCTCTTGATTATAGGCCTCCTCTAGATCACTGTCATTGTCCACATGTATGGTAGTGACTTGGTACGGTCTTTTTTTCTCTTCGCTCTACCTTTTGATTCCTGGGTCTCTTTAAATAGAGACTCAACCCTCATCGCTTTAGTGGATAAGGTTGCAAGGTCATCAATGTCCAAGGGGGTTAACTTCTTTCCAACATGAAGTTTCATGTTCCTAACCGCTATGTCTGTTATTTCCTTTTCGGAAATGGCGATTGTACACTTCTCTTTCTGTTGCCGTAACCGCTCAATAAAACTAATAATCGGTTCATTGTCCCTCTGCTTGGTTTCTAAAATCTCAACCAACGTGACCGTCGGTTGTGGATTATAGAACTGGGTATGAAACGCTTCCTCTAACTACTGCCATGTGGCAAATTCGCCTGCGGGCAGACCAATAAACCATGAAAAGGCAGTTTTCATCAGTGAGGAAGGGAAAAACTGCATCCGGTGGAACTGATTCCGGCCCAACTCCCCTAATTGGGTAAGGAAGCGGCGGATGTGTTCCATAGTGGACGTCTCGTCTTCTCTTAGGAATGTGGAGAAGTAGGGTACTCGCGCGCCATGTGGTAAGGGGTTATCCTTATACACATGGGGCAGAAACGGCCTTTGATATACAGGCATGTGGGTCTCTTGGACATTTAACCTTAGCCTTCACAACATGGTTTCTAAATGCTCCTCCCTCATGTACACCCGTTGTGGCTCCGGTTGGCCTGGTGTCAAGGATGGCGAAAGAGGAAGGTTCCTTGGCGGAACTGGGTTTGGTCCCCGGACTTTCTGGTTTTGCTGACGATAAGGTGGATTTTGAAATCCTTCATGTCCGCCATTATTTCCTTGCGGAAAATTTCTGCCATAAATTGGCGGTGGTGGTGGCATTGCCCAACGAGTTATATTAACTTGGTTAGCGTCATGAAAACCCCCTGGAGCCCTAAATTCGGGCAACCTCACCTGGACATTATTTTGTCCATGCTTTTGGGTGCGTTCAATCCGCTTCCAGCCACTTGGCCATTCCTCGTTACGAAAATTTGAGGAATTTCCTACCCAGGATTGTGGATTTCTTCCATGGTTTATATCCCTGATGGCTGTGTGGCTGGAGCAGCCATAAAAGCCATTGGTAGTCCAAAGGTTAATGGTGGTGCCGTCAGGCAAAAGGGCTGGTTCTGAGGAGAACCTTGGCTTGCCATGTGCATAACCCATGTCGCCATTGGCGGATACCAGGGATAGTTTTGCCCTTGGTAATAATATTTCTCTTGATTTGGCATTATTACGGGCGATGCTGGTGTGGTAACGTTGTTAGCCATTAGAGCCAGAGTACCAAATGACGCCTTCAACGTAGCCTCCAGCCTTCTTGCGACAATATTATCTAATGTCGCGGTTAGCCATTCGAACATTCCCTCATCTAAGAAAAGTGTTGGGACGTTTGATGACCCAGGGGTCGTCGTTACTTGTCCTCCGGGAGGAGCAAGGGACGAATTTCCTGCTTCCATCGTGTTTGAATGAGGGGAATGATCTCCTAATCTAGCCATATCGTTTGATATCTCTTGGAGTCATCTCAAACGTTTGTGTTGGCTTATCGTAGGCTTTTTACGAACCTCGCGGTTGCATAAAGTGTACAACAGAGATCCTTGGTTACTGGGAGGAGTTTGGACTCCCACTGTGGTCGCCAACCTGTTACTCCCTTTCGGGGTAACGCTTAATCCTCTAGACGGAGCCTTCAAGACGGAAGCGGGACGAGGACAATCCCAAGGAATGTTAGGAACTAGAGCATTAAGGAAAGCGATAAATAAAAGTAAAGTATTGGAAAAATAAAGAAATTGTATATAAATGTTTGATGGTTGAGGAACCCAGACTTTTCATCTTGAGTTCTAATATTTATACAATGCCTGGTGCCTATTCGTTGAGAAGCACCGATGGGGGAAAGAGATAAGGATGAAATTCAAAAAGAGTTTCCCCGCCTTTACTCTGGTACTGGCGCGGATAAGGCTTCCGCGAGGGTGAGGAGAGTCTTCGCTCGGGGTGACGTCACCTCGTAACATATTGGAACCGCTTCCTCTAACTCGTGGTACTCGGACAGTTATCGTGTTCTGGTATGGCTTTCTCTGGATTGTGCCATTATTTAGGTAGGTTGGCTTGCTCGGATGATGTCCTTCGGGGTCCATGGGCTGGTCTTGGACTATCTTTTCCGCATCAGGCCTAGAATTTGGGCCTTTTATACAAATTGGGCCTGGAAATGTATGTGGGCTGGATTAACACATTTTTTATGTGTTAACACAGTCCGAAAAAAAAGAAAATAAAAATAAATAAACAAAATAAAAATTAAAAAGAGAGATATCCAAAGGATAGTATGATCTTACTTGCAGCTAGCTGGGGTTTGATCGTTCCCATTATTTAAAGCCTTGTCACCTGGGACGGCTTCATCATAGAACTCGCCATGTATGGGAAGTCTAGTTAAGTTGTGAATATCCCACAAGGAAGGGGAAAGCTCGCCAATGGGAGTGCAAAGTGTGTTGGTGCTCGGACGCCACCGTTTAAAAAAGCACGAAGAACTCATCTGCTGCAATAATAAGTGAAGAGCGAAGCTTGTACACCATCATAAATTCTCGCATACCTCAACTGCTGCTTATGATACCAAAGTATATACTCGGCACACTCCCAATAGCCACGGTAAAAGCAAAACACGCCAAACATGGAACTCGGGAAGTTGTCGGTGACGCTAAGATCCACGATCATGTTTGAGTGAAATGGCTGAAGCTCATATGTACCCAACGTATGAAGGGTGGATCGAAGTGTGAAGACGGTCTCATTGCCTGCTGATCCATCAGCTCGCACAATTTTCTATACGGACTTGCGGGACCAGTGCTCTGGATGTTCAATGTCATCCATTGAACGAGGTGGTGTCACCGGGGTGTCGATAAGGACACAAGTCTGGGCTTCCTTATCACGTCCGACTATAAAGTGATTCCCATAACTCCTGATGAATTGTTTAACCATGACGTCACCGCAAAACAAGAAAAAATCAGGAAAATTGGTCATTTTCTAAAAAAAAAAGTGGGGGATTCTTCCACGAAAAAAAGAGGCAAATAACAAAAAATGCAATGTAATTTTTGAATGACATGAAAAAAATATTGCAAGATGAACGCAATAAAAAATGCATGTCAAATTTATGAAATTAATTTTAAGTTCATTTTAAATTTTTGGACTTAGAATTAAATTTTCACGAAATCAAAGTTTGGGCACGACAAAAAGTGAATATTTACATGTAAACAAAAAAATGCATGTTAAATATTGCCATGAATTAATTCTAAGTTCATTACTAAATTTTTGAACTTAAGGTTATATATTTTTGGGACCTATCTGTCGAAAAAAATTGAAAGCTCCCTTCTCCACCCTAAAAAAAAATTGCAGCCACTATCTCCGACAACGGTGAAGAAACAGGCAGCGACGGGGCTCCGAGCGGCAGCAGCACAGCGAGCAGTGGCGGCCTTCCTCTTCGCGCGAATGACGGCCAGCGGCGGTGCGAGAAGCGGCAGTGGAAATCGGCGGCAGCAGGCGGCCTTCTTCGCGTTGACAGCAGGATGGCGACAAGGCAGGTAGCGGCGGCAGCCGGCGAAGTCGTGGACGGATGCAGCAGCGGCTCGAGCGGTGTCGTCTCCTTTCCGGCAGCGCCCTCTCCTCTGCGGCCTCATCCCTTGTGCGAACCACAGCAAGCGACAGCCCTCTTCCTCTTCCAGCAGCGGCGACCGGCGGTGGCAGGGAACACGACGATGGCGGTGACAGGCAAACGTCAACGGGCTGGCCTTATCTTTCTTCCTCTCTCTTTCTGATGCACCCTGAGAAACCACATTTAAATAAGCTTAAATTGTGTTAAAACGAACCTAAATTGCATGCATGAGACCCTATTTTACTGCTTTTTAGTTTATATTTCATGTGATTTGTAAATATTAATAAGACCGGTTAAATTGAGCTTATCCGAGTCCAATTTACCTTGTTTTATGCTTTTTAATAATACTTTGGCAATTCTAATACATTGCAATGATGTTTCAGGCATTAAAATGAAGAAAGAAGATGTTCGGAGGTCAAAGGATGTAAAATTCGGAATTTTCAACACTGGAAAAGCTCAAGAATGCGCCACATAGGCATGGCGGCGCATAAAATCATGCTCGAGCGCCACATTATGCGCCACATCGACACTTAGGAAAATTTCAGATGGAAAAAAGCTTCAAGATGCGCCGCATAAGCTTGGTGGCGCCGAAATCTGCTCCGGAGCGCCACAAAATGCGCCGATGTTAAATTAAAAATTGGGAAATTGTCAGAATGCGCCGCACCTCCTTGGTGGCGCCTAAAACCACCTTGGAGCGCCACTTTTTGCGCCGCAGAGGAAAATTCAGAAAATCATCGCATGCGCCAGCTCTCCTTGGTGGCGCCTAAACCCTCTTCCGAGCGCCATTTTATGCGCCACCGTCGCAGTTGGGTAGTTTTCTAACCTCCCGAACTCGGTTTTAAATGCCGTTTCTCTTCATTCTTCAATATACAGACTCATAATTTTCGAAGAAAACTCTCTGTAAACACATTCCAATGGGAGAAGAAGGCCAGAAACACAAATCCATGCCGGAGGGATGCATCAGGAACGACTTTCTGGGCGTGTTCTTCCTATCATAGGTGTTGCCTTTCTTTTTCTTGCTTTGTAATGAATTGAAATTGCCTCTAAATGTAATCTGCTATCATGTTTTTAATTTGTAGACGGATTTCTATATTGTTCGTGTTAGAAGTGTTCTAGAACGGGAGTTCAGAATCACTTTGAAGTATGAATTTATCTGTTTTATGGAAGCAATATAATTTATCGATGTTTTTTTTATGTAATTTGGAGTAATCTGCAAAGATGTTAGATCTGTATTAGGATTGTTAATCCGCTGCATAAATTTGATCGATAAATCTATTTGGGCAACAATCTCATGTTTTATATTTTTATCTGCTAAATTTTAATTGATCGATCAATCTGCAGTTTCTACTTTTAGTAATCTGGAAATAATCCTAATCTGTCTACATCTTAAAATTAGTAATTTAATCCAATTTACCATGTTTTTTTGTTATTTTACCATAATTGTTAAATTATTTACACTGTTCTGCATAATTAAATGTTAGAATCCAAATTCTGTGATTTCTGCTTTGCTAAATCGGGAGATAAAAAGTAGAATTAATATTTTAGTACCGGAATTGGGAATAAATTACATTATGAATGGATTTTGGCATGTGCACAATGATTTGGGAAATGAAAAGTGCCTTTTAATTGCTATAGGAAAATTTGTATGCTTGGGAAAGACTCAAATTTAGGCCTAGAATAATGATTGCAGAATGTTAGATAATTTGATCAGCTTCCATGAAATCCGTTTAAGCATAATTTGATTATTAGTAGATTACAATATTTTTAATCTTTATAAAATAATTAATTTTAAGAAATTGATCTTTTTAGACATTGGAAAATGCTAAATCAATATGCAGTTTCTATTTTATATAAAGATGGCAATATTTAAAATATTACAAGCATTTCCCATCTATATCTTTATTAATTATAATTTTAATTTGCTTTATTTTAAATTTAATGTCACTATTTTTAATTTAATCACCATTAGAATTAATCAAAATCTTTTAAAATAAGTATAATATGATTAATGAACTGAAGAACAATTAAAATCTTCTCCGGAATGAAATAATATTCTGAAATTCCCTGTGGTTCGACCCGGTATTCACCGGTTTTTATTACTTGATGACAACCATCCGCTTGTGGTAAAATATGAGTAGTGAAAATCACCCATCAAGTTTTTCGCGCCGTTGCTGGGGAATTTGTTGTGAACTTTTAATTGTTTTTAGTTTATTAATTTAAATTTATTAAGTTAAATATTAATTTAACTGTTACTTATTTTATTTTATTTTATTTTTATTTAATATTTGCAGTGCGAAGCAAACAAGCAGAAATAGCTTATGATCCTGAAATTGAGCGTACTCTTAGAGCTATTAGATTAGGGAAACGTAGGAGACCAGCTCATTTGGAAATTTTAATTAATTCATCCTCTGATGAAGAAGACTATTCTCCAACGACTGGAGTTTCAACAATTCAAACTAATCAATTAGTTGCTCAGTTCAATAGGTTAAACATGGCAGCGAATAACAATGATAATCAGGGTAATAATGGAGGTAACGGTGGTGATTTGGAGCACGATGATCAAGCTGAAATGACCATTGAAGAACACTTACAAGGAACTAGTGGAAATCTGCTTAATAGAACTCCAAGGCCAGATGTAGATGCTTTAAGCTTTACCCTTCAGCCTGCACTAATCACAATGGTTCAAGCTAATCAATATAATGGAGCACCTACTAATGATGCTGTAGAACACATAAGAAATTTTCTGGATTATTGTGACACAGTAAAAATAAATGGTGTTACCAGTGATGAAATTAAGTTGAGATTGTTCTCGTTTTCACTCAGAGATAAAGCTAAAACTTGGTACAACTCACTTCAATTGAGGGATGTTACTACTTGGGATAAAATGTTAGAAGCTTTCTTAGAACAATTCTTCCCACCATCCAAAGTCATCGAATTACAAGAAAAAATCAAAGAATTCGTGCAAGATGAGGGTGAAACTTTACTTGAAGCATGGGATAGATACAACACTTTATTGGCGAGATGTCCAAATCATGGCTTTGAAGACTGGCAGCAGATGCACTTCTTCTACAATGGGTTGATTGATCATTGGAGGAATTTGTTGGATGCAGCAGCTGGGAATTCTTTTCTATCTATAGGACCTTCTAGAGCTAAGGAAATCATAGAGAAAAAGATTTCTAACATGAAAAAATTTCCTGGTAAGAAAAATGCTAGAAATAAAACAAAAGGAGGAATCTATGAGGTAGAAAAGGCAGTTGCTATAGATTCTAAGTTAGATGCTTTGATGAGGGAGGTTTCTACGCTTAAGAAAGGTCAAGCTAAAGTTGTGAGATGCGGTATTTATCATGGACCTCACGAGTCGTCAGCCTGTCACCTGCTTGATCAAGGACTTCAAGAGACTATGCAGTGTGAGGGGACTGAGGAACAAGTGGAAGATGTGAACTACATGGGAAATAGGCAGCAGAATTACAATCAAAACCGTCCTCAAAACCAAAACTTCTATCCAAATCAAAATACTCAATTTCAACAAAACATTTACCCATAAAACAACCGTCAACCTTATCCACAAAACCAAAATCAAAATTACCCAAATCAAAATTAAAATCAGAATTTTCAAAACCAAAATCAGAACCAAAACTATAATCAGAAAAGAAATCAGAATCAACCTTTTTACCCTAACCAACAGTCTAGGAACTTTCAACCTCAACAACAGCTGCAACAAAACCAAGGAAGTGATGAGGTCAATTTAAAAGAGTTAATGAGCACAATCGTGTCTCAACAACAAACAATTCAGCAAATGGAAGCCTCAATGAGAAATTTAGAAGTTCAAGTTGGTCAAATTGCTAGGGATACCTCAAATAGACAGCAAGGAACACTACCAAGCATGCCTGATCCTAATCCAAAAGAGCAGTGTAAAGCAATCACTTTAAGGAATAAAAAGGAATTACCTAATCCTTACCCTACCTTAGATGATCCAGAGGTTTTAGCTGAAACTGTAGATGATCAAAGTGAGGATACAGAGAAAGAAAGTCAGCATAAAAACACTGATGAGCCTAAGGAGAGTGAGAAACTTAGAGTTGAACAGGATAAGGGTAAAGGAAAGTCTATTGTCCCGGTCAAGCCATATCAGCCACCTATTCCATATCCACATCGTCTTAAAAGGTTAAGGAAGATAAAGATTATGCCAAATTCTTAGAAGTCTTTAAGAATTTAAGAATTGATATCCCTTTTCTGATGCCATTGCACAAATGCCTGTGTATGCTAAGTTTTTAAAAGAAATTCTATCAAAAAAGAGGAGTGTTGATGATGAAGAGAAAGTGACACTGACAGGGGAATGTAGTGCAATCTTACAAAGAAGGCAACCTATTAAACAAAAAGATCCTGGGAGTTATACTATTCCGTGCATTATTGGCACTAAAGAATTCAACAAAGCTCTGTTTGATCTCGGGTCTAGTATTAATCTGATGCCTTTACATGTCTTTAGAGAACTAGGAGTAGGAGTTGTGAAGCCTACTAGGATGCAGCTACAGCTTGCTGATAGATCTATTAGGACTCCTTTAGGCATCGTAGAAGATGTTCCTGTTCAAGTAGAGAGCTTCATCTTCCCTGTCGAATTTGTTGTTCTTGATATGGAAAAAGACATTGATATTCCTCTGATTTTAGGTAGACCATTTCTGCAAACTGGTAGGGCTATGGTTGATATGGATGATGGTAAAATTACACTTAAAGTAGGTAATGAACAAGTGTCGTTTAACATTTCTAAGACAACTAAAACACAACACGCTAGTTCTGACACCTACCCGTGTAATAGAGTTACAGCTATCTATCAGGAGGATGAGGTGATTGAGAGAGAGTTATTTGCTAGACATGATCCCTATAGGAAATTTGAGCAGTTAGTGGAGAGTTGTGAGGACTTAGCTGAAAGTAAGTGTGAGGGAGGATTACCTGTGCAAGTAACATGTGCGATAGAAGAGTCTAAGTTAGTCCCGTCTGTTGAAAAGCCACCTACATTGACATTGAAGGAGCTGCCATCACATTTGAGGTATGTTTTTCTTGGTGAGAATGATACTTTACCTATTATTGCAAGTAATAAATTAAATGATGATCAATTAAATGCATTAACCCAAGTGTTGAGTAAGCATGTTAGAGCAATAGGTTGGACGATAGCCGACATCAAGGGACTGAGTCCAGCATTGTGTACACACCGGATTTATATGGAGGAGGATGACAAGCCAGTGAGACAGCCCCAAAGGAGACTGAATCCACATCTACAAGAAGCTGTAAGAGCAGAGGTGATTAAACTACTCGATGCAGGTATTATCTATCCTATCTCTGATAGTCAGTGGGTGAGTCCAGTTCAAGTAGTGCCTAAAAAGGGAGGTATGACTGTGATTAGAAATGAAAATGGTGAACTAGTACCTACTAGACCTACTACTGGATGGCGTGTATGCATTGATTATAGGAGATTGAATGATAAGACTAGGAAAGATCATTTTCCATTGCCTTTTATTGATCAAATGCTAGAGCGTTTAGCTGGTCATGAGTTTTATTGCTTTTTAGATGGCTATTCTGGTTATAATCAAGTTCCAATTGCACCTGAGGATCAAGATAAAACTACATTTACATGTCCTTACGGTACATTTGCATATAGGAGAATGCCATTTGGTTTGTGTAATGCTCCAACTACATTTCAGAGATGCATGATGTCTATATTTTCTGATTTAATTGAGACATGCATTGAGGTATTTATGGATGATTTTTCTGTATTCGGGTCTGATTTTGAGAAGTGTTTAATTAACTTGGAAAAAGTTCTGATTAGATGTGAAGAGTCAAATTTAGTTCTTAATTGGGAAAAATGTCATTTTATGGTTAATGAAGGTATTTTTTTAGGACATATGATTTCTAAAAATGGCATTGAAGTTGATAGGGCTAAAGTAGAAGTGATTGCAAAAATACCACCTCCTAATAATTTAAAAACTTTGAGAAGTTTCCTGGGACATGCTGGATTCTATCGAAGATTTATAAAAGATTTTTCTAAAATTGCATTACCTCTGTTTAAGCTGCTATGTAAGGATGTCGAGTTTGATTTTATTGACGAGTGTATTGAGGCGTTCAATAGGATCAAGGAAGCATTGGTGATAGCACCAATTATTCAGCCACCTGACTGGAGTTTGCCATTTGAGATCATGAGCGATTCTAGTGACTTTGCTGTTGGAGCAGTACTGGGTCAACGAAAGGATAAGAAACTTCATGTTATTTATTATGCTAGTCAGGCTTTAAATTCTGCACAAAGAAATTATGCCACCACTGAAAAAGAACTTTTATCTGTTGTTTATGCATGTGAAAAGTTTAGACCGTATCTGATTGGCTCTAAGACTGAAGTTTACACTGATCATGCTGCTATTAAATATTTATTTGCAAAGAAACATGCTAAACCACGGTTAATTAGATGGGTATTATTGTTACAGGAGTTTGATTTAGAAATTAAAGATAGAAAAGGAGATGAAAATCCTGTAGCTGATCATCTATCTAGACTGGAGCATGAAAAAGGGGAAGAGAGATTAATTAATGATGCATTCCCTGATGAAAATTTGTATTTAATAAATAGCACTTCCTCTGATCCGTGGTTTGCTGATTTTGTGAACTATTTAGCATGTGGTGTAATTCCTGATCATTTAAAATGGCATAGCCAAAAGCAAAAATTTAAAACTGATGCTAAATATTTTATTTGGGATGAACCTTATTTGTTTAGACTCTGTTCAGATCAAATCATAAGGAGATGCATCCCTGATGAGGATTTTGAAAAAGTTTTAAAGGCTTGCCACGAAGGACTTGGAGGAGGACATGTTGGACCGAACAGGACAGCTCATAAGGTATTCGAAGGTGGTTTATATTGGCCTAATATTTATCGTGATGCTACATCATTTGTGCAAAAATATGATGTATGTCAAAGGGATGGTAATATCACTAAAAGAGATGAAATGCCACTAAAAGGAATTATGCCTGTTGAGTTGTTTGATTTGTGGGGAATTGATTTTATGGGTCCATTTCCACCATCTAATGGGAAATTGTATATTCTTGTTGCTGTAGAGTATGTATCAAAATGGGTAGAAGCTGAATCATGTGCTTTAAATGATGCTAAACAAGTGATTAAATTTTTGAAAAAGCAAATCTTTACTCGTTTTGGTGTGCCTAAAGCAATCATTAGTGATGGTGGATCTCATTTTGTCAATAGGGCTGTTAATCAGTTGTTATCTAGATTTCATGTTCATCATAGGATAATACCACCCTATCATCCTCAAGCCAATGGTCAGGTAGAAGTTACTAATCGTGAGATTAAAAAGATTTTGGAAGCTACTATAGAAAAATCTAGAAAAGATTGGGCTTTTAAATTGGATGAAGCATTGTGGGCTTATAGGACAGCCTTTAAAACGCCTATAGGTATGACTCCTTTTAAATTAGTTTATGGTAAAGCTTGTCACTTACCTTTTGAACTTGAGTTTAAATCACTTTGGGCTATGAAGAAGTTGAATTTTGAATTTAAGGAGGCTCAAGAAAAAAGGAAGGTAGATCTTACTGAATTAGAAGAAATTAGACGTCAAGCGTATGATAATGCTCTAATTTATAAGGAAAGAACAAAGCTTTATCATGATAAAATGCTTAGGCCTAAGGTGTTTGAAGCTGGACAATTAGTGGTTTTATATAATTCTAGATTTAAGCTGTTTCCTGGTAAATTGAAGACAAAGTGGTCAGGGCCTTTTAGGATTGTTAAAGTGTTGGATAATGGTGCAGTAGTTTTAAAAGCTGAAGATGAAAGGGAATTTACTGTAAATGGTCAAAGACTTAAACATTATTTTGGAGATGAAGTTAAATTCATCGAACAAATTAATGTTAAGCCTTTGGTTATTTAAATCTGCTTATTGAAGTAATTGCATTGCATGTTTAATTATGTTGAGTTTTTATTCATTAAACTTATAAAAACCAATTAAAAAATTATAAAATGAGAGAAAAAGACAAAAATATTTTGCATTTTATTGTTTATGTGCTTTTATTTGCTTTATTGTTCTTGTTTAATTTAATTTAAATGTGTTTTTAGTTTAAATTATGTTGTTTAAATTTTATGCTATGTTAATTGCATGTGTTCAATAAATTGAGTAGGGCATTGCCTATGAATTGAAATAAGTAGCAAAATGTTGAGAAATGATGGATTTGTGTGTGCTTGGAGATTGATCTTGATATGTGCAAGTTGACCCGGTTGGAAATTGAGGAGAAGGATCTATATGGGCTAGCTAGTTTAATTGAGGATAATTGAGGAGAATTATGAACCGGGAGGATTTAAGGAGTCTATATATGCTAAATCTGACTTGCTAACTTTAAGGATTGAATAAACTACCATTTTGGTTGAGTTTGAGCCGAAATTCGAGTGTCAAGACTCAGTTTAGGCGCCACACCTTCTTGGTGGCGCCTAAAACCATGCTGAAGCGCCACATAGTGCGCCATTTTCATAATGGAAAATTGGTCAAGTCAGTAAAAGCGCCACACATGTAGTGTGGCGCACACATGTAGTGTGGCGCATAAAATCACTGTCCAGCGCCACATTCGGCGTCGCCTTCGGACTTAGAAAAATTTTCGATCAGACTATGCGCTGCACAGCCTGTGCGGCGCCGAAATGCTCCCTGAAGCGCCACATTGGCGCATAATCTGGCGGGTCAGACCCCTGACCCGGGTCTGAAAACGGGATTAAAATCCCAAAACTCTTTTCTTCCCTCATTCTCAAAATCGACCGAGCCTTCCTCCTTCCCTCTTTTTCTCGATCGAGCGCCACTTCTCCACCAAGCGACACAAATTGCGCCACTCCGGTAAAAATTATTCCAATTCTTGTTTCTTCCTATCAATTCTCATCTACATTGTCAATTCTCATTCCAAAAACCCCAAATTTTGTTTGTTTAATCAAATTAGGGCTCAAGAACCCTAGCTCTTCCAACTTTGGGGAATCTTCTTCAAAGTGCTCCAATTCTTCAATCTAGGTAAGAATGGCTATCCTAATTCAAATTTTATCATATTCTAGTGCTTTGGAGTACATTAATTGTGGTATTTGTGTTGTTGCTCAAATTTTGGGTATTGTTAGAATGTGGGATTAAGTTTGTTTTCAATTGTCTAAATTTTAGTTTAAACATGAACAAGTGTTGTAGAACATGGATTGAATGTATAATGTGAAAATTTTTGGATTAACATTAACATTTGGGATTTTTGAAAATTTTAAAATCTGAAAATTATTTTTAAATTAATTGAAATGGCATTTTTTATTAATTAAATGGATGAAACATCACTAGAACATGTCATTTTAGTTATATTAAAAATATAAAGTTGTTCTCATGTCAAAAATTCATGTTTTTCATAATGTGAGTTAATTGAACCATGTCTTGATAAAAACTCTTTTATTTATAATTTAGTTAATTAAAATAGGTTAATTTATTATATGAATAAATTGGAATGGATTTAAATATTAATTTAAACCATTTGTAATGCACTAGTTTGATAATTTAGGTTGTTTTTGTTTAGTAAATCTGAAAATTTAATAAAATAAGGAGTTTTTATTAAAAAGGCATGCGTAAACATGAATTTTAAACTTTAAAATAAAATGGGTGTTGTGTTTAAACAAAGTTTAGGATTCATAATTTTTAAAAATGCAACATCTTAGTCGTTGAATTATTTAAATCCCACATTTTAGGTTGATGTATATGTTTGCTTTATACTTAATACTTAAGTTAAACCTTTGGTTTAAACTTAAGTGTGAGGATGGGAGGCAAAGCATATATATGATACTAACCCAGAGTTTTTGTACAACCAGGTACTGAAATAATGTATAATCCTCCAAACCGCCCTAAGAAATCGGGTTATAGGTATATACTCATGCCCGAGGGGAGAATGAGGATTTATGATCCACAGTCACCGGATAGCATTCCTACTCCTATTCCTGATGAGCATATTTTTGAACATCGCAGACTCCGTACGAAAAATTTGATACAGATGGATCACCCACAGGGCTCAGGAGGTGCTTCCAAGTCCAAGGGACTTCTCTCCTATTTCAGGAAGAGCAAGTCCAAGAGTGGTGCATCTTCGAGACATACTACAGTACCCGCTGATGACCATCAGGAGTTCAATCAGCCTGACCAGCCCGATCAGCCTGATCAGTCCATTCAGCCTGAGACATCCGATCATTCACAGGCCCCCTCTAGAGCCTCTCGGGGGAAGGCACCTGTCACGAGTTCCACTTCCTCTTGACCTAGGAGAGGGAGATCTGCTGCATTAGCTATACAGAAGCCTGTCCCTGAGGCTGTGGGTGGGGAGGAAGACGATGATGAGGTTGATCAGGAGGAGCAGGAGGAGCAACCGGCAAGGGGAGGACCGAAAAGGCAAGATCCCAGAGCCTATGTCCCCGATTTGTTGTATGTCAGGGAGGGCATATTCGATGCCACTGTATTCAGAAGTGCCAGAGCGTACGAGCTGTACAAAAGATTTCACAAGAAGAGGATCATCGCTGATAGGGTTTTTCAGATAGAGATTTACAGCACCCTCTACTCCGAGATGCTATTAGATCCAGGGGTTGGGAGAGATTTGTGAGACACCCAGCTGGATCATATTCGTGGGAGTTGACTAGGCTGTTTCTAGCCAATGCTGAGGAGGAGGATTCTTGGATTTTTGGGGTTAGAGTACCTATCACTCCTCAGCACATCAACCAATTATTTGGAGTAGTGGATGTGCCCTACGGCAGAGATTTCTGGGAGCCGGTGATGAGAGCCGATGATAGGGAGGATTTCAAGAAGCTTGTACTGATGTCTATGTTTGAGGGTCAGGAGGATGTCCTCACATATGATGATGATGACATGAGTAGGTTACATGGCCTGATATGGATGCACCCATGTACCAGCTTCTCATGTTCTACAGATCTAGATTGAGTCCTTCGACTCACACCTCTGTACCTACTGCCCTGGATATGTATGTCCCATATTGCATTAAGGTGGGGAGCCTGATCAACATGGGAGAGCTTATATCACTTGAGTTGAGACAGACACCGGGGGTGTCTAAGAGGTCAGCTCTTATGTTCCCCAGCTTGATATGGCAGCTTTGTGCTCAGGCAGGAGTGAATATGGGGCAGTTTGATAGAGATTGGAGAATGAGGCCCCCTATTCCATTTGGGAAGAAGAACTTCAAGCTGCCTGGCATAAGATGCCAACCTATGATACTTCCCAGGGAGTTGCCCAGGCAGTCACCACCACCTGCACCTTCACAGGCTAGTCAGGAGCATTCTGAGGCTCCTTCACAGTCCACCCGGGGTACACGAGGTGGTAGAGGTAGAGGTAGAGGACGAGAGAGAGCTCAGCCACAGCAGTCACAACACTCACAGCAGTCATATCAGCATCAGGGAGAGCCTAAGTGGGCTAGGACTTTATTGATAAACCAGAAGAACTTGCTGAACACAGTGAATGAGCATGCCTTACTTGCAGCTCAAAGGCACCATTTCTTGGCTAACCAGATAGCCAAGAATGCTCGAGCCCAGGCTTACCACGCAGCCCGACTGGAGTACTTCATGTCCCAGAGCTTAGGACAGCGATATGTCGCCCCTCAGACACCTTCTGAGGATGATGAGGATGAGGACTATGTAGGCTCTGGAGATGGTAGCGATGATGGAGATGACGATGCTGAGGATGCTGATGCTGGGGATGGATCTGAGGAAGTTGGAGACAATGATGATGACGATTCTGAGGACTCTGACTGAGTGTGAGAGATGAGCGATAGATAGGCTTGTGATCATTAGATATGACATGTATTGATAGGCCTATGTATTCGACTCTATTTTATTTTGCTACATTTTAATTATTTTCATTTGGGGTTGTATTGTCCTAACTCTATTTCCTATTATTTTGCTATCTTAGATATATTATTTGTGTTATTCACATTCCTTTGATTATATGAAGTTTTAGATAGTGTTTATTTAGCTTATGAGGTTTTTGGTTGCTTTTAAGTTCAATAAAGTAGTTCTTACCAATAGCATGCTAGATTGCGTTGTTTTGAACTGTTAAAAAGATCAATGAAGTTTATTTGGACTAGATTGAGGTGTGGATGAAGTGAAATTGGTATTGTTGAGTGATTTGGAGATTTTGGACATCATGGGGAAGAACTTAGGAAAAACACATTTTGCCCGAATTGGCACAGAATGCGCCACATATGCATTGTGGCGCCAAAAAATGCCTTCCAGCACCACTTTATGCGCCGCAAAACTTAGAAATTTTTCTAAGTTTTTCCAAAATGCGCCGCACGTGCTTGGTGGCGCCTAAATCTGCCTTGAAGCGCCACTTTTGGTGCCGCAAAATGAGAATTTTTCCAAGTTTGCTTCAGGATGTGCCGCATCAACTGTGCGGCGCATAAAACCCCCTTTCAGCGCCACAATTTGCGCCACGGCTTATTTTTAAATTTTATTTTATTTTCAAAATGCGCCACACTCACTGTGTGGCGCCTAAATTGGACTCGGAAAGCCACTTTTTGCGCCACCGACACGAATTTTTCAAAAATTCGCGAATCCAAAAGATTCAAATCATATCTAATCGATTTTTGGGGATCCTAAACAGCATTATACTGACTCCAAATCGTATGTTTAGTGTATATTTGGATCTAGATTAAATCAATCCCCCCATATCTCAACAAAATCAAGATTTCACCATCTTTAAAAGAGAGAATACCGATCGGTCACTCTCACCTTCTACCAAATCTGTCAATTCTTTTCTCTTCCAGTTTAATTATCTTTCCAATCTCAATCCCTTCTTCCTAAATTCTGCCACCATGAGAACAAAGAGAAAGAATAACCCGAGAAACAATGGTGGAAAGAAACAGAAAGCCACAGAGCCTGCCCCATCGCAAACACCAGTTATTAGAGAACCTGTTCCGGAGCCAGCTGTTGTGGGTACTGAAGACATGTTTGTGAATAATCTGGTGGCTCCTGATTCATATAATGGATACAACACTTCTTTCAATTCTGCTCAACCAACGGAGGATGATCCACAGCAAGAAGAGGATGTCGCTGAATCTCCGGAGGAAATTTCACCGGAGATTCCACATGATTCTAAAACCAAGAGAAAGAGTCACAATAGAAAGGATGATACCCCTCCTCTGGAAGAATTAACAGGGGACACTTTCAATCCGGCAATTTTCATCAATCAAACTGCATATTCCTACTATCAGAAGATAGTGGAAAGATGGATTATCCAGGACAAAGGATTCACTGAAGCTGACATGGAGCGATTTTCGGTTCATGATGCTCTCATGAGTCGAGGATGGATGAAATTTGCTGCGCCTCCGAAAGGAGTTTACTCTTGGGAGCTTACTAGGCAATTCCTATGTAATGCTCGATATGATCACTATACTTCATGGATTAGGGGAGTGCCTGTGCCATATGGTCCCGCAGTAATTAATGAACTTTATGGTACTGTGGATGTCTCTTGCCCGGCTACAAAGAAGAAGCACTTTCATGACCCTATTCATGAAGAGGAAGGAGGACCAGAGTTGGAGAAAAGAATCTTGAGAGAGATGTTTGAAAAGCAAAAGGAAGTTGCCTACACTGGGGAGAAGAAAGAAAATGTTGTTGCCACTTCAATGGATGCACCGCTATAGCAGATCTACTTGCTCTACAAGCATAAGGTGTTTCCTACTTCGCACATTGCACAATCGAATGCAGAGGAGCTGTATTTTGTGTACTGTGTGAAGAATGGGTTGCCTATTGACATTGGGGATATGGTGGCATATGAGTTGGATAAATTGGCTTCTGATGTAAAAAGGAGGATTCTTGGATTCCCTGCACTGATTTGGGCACTTTGCAAGAAAGCTGGAGTGGATCTAAGTGCCTATGCTCAAGATGTGAAGCCAAAGCCCCCTATTTGCTTCAAGACTAATTATACCAAGCCTGGAGTAAGATGTGCAGAGCTAGCTTACCCGAATTCACCTCGTAGGGCACCCACTCATCACACTGATATGCCTAGTACATCTGGTACTAAGGCTGAGCCCGCAGAGAATGCAATCAATAGGATGACTTATGAAATTCATCAGCTTAGAGCCGAGATGAAGAAGAAAGAGGATAGTACACAGACACATATTGCACGACTTTCCAACATACTTGAGTACTTCATGTCTGCAAGTCTAGGTGATCGATATATTCCTCCTACTACTAGTTCGAGCTCTACAGGGAGTGATGATGTTCCTAGGGAAGATGGAGTAGGTGATTCGGATGGATCTTTAGAAATCTAGATTTTTGATTAGATAGAATTGCTCCCTTTTTGGTTTAATTTGTAATACTTAGAATAATTTTGGCACTATTTTGCTTATTTAATTAGCATCTTTATATAATAGTTGCTAGAACTTTTGGTAAGTCTATGCAATTTAATATTTTATTTAAATATGTCCATGTTTATTTAATTAATAAAAAGAGTTAATAAAAATTAAAAATCTGAAATTCATAAATTAAATAATAAAAATCTGAATTAATAAATTATGGATAGAATTTAATTATTTTAATCTATAAATTACCATGTGTTCTAATAATTATCTTTTGTATGAGCAAATACCATATAAATATATAAAGAAGCAGGATATGCCATGAAGAAGCAAGCTAAAAGGGGACATCCGTATTGGTAAAGGGAAATTCTAGAGATCTACATACTCCAGGTGTGATCTTTTCATGTTATATGTTATCAATTTGCATGAAGTATGTGGTAAGAGCTTGATTTGATTTAATTTTATTTTACTGTTTATTATGCTTTGAATAAAATGGTACATGCATGACTAGTTATTTTAAATTTAAATTGTGTTTTCCCAATGGTGCTACTATTTGGAGATTACCACATCATTGCCAATCTGGAGAAAATCCAAATATGTCTAAATGTTCTGCTCTAATCCGATTTTACAATTTAATGAGTGTTAGGTTTCTTAGTTTAAAGTCCTAGACTTTGTCAAATTGTTATGCAAGTTGTTTGAGCTATTGGTGACAATTCTATTTACCTTGCAGAAAACTATTTGATTAATTAGACTAGTTATTTAAAATGTGGAGAGTTATCATTATTTATAAATAAATATGCTCGTTCTAAGTCTTTTTAAATGCTTAATTAAAATAAAGTCAGAGTGAAACCCTTATATAAAAAAAAATGATACTCAAATCTTGCAAACAGAAAAAGAAAAAGTAATGAAGAATGCAAGATCAAAAAAAAAAAGAGGGGGATTAAATAAAAATTCATAAACTCTTGACTGGATGACTGGCACATATTCGGTGACACGAGTAGCTTTTGGAATTCAACCGTCTACAACTCAGCCAAAGTGTCTAGAATATAGTGAAACCTAGCCATAGATTAAGCATATTTAAAGAATGGAATAGAAAAGCATATTTACATTACTCACTTTCCCATATTAAGTGCTATGTATAATTAATCTGTTTTCTGTATTGTAAGTGTATTGGGTATCTGGTTCTGATAGCTGATGCATATCAATTTGCCTAGTTCTAGTACATTAAACTCTGAACCCTCTTATCTCATTTTGTTGTTGAAATCTATGATTTGGCAGAACTATAGAGATTTTATCTTTATTATCTTGATTGGCAAATTGATGTGTTAATTGATCTCATTACTCAAGGGACGAGCAATATTTAAGTGTGAGGATGTTGATGCACCCTGAGAAACCACATTTAAATAAGCTTAAATTGTGTTAAAACGAACCTAAATTGCATGCATGAGACCCTATTTTACTGCTTTTTAGTTTATATTTCATGTGATTTGTAAATATTAATAAGACCGGTTAAATTGAGCTTATCCGAGTCCAATTTACCTTGTTTTATGCTTTTTAATAAGACTTTGGCAATTCTAATACATTGCAATGATGTTTCAGGCATTAAAATGAAGAAAGAAGATGTTCGGAGGTCAAAGGATGTAAAATTCGGAATTTTCAACACTGGAAAAGCTCCAGAATGCCCCACATAGGCATGGCGGCGCATAAAATCATGCTCGAGCGCCACATTATGCGCCACATCGACACTTAGGAAAATTTCGGATGGAAAAAAGCTTCAGGATGCGCCGCATAAGCTTGGTGGCGCCGAAATCTGCTCCGGAGCGCCACAAAATGCGCCGATGTTAAATTAAAAATTGGGAAATTGTCAGAATGCACCGCACCTCCTTGGTGGCGCCTAAAACCACCTTGGAGCGCCACTTTTTGCGCCGCAGAGGAAAATTCGGAAAATCATCGCATGCGCCAGCTCTCCTTGGTGGCGCCTAAACCCTCTTCCGAGCGCCATTTTATGTGCCACCGTCGCAGTTGGGCAGTTTTCTAACCTCCCGAACTCGGTTTTAAATGCCGTTTCTCTTCATTCTTCAATATACAGACTCTTAATTTTCGAAGAAAACTCTCTGTAAACACATTCCAATGGGAGAAGAAGGCCAGAAACACAAATCCATGCCGGAGGGATGCATCGGGAACGACTTTCTGGGCGTGTTCTTCCTATCATAGGTGTTGCCTTTCTTTTTCTTGCTTTGTAATGAATTGAAATTGCCTCTAAATATAATATGCTATCATGTTTTTAATTTGTAGACGGATTTCTATATTGTTCGTGTTAGAAGTGTTCTAGAACGGGAGTTCAGAATCACTTTGAAGTATGAGTTTATCTGTTTTATGGAAGCAATATAATTTATCGATGTTTTTTTATGTAATTTGGAGTAGTCTGCAAAGATGTTAGAATCTGTATTAGGATTGTTAATCTGCTGCATAAATTTGATCGATAAATCTATTTGGGCAACAATCTGATGTTTTATATTTTTATCTGCTAAATTTTAATTGATCGATCAATCTGCAGTTTCTACTTTTAGTAATCTGGAAATAATCCTAATCTGTCTACATCTTAAAATTAGTAATTTAATCCAATTTACCATGTTTTATTATTATTTTACCATAATTGTTAAATTATTTACACTGTTCTGCATAATTAAATGTTAGAATCCAAATTCTGTGATTTCTGCTTTGCTAAATCGGGAGATAAAAAGTAGAATTAATATTTTAGTATCGAAATTGGGAATAAATTACATTATGAATGGATTTTGGCATGTGCACAATGATTTGGGAAATGAAAAGTGCCTTTTAATTGCTATAGGAAAATTTGTATGCTTGGGAAAGACTCAAATTTAGGCCTAGAATAATGATTGCAGAATGTTAGATAATTTGATCAGCTTCCATGAAATCCGTTTAAGTATAATTTGATTATTAGTAGATTACAATATTTTTAATCTTTATAAAATAATTAATTTTAAGAAATTGATCTTTTTAGACATTGAAAAATGCTAAATCAATATGCAGTTTCTATTTTATATATGGCAATATTTAAAATATTACAAGCATCTCCCATTTATATCTTTATTAATTATAATTTTAATTTGCTTTATTTTAAATTTAATGTCACTATTTTTAATTTAATCACCATTAGAATTAATCAAAATCTTTTAAAATAAATATAATATGATTAATGAACTTAAGAACAATTAAAATCTTCTCCAGAATGAAATAATATTCTGAAATTCCCTGTGGTTCGACCCGGTATTCACCGGTTTTTATTACTTGATGACAACCATCCGCTTGTGGTAAAATATGAGTAGTGAAAATCACCCATCACTTTCTCCGGCGACACTCCGGACGTGGCGATGTTGCGGCTACAGTGGGTAGAATGGGGATTGTGACCAACGACAGCGCCGTGACCAACCTTCCCATCTATAGGACCCACGCATTGGACCTTCTGAACAAATAACGGTTGAGGCGAACGACAGCGCTGTCGCCAACCCCGCCATTGTCAAAGACATTGTTGATGGCGATTAGAGGAAGGATTGAGGCCACCGGCAGCGCCGTGTGACCTTCCTCCCCTTATACTGGATTCTGCAGTGGCATTGGACCTTCTGAACAAAAATAACGGTTGAGGCCAAAGGCATTGTTGATGGCGAGTAGAATAAGGATTGAGGCCAACGGCAGCGCCGTGCGACCAACCTCCCCTTCTACTATGACGACGAATCAAAGAAAGTAGAATCAGGTACCCAACTTTTGTTTTGAATAGATGAATTGGAACAGAATTGGTCACGATTGTTGATGTCAATGAGTTGATGGTGGTTTGCTCACTGCTAGTCATGGAATAGCCAAGAAAAAATAAACGACAAACAAAAAAAAAGCGCATAAAAAAAGAAGCACGGGCAAAAATAGAGGTTGCAAAGAAACAAGAAAAAAAAAAGTCAAGAAACACAAACAAGAACGAAAAAAAAAAGAAAGGAGACTGAAGGTGGAATTGTAACTCTGCTTACCTGGTTTTAAATTTTATGTTACTTGCTTGAAGATTTTCGCGCAGTATATGCCTTGTTTTTTCCTATGGATTCATGGTGAAAAGTTAGTCAGGTGATGAAGATTGGGGCGGGTTTTTAAAAAATGATGATTGTCGTTCATGATAGGAAAACAAAATTCACCTTGTCTACTTTTGCTTGCCTGCCGCTGGGATGAAAAGCTTGGACTCTTTTTTTGTGAGTTTAATTTATAGAGCTCAGATTAAAGCCAATAGATATGTTATGTGAAGATCAAATCAATTATGAAATTAGATGTCGGCCTTGGCTGGATATGAAATCTACGAGCAAATATTTGATCGGATCCGTATTAAATCACAATTAAGTTGTATACAAAGCTGGATTTGATTGCAAGATCTTCATAGTCCGGATTTGCATAAAGATAATTCAAGATTTATCAAGATTTCACGTGTTGGTATATTGCATCTTACTGCACCAAATCTTCAATTCTTGGGGTTATTTCGGCAATCGAGCACACATGGGAATGCAGAGCCACACACAAAAAAAAAAAAAACCTTGAATATTTGATCTGATATGGGAAATTCATATCCAAGGATTTTGTTGAAAACAATCAAAAGAACATTTACTTGACAAGAGAACAAATACTTGAGCAACATCATATCAAATCTGCGAACAAAAATGATGACAAATGGGCGGGCCAAGACAAAGCAACTGTTTGGGCTATTAACAAAAACGACATAAGTTTGAGCCCAAATCAAAATTGGACCAAGAGAAACAATGTTAAGCTCGAATGGAGTTGGCCAAGGAAAAAATTCATGAGCCCAACAAGATGGGCATCATACACAAGAATAAATATTTCGAGACTCATTCACGTCTCAAATATTTTATTTCGCTCTAAACAAGTCTCGAGGGGGCATCTGTATACACATGAAAATTCACTCGCCATTTAAAATGCGACACGTGTAATTTTTAAATATTAATTTAATTATTTTAAGCATTTAAAATAATTAAATGCTTGGAATATTTAATATTTAAATGGGCCATGTGGATCCAATACGCCAAATATTGGACCAACGTGAACAAATCAAAGTACAAGACCCGCTAGCCCTATGACAAATAGACCTATGTTGGGCCAATGTGGACAAGTCCAAATGAAAGACACAAGCCGATGACCCAATTGACACTTGAAGCAAGCCGGTCCATAGAAATCAACCAATGTGAACAAGCCCAGATGAAAGGCCCACATACCTTGGCCTAATGGATACGTGGATTGGACCGGCCCATCGAAATCAGCCCACCGTCCACCATTTTCCCTCTATAAATATTGGTGTCCCATCACAAATTAGGGTTATATCTTCATACCCTATACTTTCTCAAGACTCAAAGAAGTACCAGAAGTCGAACACTCATATGTTTGATCTTCTTATATTTCTTTTAAATTCGCTGTAATTTGTAGATATTTATTGTGGAATTAATGAAATTATCTTGCAGTTTTTGTCTACACAATTTTTGCACCAACAAATAAAAAATTATAAAAAATTAATATTATAAAACTACAAAATTAGACAAATATAACGAAATCTATACTATCAATTTATTGGAATATGTCTAGGGTTTCGCTCTCTCCCGAGAGAGACAAGCGAGTGACGGCGAATGTTGAGGGAAGTTGCACAAGATCAAAATTTTCTTCGTTCAAGGAGGCACTTAAGAGCGATGAGAGCAAGTCTGAGGATGTCCGGATGCGCCGTGACTTAGTGGCGGAGAAGCTGATCAGAAAAGAGTACGTAGGCGGTAATAAGAAAATTCCGAGTTTTGTCGTGACCGGGGAATTGAAAGAAGAGGTCGGGAAGGAATGGGCTGAGGCACTGATTGTGAAGACTATGGGGATGCAGGTCAATTATCGGACCTTGAAGGAAAGGCTCACGAAGCTTTGGAAGTGCGATGGGGGGCTAGACATGATCGACGTTGGTTATGGCTATTATGTTCTCAAATTTGCTAGGTTGGAGGACAGGGAAAGGGTGATCAACGGAGGACCATGGATGTTGTTCGATCACTATCTTCCGATTATGAAGTGGCGAAAAGAATTCGATCCGGCGACAGAGGTTATTAGCAAGACGATGGTCTGGGCGCGGATGATGGGAATTTCAATACAACACTTTAAAGAGGATTTCTTGCATGCTTTTGCGTCTGACATTGACGAAGTAATCAAATTTGATAAGCATACCCTCAACCGGGAGCGCAGCTGTTTTCTAGGGTATGCGTTTAACACCCCGGATTTGATCACCCAGGCCGGGACGCTACCGCCACACCTTTCTAAATAAGACGCGATCCAAATTGAGCTTATCTAAGATGCTAAGGCTTAGTTGTATCAATACTTAAAAATAATTTAAAAACCATTTAACAATGCCCGAAGTTAAAATCAGAGTATATCTACCATGCATAATTTAAGACGATGTGGAAGCTAAAACCAGTGCCAAAACATGCGGCCGAAAACATAGTCCAAGTCCAGTGCGTAAATTTAAATAATTTAAATGCGACGAGTCTGTAATAGTAGATAATCACGTCCCATCATGCAGTGCTCACCCTGCGAAATCTGAGGAAAAATAGAAAATAGCAACTTATCAGTACAAAAGGTACTGCGTAAGTTAATATACAGCACAACGAATTTTAAAAATTCTAGAAGAATATATAAAATGGGATTTTTACTTTAAAAAGGAAGGTGAAATAAATACTTTTCCAAAATCTGTTACACTTGCCATGCGAATACTTTACCATTGTTCATTTTGATCGATGACACAATTCATGCCCTTTAGAACTAACACCCACAAGGACTCCATATCACAATAAAGATCCTAGGGACGTACCATTGGGATCAACCCACCTCTGGGACTCGTACCCACGAGGGATGTGAAAGCAGTGACCCTATACAGACCGCTCAGGAGCCTTAGATAACCAATACGGATATATCCAGGAGTATAGATTCTTACAATCACTAAACCATAATAACCATAATCGCCGTTTTGGCTACAAGGGGGCGGCCCAACGAGCTCCACCAAGTGCAGTTACCCTCTAAAAACATTGGGCATCCCACTCGATCAAAACTTACAAAGTTTCAAATCCACATTTCTAACATTTTCATAATATTCCTACACTTTCAGAGTATACATAATTCAATGTGAGTGAAAATCGACTCATCATACACCAAGAATACACAAGATGGATTTTACCGACAAATGTAAAACTGTGACAGATTTCAGAATAGCATTTGGAAATGTAGCAAATCATTTTCAAAAATTCCAAAACTTTTACAGGAACTAGAAAACACCAAGATAAACATTTTTCAAAGAAATAGGAATCTTCAAATTCGGACTCTAAATACGCCGTAAAAATCGATTTCAGAAACCATAGATTCAAGGACTTAAAACACTTCAGTGAATCCGACCACAGTGTAATCAAAAATTCATAACTATTTCAAACGAGTTCAAAAAATCATAAGCATTAATGGAGATGTTCTAGACAAAATATGGAACAAATATTATTAAGACACCAACCACAAATATCCAACATAGGCTGATCCAAAATGCACAACAAAATCGGACAACTTAAAAGCTCAAATCTGACAGCATAATATAGCAGAAAACCAGATCCATTTTCGGGTTTCAAATCTACTCCAAAAATTCTAAATTTACAGGAAGCATATTTAGAGTGCTAGGAACATTTTTTGTTTAGAAAAGATCTTCTAAAAACGCATTGATCTAAGTCGAATTTGCAAGACAACAGAAACCAGTCGAGTGAAAACCCTAGTGACAGATTTCATATGGAATGGAAAATGATCTATATCTCGACTTGCACTCAACCAAAATCTCTAAAACTTGATGTGCATGATATTAGCTTACTTTGGATGAGATAGGTGTCGAAAATCTCCTCTTTGGACTCCTGGAAAACGCCAACTCAACCCCAACAATCAACACTTCTACCGAATGCACCTATTTTCGATTGAGTGATCAAAAGCCTTAATGAATAGGGCAAGAATCCGACTCTAAGGTTAAGGAAATGATAGAGAGACCTTACCTACCTATTGATGGATGGACTTGATGTGCTTTAACTCGAACAAGCAGCCCCCTTCCTTGGAGAATCACTCACCAATCTCCCAATCTCCAAATAGACCTAAAAATTCTAAATGGTGTTTAGGTGATGAATTGAGGTGTAATGGGAGTAGTTATGAAGTGCTTAAAGGTCCCAATCCCGTACAAATACATCCCTGGAGGTCTTAATGGTGAATACCAATCGATTGGAGTTCCCCCATGTCGAAATCAATGCAAAAACCGAGCAAAACGCTCGAGCAGCCTTTGCTGCTGCTGGTGGCGCACCGGCGGCGCGTCCGGGCGCCACAGCCGCGCGGCCACCAGCCTACATTTTTCTTATATATATATATATATATTATGATTTCTATTTTCAAAAATCATAATGTGGGAATTATCCGTTATCGTTGGGATAATTCGATAAACTCATTTCGAGTTGCTATCGTCCGAAAAATATTTAATTCCACTCTCTTGGAATTATTTCGGTTTCGATAATCAAATCCAATTCTTTAATTTTAGATTTAAATCTCGATGTCGATTTCTCGGGTATTACAATGCGTGGAGTTGGATTTGAACGAACCAATTCTAGGGAAATTCTTGGTTAACGGGAAGTGCATACATGTAGCGTATGAAGGGTTGCATTTAATATGCAAAACTTGCGGGCGCTATGGACACTTTCCTAGGGATTGTAAAAGTAATGAGGGGAAGGAGGACAAACAGGATGTGCCTGTGGAAGATATAGCCGCGCAGGAAAGGGCAAGGAAAGGGAAAGCAAAGGTCTATGTGGAAGGGCCGGTGGAAGATGTTCGTAGGGAAGTACCTCAGGATCTGTCTGGAGTTGGGAAAGGTAGGAAGGAGGATGATCCAGTAGGGAAGGTCTATGGCGAGTGGATTACAGTGGAGAGAAGAAAACTTCGCCCGCCTTCGAAAGTTAAAGAACATAAGGTGGCGCAGCCAGACCCTAACCCTACATCCATTACTAAGCCATGGGGGAAGGAAACAAGGGCTCTGGTGAAGCAGCCTGAATCTGATCGGGGGACCAGCACCCATACCGCGGGCAGTGTGAGCACAGTGAAGGAGAATGGGCCAGGGTTCGTAAGTATTTTGGCCCCGGCTAAAGGATCGAAGCGAACCAGGATTGATGAGAAAGGTACCAGTTTGGTTCCAATGGGTGGTGGAGCGGCAGGCCAGTTATTGGCTATAGGGTGGGGTGATCCGCACGAAGGTACGAACACCAAAAGTGAAACTGATTCTAGGGCGGAGATTTGGGTTGATGCTCCAGAGGACGGGGTCGAATAGACTTCTGAGGGTTGGATTCCAGTCAATATTTATATATGGATTTTAAGGAATTTAAACTTTTGGCTTGGAATATCCAAGGATTAATGGGGGGATGAGTCACAACGATGGTTGGCAAATTGCGTCCGATCTAACCAGCCGGACGTTCTTTGCATCATGGAATCACAAGGGAAGTTTGATAGAGTGCGTATGCTTTTCTAGAGGCTGGGATATGCACCGCTTCACACTCAAGAAACAATTGGCCGAGCGGGAGGGATTTGGGTCTTCAAGGCATTTCGGAGTGCTTGCCAGTGCACCGTGGTCGACACTAGAAGCCGGATGATTAGCGTGGAATTACAGGGGATTTCATGGGCATGGACGGTCACTTTCATATATGGGAATCCAAATTATCAGAGGAGGAAAATTGACTGGCGGAATCTGCAGCTTTTAAAGGACAACATCTCCGGGGCCTGGATGGTCATGGGGGATTGGAATGAAATTAGGGAGGAAGGGGAGGCTAGTGGAGGTGTCTTCCTTTCGGAAAGAGCGGACGAGTTGCGTGATACACTAAGTACATGCAATTTATTGGACATTCCAACTATTGGAACCTTGTTCACGTGGGTAAGGCCGGTTGGGGCGGATAGGAGGATCCAGAAGAGGTTGGACAGGGGCGTTGCTAACTTGGCTTGGCATGAATTGTTTGGCGAAGCGCGTATTCAAATCTTGCAAGAATTGGGTCTGATCATTTCCCCTTACTTCTTTTATGTAGCAATCCTCTAGATGTGAGACGTCCTAAACCCTTTAGGTGGGAGACCGCTTGGTCACTACATGGTGAGTATGAATAGGTGGTGCAGAAATGTTGCCAGGGGAATGATCATTTAAATATCACGGACTGGACTATGAAGATGAGTGAGGCCTCGGTCAGATTCAATGAGGAGACTTTTGGGAATATTGTAGACAGGAAAAAGAAGCTGGAGAGGAGGATAAGAGGGATTGAGAAAAGGTTGGAGACTTGGGATTCAGCTTGGCTTGATCGGCTGGAGAAGGAACTGAAAAGTGAATTGGAGGGAGTATTAATGCAAGAAGAACGCTTTTGGTTTCAAAAAGGCGAGGGATAAGTGGATCTCTTTGGAGGATCGTAATACGGCTTATTTCCATGCACGTACAAAAGTACATAGGAAAAAGAACCGCATTTATGGTCTTCACATGGAGGATGGACAATGGCAAACGGGCCAGGCGGCTTTACAAGGGCATGCTCAACAGTATTTTTCTAATATCTTTGAGCGGAGACTTGTGGTAGGGGTGGACCATGGGCTGCCGCTCCTGGGGGCTGTTGATGAGGTTGGAAGGACACGCTTGATAGGCCGATTACAAGGGAAGAAGTTGATGTAGTAAAAAAGCAAATGAGGCCTTTCGCTGCACTGGGTCCGGATGGATTTCCGGCGGAGTTCTACAGGAAGTATTGGCATATAATGGGCGCTAAGATTTTCAATATGGTTAGGGATGCTATGAGCACCAGGGCCTTACCTCCGGATATATCAAATGCGTTTCTTGTACTACTCCCTAAGGTGTCGGTACCACAAAATATCACTCAATTTCGACCGCTCACATTATGCAATGTGATGTTCAAGTTTATTACAAAGGTGATTACAAATCTCCTTAGGCCGCTGCTCTGTGAGTTCATAGGTCCTTACCAGTTGGCTTTTTTACCCGGGCGAGGGACACGTGATAATGGAATATTAGTTCAAGAGTTAGTGAATGCATTGGAGGGTAGGAGGCTAACATAGAAGGCCGCTCTTGTGAAGATTGATTTGGCAAAGGCCTATGATTCCGTGAGTTGGGATTTTTTGCAAAGGTGTTTATAGGAGATGGAGTTGCCGGTTGCATTGCGAGAACTTATCATGGTATGTGTTCGTACGTCCACCTTTTCAGTTTTATGGAATGGATCACCTTTAGCAAAAATTTCAGCGAGAAGGGGATTGAGGCAAGGTGATCCACTCTCTCCATACTTGTTTGTGATAGTGATGGAAAAATTATCGCGGCTTATTTTGGGAAAAGTGAAGGGTGGCCACTGGAGGCCGATACAGTATGGTAATGATGGTGTCACTATATCTCATGTGATGTTTGCCGATGATCACATACTATGCTCGGTATTAGATGAAGGAAGCATAATTTGTATGAGTCAGGTCATGGGGATTTTTGGAGATGCATCAGGTCTTAGGATGAATCCGGAGAAGTCTGGCGCCTTTGTGTCCACGCATGCGTCGGAGGAGGAGAGGGGATTCATACTTCGGCATCTCGGTATTAATATTAATGCAAATCTTGGGAAATACTTGGGGTTTCCAGTTGTTCATGGTCATTTAAAGGAATCTCACTTAGATGATATTTTAAGGCAAATGGACATGAAGTTGTCCGGGTGGGCCATTGCTTTGTTGAATAGGGCGGCGAGAATTACATTAGCTAGAGCCGTGCTCTCCAGCTTACCATCCTATAGCATGCAAGTACATAAACTGCCAATGAACATTTGCGAGAGGATTGATAAAAATATTCGACGATGGATTTGGAAGGGAGCGGTTGGTAAGGGATTGCATTTAGTTGCTTGGGAAAAGGTCACTCGACATCGTAGGAAGGGGGGCTTGGGACTGAGACAAGCTCGCCATATGAATTTGGCCTTGTTGGGAAAGAAATAGGTTGAGTTTATGGCAAATAAAGACAAGCTCTGGGAGAGGTGGTTACATAGTCGATATGGATGTGGTGTGGGTGGATTACCGAGAGATCACATAGCAAGGGAACTAGGGTCTGGAAGACTGGTGGAAATGGGAGAAATGTTCAAAGAAGCATTTGGTGTAAGGGTGGGCAATGGCCGGAGCTCACTATGGTATTCTCCTTGGTGGAAGGGGAAATGCTTGGCGCCATTGATGCCATTTGTCCATTACAATGACGTCGGCTTGCTGATTAAAGATGAGGTGGTGCAGGGACAATGGTCACTACAGGGGCTTTATACTTGGATCCCGCAGAACATCAAGAGGGATATAGAGGAGTCAGCATGCCCCATATTGGTGGATGAGGCTGCGGATATTGTGACTTGGAGGATGGAGGCCACCGGGGAGTATAGTGTGCGGTCAGGTTATAAATGGATACGAGGAGAGTTGGAAGACAGGACTGGTTGGACCTGGATGTGGAGGAAAGCCATTCCGAAAAAAATTGGAAATGTCTTGTGGTTGATTGGTCATGGATCTCTAGCTACCAATGAGGTGAGATATCATAGACGGATTGCGCAGACTCCACTGTGTTCTATTTGTGGCCATGGCGTTGAGGACTGGAAACATGCTTTGTTCGAATGTCAGTGGGCTAGGAACATGTGGCAGGCGCTTGGCGTCCATGATGCGGGGGTCATCCCTCCATTGGATAAGGAGGAAACGCGGTATTGGTTAGAATATATGGGCAAAGTATGGAAGCATACCTTTGTAGCTGGAGTTTGGACTGCATGGTTGGAACGCAACAGGCGTGTTTTCAAGGGGACGGAAACGAGCCTGAAAAGGCTATTGTGGAGTGTGCAGAGGCTGAAAGAGGCATTGCTTCGCTCTGCTGGAGAAGGGGCTGCCAGAGAAGATGCAAACAAACTCGTTCGGTGGATGGAGGGGTTGAGGAGGGGGTTATTGTCCACTCGGACGGGATCTTGGAGGTTGAGGCAGGGCGAAGTGGTTACGCTGCGGTTTGTAGGACTGTGGAGGGAGTTTGGCATGGCGCTGTAGGAGGTCAGTTAAGAGCTCAGGAGATTATTGTGGTCGAGTTGTTTGGTATCTAGGGATGTCAACTTTACCCGTAGGGTCGGATACCCGTCAGGTAATCGGGTATCGAGTACGGGTAGGGTAGGCGTAATCGGGTAACGGGTAGGGTATTACTCGAAACCGAAATAAATAATATTGGATGCGGGTAGGGTACGGATTTTGCATATTACCCGATTACCCTACCCGATTACCCGAATAAATATATTACTAATATTAATTTATATATAAATATATACTATATATACTTATCTATTTATATTTATATATTTGTTTTTATACATTTATATTTATTCAAATTTTTTAATGCATGAGATTTTAATGTAAAACGATATTTGATCACTTTTCAACTAATTTAAGAATGGTCAGTTGCTTTAGTATTTTCTTTTATATGTTCTTTTTAATTTTTAATTTAAATTTATAATGTATTTTGTTTTCGTACATTACATGAAAGTTTTATTTATTTATTTTTATGGTAAAATTATGAGTTTTTTCTTTATTAAAGTTGGGTCGGGTAGGTCGGTTAACCATATAATATTCAAGATTTCGGATATTCGGCGGATAATCCGTATACCCGATGGGTATTACCCGAACCCGACCCGATGCTTAATTTTAGGGTAATAAGGTAGGGTAAGGGTAGGATAATTAAATTTCGGGTACCGAGTGGAGGTGGCCTACCTGTACCCTACCATACCCTACCCGTTTACATCCCTATTGGTATCTTAAAGGGATTGCAGATGGCTGGATCTATGGGCGAAAGTAGGGTCACTTGTTTTACGGATTCTTTGGAGGTTGTTCGCCTCATTGAAAGACTTCACAGTTGCAACCACAAGCTGTGGCCGTTGGTGAAGTCCATTAGGGCGAGCAGGTCGGCTTTTGAGAAATGTAGCATTCGTCATATTTATCGGGAAGGTAATAGGGTGGCGGATGCTATGGCAAGGTTGGTGACTTCTAAGGATCAATAAACCAATGAAGTGGTTGCTACCCGAGGGACATGCATACATGCAGTGGTTGCTACCCGAGGAGGAAGATTTTGTGGTGGCGGGTTCGGTCAGGGGTGTGCGGCCTAAGGACATGTAATTTGATTTAAAGAAAACGTTCCCAAAGAATACGTCATCAATTAAGACAATATACAATACCCGCCAGAAACACCGTGTGAAGGAAAGAGCCGGACGTTCCCAAATGCAGTACTTGTTGGGGAAGTTAGACGAGAACGGATATCACCACAATCATCGTAGGTATGAATCAACTACTGAGGTGCGAGATATATTCTTTGCGCATAAGAAGAGTATTGAGTTGTTGCGTGCCTTTCCACATGTGTTATTCATGGATTGTACCTATAAAACAAATAGGTTCAAATTTCCTTTGTTGGAGATTGTGGGTGTTACCTCTACAGGTTTAACATTTTTTGTTGCTTGTGCCTATTTGGAGGCGGAAAAGGAGGAGAACTATACGTGGGCACTTGAGATGTTGCGGCTGCTGATGGATTCCAATTGTTTGCCAAATGTGATTTTGACTAACAGAGAGTTAGCTCTTATCAATGCAATTGAAACCATATTTCCCGATGCCACCCAACTATTGTGTCAATGGCATATAAACAAGAATGTGTTGGCAAATTGCAAGAAATACTTCCCGACAAAGGCAAAATGGGAAATATTCTACAGACAGTGGGCAAATGTAATGGCATCAAGAAGGCAGTAGGTGAGAAACCAAGGAAATGGCATGAGGCTTTGTCAGAGGTCCTATGGGCTTACAGAAACTCTAAATCTGCAGCCACTGGCTTCACACCATACTACCTGACATATGGTCATGACGTCGTTCTGCCCTTAGAGAACACAGTCCCTTCTCTAAGAGTGGCCCAGCAGCATCACTTAGACTTAACTAAGTATGAAGAGGCCATGTTGCAAGAGTTGGAGACAGCAGATGGCGACAAGCTTACGGCTCTGGAAAGCATCCGCCGCCAAAAGAGGAGGATGGCGAGATATTATGATAAGAGGGTCCGAGCTAAAACCTTTAGCGAGGGGGACCTAGTATGGAAGGTGATACTACCCTCGGGGGTGCGCGATAGTGAAATCGGCAAATGGTCTCCAAATTGGGAAGGACCATTTATTATCACACAGAGACTACTTAATGGTGCATATAAGCTGATGGACATCGATGGCCAAGAACACAAACAGAGTATAAATGCAAAATATCTCAAAGTGTTCTATCCATCAGTCTGGGAATCTGAGTAAATAACATAAGTACATCAAACGTGGCCAACCACACGCTCGGCCAGAAAATAGCAATAGTATCCTAAAAACAAGATTTACCCATCACAAGGCCGATGGGCTGACCCCAAAGTGTACTGAAAAGTAAAGCAGTGCTAGAAACTAAGGGGGCGGCTGCGTCCCATCACCCAATATGCACCGACGCATGAGGGCCCACCAATCACGAGTACGACCGAAAATATCCGTCAAGCGGTGAAGTGTAGCAGCCGAAGCACGAGCACGAACGGATAACCGAAGCCGACGAGCTCGAACTCCCGATAACTCAGCCGATAAATCACGCTCATCTGCGACTAAACGACCATATGTAGTCTCCAACTCGGCAGCTCGGGAGGAAATGTTAGCTAAGGCAGGCTCCAAGGTAGCAAGCTCCTCATTTGCCTCCTGGATGGTGCGCCTCCTCTCCAGAATGATACGCTCTGCCTCCTCAATATCGCGCTCTGCCCGCGTAACAACATCCTTAAGATGGGATCTGCGATCCTCTCTAACTCCACGGTCAGCAGACAACTGCTCGCGCTGTGGGTGGATGACCTCTATCTGAGAACAAACATCACGGTATCGTGCCTCGAGATCATCAAGCAGTGTCAGATCATGGGCAGACTGATCCGCAGAGCTACTAAAAGCCGGATAGGCGATAGGCAAATCAAAGACGAGCTCTGAAAAGCCAAGGAAGTCAACATCCTCAGTGAATGCGGGAACTGCGGTAACATCATCCAGTAAGCGATCCAGACTAGAAACCACCTCGGTAGAAAGTAGATCGGTATGGGTGGACAGAAGGCGGTCAAATGCCTCACATGACGAAATAACGGTTCCATCAATGGGGGCAGATGCCCAAGGGCCTGATAAGGAGGTCACTGGAACTGAGAGAGGAGCCGTGGGCACCTGAGGACAACTTTACATGAGTATATGACCGAGAAAATCTTACAACCACAAAAGATGAAATGAGGCATACCTGAGGAGGCAGCGCGACCGAGTCAGCTGAAGTAGCATGAACAGCAGTAGTAGAACGATCTGCCTGATCCGTGGGCATCTAGAGGAAGAAACCTTTAGAACATATCTTTAAAGATAAGAACAAAAGAAAACGATAATACAACTAAAGGAGTACCTGAGAAGTCGCCAAAGGGTCAGAAGTACTAACTATGGAGGCGCTATCCACAGCCTGAATAAGAAAAGGACGGTCTATCTGGTCTCCATGAGTCTAAAGGAAAGCTAGCTTTAGAATCATTTGGCAGAATAAAGGAAGACATAAGAAGACGGGGAGGAAAATGTACCTGATCGGTCAACACGGCAGTGGCGGAAATAAGTGCAGAAGCATGGTCGCCAAACTGAGAAGAAGGTGGATTCACCTGAAAGGTTAAAAGGTGATGTCATTACAATGATAAGATAAATGCAAGCAAAGGAACCCAAAATGACGAAACATACCTGGACAACAGGGACAGATGAAGAATCATCCGCGCCAGTCGTCGTGGCATCAGTCGGGTACTCGGGATCATCACCATGGAGGATGATATAGTTAGCACGAGCTAACAACTCATCCGTCGCTGGTATAGAAACATCGCAAAGTCGACTCACAGAGGAGGAATAGCCAGAATCCATGTCCACATGAACATCAGCAACAGTATCATATGTCTGATCATGATCAGTGACGCCCTCGCGATCATCCTCCCAATGGGGATCAATAGGTCCCTCCGCCATGTGATCGTCGGCACCCCCATCATCCGCAGGGTCCTCTGCCGTGGGGTCATCGTCGCCATCAGCTGTAGGATCCTCAGCCTCATCGGAATCCTCCTCATCTGAGCCCGATTCCTCTCCACTAGAACCGGAAGCCCCATCCTCATCAGAGTGAGCATTGTAATCCTCATCAGTAGACTCCTCAGAGCTCGCAGACTCCTCCTCATGATGATCATCATCTGGGGCATCATCCTCATCGTCCTCACTATCTAGGTGATCTAAAGGGAAAGAAGTATTAAAAGACCAGGAAGCAGTTTACAAAAAGATATATTGACTAAGGAAACATACCTCTTCGGCGCTTGCGAGATGAAGAAGCTGCAATAGATTGAGACTTCGGGGTACGGCGAGAAATTGGAGTAGATGCCAATCGAACAGCGGCGCTACGAACACTAGGCTGCTTTGAAGGAGCCGAGCTACACTGCGGGTCCCTAAAGCGGGCTGTAATCTGGGCATAAGATGGCAAGACAGAAGTGATGTATGGCGTCCACCATGCCATGAAACCAGCAGCAAGTGTCCCTGTCGGAGTAAATAGAAGATAACTAGAGAACGTCAGGCGGAAAGAGGTAGCAACCACCGCCCGAATACTAGCGTCTGTCAGCTTCTCACCCCTAGTAAAGGGAATCGGCCACTTCACTCTGCGAGGAAGTCCGAGATGACAACCAAATTGACGAGCGAGCAGGTGAGGACAATACGGCTCAGCTACGATCGGATTATACTGGTCTTTCCTCTTCACCCCACTCAGAAGCATATGGGGCTTCATACTAATGTTCCAAGTGGACTCTCCATGAAGACCACGTGGCTAATCAGGCCTGCACACAAGTGTGGGCATCAACCGTCCTATAGAGGCGTACACATATAAGTCATGATAAGATGGCCGGTAATGGAGAAGAAAGCGAATAATCTCTAGATTGTCCCGCTTCAAAAGACCATCCTTGCTAATCTTCACAGAAGCAGCAGCGAGTAAGAGGCCTAATGGGTCACCATCAGCAACATCATTCGGACCCGGACGAGGCACATCAGTAAATAGCTGAGGGAAATATAGCTGAACCCAAAGCTGCAGAAACCACAGTGGCCCGGAAGCCGTGTTAGAGGGATCCCGCCCACTAGCCAACATATCAGAAATCTTGGCCATACCACTGAAAAGGGTACCAAGAAAATAGGAACCAATAGCCCGGGTACCACTCATAAGAGCCAATACGAGAGGAAGAGCGGTGCGCAGGACATGTCGCGAGCCCGAGCAAATAATAAATCGGCTGAACCATAACAGTAGAAATGCCACGTGCTCATCTAATGTAGAAGGCGAACTCCCAGACGTCATATTGTGATCAATATAGGCTGCATACTGTTTAGTTACTTTGCCCGAAGGACAAATCGCATCACCGAGAGCACGATCATCAGAAGTCAATTGGGTCAACTCTGAACCATCTACCCGGAGTCCCGTGATCATCACAACGTCAAGAAGAGTGGGACCCACAAAACCACAAGGAAGCTGGAAGGCATTGACACTAGAGTTCCAGAAACCCATGATGTAATAAATGAGACGGTGATCCATCACTATAGTCCGGGTAGATAAAGAGATAGCATCATCAATACCCCAGTTACGCCAATCAGATGTATGTCCTGCCATCCGACGAACCCACAAAACGTATCTCTCCAAAATACTCTGATCTTCACTCTCTTCGGTTCGGGGAACCTTGGTCTTCTTAGACCTAGGGGCAGTGGTGCCAGATTGATGGGAACGGATAGACTTCGTCTACGAAACAAAGGCTCTAGTGAATGCAGCCTGAGTAATCGGGCATGTGCATGACAGAAACTCCCGGGTCTCATCTGCATGAGCACTCGTGCGATGAAAAGGACATAAAAAAGGCTCCGACTCCGGGCGGTCGAAATCATAGGCCTCATCATCAGAGTCAGGAATGAGCAACCCTTCACCAATCTACATTATTACAAAGCACATATGAAGCATGAAGCACACATGAAGCATGAGCAAAGGAGGACGAATAAGTAAGTATTGTCACAAGTTAAGCTAGGCAAACCTGAGTGGCGGCCTGAACAGACGAGGATGGCGGCTGAGACCTGGCGGTATCTACATGAGTGGCGGCCTGAGCAGTTCTGGCCACGATGTCCTATTGTAGAGTTGTTCATGTTAGTAAGAGGAACTCACAAGTAAAAAAAATGAACAGACAAGCAGGCACGAACAAACTGGAAAGCCGTGGCACTAGACGACAAGGCAGCAAAGCCTGGAAGTGGAATGGCGGCCTGTCCTGGTAAAGGTGGCGGCTGGCGGCCTGCGGTGGCATCTCGAACAGATGACGGTCTAGAGCTGGAGTTGGCGGCCAGAGAAGAGGTTGGCGGCCTGAAGTTGGCGGCCTGAGCAGATGGAGCTGGCAGCCTGGAGCCTGCAGCCTGAGCAGGAGCTGGCAGCCTGGGGACCTGAGCAGATGGAGCCGACGGCCTGAAACTGGCGGCTGAAGTTGGCGGCCCGGATCTGGCGGCCTGGGCAGAAGTTGGCGGCCGGAGCAGTTAGCCGCCTCAGAACAATTGGCGGTCTAGGGCTGGCGGCTGGCGTAGGCGTGTCGGCTAAATTCTATGTTAAAAATGCGATACGTAATTATACAGAAGAAATAATAGTCAAGCAATGATCAAGGTGTGTTTAAGGAGACACAGATCAAAATGCTTATCTAAAGTGCACAAAATCCATAGAGGTAAAAAGAGACAAGTTGCCTAGCATGTAGTTCAGAGTCCTCGATACGATTCCAAGTGTTGGATACAAGTCAAGACTACAAGCAATCCCAGCATGAAATTCAAGATTCGCTTAACATCTACCCAGCATACCAAAATCCCAACTATTCAGTTGCGTATACCAAAATCCCAACTATTCAGTTGCATACAATTCAGAGTATCAAGATTAGATAGGGCATCTAAACCTAATGATGCATAAATTCATCTAACACATGCAACTCAAGTAATCCGCCTCAATCGGTAGTCTCAAAATTAAAGAATAACAGGACAAAAGGGACAATGAGCTAACCTGATCCATGAGGCGAAGAGGGATGGCGGCGGGCTCTAAGCTGGCGGCGGTTTCCTACTGGCGGCGGCGACCACGGCCTGGCGGCGAGATTCGGCTGGCAGCGGCGACCTCGGCTGGCGGCGTCCTCGAGCTTGCGTGGAGACTGGCGGCCGTGCTCGGGTGGCGGCGCTTCAAGGATGGTCGGCGGCAAGTCATGGCTGGCGGCCTTGAAGATGGCTGGCGGCGATGCAGAAAGTGGCGGCGCTCGATGTAGAAGTTGGCAGCCGGCACAGCCTGGCGGCGCTCGGGTTTGGCTGCTTGGCGGCGGAGGATGTGTTGGCGGCGCTCGGGCTCGAAGTTGACGGAGATTGGATGCTGGCGGCGCAGCTTGGGTTGGCGGCAGGCGATCGCTGGCGGCATGAAGACGAAGGCGGCGGCAGAGGCTGGCAGCTGGCGAGATCAGGCTGGCGGCGCACGGCAGGGTTGGCGGCGATCAGCTTTGGCGGCGATGCTGGGGCTGGCGGCGGCTGGATGTTGGCGGCCAAGGACGATTGGCGCTCAACGCTGGCGGCGGCAGAGGCTGGCGGCTGGCGAGATCAGGCTGGCGGCGCACGGCAGGGCTGGCGGCGAACAGCTTTGGCGGCGATGCTGGGGCTGGCGGCGGCTGGATGTTGGCGGCCAAGGACGATTGGCGGCCGACTCGCAAGCTTGGCGGCCCGGACTCCTGGCGGCGTTGGCAGCAAGAGGCGGCCCAGTTCCAGGCAGCTGGCGGCGTTCCAAGGCTGCGGGCGGAGCTCGTTTTGCTGACCCGTGCTAGAGACGCTGGATCGGAGACGGCGGTCCACGGTGGCCGGAATACTCCAAGAAGGAAGCCAAGTGAGAGAGAAAGGAAAGAGGGAATTTGAAAAATGGCCAAAAGTCTTGACCTAAGAGAAAGAACTGGCTTTATATAGAAGGCAGAATTTAGGGTTCTTAAATGGGCCTAATGGGCCAGAATGATAAACGCGCAAATCTGTCTTAAAATTCTAACTAGACAAATTGCGCGAGGGGGACATCTGTTAACCCCAATATTTAAGCCCAATGAATTAATTTATCAAGACCAGTAAATTTAGACCGATCCATTTTCGAGAAGCCCAATCCAATTTATTAAGCCCAGTAAAATTAGCCCAATCGGTGTCAAGGCTCGATCCAATTCAAAATTTATCCGGATAATGACCCAGTGGTAGAACCGGCACCATAATACATGGGCGACAGTAAAGTGACCCAGGCCGCCAACCAGCCGTATCCTCAAGCCCCACGCCTCCTAGGAACCTATGATGTAACCAGAAGTCAATGAAGATCGCGTATCTGCAGGGCGGCGGCCGCATGCAGGGCGAAATTCAAGGGAAGATGGTGGCTCATTAATGGAGGGCGCCATAGGGAGGAATGAGTGCAGGGTGTCGCCTCACTCTATATAAAGAGATGATGAGGCATGGAAGAAGATCATCAACACACCCCAAGAGGACTTTCATATTTTTCCTGCATTTTTTCATTCCTGCAAGTTTAATTCTTGTTTCTTCCATTCTGCAATTATTTTTCTTTCGTTTACAGTTTTGCTTAAATTATTGTAGTTCCCTTCAGTAAACCTTGTAACAATCTTCAATATTGTTCAATCAAAATTTCTTGGTTAACAACACCTTATCAAACATGCCCCAAAAGTATTATGGGGTAGGAATAGCCCGCGTTTATGTCCTAATTCTGATTAATCTAATAGAATTTATTATTTATTTAGACCCGGGCTATTTACACTCTTTCATTTGCTAACATCACCCCATCTTGAACACAAAATTACTTACCTACCCTCCGTAATAATAAAAAACCAACTTACCTTATCCAATCAATACTTACTGCATACACCCTCCCTTCCCACACCCCAATCAATCTCAAACCTCTTTCAAGCATCTATGAAGTTTTAAAAAGCACGACAACCGAGCCGTGAAGCAGCTTTCCCACACAAGTCGATCCCATCGTGTTCAGTCTTCTTTTCACAATCGAGCAAGATCCTCTCCAAGTAAGAAGCACAATCAAAGCATCATCCAATTAAAATGGTTAGAAAAATTTAGAGTTCATGGTACAATTTAGGGTATATTTACCCATTTATTGAAGATATTAATTTTAGATGTTATGAAGCTCCCATTAATAGAAGATTAGGTCAAGGAATGATTTATTGATGTTTTGGGTGTACAAATTTGCATTTTAGGTGGTGTTTGGAATGCAATAGAGGGAATTGGGGAGAGTTGGGAAAGAGGGCTGTTCGGCACTGGTGTGCCGAACAAGAAGGAGGCTGCACGGCGCCTATCGCCGTGCAACAAGAAAGGTGCACGGCTATTTTTGCCGTGCACCAGGGTAGCCGTGCGGCGATGAGCGCCGCACGGTCTTCACCGTGTTCGGCATTCATTGCCGAACAGTTCTGTGTTTGTTCCATGAAGTGTGCCTGTTGCACACGAGTAATGACTTCCTCGAACAGTCCCGTGTTCTTGTTTGTTGCTTAGTAATTTTTTATTCCATCTGTTATTTGCTTTTGCCTGTGATTTCTGTAAAGCCACTTTTATGGTCATGGCACTAACATTGTATCTATGCGGTGTACCAGGGAAACTAAATTACAAGAGATCATCATTATTAACCTGACTAGCCTTGTCTGATGGTGACTAGCCTTGTCTGATGGTGATAATCTAATAATTGTCTTGTCTGATTGTTGTAATAAGGGGTGTGGTTATGCACTGCCATCTGGAGCTTCACTTGACATGGGGAATGAATTCTCCCCAAATTTGATAAATTCTCTTTGACACTAAGTAACGCCATTTTAACCGTAGAACATAACTAGAATAAATTTCAAGGTAAAATAAATAAACGTAGTTTAAGCATGTATACCCTCCAAAACCAGTAATAATAATCATTAGTTTCAATGTATATGTATTAGGTGCATTACAGGTGCATTACTGTGCTCTTTGTCTTGATCAATGTCATAACTTGGTGCAAGTTTTACTCTTCAAAAACTCCATCAAGGACAGAAGAGCATCAAAATATCAGCACTACAATAGTTCATTCCTTTAATACACCCCTCACTGTCAATTGAACAAATTAACAAAAGGCTAAAATCAACATTTAACATAAAAATGAAAAGCCAAATCCTCAAGATACCAATTAACATGAAGTCTCACAAGTCATACAATTATCATCACGGTATAATAAAGTCTCACAGATCAAACCTCAACCCACACAACAGGCATAGGCATGTTACAGCATGAAGGCCGAATCAGTGACCTCTTTCAAATCCAATGCGTGATCGACTGGATCCCTCGAAGCCGTCGCGCATAGATCCAGCTCCGGCCTTCAATGTGCCGCCACTCCCAACCTTATCCATGGCTTTCTTCCCTGTCTTGACCTCCGTCAAGAATTGATCTAGACCAAATAGATCTTCCTCCGGTGGCTGGTCTCTCTCAAACTCCACAGGCCTTCTCTTGGCGCGGTCCTCTCAGATGTCCTTGCGAATTCCTTATCAGCCTTGAAGCGTTCTATTTTCATCAGCTTCTCAAGCTGCTCATCAGCACCACCGTACATCTCATCATCCACGTCTTTCTTAAGCCTGTACGGAGTGCTCATAGTAGACTGAGAAGTAAACAGTCATAGATGTTGTAAGCATCATCGGTAGCAAAACCGGAATCCATCCCCTTCTCTTGGTTGAACAACCTCTGATCATACATAACTTCACCCCTTTAGCACCAGTGGATGCCATTCCAAGGGCAACTTTCTCACTGATGTCACGATCTCTATCCCTTGTAATTTTGCTCTTTTTCCCTATTCCCAGCATCTTTAGCCTCCACCCCTTCCAGAAGGCATTGGTACAGCAGCTGACAGAGCAGCACCTGTTCTCTCAGATCTTGCTTTTCCGAGCCAGCTCCTGCAGCTCCATCTCTTTCTTCTCCTTCATCATCATCTCCTTCTGAACCTTTGACATCACTGCAACAGCTTCTCTAGCTTTCTCTTCTACAACATATAGAGCCTCTGATAACTTTGCAAAATTGTCATTAATCTGAACCTCCTGAAGCCCACTGCCATCAGCCGCCAGACGTTAGTGCCATGACCATAAAAGTGGCTTTACAAAGATCACATGCAAAAACAAGAAACAAATGAAATAAAAAAATTAATAAGCAACAAACAAAAATACGGGACTGTTCGAGGAAGTCATTACTCGTGTGCAACAAGCACACTTCATGGAACAAACACAGGACTGTTCGGCAAATGGCATTTGCCGAACAGGGTGAACACCGTGCGGCCGACACTGCCGCAGGCCTCAGTAGTGTGCGGCGCTCATCGCCGCACGGCTACCCCGGTGCACGGCAAAAGTAGCCGTGCACCTTTCTTGTTGCACGGCGCTAGGCGCCGTGCAGCCTCCTCCTTGTTCGGCACACCAGTGCCGAACAGCCCTCTTTCCCAACTCTCCCCAATTCCATCTATGGCATTCCAAACACTACCTAAAATGCAAATTTGTACACCCAAAACGATAATAAATCATTCCTAAACCTAATTTGGCTACTAATGGGAGCTTCATAACATCTAAAATTAATATCTACAATAAATGGGTAAATTAAACCCTAAATGGTACCATGAACTATAAATTTTTCTAACCTTTTTAATTGGATGATGATTTGGTTGTGCTTCTTACTTAGGAGTGGATCTTGCTCGATTGTTAAAAAGAAGATTGAATACGATTGTGTGGGAAAGCTGCTTCACGGCTCGGTTGTGCTGCTTTTCTAAACTTCAGAGATGCTTGAAAAAGGATTGGGATTGATTGGGGTGTGGGAAGGGGGTGTATGCAGTAAGTATTGATTGGATAAGGTAAGTTGATTTTTTATTACTATGAGGGTAGGTAAGTAATTTTGTCTTCAAGATGGGGTGATGTTAGTAAAATAAAAAGTGTAAATAGCCCAGGTCATTTATTTATTCGTAAATGCCCTGGACCTAAACCTTCCTAAAACCCTAGCCACAGTGCGTGTACCCCAATTCCGTTCATCACCGTCTAAATTTCCCTCTTGTGGTATTATTACATCGCCGACGATGCCTCCGTCCCCCGTCTGTTAGTCTGCCGCCTCTGTGAGTCAGAGCCCCCATTCGTCTCTAGTTGTCTGCATTCTCTGTTTGTCACAGCCATCGTTCGTCCAAGGTTCCCGCATCTGAGTATATCAAGCTATATATTCCTTGACCGATAGCGCCTACTTTGAGCACATCCATAGTTTCATCCCAAAGAGAAAGATTTGAGTTCCTAAGAATCCTGCTAATAAAGCCCTCTGATTGATCAAAGGGCGTTAAGGTTCCTACGGCGCCGGAGTCCACTGGTAAGTCTATTTGATTTTAAATTTTACGGCGTTTGTTTTTCTCTACCAAGTACCAACTCAAACACATTAAGTTATGTTTTGAAATGTGTATGAGCAGCCAATAAGATGAAAGACAAAACCAAAATCAATAAAGGCGGGGCATTGGAGAAGAAAGAAGTTGAAGATCATATTGGTGCATTAAGGAAGCTTAAAGAGAAGGTCCTTTTTTTGTTTCAATGAAATTCAGCGTTGTACTTTGTATTTTTGCAATTTTATTTGCTCTGGATTTCAATTTTTTATCTTCTCATGAGAATCCAAAATTAATTGCCAGAGGTTCTATTTGTAAACTAACCTGTTGGTCTCATTATCAATGCACATATTTCGTTGGAAAAAATTCTGTATTGTGCTGCAAATTTTCCAATTTTGTCTTTGCAGGACCCGGAATTCTATGAATTCCTGCAGGAACACGACAAGGAGCTGTTGGAATTTGACGACGAGGACTTGGATGTAATACTACAAACCTTGTAATGTCTGTTAGTACCTGTTTAAATATCATAGTTTGAATAACAATTAGATTTTACTTTATATAGGACAATGATCAAATCAATGCAGAAGAGGAAGAGGACAGTGACGACGATAATGTGGACCAGAGTGATGGTGAAATTGAAAAGGAACAAGAGCCTTCCAAAAACGTGATAACTAGTGACATGGTTGATTCCTGGTGTGATGCAATCCGGGACAGTGCAAAATTAGGCGCAGTTCGTTCTCTGTTGAGAGCATTTCGTTCTGCTTGTCACTATGGTGATGATAGTGGTGATGACCCAAGTGCAGCATATAGCACCATGTCTAGCAGTGTTTTCAATAAAATAATGTTATTTGTCTTGAATGAAATGGATGGTATTCTTCGAGGATTGTTGAAATTATCTGCTTCTGGGGGAAAGAAAGAGATGATTGTGGATCTTATGACTACAAGACGGTGGAAGAATTATAATAATTTAGTGAAGTCATATCTTGGAAATGCTCTCCATGTTTTGAATCAAATGACTGATAATGAAATGATAGCATTCATGTTGAGGCGTCTGAAGTTTTCTTCTATATTTTTAGCTGCTTTTCCAGCTCTTCTGAGGAAGTATATTAAGGTACAATTCACTTGTTGGAATATTTCCCTGCTTTTTAGGCTTTCATAGGATGGCTGTTCTACAAAATGCAAAGGGCAGTATCCTGGCATCATAGTACATGAAAGATCTGGTAATTGGGCTAATTAGTGTTTATCTTTTCAATTAATATTCGACACTGAACGGTTGGTATCTTAGTCATAGATTTTGAGGGTCTTATTTTGCAATTTTCGATCATTGGCAGAAGTGTAAATTAGAGCATTTATTGATTGTGTATGTAAATAGAGTTCTTTATGCCTTCATTTCCTTGTAGTAATGAGCTGTGAGATTTGTTCTTATAAATTCATAATGAATTTTATGGTTTTGTTTTTGCTTCTATTATCTTAAGTGGGACCACTGATATCGAGTTTCATACATTTATGATTTTTTTTTTAAATTTTTTTTTTTCAGGTTGCTCTTCATTTCTGGGGCACAGGGAGTGGTGCTCTGCCAGTTGTTTCCTTTTTATTCCTAAGAGACACTTGCATAAGACTTGGTTCTGACTGCCTTGATGTTTGCATCAGAGGAATGTATAAAGCTTATGTCTTGAATTGTCACTTTGTTAATTCAACAAAATTGCAACACATCCAGTTTCTGAGTAATTGCTTCACTGAAATTCTCCGGGTGGACATCCCATTTTCTTATCAACATGCCTTTGCATACATCCGTCAGTTAGCCATGTTACTAAAAGAAGCACTGTCTTGTTCCACTAAAAAGAAGAAAAGTAAAAACAAGGGGAAGGATGAACCTTCTGGTTCCAAGAGAGAGAAGGTGAAAGATGCACCTTCGAATTCGATAAATAAGGTATTGTGTAATTAACTCTAGATTCTGGGGCGGGGGGTGAGGGGGATGGGATGATTGCATTTCATATAGATTATAGAATGAGTTGATAGTATCTTTGTAGTTTCTATTTTTATCTAGATGGTAAAATGATTGTTTTAAGATTTATGCTGTCATCAGTGTTGATACCACATGATTCTGTCATATGATCCCGCAGGAAACATTTAGAAAAGTTTATCAGTGGAAGTTCATAAACTGCCTTGAGCTGTGGACTAGTGTGGTTTGTGCACATAGCTCAGAACCCAATCTGAAGCCACTTGCTTATCCGTTGTCTCAAATTATTGCTGGAGCAGCTCGTTTAGTTCCATCTGCTTGTTATTTCCCTCTCAGACTGCGATGTGTTAGAATGCTCAACCGGATCAGTGCTTCAACGGGTACTTTCGTACCCGTTTCTATCCTCCTTATGGATATGTTAGAGATCAAGGAATTGCATAGACCTCCCACAGGAGGAGTTGGCAAAGCCGTCAATTTGCTGTCCATCTTGAAGGTGCTATTAAAAATGGTCCCATTCATAATTTTAAGTTTATTTATGTTAAGATAACTTTGAACAGCAATTGTCTGGAACAGGTCAGCAAAGCCACCTTGAAAACCCGGGCATTTCAGGAGGCTTGTGTTTTTTCTGTAATTGAGGAGCTGGCAGAACATCTTGCTCAGTGGAGTTACTCTATTGGGTTCACGGAGCTATCTTTTGTTCCTAGTGTTCGATTGAGAGACTTCATCAAGTCCACTAAGGTTGACAGGTTCCGTCGAGAAATTAGGCACTTCGTTCGTCAGGTTCATAATATCCCACAGGCCACAGCTTCCATGCTGTTAAATTTGGACACTTTTTGAATCATTTTTAACTATGCTTAAAAATCGTGCCGATCACTGTAACATTTGTATTGTCAGATTGAAGCGAATTCTGATTTTGTTAATAAGAAGCGGAATACAGTCTCATTCTTGCCAAATAACCCGGCTGCTGAAACTTTCCTAGAGGTACAGAAATCCTCTATTCTGATCCCATGTTATGCAAAATGTAGACGAGAAGTTTGCTTATGTAAGTGGGTATATACTTTTTGGAATCTTGCTTAAGTGTGTAGTAAGAGGCGATTCTATGCTTGAGCAGAAACTTGTGATGCATGTTCAGTATTTCATTTTGTCTCACACTGTCATATTTTTAGATACCATTGGTTAACTTTTTCTGGCTATATGTATGAAATAGGATCAGAAAAAGTCGGGCAGCAGCCCGCTGTCTGGATATGTTGCCACTCTACGCCAGAGAGCACAGGAAAGAAATGATGCATTGATGGAATCCAGGTTTTGCTTCTCTAGCTATTATCTTCATTTATTTAGATGTTATCAATATGGCTCTGTTGTTGAAAGCTTTCTCATGAGGAATCTCTGTTATCTAGTGTGCTTGTTGGAGATGTTTCTTCCAAATTTGGAAGTGAGACAGATGATGAAGAAGATGAATACTCTGAAGATGACGAAAGCAACCAGGATCAGCCACAAGGGCACGATTCGAAGTACTCTCTCTCTCACTCACTCACTCTTATCTCTCAAAATGTACCTGTTTGCATGTACATTCAAGTGAATGCTTATTTATTTGGTTTTGAATGGCTTGCTCATTTATAGGCCTAAGAATCGTAAAATTGCCAAAACGAAAAATAACACCAAATACTTGGAAGATATGGTGGCTACAGAGGAAGATATCGTCAAGGACTTTGTCCTAAGCTCTGATGAAGACGAGGATTATTTGTTGGAAGATAACAATAACAATTTGGAGGAAGAAGATGCTAAAGCACCAACGCAACAAAGCAAGAAAAGGAAGCAGCCTACTAGTACGACCACAAAAGACAAGGGGAAGCGGCGCAAAAGCAAGTCGAAGAAGAGGAAAAGGGCCAATACTGGTAAATCCTAGGGTTGTCTTGAGGTTTGTGTTTATTCAACTGCTGTATTTTTAACTTGAGTAGTCGTGGTGTCAGATGGGTGCTTTTGGAAATGTAAGAAAGGAGAATCAATGTGTTATGGAGGGACAGATTTTTATTTGTATTTTCAATTTTGCATATTGTTCTCATATCTCATTTCTCTGATTGTAATGGAAACATTACACAGATATTGATTTTTAATTTTAAAAATTATATACTAGTACTAGTATATACTACCTCGGTCTCTGATGGTTTTTTGGCATTATTCACTATTTAACTTTGATTTAAATTTTTATCATAGTTATGTACTAAAAAACATAGTCAAGTGAGACCTTGTTAGATTAGTCTAATCTTGTAGTTTTATAATATCATTTTTTTATAAATTTTTTTACACTATTTAGGAGTTTTATAATATCAATTTTTTATAATTTTTTTTTTACAGAATTTAAGTTATTAACCGTTAAAAATTTGTATCATTATATGTGATGGGTGAGTTCGTAATAAAAATAATGAGATGTAGGAAATATATATATTATACATTTCAATCTTCTTGGATTGGGTTGCTATTTAGGTTACTATTGTTACAAAATTAGGTTGATCTTCTAGTAACACTAGGTCACTATTGTTACAAAATTAGATGCTCTTCTTGGAACACTATGTCGCTATTGTTACAAAATTAAATTGTGTCGCTCTTCTTGCAACACTATGATGCTTTCATGGAATGGTAATTTACTAATTTTTAGTATTTGCTAGCATATTTTTTGGATTGGTTGCTCAATGTGTGTACAAAAATATGTTACTTCTTATACACTAGTTAGGGAATACTATATGAATGTTCTTAATAGATATGAATCCAATACTAATTAGGTAAAAAATCAGTGGTCCATAATAGTATTTGACAATACATAATCCCATATTTTTATCCGCACCCTGATGCACCGGTTGAAACTTGAAAATGTTTGTAGAGGTGGTGTTATTCAGTTGAGGAAGGTGGGCTTTCATGAAGCGTGTGTAAGAGGTGATAACCAACTTTTAGGTTTAGTCTTGTAGGCGATTTGTTGTTTCGGCGAACTGCAATGGCCTGTGGGTAAATTGGAAAAATAACTTCCAAAGCAATGTCAAGCTCGTATTCCTTATTTGATAGATAGTAGCAACTCTGAAGATTATGTGATGCCTTCGGTGATGTTTATGAAGGTCATACGGGTGAATTCACCTCCATTGTTTACTAATAAACTATTCGAGTGAAAGACTGAAATATAGATTCATTCATTGTGTTAATGGTGAAATCTTAGAAGAATAGAATCTCTCTTTTATTGATGAACTTGGGGAAAGATTACAGAAAAAATAGAAAAAGCGAAGTACAGGAATTAAAAGAAAGCAGTGAAGGAATTGAAAGAAACAGAAAGCAGCAAAAATTGCAGAAAAATAAGATAAGTAAATGCGGCTTCTTTCGAAGTGTGATGGAGCTGTCAGCCCTATGGTGCCACATTACACTTACATAGGGTTGGAGAACCCAAAGTTCCCTCAGGCCATTGGACGCTTCCCTTGATTCTCTCTCTTGGTGGTGCATCGTCCTGATTTGTTTCCTTTGATGATACCTCTCCTTAATTTTTCTTCCTTGTATGGTGTCTGATCGAAATCTTCTTTCCTTGTATCATGTTCACCTTACTTATTCCACGATTCTTGGCCTATTCTTTAGTCCCCTCTACCGAATATATCTTTACGGACTGGGCCGAGCATTTGGCAATTGGGCCAAAAAATGGATGAGCCTTAATATTTATTTTATTGGGTTAACAGATGCCCCCATCGCGCAATTTGTCTAATTGTAATTTTCCAAGACAGATTTGCGTCGCTTAATTTAAGGTTTGTAGGTCCATTAAGGCCCATTAGGGTGCTCAAAACCCTAGCAATATAAAAGCCACATTTCTTCAAATTTTGGCAAGTTTCCTAAAACCTTGCTCCACTTTCCAAAATTCTCTCCTCCTCATCCTCTTCTCACTCCGGCTGCCGTCAAGAGGATTCATCCGCCACCTTTTGCCGGCGTTGCGTGCCGCTCCGACCGCCGCTGGTGATCTCTTCTCCATATCGTCATGCTCGTTGAGGAACCGCCAGCCTAGACATCGCCCGGCCGCCAGCCCTCTCGTTCGGCCGCCAACTTCTCGAAGCTGCCACCGAAGCCGCGTGCCGCCACCTAGTGCCACGCTTAGCGCCGCCATCTTCTGCCCGAGCGGCCGCCGCCATCGTTGCACGGAGGGAAGGCGTCGTCATCTTCTGCCCGAGGGCCGCCACCCCTTTTCGACTTGGGGGCCTTGAGCGCCGCCACCCATGTTGCTCCGGAGGCCGCCACTGCCCGAGGGCCGCCATCACCCGAGAGCCGCCATCCAGCTTCCTCATCTGCCATCTTCGCTCGAGGATGCCGCCATCACCCCTTGCACAAGCCGCCATCCCGTCTTCAGGGCCGCCGCCATCTCCTTCATTCCGGAGGCCGCCGCCATCACCTCTCTATCTCAGCGCCGCCATCTCCTTCCGAATTGAGGACCGCCGTCCTCATCCCTTGCACGAGCCGCCACCCAGATTTCTCCTAGGGCCGCCAACCTTTCTCTTGAGGGCGCCATCCTCCTGCACGAGCCGCCGCTGAAGACCGCCACCAGAGTGCACGGGCCGCCATCCGAATCTCCTGCTGCCAGCCTATTCGCCATCGAGGACACGCCGCCATCGAGGGTGCTTGATCCGCCGCCATCCTGTGTGCTCCGTGTCGCCACTTGCCAGCGTAGGGCCGCCAGCCGCCATCGCCTTGTCCGAGGCCGCCACTTGCATTGGTCACAGGCCGCCACTCCTCATCATGGATCAGGTGAGTTCCATTCTGTTCTCATTGCTTCAATTGTTCGATTGCTTCATAATATATGATTATTGAAATGTGGACGTGGATGTTAGGCTCAGCAAATCGTATGCCATTATGCGTTTACTGAGTTGTTGTGTAGATTCATCATGCTCTATAGTTATCCGTATCTTTCCAAACACATTCTGCTTGGTGCCATAGATATGTAGACTAGCAAAATTATCTACCTTTATTTGGCCTATCTCTTCTTGATGAGCGCCGCCTATCAAATCCTCTGTTTATGACATAGGACTTTAGAGAACCATGACATGTTAGCTGTTAGGTTATCTATAGTTGTTTCCTTGGTCTTGCAACCGTTCTAGTATCCCATGCCTTGATGATATAGGATTTAGTAGGCGAGGCCACGCCGGCCGCCACTCATATGCCTCGGGCCGCCACTGATAATCTCCCCGAGACATCGTCGCCCGCCATTGAGGGGTCACTAGCCGCCACTGCTCAGGGCGGCACCCCATCAGCTCGGGCCACCACCCGGAGCCACCAGCTGCCATCGCCGCCATTCATTCAGGCCGGGTCGCTACCCCCTTGACAGGGTTCGCTGCCTCGTCGTCTCGCGGCATGGCTTTTCAGGTTCGAACGTTTCCTTGGCTTCACTTGTATGTTTTCATGCTAACTTATTTGCTTGTTGACTTATCCAGGTAACATTGTGGTGTAGAATGTTGCCAGATCCGTTCAGCCGGCCGCCACTTCTAGCACTCAGACCACTACTCAGACCGCCACTCTAGCATCTCAGTCGCCAGCTGCGTCGTCTCCCATGACTCAGGTTTGTCTTGCCTCACATTACTTGCTTTGTGTGGCCTATGTTCGTGTCCCTTAATCCCGTGTTTTTTGCTTCGTGCAGCGTCTACTTACTCCGGACTCTGATGATGAGGCTTACGATTTCGACCACCGGGAGTCAAAACCTTTTCTGCGGCCGTTTCATAGTACGAGTGTGCACGCAGATGAGGCGAGAGGGTTTTTATCGTACAGGTGCCCGATTACTGAGGCCGCATTCACTAGTGCCTTTGTGTCTCAGACTAAGGCTATTCGGTCTCAGCAGTGCGGTACTTCTGCTCCCAAGTCAAAGATCAAAGTCCCCAGGACCGAGATTGATGATGGGAGCAGTTTAGGCAAGTATATTTCATGGGTGCACCAGATGAGTGGACGTTCTTCCGATTGGAGCGAATGGGGGATTGATGACGCTATCATTCTGTCCACCAAGCCCGTGGTGTTAGATCACCACTTGCTCTACTATCTTATGGGTTTCTGGAATTCCAACGTCAATGCCTTTCAGCTTCCTTGTGGCTTCGTTGGCCCTACCCTCCTTGACGTTGTGATGATCACTGGACTTCGCGTGGTTGGATCTGAGCTGACACAGTCGGGCATTGATGATCCTATACTTGGTGCGGCGATTTGTTCTCCGGGCAAATTGGCCAAGCGATACGCGGCCTACATTGACCACAACAAGACGACCGGGGCTTCTCTTTTCACACGGGACGAGCATGTGGCTTTTCTTTTATTGTGGTTAAGCCGACTCGTCATTTGTTCCAGTGCTCGTACTGTTCTACGCAGTGCCCCGCCCCTCGTCTTAGGTATCATGAGTACAGAGTCTCGAGCTACAGGCTCATATTTCCTTGGCACCCTATTCAGTGGCATGGCCAAGCTTTCTGACATGTTGGCTAGTGGGCGAGATCCCATTAACTCAGCCTCCGGGCCGTTATGGTTTCTACAGTTATGGATTTAGCTGTATTTTCTTCAGTTGTTTACCGGTGTACCTCGCCCTGGCCCGAAGGAGGTTTCGGAAGGTGACCCGCTAGCTTGGCTCGATCACAACAAAGTGCGCAATTGCTCTGCTCTCTCTCACTCCGACCAAGACTTCATTTCAATTCTATATCATAGATTACCTACTTTGATCATCGTACTTTATCTATTTTATGAAAGATTTCTGTAATCGGTGATTGATTTATCACCTATATGGATAATTTTCTTCTTTCGTGTATTTTTATCCTTGGAACCCAAAGGCCTATTACGCTTCAGGCGTGCAGTAGGTTCATTTGCACTCGGAATTTTGCCCCCTAGGACATTTATATTAGCTGGTGCATTTGCTACTGCAATATATGATTTTGTGACTTTAGCAGCATCATTAAAAGCATTGGGTAATTGATTTGCAATTCCCTGTAAATGCACAATTCTTTGAACTTCAAGTTCACATGTCTTGTACGAGGATCAAGGAAATCAAATGGACTTTGCCAAGATACTTCCTTTTTCAGTTGATCTTTTCCTCCCACTAATGTCGGGAATTGAGTTTCATCAAAATGGCAGTCTGCAAATCCTGTAGTAAATAAATCACCCATTTTTTGCTGAAGATACTTAATAATCGAGGGTGATTCATATCCAACATATATGCCAAACCATCTTTAAGGTCCCATTTCTGTACGTTGTGGTGGAGCAATTGGTACATAAATTACACACCCAAAAATTCACAAGTGGGATATATTGCGCTCCTTTCCAAACACAATTTGTGTAAGGGAGTAGCTATGATAGCTTGTCGGTCTTATTTTCACAAGTGCTGCTGAATGCAATATAGCATGTCCTCAAGCAGAAACAGGGAATTTTGATTTCATTAACAAGGGTCTTGCGATTAATTGCAATCGTTTAATAGATGATTCTGCCAGACCATTTTACGTGTGCACATGAGGCACATGGTGTTCAATAGTAATTCCAATCGACATGCAGAAATCATTGAATGCATGTGATGTATATTCTCCAGCATTATCAAGGCGTATTTTCTTTATCGGATGATCTGAAAACTGTGCTCGTAATTTATAATTTGTGCCAGTAATCTTTTGAATGCCAAATTGCGAGTTGATAATAAACAAACGTGTGACCAGCGTATGGCGCATCAATTAGTATCATAAAGTACATGAAGGGTCCGCACGGTGGATCATTAGTTCCACATATATCGCCTTAAATTCTTTTTAGAAATGTAGGGGATTCAATTCTCACTTTTACTGGAGATGGTCTGGTTATTAATGTCCCTTGTGAATAAGCAGCACAATTGAACTCATTTGGGTTCAACATCATTTGCTTTTTCAATGTATGACCATTTGAATTTTTGATAATCGGCCTTAGCATTATACTGCCAGGATGCCCGAGTCTGTCGTGCCAGGTAATAAATTCACTAGTAGCTTTCGAGCCTACTAGGTTATGTACCTTTGTGGGACATATTTTTGTATAATATAAGCCAGAGGAGTAGCATGACAATTTTTCATTCACAAGCTTTTTGACATTTTCAATTCGAGTTATCAAAAGATACTCGTGAGAATCCTATTATTCTATCGCTAAACCATATTAACTTCATTCTTAGGTGGTTGATTAGAAAGTTTCACTCGATTTATACCTTTATTGAAGTTTCAACGTGATATCCATTTTTCCGAATATCATTGAACCTCAGTAGATTTCTTCGAGCTTTTCGTGAGAATAAAGCATTCTCAATCACCATTTTTGTCTCTTCAGAGAGAAATATAACAACTCTACCGGGGCCTTCAATGCATTTTGTATTACCGCTTATAGTTTTCACTGCGGTCTTTTCCAATTTAAAATTGGAGAAATAACTTTTGCTTTTCAAAATGCTATGCGTTGTTACACTGTCAATGAGACAGATGTCATCTCCGACTTTTAAATTTCCAGCATTCATTTCTTTAAAAGAATATAAGAAGGTAATCAAATATCAGTAATATAATTATCATTATTGCAAAAATATATTTATATTATACATGGGTAATAAAAAGGGAAGTACAAGATATCTTTTTTTATATTATACAGGAATAATAAAAGAGAAATACAACATATATAATATATCATTTAGCAACAGTATCTGACTCAAAAAAGTCATAAGCTTCCAGGAGCGTGATATCATTATTTAATATATCATCATATGTATCATCGTGAGCATTATGGTGCGATTCAACAACTTGTCTTTCTTTTCGTTTCGAGGCCTGATACAGTTCAGCTAAGTGTTTAGCTGTGTGGCATGTTTGAGCCGGATGGCCTTTTAATTCCACAATGATAACAGATTTCATCATTGTATCTGTGCTTTCTTGCATAATTTCTTTGTTGTGGTTTGTAAGACATTCTGGTATCATATCTGCGATATTGCTCAAATCGAGGCTTATCTCGATAATTATTTTGACGAGATGATTCACCTTTGCCTCGATTGTGATACCTATTTTGGCCATGATCATCATTTTAATTTTTAAAATGCCCACGATTACGCACATATTTCGCTGATTGAGCCGCACCTACAGGCCCAGATTCATGATTTTTCAACAGCAATTCGCTGTTTTGTTCAACCAAATAATAAGCAGGTGATAAGATCAAAATATTTTTTTAAAACCTTTTTGACGGTATTGCTCACTCGATAGTATATTTTTAGCATGAAACGTAGAATACGTTTTTTTCAAGCATATCTTCATCAGATATCTTTTGCCCACATAATTGCAATTGGATCGTAATTTTGAACACATCGGAATTATATTCCCGGACTATTTTAAAGTCCTGAAGCCTCTTGAGCCAGTCACTCGAGCTTTTGGAAGCACCATCTTTTTTAAATTATGATATATTTGTTTCAGCTTTTCCCACAGCATCAGTGGGGATTCCATAATCACATACTCCATTTTCAGTGCCTATTGGATATGATGACACAAGAAAATCATGACTTTTGCCTGATTTTGATGGTTGATATTTTTGCCCTGGGCAATAGTATATTCCAGACCAATTGAAGCAAAATGCATTTTCACATCTCGGGCCCATGACATATAATTACTTTATTCAACGGTTAAGGGAGCAAATTCCTACTTTGCAATGTTAGCCATAATCTTATTGAAAATCTAGGAATAAAAATTATACCTCAAATTCTAGTAACACGGGCAGAGTCTCATCGTGCTGTTAACGTGTTGTATAATACTCCATCTGGCCCAGCTAAGATATCTTGTTTGACTTCTGCACACAATCCAATGCACATTTTTAATCATTAATATCTCAAAATATATACAAGCGAAAATTATGTAAAATATACATTTTAAAACTATACAATTAGACGAATCTAATAAGACCGAACTCGACTATTTTCTTCAAATATATAGTTACAATAATATTGAGTCAAAATTGAACAATGAAGAGTGTCAAAAAGTCAAACAAAACATCTTATATGGGACGGAGGGAGTATTATATATATGAGTGAATGCATATGATGGGTTACTGTGAGTTAAGATAAAATATTGATTGAGTATATATTGAGCATGAATAGAGATTGATTGGCAGGGCTAGGAGAATTTTAATGAATGTGAGGAGTGCGAGAGGTTACAGAGGGATTGAGTAAATAACAGAAATGAGAGTGTGTGCCAATTACAATAACAATAGGAATATAGAAGTGTCTACTGACACTTGGTAAGACATCAAATCAATGTTATAAATACGTTAGGTGTGCATTATAACACAACTTTATTCTGTATGTTTTTCATTGTGGTGCCCCAAAATAAATAAATAAATAATAATAATAATAATATTGGTCCAATATCTTGAATACATTCAGACAAATTCTCACATTACTTCCGTCCCCAACCCCCAGCTACCAACTCCCAACTCCCAAAATGTTCTTACTCCCTGTATTCAATTGAAACTCCCCTTCAACCTTCATCTGATTTAAATACTCAATCTTCCTTCTATTCTATCCTATTGATTCCAGAGACTGCAAATCGGTGGGTGTTCTTTTAATTCTTCGTTGTTCCTCCTCCTCATCATTCTGATGCTAACTTTCCTTTTTTTTTTGTTAATGATTCATACAGTTTCCTTGTAAGGATTGGTGAAATTTCCTCAAGCTTCAAAAATAATTTCTCTCACTCAATTGCAGATTTGATATCAAAGATAGTAAGTTAATCCTCTATTCTCCCACTGCACTCTCGTCTGTTGCTTCTTTTCGTTTGAACAATTGAATCTTGATTGCTAGTGTCCATCTGTACTGCCTGTTTACCTCTCATTTTACCAAAGCAGCAGCCTTGTATGAGGGAAAGAAATTTGATCTATATCCTATGTTGCCCTTCCTTTAAAACTCCAATTTTTATTTATTTATTTATTTTTTCCTTCTTTCTGGACATACCTCTTGTCTCCGTCCTTTCTTGGTTCTGTTCCTTCATTTTGCTTCTGTCTCGTATAGTCGTCGTCTTCAATTTCAGTCCACTCTCAATTAGTTGCCAGATCCCGATTTCACTTCAACTTGTATGTAAAATTGGAACTATGAGTGTCGTCCCTTTTGCTTTCTCATTCTCTGTTGCCTTATCAAACACTGGTTTGTTTTCTCGTAGAAATCCATATACATACAACTATCTCTATATATCTCTGTGTGTGTCTGTATAAATTTATGAGTGTCCCCAGTAACCTATTTCAAAGACAAATAATGAGTCTATTTAGTGTACTAGTGTCGTGGGTCCCAAAAAGATCAAACATGAATATATGGATCTTGTTTTTTTTCACTAATGAGTGACGTAGCAAGATGGATTTAAATAATATACTTTTACAAATCTATTCCTGGCATACACTTTGATCATATAGATGGGTTTAAGAAGTTAATTCCCAAATTATTTACCAGTCTAGTTTCTAATCTAATTCCAATGCGTTATACACTTCTTTCTTGGCAATTATTCTGTGTCACCTGATTCTCATCAGGGCGGTTCCCCATGGTTATGAAACTCGGGACAGTCGAGTAAATATAATTTTTTTTTTGGAGTATTATGGATATGTCGGTTCAGGGATTAATTTATATGAGTTGGTTTTGGGTAATTATATATTTTATGAAACCAATGCATGATCTATGACTATTCGGATATTGGATATTGGATGAGGGTAATTGTCCCTCCTATGGGTAGAGCCTGTATGTGTCTATAACCCTAGACAGTTGGAATACTAGTCTAGGACACCGGTGTTAGAAGTTATAGAGTCCTCTTCATGGCGAGAGATGATATATGTGATTATGGATGATTATGGATTATGGTGCATTGGATTGGTTTCATTTGACATATGTGTTACCTATATTATAAATTTTGGGGTTTAAATTCGGTAAATTATCATTATTACTATATAATTAGTCCTTTGTATCGTTGAGTCAACCCTAAGTCTCCAGCATGTGTAGGATAGGGGATTGACTTACTCAGCAATGCAGACTTTGTTGCCTTCACTTCTTTTCAGGTTAGGTGATTGATCGTGGCATGTCATTTGCATCTGGGATGGGATATTTGAAAATAAGTTTTTATGTCGCACTATTTTACTCCGACCCTGAGAGGTCAAATTAATACTTTAAATATTTATTTGCATCTTTATCCTAAACTTATAAATTTTAATATTGTATGTACAATATGGTTTTAAAAATTTTTATGTTAGGGTTGTTAATTGTGGTGTTAAAAGTAGTTTAAATTTTAAAGCCTTAGCATTTTCTACTTAAGCTTGCTTGGAAGTGAGCTTGGATAGAAAATGTGGCGGTAACATCCCTACTTCCACCGTCTTTCAAATGCGGGTGTTACATTCATTCTCTTCTCCATCTCAATTTGACAGTTATCGTATTGTTGACGCCCTACCGCGAAAATAAATTTTCTCAATCCCACTTCTGAATCATACTATATTTAAATTTTAATGTGCATATGTTTATTCCCAGTGGATAAATAATCATTATTTTTCATTATTTGTGTTTTATGGAGTGTTGTTTAGGTTTGCTTTTATACATTATTTTTGAATGGCTTTCGCAATATTGTCTAAGTACAATTCTTTAAAATTCAAATATTTCCAAGTTACTATTTTATTAAAGAAGATTGATGATTCATCTGCACTTTGATATACTTTGAAGACAACCAATGAGAAAAATTATTCTAAAATGCTCTCTACCTTTAGTAGAATTTAATAATAGTTGAAGTATATGAAATTATCCTTATAATTATCAAATGAAAATTTTAAAATAATTTTTTAAACAAAAAGATGAACAGAACTCAATCTTTTCTTAAAAGAAAAACATCCTAGGGGATCATCATCTCAAATAAATCCATCTATATATACCAATCATCTGGCTTTAGAAAGCCGATCATTTCTTTGATATTGATAAAACAATCGATATTCAGCCATTCGAGGGAAATTCGGGATTGTGGCTTTCAATATCTAAGGTTCATGGTAACAAGCTTGATGAAGTTAGTGAAGTTTATATCATGCTCGGTCATTGGCCTCCCTATTTTTATTTTCTGGCTCCGCCATTGTTTCCAAAAGCATGAAAATTGAATAAAACAATCAATCAACATCAAAACCTATATCAATGGGGAATGAGGATTTGCCCTAATGATTATATCCAATGACTTTCAATCTTATGGTTTGGGTGGTCCGATTCCCACATGTCCCTCTATTCCTCCCTTTACCAACCTTTGTAATTTGTGTGATTTGAGCTCCCACACATCTTTGCCGTCATATGTGTATCAATATTTTTCAAAAAAACCTAGGTCAATGCAGAAATTATCTGAAATAGTTACAATTTCTTGAATGTTGCTCCAAAATTACTTAAATTTAATACTAGAAGACCAAAAAAAATGTCTTACTTTTAGCCAGGTATCAGCTACTCATTTTTTTTTTTCAGAATAAGATTTTTATTTTATTTTATTTTAATTTTTAAAACAGAATAAGAGCTACTCATTTTATTGGGGATTAAAATGGATGATAAAACTGGTCTATTTTTTAATGTTTGGCATGACTGCATGATGTATTATTTGGATTCCCCTTCATTTTTTTCTTTTTCTACTGGGCCCAGAAGAGCAGAAGAGCTAAGCCCAATAACATACCAGCCCAAATTTAGCACCGCCATGTGATGCCTAAATTTCACTTTATAAATTCACCTACAATCATTCCGCGTTCCTCATTCTTCCTTCGTTCTCTGAAACCCTAGCTCTTCCCCGCACAGACAATTCCTCCACAGATCGCCTCTTTTCTTTCTCCTCTCAGATTCTCGCTTTTGTTCTCCCCCTCTTTATTCTATCTTGCATTTTATTGCTACGGTGAATTTCGTCCTAAAGTTTGAAGATTTTGTTCGTTGTTTCACCCGATCTAGGTATTATTCTTGTTCTCGCTGTTTGGCCATACGCAGATCCGTTTCTAGTGTTGTTGTAATTGTCTATCGATGTGCTGAACCATCAATTTTTGTTTCTGCTTTCCCTTTAATATGTAAAATAAATTTTGATCTTATGTTTTTCGTTTTTTTATTTATTTTTTTATTTCTAAGTTTTTGCAACAAGGGTCTCTTTGATAATTCCTTTACTCTTCGTGAGTTCTTTTGATTTCCTGTTAGGATCTGTATACATATGTGTGCGTGTGTCCGTATCGGGTTTTAAGTTCGTATTTCTGGCTAACTGTAGTTGTTTAATCTGTTTCCTGATTGTTTTTCGCTTTGGTTGTGCTTCGGTAACGTGGTATTATCATCTATTCCATTTTGTTTAACGTGTCTCTGCCGTTTGAGCCTCCTGTTTATTTTTTTTTTCATGCGAACTCTTTAAATATGATCTCCGTTTTGTACCCTCTCTCTGTCTCTTAAAAAACTTAGAGTTACAGTTGTTCGTGAAATTATTTATTTTTTACGTAAGAGTTTATCTGTTGTTTGAAGTGGTGCTGAATCAATAATCCCCTTCCTGTTTCTTGCTTTCAGATTTTCTCAAATTTCAGTTTTTGTCTATGGCTTCCTTGGATATGTCGTTGGATGATATGATTAAAAACAGGAGAAATAATGGAAAAGGAGACCGTGGACAAGGCAGGTCTCGGCGCGGAAGAGGGAGAGGGGGACCATCCCGTGGTGGGAGACCCTTTGGAGCTCCTCGCAGAAATACACTTGGAGTAAATGCTCGCCCTTCACCATATACCATTGCCAAGGCAAGCCCAAAACTATGGATGTCTTACGCAATTCATAGACAAATCTGCTAAGATGTTTTGAAGGTTCTCTACTTTTGCCTTAATTTTTGAATGTGAGAGATTCGCAACAGTGTTTGGTCCTGGCAGATGCCCAAAGCTCCTCAGCCAGGAAAACAGCTGTTATAATTCTTGTGAATCCTCTAAGTCCTGATGGATCTTCTGTTATTGTGGGTTTGTGTCGGGCACTTTTACAATGGATATTGTCAAAGTGTGAAGATTGGTGGATTCAGCATGCATCTTATATTGAGGAGCTTACCTGTAAACTTAAGCGCTATCATATTTTGGCAACAACTAACGATTCTTCAACTTTTACCCACTTATAACAATAATTTTTTAATAGAGATATCTCTAGTTTGCCATTACCCATAGTAAGAGGGGGAGCATATAATGGATCTGTGCTTTTTGTGAGGAATTGTTTTGTGATGGATACCTTCGGTATGATCTGGAATCTGTTGGAAGTGAGAATTCTGTCATACCTCAGCTCAAGGCATCTTGTGGAGGTGACTGACTTCCTTTGCTGAAATTCAGAACTGGAGCTCTCACCCTTTGCATGGCACCACCTGGCATGCTGTGGTTCAATTCTCAAATCCCATATAGAATAGTTTGCATCCACAAATACCCACTGGTGTTTAGACAGTCATGTGTGAGGTTTTCCATTTGACATCTTGGTGGAACTTCGATCATCTACTTTATCTTGAAGAGCAGTAAAATTATTATCTGGTCATGCTCTGCTTTCATCTTTTCAATATATTTTTGGTTTCCTTGCACCAGTCCATTCGCAGGACCAAGAATTTGCCGTGGCAGAATGGCTTATTTGAGGATAGTCTTAAAGCAGTTGGATTGTCAGGAGGGTTGGAAACTGGAACGAAGTTATATATCTCCAACTTGGATGTTGGGGTGTCGAATGAGGATATAAGGGTATTATTTTTGAGATATTCCATTTGAAATTTCATTCATCTTACCGATGGTTCCATGGCAAAAATTTCTGAATGAGACTTGCAAACAGGAGCTGTTTTCTGAAATTGGAGAGTTGATTCGCTTCGCAATCCACTATGACAAGCATGGGCGCCCAAGTGTAAGTTTTGAGTTTCATATCAGCTGCAAGTGTTTTAGATCCATTTTGTTACAAGCTTTTTTGAATTGAAGCCCCTGTTGACTTTTGATATTGTTGTGCAATGTATTGTGCAATGCGATTTGCTACTTGTTAGTTACTTAGTTCGAAGTTGTTAGCTACTTAGTTGTGGAGGTGTAGAGCCAATCCATGGGGTGCTATTTTGCTCAAGTGGTTTCTTCACTCTCTAATATACTTGTTTTTCACTACTCCATTTTTGTCACTAATAAATCCTTTTTAAGACTTTTGAGGTATTATTTCTAAACTTGCAGTTATGCTGAATATGGTATAGTCAACATTTTTTTTTTTTTAATTGCGTTTTATTTAAGCAACTACTGTAGTCTTGCTTCAATCTTCAATTTAGGCTTAACAGTATGTGGTGTTTGCGATTTAAATTTTTCTTTGGATTTTTGTTGTCTTTCTCCTTTGTTTTAGTTTATATCTGACTCCAGGAAGTTAAATCAGTCTTGTCACTTTGTGTAGGGTTCAGCTGAAGTAATATTTGCAAGAAGAAGTGATGCCTTTCAAGCATTCAAGAGGTATAACAATGTCCAATTGGATGGAAGGCCGATGAAAATAGAAATTATTGGTGCCAATGCAGAGGTACCAGTCTCAGCCAGAGTTAATGTTTTTGGTGGATCAAATGGGAGGAAGAGGACAGTTGTCATAGGGTATGTTAATTTTTTTCTTCCATTATTTTTGGATTATTATACAATATCCTGGTGTGTTCCATTATTTAATCATATTTTGTGCTGGTGTTAATTCTCATTTCCCCTGGCTAATCAATATATGCTCGATGATATTTTCTTAAAATTATTAAATTCTTTTCTATGATCCATATGTATTGTGGAGCTTCTAACTGTAGAGTTGCATTCTGCAAAAATGTAATATTGTAATATTGTGGTTAACCATTTGTTTTTTTGACTTTGGTAATGGCTGTTGTGAAGGTCTGGACCTGGCCGATCCAGAGGTGGCTTCACATCGTTAAATCGTGGTTCTGGGTAAGAACTATGTTTGAATCTTTAATTCTGTCTTGAGATTTTTGGCACCCTTTGTCAATTTTTTTTTTTAAAATTATTATTATTATTATTATTGTTATTATCTTTTTTTACGGATTAAGTGAACACTCTATGTTTGTTTGCTAATTGTTGTTCCCGACATAACCAGACTAAGGGGTGGCCGTGGTGGGCGCGGTGGACGTGGTGGTCTTGGTGGTGGCCGTGGTGCAATTGCAACAGCAGCAGGGGGCAGAGGCCGCGGCCGTGGTGGTTCTAGTTGGAAAAAGAAGACTGAGAAATCAGCTGAAGAACTCGACAAGGAGCTTGACAACTACCATGCAGATGCTATGCAAACCTAAACGGGTGCAGCATCCTTTAACATTCTTTTGATGAATGTCTTAATCTCCTAGTTAATGGGCCATAGGCTGTACAAAGTTGGGGGGAGGGGAAACTGGTGACTGCAGTGTGTTTGCTTTTTATTTAGAGTTTGTTGGGTGGATTCCTGTTGAGGAGGACACGCTGGTGAAGAGGGTATGCTGTGTTTAAATTGAAGCATAATAGTCAGTCAGTACAGAGGAGGTTGTTGATTGTTGCTTAATTTGCTTTTGTTGGGTTGGAAAATGAGTTTTCAATTTTAGCATATGTGTTATTTTAATCAAATCTGATCCGATGTGCTTGACTTTCTGGTATGAATGAATCATGTGTGTTGTGTGAAAGTGCACAAGAGTCTAGGAAGGTTGCGTGCTTGTTGAAACTGGGGAATAATACAATAATACTTAAACTCATGGAAGATGGAACTGCTTTTGGAGGGCCAATTTATTTGTACTCTTGAGATTCCTGTTGCCATTCTTTTGGCCCTTTTATTTGGATATGCCATGCCAATTGTCTTTGATAAATGCTAATGCTTTGTGAATGGCTTGCTCTTGTTGCTCTCTTTTTAAGGAAATGTGTTCTGTCAAACGACGATAATAATGATGATAATCAATAGAGCGATTTGATAATAATCCAAGCTTAAGGCCTTTTGCAATGTTAATAACGAGTAGGGCACATGGTATTTGATTTAACTAGTATAACCCATCCGCGGTACCCGCGGGCCTATAAATTTAAAAATCATATAAAATAAGCTTAAAGATAATTGTAATTATATTATATTATTATTGTTATAATTATTATAATTATTTTCTTAAATGTAAAAAACAAAAAGTGTAAATTTGATTGAATTTAATAATATATATAATCCTGTAATAAATTATTCGTTGCGTGATCGAACTAAATTTAATATTGAAATTTTTTATATAAACCTTGTGTAAAAATTTGATATTTTATCAAACACGAAAACATAATTTCTCTTAAGAATTTGAATATTAAAAATATTGTAAAAGTAATTTTTATTTCGAAAAATATATTACAATTTGATGTCGTAGTTGACATAGATATAAAGGATGCTGAGACGCATAAATATAATGAAAATATAATAATTTTTCTTTCCAATTGGAAATAACTTAATTATCACAAATCATATATTAATATAAATAATATAAAACGAAATAGAAAATGACCATTAATTCGACAACTCAATCTTCATTCATATGGTTCGAATAATTGACTTATACTACCAACAATATTTCAACCCCCTTGATATTTTTTCTCATTCTTGTCGGAACCAATATAATGTCAGTCAATACTTCACCCTCCAAGACATTTTTTCCCATTATTGTCGGAACCAATGTACTGTCTGTAAATACTTCACCCCCGGGATATTTTTTCTCATTCTTGTCGAAACCAATGTAATGCCAGTCAATACTTCACCCTCCAAGATATTTTTTCACACTATTGTCGGAATCAATGTACTTCCAGTCAATACTTCACCCCCGGGGACATTTTTTTCCATTCTTGTCGGAACCAATATACTGTCAGTCAATACTTCACCTTCAAAGATATTTTTTCCCACTCTAGTTAGAACCAATGTACTTTCAGTCAATGTTTCACCCTCCAGGAATTTTTTTCCCATTTTTTCGCGAGTCAATACTTCACCCTCCAATACTCTATCATTAGATATATACTGCCAACAATTTTCCACGGATCACCAGGAGAAGTTATGAAATATGACAACTGAATAGAAACAAATGGTTTCTAAAATAGGTGCAGATGCCCGATGATATCTCGTATAACCCAATTGACCCTTTACCCTAACGTCTTATTACACGCGATGAAGCAATATATAACTGACCGTGTCTAAAAACTGGATCCTTCATGAACACTCCAACATGCTTTAGAGATTGACATTCACTCTTGTTGATAGTCATAGTATAACAAACAATTAGTGGAAAATGACGTCTTCAAAATTTAAGCGGTATTCTATGATCAGATGAGGTCAAACTCATTCGTGGAATAATAACTCATACCCCACAACTATTGTGAGTCAATTCTTCACCCCAGGACATTTTTTCCATTCTTTTCGGAGCCAATGTACTGCCAGTCAATACTTCACCCCTAGGACATTTTTTCGCATTCTTGTCTAATGTAGTGCCAGTCAATACCTCACCCTCCAAGACATTTTTCCCAGTCTTTTCGGAATCAATGTACTGCCAGTCAATGCTTCACCATCCAGGATATTTTTTTCCATTTTTTTGCGAGTCAATCATTCACCCTTCAATACTCTATCATAAGACATGTACTGCCAACACTTTTCCAAAGATCACCAGGAGAAATTATGAGACATGACAGCTGAATAGAAACAAAAGGATTTCTTAAAATATGTGCAGATGGCCAATGATATCTCATATAACACAATTCACCCTTTACCCTAATGTATAATATTGATATGCACAATCCATTTAAATAAACTAATTTATAAACTTTAATGAAGTTTATTCTTTAAAAATAACTTTAGAAGGTTAAAATTAAAACAAAAACAAAATAATTTGGAGAAAACAGTTTTTGTGGTGTATATATTTAATGTTTGACCAAATAACTTTTTTAAAGGGACATTTTTAATTAAAAAACAATGTCAGTCTATTTCCCGTGCTCGAGCCCTTTACAATAAATTAAATCACAAATGAGGGTGCTGTCAAGAATTTTGTATATTTATACAAAATTAATCTATTATAAAAGGGTTCTTTCTTCTAAGGGATATACTGTCAGTCAATAACTCTCCCTCCAAGATATTTTTTCTGTGCTATTGTGCTAATGACATCAAACACCTCTTTCTCCTCAAAAAAAAAAAAAGATGGTCGCTAGTCAAACACCCTCCCCCCAATGATCTAATTGAAATTTCAATTTGATTGAAGATGATCATCAGTCGAACACCCCCCCAATGATCTCATTATTATATGCACTGATTTTAAAAATAAAAAATAAAAAATATCCAACTATTTGCTAACATGCATTAAAAATATTTTCAAAAGCATGTCACATATAAAATCAATGTTTTAACATTTCCTTCTAATATAAAATTTCGAGAAGCCTAATGGCATTGAAGCCCATTTTTATTCACCAATTAATCAAAATGATCGGGTCAAATTGCATTGATAAGATGATTGCCAGTAGACCCCCCCAATGATCTCATTGGAATTTCAATTTCATTTGAGATGATCCTCGATCAAGCACCCCTTAAGGATCTTATTATTATTATGTGTCTAATTATTTAAAAAATTAAATTAGAGGACGAAGTTAAGTCTTTTTAAAATCATAAAGAAAAAAGACATGATAATACGTAAATAGAATGAAATCCTTAATAATTGGATTGAGATTTGAGGTTCTGACTTCATTCCAATTCCCAGGTCCATTCCAAGGTCTATTTTTTTTTTCAAAAAAAAGTTACTTTTTTATATAATCATATTCTTTATATTTCTTTAATTATATAGTAAATAGATAAATCATAGATTTAAAAATATAGTGGTTTGCATTATCATTCACACATAAACATTCCATTACGAATACATTTAAATAGATAATTTAATATACAACAATTCTAATGTATATATAATTGTTTTCCGTCATATTTGATTGTCCTTTATACATATATGTGTGTAATCTTTAAATGTAGACATAGATATTTATATCATAGAAATCGTGGAACTATTGTCGGAAACATTAAATTTTTTGGCATTGTAATTGCAAGTCAAGATAAGTAATATATTTTGAATGATAATTATTTTGTACAATAAGTTTGCAATGATGGTCCTTTAAGTAATATACACAAAAATTGCACGTTCCAAAAATAAAAAATTGTACTACTAAATCAAATTTTTTGATTAAATACTGAATAATTTCGTTTATAAAATTTCATATATATAAAAGAAAACTTAAAGACTCGAAATACAAATAAAATATATGTGTTCTCAATATATGAAAATTATGATAAATTAGAAAGCAACAAATTACAGTTCTCTCGGGTCTCAATCGAAGAAAATTAGAAAATACTTCATAATTTAAAGACATAATGAGTAGATATTTTAATCTATTTTAAAAAATTAGCATTACTTTATTCATATTAATATTCACTATCATTCTATTTTTTAAAAATAAGTTCAATTAAGTTTTAAGCTGTGATTTTTAGAGATTGACATTGGTTTTTGTTGATAGTCATGGCATAAAAAACAATTAGTGGAAACCGACGTCTTGAATATTTAAATGATATTGTATGATCAGATGAGGTCAAACTCATTCATGGAATAAGAACTCTATTTCCACTGCTTTCGCGAGCCAATACTTCACCCCCATGATATTTTTTCCCATTATTGTCAGAACATGCCAATTTCATATTAATTAATCAAAACCATCCCATTAATGTAACTGCCCTGCAATTATTAAGAACGATATGAAATGTTGAAGTGATTATACGAAATCTTGCATTACCTGATGTTCTTCCAAACTCAAGTAAAAAAGAAATGTGGAATTACGAATTTCCATACCTTGTTTGGCAAGAACAATCCATGATCCATTTAAGAAATTCTATCCCTGAATAATAACTCATGACTATCCATTAACTTCACCATAAACAGAAAAAAGAAATTGAATTTCATAAAAACAAAAAAGAAAAAATTGAATGTCAAACCAAGTATGATGCAATGTATTTAAATAAAAAATTACTTATTTATAAGCTGGTGGGCATCGAAGGGCTGTCTCTCACAAAGCAGAATACACAACCGCTCGACCCCAAGAACTTTGCTTAAGCTGTCATAGTCTAATACCACTCAGGCCAACTGAGTTTAGTAAGTGCGTATGTGTGTGTAATATTTTTATGAATTTTAAATAAAAATTCAAAATATAATTTGAATTTAATTTAAAATTTTAAAAATAAAACCAAATAAAATTTATTGTTTTCGGAATTAGAAATTATATATATATATATATCAATTAATTAATCAAGGTTGGATGTATTCATTGTCTTGGAATTTTTATTATAAATTATACTCCATTAAATAAAATATCCATTAAATAAAGGTTAGCATGTATTCATCCTGGAGTACTTTTGAAATAAAATACAAAATAATCATTTTTTAAATTAAAAATTCTACAAAATATCCATTAAATCCACTTTATTCTTATCTTTAATTAATAAATATTAGTATATACATTAGATATATATTAGAAGATTAGTATATAGCTAATAGTCTCGAAATTATTAGAATAAAATAATCTTGGCATGAATCAATTTAATAAAAATGAATAATGATGATAGTGATTAAAAGGAAAAAAAATTAGAACATTATGCACCGTAAATGTCGGTTGACTAATACAATAAATTTAGAATCTACATATGAAATAAAGTTTTTCTATAAATTTAATTAAAGTGTATTTTCCAATGTAATTTAGATATTTTCTTATTAATTTTTCTTAAAGAACGTAACATATAGTAAAATTTGAATTAACCACATATAATTATTATATTAAGAAAATTCATCTCAATTAGCACACATATTAATTGTTTAGTTTTTTTATTGTATCCATTGAATAACTATTCAAATGTAATAATCATTGCCCATCACTTCTACTCAAATGTAATAATCATTGCCCATCACTTCTACGGAACTATAATATGATTAATAGTTTTATATCTCAATTAATATGTTTAAATAATTATTTAAGATATACCATTTGTTATTAAAATATATAAGATTTTCTAATAAACTTATAAGATGAAGATGAAAATATTTTTTATTCATGCAATAAAACTATATAATAAACCAAGTAGAGGCAAATAATCCAAGCGCGCCATGTCTGAGCACACATGCAGACATACACACGATAATATACATTAAAAGAAAAAATCTGAAAGAATCATGTTTGATTGCCAAATCATGTTTAAAATGGATCATCGGAATTATATTTCATTACCAAAAACAGAAAAATCCATAGAATACGTCTCAGAATACATCAAAGACGTTTACAATTGTCCACCAAATCATTAGACCCTTCATAATTTCTCTAAACCAAATCTCGTCAAATTCTTTCACCAAAGATTTGCAGCAAAAAAATAAAATAAGCATTCTTAATAAACTCACGTAAAAAAAAAAAAATTAAAAAAAAATCCAATTGTGCAACAATGCAATCAAACATGCCATCAGGAACGGGTAATAACGATTTCATTCCACATTCCAATTCTGCGCTTCAACCACATGGTTGATTGTCTTACATCGTACATAAGTCTCGGTGCAACGACCACAATGTCCAGCTCTTTCTGGACTCGACTAAAAAACTCAAAGCTCAACTATTATATCACTGTCATCCGCTGTCCATGCTGCTATTGTACTGCTATCCTGAATAAGCTTAAGAAAGCCATACCGCTCATGATTCGGACAGGAGAATGTGGCATACCTCTCATGTTCTGATACCCAAGATAGGTCAATTGGAAATGTATTCAATCACATCATTATAAACCCATATTAAAACAATTGCCTTCAATTCTTGCAGCACTGTGTATGTAAAGGTTGAGGCTGAAGAAAAAAAAAGCTCTTACATACCTGATGCTGCTGCAGTCGGACCCAAAGTTTATTCATCTCTGTGAAATTCTGCAGCACAAATTTGACAGCATCCATTACAGTGTCGCCTATACTTTAAACACATAATATTAAGGTTATTAAAGGAAAACAAACCAAACAAAATTCAATAAAGCATCAACATAACACTTGAATCGGCCAGTGAAGAGTCTTAAAGATAAGATGTCAAGCGCTCCCCCCCCTCCTGCTCTCCCTGGCGAACATGGGCTTCCCCCTCCGGCAAACTTTGATCCGACGCTAGGGTTCTCTTTCTCTGGTATCAAGAAACTATCCTTCAGGGATATGATGCTTAAAGGCAAAGACGCTGCTCCTGCTCCTCTGAAGAGCGAAGATATATCCGAGGACATGGTGAAGCTGGACTTCCTCGACGGGGATAGGTTGAAGCCCCGTATCACCATTGATCCACAGGTGCAGCAACGGCTATGCAAGCCCTGGGAAGATGCGGTCATCGTCTCCGTGCTCGGCAAGAAAGTGGGTTATATTGCCCTTAAGGAGAGGCTTTGCAGAATCTGGCAAGCTAGAGATAGGTTCGAGATGATTGACCTTGATGAGGGCTTCTTCCTGGTGAAATTTGACAGGGACGAAGACCGCACGCGCATACTTAATGGAGGGCCATGGATGGTTTTTGACTCCTATCTCACTATGGCGCCATGGAGACCCAACTTTTTGGCCTCGGACCAGCTCCCTAGGAAGACGATCGTATGGGCTCGATTCCCTCGTATTGGGATGGAGATGTACGATGAACTGATTTTAACCAGGATGGCAAAAGGGATCGGGAATCCGGTAAGAGTGGACGATATGTCGAAAGCGGCTAACCGTGGCAAGTATGCCCGGATTTGTGTTGAAATTGATCTCAATGAACCCCTGGTAACGAGCATTCTAGTTGGAGAATATTGGCAGCGGGTTGCTTACGAGGGACTCCACCTCATTTGCACCAAGTGCCAGCGTTATGGTCATGCTTCTAATGCATGCCCAGTGAAGGAAGTGGAGAAGAAACAAGGGGTTGGTACCACGGCGGCGGCCGGAACTGTTTGTGGTGGTAGGGTTTTCTCTGCCCAAGTTGGAGGAAGGGACAAAGTGGCAAGCCCAACATCAGTGACAGGGGCTACAGCAGACAGAAAGCAGGATGTCAGGGGAGAGTCGTGTCTAGAGCCACCAAATATTTCCTATTCAGTGTTCACAAAGAAGAAGGACGAGGTTGACTTTGGGAGTGGAATTGGCTCTAGCACTGAAAAGGATAAAGGACAAGGGGATTGGGAGATGCACTCATTGGAAGAGGGGCCTGTGGCTTCTGCTTCTGCAGGTCTGCCCACACAGCCAGACTGTGGAGACTGGGTCAAGGTCACTAGAAAGACAAAGAAACAGCCAGTGAAGGGTGACTGGGTTGAGAATAAGGCCAAACTGAACTTGATGGGCCGGAAAGGGAGCAAAAGCCTACCTGCGGTAAATAAACTATTATTGGGTGATCCGCTAAGACCTATCACTAACCTTCTAGGGGACAGGGTCAGGCCCAACAAGGGGGGAAAGAACAATCGAGTGGTCAACCGTGGCCCATCAAAAGCCCAGACCAATGTGGAGGATGGGAATAAATTTCCCAAACGTGCCCGACCCACTTTCTCACCGGATGCTGAACTTGGGAAGCAGGGAGAGGCGTCTCTGAGTGAGATACCAGGGGAGAATTCCAACCCAGAAAAGCACGGGAACCACCAGGAGGATCATGAAATGCCGGCTAGGGAGGAAGAGGAGGAGAGTGGCGTGGCCGAGGCCTCGCCTTCGAGTTAAAAGCCAATGTCCTGGTGCGCGAGGTGCCTTTCTACCCTTTTCAAATTTTTTATGGATTTTACGCCATTTAAGAATTGTAAGGTGCTCTCGTGGAATGTGGGGGGTATTATGGGACTCCCGTCGAGACGTATGTTGAAAGAATTTTTGATTCAACAAGCTCCGGATATGTTGTTCCTCTATGAGACCCAAGTGCCCTTTGTAAAATCAAGGATTTTCCTCTCTCAATTGGGCTACGAATCGGTCTGCATCCAAGAGACTCGGGGAAAGGCTGGAGGGGTTTGGATCTTGGCTAAGTTAGGGCTGAGCTACCAAATTCAGGTTTGGGATAATAGGGAACGGATGGTTACTCTTCAATTATCTCAAGGAACGGCTATATGGTATATCACAGGGCTTTACGCTTCCCCTAGATATGAGGAGAGGAAGAGGAATTGGGAGTCCCTTACTCAGGTGGCTGGCATTATTGGAGGAGCCTGGGTCGTAATAGGAGACTGGAATCAGATATTGAAGGCGGATGAGGTGAGAGGAGGGCTTCATAATCCGGCCCGTGCTGAAGAACTAGGGGACGTTCTCCAGGATTGTAACCTCGCTACTGTCAACACACAAGGGGGAGCTTTCACCTGGTCTAGGCCTTTGGGGGATACGAAACGGATATTTAAACGTTTGGATCGGTGTGTTGGGAATTTGGAGTGGGTGGACATCTTTCCCTGTGGTTATGTTCAAATCTTACCCCGTGTAGGATCGGATCACAATCCCCTGGTTCTTGCGTGCGGACCGGCCCCTCCCCGCAAGATTGGGAAGCCTTTCCGTTGGGAAGCCGCGTGGAAGGAGATCCCAGGGTACAAGGAAGTTGTGGAGACTGTGTGGGAGTCCCCTGACACATCCGTCTGGAACAATCTGGGGAACACCAAGGAAACCTCCTTAAATTTCATGAAATCCCAGAATCAGAATTTCAAATGGAGAAAAGTCAAGTTACTGAAGAGACTCACAGGCATTTCTAAACTGCTTGAGAGAGTTGACTCGGTACGGCATCTGTTGCTGGAGGAAGAGCTTCGAACGGAGTTGGAATCGGTCATGGCACAGGAAGAGATGTACTGGTATCAAAGGTCTCGTGACAAGTGGGTCAAGTTGGGAGATAGGAACACGGCCTACTTTCACGCCCGGGCCAAATCCAAAGGTCATAGGAACCGTATACATGGTTTACGGATGGACGATGGGGAATGGTGTGGGGATAGTGAAACTCTGAAATCTCATGCCATCACCTATTTCAAGAAGCTGTATGACCATCCCCCTATGCCTTTGCCTCAAAGGATGTTGGAGACTGAGGTTCCGCTTAGCATGCCGGCTCTTCATAGTATTCATACAGAGGCTGCCAAGGCAATGGAGCAAATCATCCTTCCTGAGGAAGTTGAAGCCGTGGTCAAGGGGATGAAAGGGTACTCGGCCCCGGGGCCGGACGGTTTCCAGAACATCTTCTTTAAGCATTTTTGGCCAGTTGTGAGGAATTCTGTATGCAAGTTTATTACTTCGGCGTTTGAGGAAGGGATGTTTGAGGTGGAGATAGCCACTGCCTACATATGCTTAATTCCCAAAATTGAGGTTCCCTTGAGCTTAAAGGACTTCAGGCCAATAACTTTGTGTAACGTTGTTTATAAGATCCTTACCAAAGTTCTAGTGCAGCGTATCCGCCCCACCTTACAAGGAGTTATTTCTCATCACCAATCGGCTTTCTTGCCGGGGAGAGGGACTATTGACAACGCAATCACCTTACAAGAGCTAATCAGGTTCATCTCTGGATCCCAGTCCAGGAGTAAGGCTGTGATTCTCAAAATCGACGTGGCCAAGGCGTACGACAATGTCTATTGGGACTTCTTGGATCTTTGTCTCTTGGAGTTGGGGTTGCCAGATTCGATACGGAAACTGATCATGTTTTGTGTCTCTAGTCCGACCTATTCGGTGCTTTGGAATGGGGAGGCCTTGGACAAGTTTCGGCCGGGGAAGGGGCTAAGACAAGGGGACCCCATGTCTCCATATCTCTTCCTTCTTGTCATGGAGAAGCTGTCTATTCTCATCCAACAACAGACGCAACTGGGCGTTTGGAAGCCGATCAGGGGAAAAAATGGGAGCCTTGAGATATCTCATCTTTTATTCGCGGATGACCTGATCATTTGCTCCTTGACAGACAAGAATAGCATAAGGTGTATCAAACAAGTCCTCAATAATTTTGGCGCAGCTTCTGGACTTCATCTAAATCCCCTCAAATCTTCTCTATTGCTGTCTAAGGCAGTCCCTCAGGTGGAAAAAAATTGGATAGCTGATTTCTTGAATATCCCTGCCGTGGACACTTTCGATTCATACTTGGGTTTTCCTATGGTCCAAGGGCGGCTTCGATGCAGGGATTTTGCATTCCTTCTGGACAGGTTGGATGCTCGCCTTAAGGGGTGGGCATGTAAGTTTCTCAACAAGGCGGGAAGGCTCACTTTGGGGAGAGCGGTCATGGCGGCTATTCCCACCTATGTTATGCAATTACATTGGTTGCCGGAAACTACATGTGAGGCCATAGACAGGAGGATCAATAGATTCATTTGGAAGGACAAATTGGATAAAGGGCTATATCTTGTGAAATGGGATACGGTTGCCTCCCCTAAGGCCATGGGAGGTCTCGGGATACGTAAGGCACGTCCGATGAACATCGCACTCTTGGGGAAACTGCTATGGAATGCTTTACACTCCCCGGATAAGCTGTGGGTGAAATGGATCAAGAGCCAAATGGATGAGGAAGATGTCCTGGCCGCTGTCAACAGGAACTCTAACTCCAAAGTTTTCAAGTCTCTTCAGAAAATTATTCCCATGTTGCAGAAGGGGTTTAACTTTCGGATTGGTTGTGGGAAAGCTTCCCTGTGGTTTTCTCATTGGTACAGAGGCCAGCAACTTGGATCTCTCCTACCTTTTGTGGATACTCATGACTTGGCACTGCAGGTTAGGGATGTAATTAATCTTGGAGTCTGGAAGTGGGAAGGGGTCTACTCAATGATCCCCGAGACTCTCATCAGGGATATCTCAGCGGAACCTCCCCCTAAAATTCATGATCATGTGCCAGACAAGTGGGTGTGGAAGGAATCCTCGAATGGTAAGTATACGGTGAAATCTGCTTTCAATCTTCTAACTCGGGTGGCTGAGGTTCAAGACAGTTGGAGTTGGATCTGGAAACCGGATATACCAGAGAAGGTGGGACTATTGTTATGGCTAGTCTGTCATGACTCACTACCAGTCAATGCCACCCGGTTCCGAAGACATCTAGCTTCTTCTCCTTTATGCGTCTTGTGTGGGATAGAGGAAGAAGACTGGAGTCACTGTATGTTCGCATGCACCTGGGCAAAACATATCTGGAACAAGTTGAACGTGGGCATACCTGTTGACTGCCACCAAATGCCAAAATCCAACATTAACCCTTTCCTCCGAGCCATGTTCAGAAAGTTTGGGCACATATTCATCGCAGCTATATGGAACATTTGGCTCGAGAGAAATGCTAGGGTGTTTCGAGGGGGGCAGAAAACCGTGGGCAACATTCACAGAGATATCCTCCGGATGACTTGGGATATGAAGAGGGCGATGCGCGAGCTGAGGGCTTCTAGCCGGCCACAGAATCGTATGGTCAATTGGAACAAAAACTGGGAGCCAAAGAGGATATTATTCATACGGACGGGAGCTCTTTTGGCAACCCGGGGCGGTCGGGATTTGGATTCGTTGTCCGGAATGACAAAGGGAATTGGTTGACAGGGGGCTGTGGCTACTTGGGGGTGAACAATATTCTCTTCGCTGAGGTCTCTGCCATCTTGGAAGGTTTGGAAGCCGCATGCAGGATGGGTTTGAAGCGGGTCGTTTGCTACAATGACTCCATGGGGGCGCTTGCGGCGGTGAAGGCAAGGGACATGTTCCACCCTTTGGCCTCTATCATCCATAGGATCAATGAGTTAAAAGAAGGTTTTGAGGCCTGTTCGCTACACCACATTCACAGGGAAGGTAATATTGTCGCGGACCGTCTGGCGAGGCACGGTGCCAGTCTTGAAACCTTCTTCACGTCGTGGGCCTTCCCGCCGGATTTTGTTGTAAGGGACGTTGAGTCGGACATGTCCGACACGCTGGTCCCCTCCCACTCTTTGTAATCGCCCCCCCTCCCCCTTCACAGCCTAGCTGTGTTTCTTTTTGGTTCTTTGTTTTCCTGTTTTTTCATCGCTTCTTGTATTTATCCGGCTACGGCTCATCCAAAAAAAAAAACATAACACTTGAATCGCAATGGAATTATACGACATAAATCCCAAGAAAATTGAATGCCAGCAAAAAGTTTAATGTGAAATGCAGATTTTGTAAATCCACCATAAGAGGATCTAACAGACAAAAAGAGGGAAACAAACGATAGATATAAAAGAAAATTAAGCTACAACCCATTTAAACACCAAACTTCAGACAAATTGCATTCTTCAATTTTCATCCCGAGGTTGCATAAACTTAAAGACTTACATGTTAAAACTGCCATTGATTCTCCTACGGTCTCTCTGACGCACTTGAGAACAATGTGCGTTCTATTTTTTCAGCCAGGTAAACAAAACACACACAAAACACACATAGCTATGAAGACGGTTTGTATAAAACTGCATAAAGATTTTATCTTGCATAAAAATGAATAGTTATGTTGCATAAGCAAAACGAACTTTCTGAGATTTAGAAAGAAGTGGACAGAACTTTTGCTTACTATTTGTAATATCATTCAAGGGAGAAGTAGACGAAGGGAGGACAGATTCCTGTGTAGAAGCCAAATATGACGAATGTGGGCAGCTATTCTTGCTATTATTCGCTTGATTTCTCAATGTATGGCTTTTGCTATGCGATTCCCACCAAATATTACATAAAAGCCAAATAGGAATTGCATGAAAGTATGCAAGTATGCACCAAAGAAGAGCTCCAACTGCAAATTGCATCCAATATAAAAGTCTTTGTTCGTCCAAATTGATCAGCCAATGAACCCCAGTGAAGAAACCAACAGTGGCTCCCGCCAGAAGAGTGCTAACAACCCAACCTGAAATAAAAAGAAATGGCAGTGAGCCAGCGAGAATCGGTACCACTAACATGTAAGAAGTCATGCCCTCATGTTCAAGTGTTGAGTAACTGAAAAGCAGCAAATGATTGTATTTAGCTAATTTTAAATGGATTTGGATCCCCGTACAAACGTTGGCTATGAAACAATCTCTCATGAAATGGATTTGAAACACGGGCGCAAGAGACCACAACTTGTCACCACTTCATACATCGGATGTGACATTTGGAAAAACTCTGGCTTTCTAGCAGACACAATTACCTCTAGAAACAATCAACAATTATGGTGGCTCTCAGGAGTCAAAGTGTATGTGTCATTAAAATGTTATACAAACCCAAAATACCATCAGACTAATGTACAATTGCTCTATTAATTTTCTCTCGTAGATATAAACATGCATGTACTCAAAATTCTATTTTTTCTTCAAATTATACTCCTTCAAGGTAATATTTTCCCTATGATTCAACCACAAATAGTAATATATTCCTATTTTAAAGCAGGGTAAAAAAGAAGGTTAATAAATTGGTCTCGATAACTTAAAACAAAGAAAACAAAGTCATTTCACGTTGCAAGCAGTCTAGTTGGAATCTAGTAGTTCTACTTACCATCTGACACAGGTCTCGCCAGTTCATATCATTTGGGAGAAACCTAGTGAAAAAGTGTTGCATCATTTTTTCAGTGTAATGGTAATTTGAGTTAGTGATAAGCAAGAGCTTCTTTCCGGCCTGTCAGGAACAAAAAATTTTAGTCCCCCAAGAATTTACGAATCAGATATAACTGAGTCATGAGTGGGTAAAAATACCTCTTTCTGATCCAGTAGTGCCAAAGGTAGCTCTGGATCAGGCTCTATAAAGAGTTCAAGTTTGGACATTATCTCACTCTATGAGAGCATCTGTGGGTTAGAAACTTGTGCAACTAAACGTAAAATAATATTAAAATACAAAGGTCAATACCTTGAGCTCGCCCTCAACATGTGCCCTAAATAATGCTTTCCCAACAGCCTAAAAAATGTGATGAACTTAAAGAAGTATCTTAGTTTTAAAGTACCATATTCCACACAACAGGTTAAACATTGTACCTTGTAAAGCCCTTTATAATCAAGGGGAACAACATCTGCAGCTACTGCTCCTTCATCAAGCCTATCTACCATCTGATATTCAAGTATACATATTGTATGAACATTCTACACAATTGAATAAAGAAACAGAAAAATCAAGTGGTGTCAGCAAGAAAGCTTAAAAGTCAAAGCACCATTCTTGCCTGATAGAGTTCATGCAATTGTACATAGACCTCTACGTTTAGCAACCATAGATTGTGTTTTCATAAAGGAAAACAAAATAGAAAATTTTGAACACAAACTGGAATGAATATCATCAGTCTAATAGGGATGAGCTTTCTATATGAAAATTTTGTAAGTGGTGGCGGATTATGTGCCAATTCATAAGAATAATGAAAAGAAAAAAACTGGATATGATCAAAATAAAGATTTGTTTACCTCCACAAAATTGGTGAATGTGGGATCCCGATTAAAAACCAACCAATGAACCTGTAACAATGAAGTCAATACAAATTCAAAATCAACAAAATAAGAAAAGAAAAAGAAACCCATTCGGAAATTCGAGCAAGAACCATAAATTATATTACACGGACAAAGAATGCGGCAAGCCGCTGCACGAACACCGTCTTAGGAATCGGCCGCGGCGGGGGATGCATCGGCGAAGCAGGTGGCGCAAGCGTTGGAGTAGTGGGGCAGGCGAGCGTCAAATATCTGATTCTTGTTAATTTGGAAGCAAATAACACTGCAATTTCAACAAATACACAAAGAATTAAAGAAATGGCAGAATATCGATTCTCTGTTCTTATTCCAGAATGTCTTTGAAAGGGATGAAATCAACAGAAGGCTTAATCAAGCCTCGGCAGTGGTGGTGGAGACTTCAACGCCAACAACAAAGGGCCGTGATGGTGGCTGGAGCTCACCGTAGAGAGAGAAGCCGGGCGCCGGCGGCTCGCGCAGGGCTGAGGCGGCGGCTAGGGTTCGCGGTGTCCAGGGGAGGCGCGGGGTTCACGGGGCCTGAGTGCGGCTACTCCAGATTTGCGAAGGGGCAGCGTGCGCTGGGGCGAGCGGCGCCGGAAGAGGGGCGTCAGACAACGGCGGACAGTGTACAGGAAGAGAGGACGTCACACGTAGGGGAGGCGGAGTCAGGCTAATCGGCTGATGTGGGGAGTTGGGGAGATTTTTATATAGAAGAGAAATGTTTTGGGAACAGAAACGTTCTGGGGAAGATGAGTTGGAGTAAATTCATAGTAATGAAGAAGAAGAGTAAAGAGGACGCGGTGAATATAGAATTTTTTTTTGGATTTTATTTTTTAATAATGGCATTTTTGAAATTTTTTTAATGTGTGTGAGAGAGTGTAAAAATTGTTGAATTTAGTGTAAAAATAAGTGGGCGGGAAACTGTGTGCGTAAAAGGGGTATCTTGTTATTATATATATAATGATACATGTTTTTGCTTATCTCGGAAGTGTGGCGGGTACTATGAGGCTTCAATCTGTGAAACAAAATCAGTCAAATTAATTAATTCTTTTTTTGGGTTACCTACTACTAGGATATTTCTGTCTAGACTGCAGCACTATTTTTATTTTCACTTACTAGTTATGACTTATGACAATGTCAGTATATAATTATATATACTATATTAGTCCTCCTGTTTTCATTTATGTGTTAATACTACAATAATAATTTGAGTAGTATTTTACTAATATGTTAACTTCATTTACATTGATTTATGTTTCTATTTGGATGTGTGTCTGTATGATTTCCTCCGCGGAAGTTTTATTTGGTTACTATCAAGAAAGCTTTTAGTTAAAAAGAATTTGTACAACTAAGTATGCTGGATATTGGCATTGAGGTTATACAAACAAATTGGGTTCTCTACATAATACTACAAGCCAAACTCAATCGGAGGACACCGATTATTCCCCAAGTTTTGTTAAGAAGTTGCTATATACTACTATAAGAAAGAGTTGGTCACCCATTTCAACTCACACAACCAACAACCCATTTTAAGTTTTTGGCAGATTTGATAAAATGCCATTTCTCTCATCACAAACTACAAATTAAATCACCTACTTTGTGAAACTTATTCATTTGGTCATGACTTTTCACATAATAAGCTTCATCCCACATCACTCTACTAATGAATTATGGACTATAAATTTGTAACCTATATTTACCAGATAATGGTACCAAATTTTGTCTTTCGATCAATGAAACATGCCAAGAATGGGAAGAAACTTTGCAGCTCTATTATTAATGTCTACAGCCCTCATTGTTATATCACGATCTTCTGCATCCCCTGTGACATTTGTCTTTGGTGATTCGCTGACAGAAGTGGGGAACAACAATTACCTGACGCTCTCGCTTGCCAAGTCCAATTATCCTCATTATGGTATCGACTTCACGGATGGCAAACCAACGGGAAGGTTCACCAATGGAAGGACCATTGGCGACCTTATATGTAAGCACAGTGGACCATTGTTATTAACAACTTTCTTTACATCAATCAAACTTTTTTGTATAGAAGTGCCTACTTCTATTGCCATGTACAACTAATCCTTTCTTACATTTTTTTTTTTTTTTGTTGGATAAGTAGCCAATGTCCGCTATATATATATATATATATATATATATATATATAAAGTTTTTCATTTGGTGACCGATTTTTTCATTGGTTATTATAGCTGCGAAGCTTGGGATTCCACCACCTCCTCCATTCCTTTCCTTGTTGCCAGGCGACGATGCAATCTTGAAAGGGGTGAACTATGCTTCGGGTGGAGCGGGAATCCTCAATGACACGGGACTTTATTTTGTAATGACAGCTAGAGTCTCAAGTTTTCTAATTGACTGATTGTGTGAAGTTAAAAGAATGAAGTATATGTAGGAGCAAGGATTGATATGATTTTTGTGTTTGTGGTGGGTGCAGATAGAGAGACTGACATTTGATGATCAAATAAAGAACTTTGAGAAAACAAAGCTATGGATAAAGGATAAAATAGGAGAGGAGGCAGCAAATAAGCTCTGCAATGAAGCACTCTATTTTGTAGGAATGGGTATGTATGTTCCTATGACTTTTTAATAGGTTTGATCCCTGTATTATTGTTAGCCAACACTTGAATTTTTGATAACTTTTAACAGGTAGCAATGACTATGTGAACAATTACCTACAGCCATTTTTAGCAGATGGGCAACAATTCACGCATGATGAATTTGTGGAACTTCTCATCTCCACCTTGGCCGAACAACTCTTGGTAAACACCCCAAAAGAAAGTTTGTGACAGAAAATTTTTGTTCGCTATTTGAGAAGAAAAAAAAGGGTCGCTAAATTTATTAATGACCCTTTCTTTTCAAATAGGGACCAAAATTTTTGGTCACAAATTAACTAACCTTCTCTATAGTGTGCATTATATATATATATATATATATATATATATATCTCGTTCACTATGTTGTATCGGATTCCAACATGGATATAGAGGCTTTACCAACTAGGCGCGAGAAAGATTGTGTTTCACGGGCTGGGGCCGTTGGGGTGCATTCCCTCCCAAAGGGCAAAATCGTTCCGAGGAGAGTGCCTCAAGCAAGTCAATCTATGGGTGCAAGAATTCAACTCCAAAGTAGGCGAATTGATCACCACCCTAAATGCCCACCTCCCTTCCTCACGCTTGATATTCGCGGACACTTATGGAGCAGTCATGGATTTAATCCAAAGCCCTTCTGCACACGGTAACTAGCTAGTGAAATCATGTTTGAAAAAAACAACAGAACCAAACAAACGAGTTACATATATATTACTTGCCATTGGTGATCGATTGAAACATGTGGTGTGATGCAGGATTTAAGGTATCCAACACATCGTGTTGCAATGTGGACATGAAACTAGGCGGGCTTTGTCTCCCCGACTCCAAGGTGTGTAGCAACCGTGGGGACTACGTGTTTTGGGATGCTTTCCACCCTTCCGACGCAGCCAATGTTGTGCTTGCACAAGCCTTCTTTAGCACTATTTTCCCCAAATACAACCCTTCTTCTCCTCCTCTGCCTTGATCGATTCCTCTCCAACATATATGATCACTAGGGAAATATAGTTGAATGCACATATAAATGCATTTGTATATAGAGAGAAAATCAGGCAAATTTTCTACCGAGTTAAAGACACATTTATCATCATTGATCGAGAAAACATATAAATATGCTTTGAAGTCTGGTAACTCAAGCAGATCAAGGGATCTGTATAATGATGGGTTTTGTGTTCTTGCAAATATGAAAGCATATGTACAATATCTACTCTCCCAATCCGCTCACTCCCAAACATCTTTTATAATAGGCTTTATAGTATTTTGATGTTGAATAATTAGCAAGTTTTATTTACTGGGCGGTACGACAGCACAACGGATTCAAGGGTTCAATCTGGTTTCTTATGATGGGTACTTTAAATCTTTAGATGTTTGAATAGATGGATTTGGAAAGTAATTTAAAATTTATGATAACAGATATTTCCATTTGTTTGGAATAATAAAATGATTTTTTTTTTTTATTATGAATTTAATTTATCCAAACATATCCTTGAGGGTCCGTTTGGTTGGATAACTTGTATTATCAGTGATATTGTGATTGATGAGAATATGTGATTAATCGGGATGAGATTGTTGATAATCTTATTTTTTTTATATTTTAATATTATTGCATATGGTAAAGATTGAAAATCTCAAATTTCCTGTTCTAATTAATTTACAATAATGTCCTTCAATTTCAATTGAATTTTTTCCTATAAATACACATTATAAAATATTTAAATGTATTTATATTTTTAAAAATATAAAATTCTTTATATATAATTTACTGTATGATAATTAGAAATTTAATGTCTTTAAATCCTTGTTATTTTTATTTTGTATAATACGAAGATAAATAAATTTTAAGCAAGTATGAGAACATATATTAAAAATATGTTTAAATAAATTAAAATTTATTTTTTGAAATTAAATTTAATTTATTTATCATATTTTAAAATTAAAACGTCATATAAAATAAAATAATTATAAAAAGTGAGGGTATAAAAGATAAATTGGTATAAAAAGTATGCAAAATTGAAGTGGTAATCAGTGCCGGCTAATAACCTATTCAAGCTGGGCTTCTGTGGCTCCCAAAAATGGGGCCCGTTTTTTTTTCTTCTTAAATCTATAAAATAAAGTAATTATAAAAAGTGAGAGTATAAAAAATAAATTGGTATAAAAAGTATGGAAAATTGAGATGGTAATAAATACCGGCTAATAATTGTTATATACTTCTGAACAGGACTCCAATTTTTCTTTTTCTTAAATCTATTGATATAACTTGTATTTTGAAGATGTTATATAAATATATAACTAGCACAGCCTATTAGTATATATGTATGATAAAGTAACTAACGAAAGAAAAAGAAATAAACGTGAGACGACAATGCAATAAGGAAAGAAAGTGGCGGAGGAAGTATGTGCACTTTCACTCATTCATTTGATCGGGTATTTATACAAGTTTTGGAAAATGATGAGTCACACTCAAAGATATGTGGCGGCCTTTAGAGAGTGACAGACATTCACAACCATATACACCTGTGTATAACACTCCCCCTTGAATGTCCTTTATACAAAGTATATGCTTCGTTAAAACCTTACTAGGAAAAAACCCCATGGGAAAAAAAATCCTAGTTAAGGAAAAAGAGTACAGTATTCTTGTATTCATTGCTCCCCCTGTTTTGTACATCATTGGAGATCTTTAAGCCGCCGCATTCCAATTCTATTCACAAGTTTCTCGAATGTTGCAGTCGACAATGCCTTGGTGAATAGATCCGCCAGATTATTGTGTGATCGAACTTGATGCACTTCAATTTCACCATTCTTTAGAAGATCATGAGTGAAGAAGAACTTTGGTGAAATATGCTTTGTTCGATCTCCCTTGATATATCCTCCTTTCAATTGAGCTATGCAAGCTGCATTATCTTCATACAATAATGTTGGGGGAAGCTTTTCATCAGATTTTAACCCACAATTCTTCAGGATATGATGGGTCATTGATTTTAACCAAACACATTCTCGATTGGCTTCATGAATTGCCAATATTTCAGCATAATTGGAAGATGTGGCAGTTAATGTTTGTTTAGCAGATCTATAGGAAACTGCAGTACGGTCACAAGTAAATATATAGCCCGTCTGGGACTTGGCTTTGTGCGGGTCCGACAGATACCCAGCATCAGCATAACCAATCAATGCATTATCATCTTCATTGGAATAAAACAAGCCGAGATCATATGAACCTTGAAAGTATCGAAAAATGTGCTTAATACCTTGCCAATGTCGCTTTGTGGGGCAAGTACAGAACCGTGCTAATAAATTAACTGAGAATGCTATATCAGGCCTTGTATAATTAGCAAGATACATAAGTGCCCCAATTGCACTAAGATATGGTACTTCGGGACCAAGTATATCTTCATTTTCCTCTTTAGGCCTGAATGGATCTTTCAAGGGATCAAGCGATCTGACCACCATCAGGGTGCTCAATGGATGTGTTTTATCCATATAAAATCATTTTAATACCTTCTGGGTATAAGTCACTTGATGGATATATATTCCATTCTCAAAATGTTCGATTTGTAAACCAAGACAAAATCTTGTCTTTCCAAAATCCTTGATTTCAAATTCATTTTTCAGATATTCGATTGCAGTATGTATTTCTTCAGGAGTTCCAATCAGATTAATATCATCGACATACACTGCAATAAGCACAAATTTTGATCCAGTTTTCTTTATAAAAACACATGGGCAGACTGGATCAAACATTCACTAAGATGGTTATATCATATTCGTCCTAATTGTTTGAGCCCATATAATGACTTTTGCAATTTTACTGAATATAATTCCTTAGGCTTTGATTTAAATGCTTCGGGCACTTTCATATAAATATCAATATCTAATGACCCATATAGATACGCAGTAACAACATCCATACGGCGCATTTCAAGCCTTTGGTGTACTGCCAAACAGATTAGAAATCTGAATGTAATTCCATCCATCACAGGTGAATATGTTTCATCATAATCAAAACCTGATCTTTGGAAAAAACCTTGAGCAACCAATCTGGCTTTATATTGAATGATTTCATTCTGCTCATTTCTTTTCTAATAAAAACCCATTTATAACCCACGGGTTTTGTACCATCAGGTGTTTGGACTACAGGTCCAAAAACATTTCGTTTTGCCAACGAATCCAATTCAGATTGGATTGCATCTTTCCATTTTGGCCAATCAATTCTTTGCCGACATTCTTCAACCGATTTGGGTTCTTGATCATCACCTTGTTCCATAATTTCAAGTGCTACATCTAGGGGTGGGCTAATCGGTACCCGACCCGAACCCGAAAAATAGTGAGATCGGGTTGGATACCCGAACCCGAAAAAACCCGAAGTTGGGTACCCGAACCCGAAATTACTAGGTCGGGTCGGGTATCGGGTTTTATAAATGAACCCGAATTCCCCGACCGGGTACCCGAATTACCCGATCTTTTTTTTTTTTAAAAAAAAATATTTTATTTTATTTTTTAAGAAATGTCTATCTTTTCTTTTTTAAATTTTTCCCCACAATGTAGAGAGTATTTTTTTTTAGTATTTCTAGTTACATAATTTTATGCAAACCAAAAGTGTAAAACCGCAATTGTAACACCCCGGTTTTTGGTCACCCAGGTCGGGATGTCACCGCCACATCTCCCTAGTAAGACGCGGTTTCTCCGAGCTTACTAAAGAGATGCAAGGCTAGGTATTGCAGTATTTAAAACATTTAAATCATTCAAAATAGCCCATACAATATAATTCGAAAATAATAATATCATAGCGCAGCGGAAATAATTGTTTTAGTATAGTATCGCAGCGGAAAATATAAATAGGGCCGACATGGCCAAAACACGGGTTAAACAGGCCCGTTCATAATATAGTCTAAAGTACGAATTTAAAAGCAAAATAATATTTTCCCAAAATCCCATGCATGAATCGTGCTCATACATGCTCATTCCACATACTCTGTAAGAAAAAGGAATAAAAATGGTTTGGTCAGCACAACTTGCTGAGTAAGTTAACACACGCATGGTCATAGGGTTTAAAAGCCATTAATTTAGTAATTAAATAAAAGCATGATAATAGCATAATATTCAATTTAATCTAATCAACTATCCAGTAGCATAGTTTATTTCAGAGCTTTATTTAACAGCACATCTCGCATGAATTAAAATAAAAGCCATAATTTAAATAAAGCATTTAAGTAATTTAATTGGACAACCACATAATTTAATCTAATTTAATTTAATTTAATATCCTCATTACATCCCAGATTCGGTATTTCAAAGTTTCACGATAGCATCGCGATATCAACAAGTTTAGCCGGTAGCCCGGCGGCCGCAACCATATCAGCCATACCCAGTACCACTCCGGAGCCTCGGGAAACCCATGTGGATATTCTCGAGAGTGTAGGCTCTATATTTCGCCGTTTAGGCAATATCATATCTCAAGTTTAGCGCGCGGGGTCACCATCGTCCATTAAGGCACGAAGTGAATCGTTAGGGGACACCCTGCAGAGCACTCACCCCTAATTTTAATTTATCAAGTTTGTAAGGGGATTTAATTTTAAAAATCTGATCTCAATTATCTTTATTTAAAAATAGTATCTCAACTCATTTCAACCCTAAAGGTTAATTCCATGTTTCAACAAGATTTCAAGATTTTGTTTCCGGTAAACCACAGTTTACTCTAAAATTCGTCTAAAATCAGATTTAATTCCAAAAATTCCAAAATTTCACGACTGACTCAGAAACGTCGAGATCTACAACTTCCGTGTTTTAACTTTTTCAATCCGAGATACCAAAATAGGTCAAAAACGCTAATTTTCACAGAAACACAAATCTGTCCGAATTTCATACGTCACAGTTTAAAGATTTCGAATTCTACCATAGCAATCCAACTCCAAATTTGGTGAAATTTTACAGAGACCATCTTAAGACAATTATCTACCACTTTCATGTTCGGCCAAAGATCTAAATCGGTCTGGAACCTATGTCAAAAACGTGATCAAGATCGGACCTAAGTTCTGTCAAGAATTTCAAGATCTAGATTCAAGCAGTTCGGTTTCGGTTGGTTTTTGCATATCAAATCGTCTCTAAAAATTCTCAAAAATTTACAGTTGATAGATCTAAGCATTAGGAACGTTTTTCATGTTTTAAATTTTTCTGTTTGAAGTCGTTTTAAGGTTTGGAAAAATTCATCAAAACTGTTGCGTCGGTAGAAAATATAAGTTGGCAGATTTACGATTTCTTGTTAAATCTTTTAGTTTCGAATGTTTTAATTCTTCCCAAAACCATGTAAGAGTTAACTTACTGATTAATCGTCGTCCGGGGTCATCTATTTCAGAGGCGTGGCTTCCAGTTCACCGTTTCTCCTCTCCGTTCGTCGGGTTCCTCGTTCTAGATTCGATTCGGGGTGTAAAGAGAAAAGAAATGAGGTTGGAATCCGTTTTTGGATTGAAACATGAAAGGACTTATCGGACCAGAGCTTACCACAACGTTGGAGATCCTCCGGATTTCGTCCAAACAGCCGCGGTCTCCGTTTGGTGCCTCCGTTGACTCCGGGATTTCGACTTGTGTGTATAGAGAGTATCGTAGGGTTTTTGAAAAAGAGTTTAGGCTTCCGAGGGGGTTTATTTATAGATGTCTAAGTCCTAGGGCGTCCAACTTCTGACCCTAAGGGTCTTGAGTCGAGAGACGTTCAACCGAAAGTCGAAAAATCCGCGTTCGGGCGAGAGATTCACGCAACGGGCGAATCTGTCGTGTGGCGCGGGGTTGGCGCGCGTTTCCCCTTATTAGCGCGCGGACAGCGCGCGACTAGCGCCTGGACTCCGGTCCGGGCGGGTCGTGCGATCCGTCGTGCTTTTCCGCCTCTCTTTCGGGTTGCTATCCCTCTATGCTCTCGGATTCCAATTTCCGGACTCTCTTCGGGTTCCTATTTCGTGTCGTTATTTCTTTCGGATCAAATGTTACATTTTGGTTCGAATTCGTCAAGTTCATTTATATCGGGTTCCCGTGTAGCGGCTTATTTAACTTTATTTGATTTCTTTCATTTCTCCTTTCTTCTATATTTATTTATTTAATGTATTTACTGATTTATTTGTTTATTTAGTTATTTATTATATTTATTTATTTATTTATTATATTTATTTATGTTGTAAAATTCTCGGGTATTACAGTCTACCCTCCTTAAGAATCAACTTCGTCCCCGAAGTTGTGTTTCGGCTTTTCTCGTGCTAAGGTCTTTTGTTTATTTTATTATTTCGTGACTGAACTTAGAATTAAGACTTCTAAGCTGCCTACGTACCCGGTAAAGGGATCAAGCCATAACGTAGTTCAAACGTTTACAACAATGCACGAAAAAAAAATAGGTGGTATGACATCCTCTCCCCCTTTAGATTGCAGTTATGTCCCCATAACTGTGTCGGTGTCGGTTTGGAACAATGTCGGGTAGCGTTCTCTCATGTCGGATTCTACTTCCCAAGTTGCCGTCTCACTTCATGGTTCGACCAAAGAACCTTGATCATTTTGACGGTTTTGTTCCTCGTTACTCGTTCCTTAGTGTCGAGAATACGCACTGGGACTTCTTCATAAGTCAAATCTTCATCGAGCTCAATTATCTCCGGTTGAAGTACATGTGTCGGGTCCGGAACATACTTCTTTAGTTGTGAGACATGGAAGACATTATGAACTCGATCTAATTGTGGCGGTAAAGCCAGTCGGTAAGCTAGAGTTCCGACTCGTTCTAGAATTTCGTAAGGTCCTATGTATCGAGGACTTAACTTCCCTCGCTTGCCAAAGCGCATCACCCCCTTCATGGGTGATATCTTTAGCATGACCCTATCTCCCACTTGAAATTCTAGGTCTCGTCGTCTCACGTCGGCATAACTCTTTTGACGGTCTTGAGCGACTTTCATTTTCCCTTGAATCACTTTGATTTGTTGAGCCATGTCTTCGATAAGTTGTGGTCCAACCACCACGGACTTATCGTTTTCTTCCCAGCTCAACGGACTTCGGCACTTTCGTCCATACAATGCCTCGAATGGTGCCATGCCGATGCTAGCATGGTAGCTATTATTATAGGAAAACTCAATTAAGGGTAAATGAGATTCCCAATTCCCTTTGAATTCCAACACGCATGCTCTCAGCATGTCTTATAGTGTTTCGATTGTCCTCTCGGTTTGTCCATCCGTCATCGGGTGGAATGCGGTGCTCATTTTGATTTGAGTACCGAGGGCGTTTTGTAACTCCGTCCAGAAATGAGAGACAAATCTACTGTTTCTATCGGAAATGATATCATGTGGTACTCCATGTCGTCGTACCACATTATCAATGTAGGCTCGGGCCAATTGGTCCATAGTCCACGTGTCTTTCATTGGGATAAATATTGCCGTCTTTGTTAGCCTATCCACAATCACCCAAATTTTGTTCACGCCTTTAGGTGATCGGGGTAATCCCGAGACAAAGTCCATCGAGATGCTATCCCACTTCCAACTTGGAATCTCTAGTGGTTGCATCAGTCCTAGGGGTTTATGTCGCACTGCCTTAACCTTTTGGCAGGTGAGACATTTCGCCACGAAGTTCGCCACCTCCTTCTTCATTCCCGGCCACCAATAGATCTTCTTGAGATCTTTGTATAGCTTGTCACCTCCGGGATGTACGGAATATGGCGTGTTGTGCCCTTCCTCCATCAACCTTTGCTTCAACTCGGCACATTTAAGGGGCGCGCACCATCTCCATTTGAAACGGATGCTTCCATCCTCGTGGACAACAAATCCTATTGCCTTTCCTTCGGCAATATACCCTTTTATCTTTTCGAGTTTCGGGTCGCCCGGTTGAGCGAGTCGAATCTCGTCCAATATTGGAGTTTCTACGACCATGGCATTGATCGTTTCTCTCACCGTGCCAAGATGCACAAGTTCTAACTCCAATCTTGCTAACTCCATGTACAATGCCGGCAGAATTACCAACGAGTTTGTCACCTGTTGGGTTTTCCGACTTAGGGCATCGGCTACCACATTCGCCTTCCCCTTGTGGTATGCTATCTCTAAATCGTAGTCTTTAATAAGTTCCAACCACCTTCGCTGTCTCAAATTCAACTCATTCTGAGTGAATATATATCTCAAGCTCTTGTGGTCGGTGAACATTCGACACTTCCGCCCATAAAGATAATGTCTCCATATCTTTAGAGCGAAAACGACCGCTGCCAACTCCAGGTCATGTGTCGGATAATTCTCCTCGTGAGGTTTTAGTTGGCGTGATGCATACGCTACGACTCTCGAGTCTTGCATCAAGACACAACCTAAACCTTCCTTCGAAGCATCGCTATAAACTTCGAAGTCACCATTCTCTGATGGTAGTGTTAATACGGGTGTGGTTGTGAGTCGTTTCTTCAATTCTTGAAACGCAGTCTCACACGCTTCGGTCCACTCGTATTTTGCTCCTTTCTTCAGTAGCTGGGTCAAAGGACGTGCAATCCTTGAAAAGTCCTTCACAAATCATCTATAATACCCAGCTAATCCAAGGAAACTCCTTATTTCCGTTGGACTCTTCGGAGTTGCCCACTCCGTCACGGCAGAAACCTTTGCCGGATCCACTGATACTCCATCAGCGGATACTATGTATCCGAGAAATGCCACTTCTTTCAACCAGAAATCGCATTTCGACAGCTTGCCGTATAACTGATTTCTTCGCAAGATTTCTAACACTTGATGTAAGTGTTGGGCATGCTCTTCTTCGCTCTTTGAGTAGATCAGGATGTCGTCGATGAACACTACGACGCACTAATCTAACAATTCTCGGAACACGTTGTTCATGAGATCCATGAACATGGCCGGAGCATTTGTTAACCCGAAGGATAACACTGTGAACTCGTAATGGCCATATCGTGTTCGAAACGCCGTCTTCGGGATGTCCTTCTCGGCGATCCTCAATTGATGATACCCAGATCGCAAATCGATCTTCGAGAATACTGAAGCTCCCTTCAGTTGATCAAACAGATCCTCTATTCTCGGTAGGGGGTATTTATTCTTGATGGTCACTTGGTTTAATCCTCGGTAGTCTATGCAAAGACGTAGTCCTCCGTCTTTCTTTTTGACAAATAAAACCGGTGCTCCCCAAGGGGACGTACTCGGTCTTATGTAACCTTTTCCTAACAGTTCCTCGAGTTGCTCCTTTAACTCCTTCATTTCCAGTGGTGCCATCCGGTACGGAGCTTTTGAGACAGGCTCTGTCCCCGGAATGAGATCTATAGTGAATTCAAGATCTCTCTCAGGTGGCATGCCCAGAACGTCCTCAGGGAACACGTCCGGGTATTCTCTTACCACTGGTATGCTATCAACCTTGTTCTCTTCCGCCTCAAGGTTGTGCACATAGCACGCATACAGTTCATACCCCTTACGCATCAAGTTACTTAGTTTAAGTGCACTAACGATTTTGTTACTCTTCTTAGGGGGGCTGGGAGTAAAAGATAACTCTTTTTCCCCTACTTTTTGACAAGGTGATCTTTTGCTTTTGGCATTCGATCACCGCCTTATACTGGGATAACCAATCCATCCCCAGTATGATGTCAAAGTCTCTTAAGTTAAATTCTACTAAGTTTGCGAAGAATTCTACGTTCTTTATCACTATAGGAATTCCGTTATATCGTTTAGAGCAAGATACTACTTCTCCAGAAGGCAATTGAATTCCTAAGCTAATTCTCTCGCACTTAGGTAGATCTAACTCAGGCACTATCCTTGATGCTATGATCGAGCAACTAGCTCCAGAATCAAATAGAACTCTAAGGGGTGTATTCAAAACGTGAAATGTACCTGCCATCACTTCTCCTTGCGCAGGCACGTCCGCTTGGTTAACCACGTTGAGCCTCCCCACAGGGCCGTCCCTGGTTACCCTGATGATTCGCATTCGGCTGCTGATTTTGCTGTTGGTTTTGGTTCTGAGGGGGCGGAGGTCGTTGGTTTTGATTCTGGTTCTGCGGCCTATTTTGAGCGGGTCTGTACCCCTGGTTATTCCCGTTTCGACCGTTTTGATTTTGAGGCTGTTCTTGCCCCGTGACCAAATCGTCCCTTTTCGTTATGTTTTCGATCCTGGTTTGGCAGTCCCGTCGAACGTGACCCATTCGACCACATCGGAAACAGGCGCCCTGTTGCGGGCATCCCCTTGCCAGATGGGGTCGTCCACATCTCGGGTAAGGTGGTACCGGATCTTCTTGGTTGAACCTCCTCCCAGTGTTGTTTTGTTGGGGCCTATTCGACCCTCTGCGTTGTTCGTTCCTTCCAGTGTTGTTCTCGTTTCTTGAGTCCCGGCTTCTCTTGTCTTGGGGACCCCTGCTGGACTCCCCACTCACCCTTCTCTTCAGCTGCTGCACACGTGCTACCGCCACAGCGCGGTCATACACAACTTGCAAATCGGGGTAGTGTACCCCCGCGATCACCTCGCGCACAGACAGGTTCAGTCCCATCTCGAACTTCTGTGCCTTTTCCGCATCAGTAGGCACTAGCCTTGGCGCGAACCTCACCAGCTCCTTGAAACGTGTGTAGTATTCTTGCACCGTTTGGCCTCCTTGCTTCAGCGACAGGAACTCTTCGTACATGGCAGCTTTAGTACTCAAGGGATAGAATCGATCCCTGAGTAATTCCATCATCTCCATCCACGAGTAGGGCTCGTCATCTTCAGTTAGTTTGACTTGCGTTGCCTGCCACGAGTCGTCAGCTTCGCCTCCCAAGTAGTATGAGGCGACATGCACTCTTTCTCCTTCCGGAATTTAACTGCTCCCAGCAGCTTGTCGAAGGTTCGGATCCATTCTTCCAGTTTGGCTGGATCCTCCTCACCAGCATAGTGGGGTGGCTGGTAGGGATTCACCATAGCCAGATAGTTAGGGCGAGCCTGGGGCGGAGGTACCGCCGCAGCTTGGCCCTGGTTGACTTGCGCGTTCCCTAGTGCAATCAAGACCTCCTCTATCGTCCGAAGACGATCGCCCACATTGTTCGGTGCGGGGGCGTCCTGCGCACCTTGGGGTTGTTCCTCTACAGGTTGGGCCGGTTCCGTGACATTTGGAGGTATTTCGGTAGGTGTTTCAGTGGTGGTTTGAGGAGCGGGTTGAGTTCTTCCTCTTCCTCTTCCTCTGGATGCCATTCTGGTACAAATAGGGTGGATTAGGACTTGTGAATTTAACATATAGTCTAAGCAATTTCTATAAATGTATATGTGGTTTGTAATTTAGCACGTGGTGCTCGATCGAACTAAGAAGCGCCGTACGCCTCGGGGTTTTATTTTAATTTGTTTTATTTCAATATTTTTTTTTTGGCTGCTGTACGGACAGGTCTGTCCGTTTTTTTTCTTCGAATTATTATAAATAAATCGGGCATTTTATTATCTCAAAAGAAATTTTAGTACAAAGGTCGAAATATTTTCCTAGCAAAATAGTATCTAAAAATAGAATCTCTAGCGTCTCAAGGCGTCCTCCGGTGGGGTAGCAGGATCCTCCTCCGGGTCTTCCTCCTCCGAACTTGGCGGCAGTAGACCATCAAAGATAGTGTTCAAGTCTTGCCCATGGGCATCGATGTGTTCCTTTAGTATTAGGTTTTGTGTAGTGAGGGTTTGGACTTGGCGTTCGAGTTGGTTTATGCGGTAGTGATCCGCCTCTCTCAAGTTGCTCAGGTGGTGCAAATTGGCCTCCAATTGAGCCATACGGTACTTCATTTGTTCTATGGTTTGATGGGAATCAAGATGAACGTTCATCATCTTGATCATCAACTGCATCATGTCTTGACTAGCCATCTAGCGCAAGCAAGAGATCTAAGTTAATATTCGCCAAGATTCTAAGTTCAATTTTGCCAAGATTCTAAGTTCAAGTTTTGCCAAGATTCTAAGTTCAATTCGCCAAGATTCTAAGTTCAAGTTTTGCCAAGATTCTAAGTTCAATTCGCCAAGATTCTAGGTTCATAGAAGAGATGCAATATGCAAATGTAAATGATGATCCCCCCAAAAATAATTTAATGCACCATATATATATATATTTTTCCATGGGGTTAAAAATAAGATTTTTCTCCATGGAAATAATACTGTAAAATTTAAAATAATATTCAAAATATTAATAGTACTTTAAAAATAATAATGGTTTAAAAATAATAGTTTAAAAATACTAGCTTAAAAATATCCGGGCTCTGATACCAACTTGTAACACCCCGGTTTTTGGTCACCCAGGTCGGGATATCACCGCCACATCTCCCTAGTAAGACGCGGTTTCTCCGAGCTTACTAAAGAGATGCTAGACTAGGTATTGCAGTATTTAAAACATTTAAATCATTCAAAATAGCCCATACAATATAATTCGAAAATAATAATATCATAGCGCATCGGAAATAATTGTTTTAGTATAGTATCGCAGCGGAAAATATAAATAGGGCCGACATGGCCAAAACACGGGTTAAACAGACCCGTTCATAATATAGTCTAAAGTACGAATTTAAAAGCAAAATAATGTTTTCCCAAAATCCCATGCATGAATCGTGCTCATACATGCTCATTCCACATACTCTGTAAGAAAAAGGAATAAAAATGGTTTGGTCAGCACAACTTGCTGAGTAAGTTAACACACGCATGGTCATAGGGTTTAAAAGCCATTAATTTAATAATTAAATAAAAGCATGATAATAGCATAATATTCAATTTAATCTAATCAACTATCCAGTAGCATAGTTTATTTCAGAGCTTTATTTAACAGCACATCTCGCATGAATTAAAATAAAAGCCATAATTTAAATAAAGCATTTAAGTAATTTAATTGGACAACCACATAATTTAATCTAATTTAATTTAATTTAATATCCTCATTACATCCCAGATTCGGTATTTCAAAGTTTCACGATAGCATCGCGATATCAACAAGTTTAGCCGGTAGCCCGGCGGCCGAAACCGTATCAGCCATACCCAGTACCACTCCGGAGCCTCGGGAAACCCATGTGGATATTCTCGAGAGTGTAGGCTCTATATTTCGCCGTTTAGGCAATATCATATCTCAAGTTTAGCGCGCGGGGTCACCATCGTCCATTAAGGCACGAAGTGAATCGTTAGGGGGCACCCTGCAGAGCACTCACCCCTAATTTTAATTTATCAAGTTTGTAAGGGGATTTAATTTTAAAAATCTGATCTCAATTATCTTTATTTAAAAATAGTATCTCAACTCATTTCAACCCTAAAGGTTAATTCCATGTTTCAACAAGATTTCAAGATTTTGTTTCCGGTAAACCACAGTTTACTCTAAAATTCGTCTAAAATCAGATTTAATTCCAAAAATTCCAAAATTTCACGACTGGCTCAGAAACGTCGAGATCTACAACTTCCGTGTTTTAACTTTTTCAATCTGAGATACCGAAATAGGTCAAAAACGCTAATTTTCACAGAAACACAAATCTGTCCGAATTTCATACGTCACAGTTTAAAGATTTCGAATTCTACCATAGCAATCCAACTCCAAATTTGGTGAAATTTTACAGAGACCATCTTAAGACAATTATCTACCACTTTCATGTTCGGCCAAAGATCTAAATCGGTCTGGAACCTATGTCAAAAACGTGATCAAGATCGGACCTAAGTTCTGTCAAGAATTTCAAGATCTAGATTCAAGCAGTTCGGTTTCGGTTGGTTTTCGCATATCAAATCGTCTCTAAAAATTCTCAAATATTTACAGTAGATAGATCTAAGCTTTAGGAATGTTTTTCGTGTTTTAAGTTTTTCCGTTTGAAGTCGTTTTAAGGTTCGGAAAAATTCATCAAAACTGTTGCGTCGGTAGAAAACATAAGTTGGCAGATTTATGATTTCTTGTTAAATCTTTTAGTTTCGAATGTTTTAATTCTTCCCAAAACCATGTAAGAGTTTACTTACTGATTAATCATCGTCTGGGGTCGTCTATTTCGGAGGGTGGCTTCCAGTTCACCGTTTCTCCTCTCCGTTTGTCGGGTTCCTCATTCTAGATTCGATTCGGGGTGTAAAGAGAAAAGAAACGAGGTTAGAATCCGTTTTCGGATTGAAAAGTGAAAGGATTTATCGGACCAGAGCTTACCAAAACGTTGGAGATCCTCTGGATTTCGTCCAAACAGCCGCGGTCTCCGTTTGGTGCCTCCGTTGACTCTGGGATTTCGACTTGTGTGTATAGAGAGTATCGTAGGGTTTTTGAAAAGAGTTTAGGCTTCCGAGGGGGTTTATTTATAGATGTCTAAGTCCTAGGGCGTCCAACATCTGACCCTAAGGGTCTTGAGTCGAGAGACGTTCAACCGAAAGTCGAAAAATCCGCGTTCGGGCGAGAGATTCACGCAACGGGCGAATCTGTCGTGTGGCGCGGGGTTGGCGCGCGTTTCCCCTTATTAGCGCGTGGACAGCGCGTGACTAGCGCCTGGACTCCGGTCCGGGCGGGTCGTGCGATCCGTCGTGCTTTTCCGCCTCTCTTTCTGGTTTCTATCCCTCTATGTTCTCGGATTCCAATTTTCGGACTCTCTTCGGGTTCCTATTTCGTGTCGTTATTTCTTTCGGATCAAATGTTACGTTTTGGTTCGAATTCGTCAAGTTCATTTATATCGGGTTCCCGCGTAGCGGCTTATTTAACTTTATTTGATTTCTTTCATTTCTCCTTTCTTCTATATTTATTTATTTAATGTATTTACTGATTTATTTGTTTATTTAGTTATTTATTATATTTATTTATTTATTTATTTATTTATTTATTTATTTATTGTATTTATTATATTTATTTATGTTGTAAAATTCTCGGGTATTACAGCAATCAATTACTTTTTTCGAAATCTTATTAGTCAATTCTTGTCTGTTATTCGTTAATGAATGAGTATTGTTCTCATTCTTATTTGTAAATTGTAAATCATGATGGTGATTATTGAATTTATCAAACTTTTTTTAATAATTTGTTTTTTTATTAAAAAAAAGGTTTTTTTTAATTTTTTTTTAGAAAAAAGAGTGGGTACCCAACCCGATCGGCTACCCGACATGTCGGGTACCCACCAATGTCGGGTAGTGGTCGGGTAATTTATTTTTCTATCCGAACCCGATTAACCCGAACCCGACTAACTCGAACCCACCAAACCCGACCCGACGCCCACCCCTAGCTACATCATAGGAAAATACATTATTCACATCAGTATCTTTCCTATTCCAGTATTTCCCATTAGTGACAAAATTTATTGAAGTTTCTATAACTTCTTTCTCTTCAGGAGTTTGCTCTTCAGGAGATTGAGTTTTGTCACAATGTATATTTGAATCTCTCTTCTTTCGAGGATTCTTATCTTTAGATCCAATAGGTCTACCACGCTTCAGGCGTGTACTGGATTCATTAGCACTTGTTATTTTTCCTTCAGGGACATTTAATTTAATTGGAACATTCACTGCTGGGATATGTGATTTAGTAACTCTTCTGGAGTCACACATTGCACTGGCAATTGATTCGCAATTCCTTGTAAATGAATAATTTTCTGAACTTCAAGTTCACAATCCTTCATACAAGGATCAAGGAAATCAAATGCCATTTTCCAATTAATCTCTTTTCACGGTTGATTCATATCTCCCCCTAATGTCGGAAAATTTGATTCATCAAAATGACAATCTGTAAACCTTGCAGTAAATAAATCACCTGTTTTCGGTTCCAAATATTTAATTATAGACGGTGATTCATATCCGACATATATTCCCAATCTCCGTTGGGGGCCCATTTTTGTACGTTGGGGCGGTGCAATTGGAACATATACCGCACACCCAAAAAATTCTCAAATGTGAAACATTGGGCTCATGACCGAAAACCAATTGTAGGGGAGAATATTTGTGATAACTTGTCGGTCTTATTCTTACTAGTGTTGCTGCGTGCAATATGGCATGTCCCCAAGCTGATGTAGGTAACTTCGACCTCATCACTATTAGTCTTGCAATCAGTTGCAATCTTTTGATAAATGACTCTGCCAGGCCATTTTGTGTATGAACATATGCTGGAGGATGTTCAATAGGTATTCCAATGGACATGCAATAATCATCAAATGCACGTGATGAAAACTCAGCAGCATTATCCAATCTTATATTCTTAATTGGATAGTCAGGGAATTGTGCTCGCAATTTGATTATCTGTGCAAGTAATTTTGTAAATGCTTGATTGCGAGTCGATAAGAAACAAACGTGAGAGCATCTAGTTGACGCATCAACTAATACCACAAAATATTTAAATGGTCTACATGGTGGATCTACAGGCCCACATATATCACCCTGAATTCGTTCAAGAAATACAGGGGATTCAATTCCCACTTTACTTGCTGATGGTCTAATAATCAATTTTCCTTGTGAACATGCAACACATGTAAATTCACTTGAACTTGGAAATTTCTTTCCCTTCAGGGGATGACCATGCGAATTTTCAATTATTCTCTTTATCATTGTACATCCAGAATGGCCAAAACGATAATGCCAAATCATAAATTCGGTTGGGATTATAGACTTCTGGTCTATTAAACTATAGGCTTCATTGGCATATATATTTGTCTAATATAGCCCAGATGCAAAGGACGGTAATTTTTCCAATACATGTTTCATACCATGAACTGTATTGGTAATCAATAAATATTCATCAGTCCCTTCAGTCAATGTCTCAATATGATATCCATTTCTGCGAATATCTCTAAAACTCAACAAGTTTCTTCGGGACTTGGGAGATAATAGTGTATTTTCAATAATGAGTTTTGTCCCATTCAGAAGGAACATTATAGCTCTTCCGGAGCCCTTGATCATATTTGCACTTCCACCTATTGTATTAACTGGGGCATCTCGGATGACAGTCTTTTATGACTGTCATTTGCGTCGAATTTAGTGTCTTAATGATGATCTTTTGTTCTTAATTCCATTAGTTTTTAATGAATAATCATGGAAGACGAGAAAAGATGGAAGAAAAACCAAGATTGTGAAGAAGTTGGAATTACATTGAAAATGGCTTGAAATTCTAAGTTTTCATTGCAAGTCTCGCACGCTATGTTTTTATCTGAACTGACTCACGCTTTGTCATTCAACAGGAAGTTAAGTTGAAAAGCAGCGGGAGATGGAAAAAGACATAGCGAGGAAAGAGAGGAAGTGCGAGGACTTACATACGAAATCAGGAAAGATCTAAGGAAAAATGTTCAGAAGCTGAAGCCCACGCGATGATTGTTTGACATCGCGAGGAAAGGAAGTTCGTGCAAGACAGAAAGCCTTAGATATTATGGCGAGAAGCAAACTGTTTGAAGAGACTGTGAGATCTCGCCTTGTCAAGAAAGATAATTACATTTTTTTTTTGGCTCTCGCTTTGAAGGAACTGGACAAAGCGAGAGGAGAGCTATTCTGATGCGAGCGGTTATCATCCAAGGCTGAAGCAGTTACAACGCCCATCTATAAATAAGACCCTTGGGGGATCAGCTCAAGTAGGGGGAGATTGAAGAGAATAGCTCATTTTTACTCTCCAGTTCACTTTTAGAATTCAGTATGTAGGTTAGCTAGGGTTTACTTTTCACTGCAATTTATTTCAAGTTCTTCAGATTTGTAATTCAATTTCGCAGTAGATTTTCTTCGGAATATTTTAGTAGATTAGTTTGAGGATATCCTGGAAGAAGAATTGCTTTCGGAATGCTTTGTTCATCCATTACGACGATCACCATCTAGTTTCCGACTTCTTCGTTCGAATTTACATTATTCTGATTGCAATCAGATTTCCAGGTGTATTCGTTTTTAATTTTTTGTTATTCAAGATACATGAAGAATGATCAGTTATCAAATCGTGCATTTCTTATCTTTCTGGTTACAATTTTCAAAGTTTATTAGAAATCTGATGTCTTTCAATTCTGTTTCAGAGAAGTATAAACCTCGAATACAATATTCATTTTTTTGGAATTTGCATCACATCGATAATTTGATTCTCGAAGATCATGATACTTTCATATCTTTAATTCGTAATTTGTTTGTTCTAATTGCGCAAGAAGTTTGGATTTTGTAACCGAGTTAGGTATGAAAGTGGTAGAATTGTGAATTCATTCGATTTTCTTTTGATACTATATCTCGATCACAAATTTGGAAGAAATCCACAGAAATTAATGTTCAGAACTCTAAAAGGTTCCTAAAGACCCATGCAGTGTTAATCATCGCATGATAATCTTTAAGAATTAACAATTTTAAATTCTCGAATTTGGATGTGAAAGGTTCTGTTTTCATTATTTTCTGAATAAAAGTTCCAGAAGGTAGTTATGATAGTTACATGACTTGATCATTTGCTTCACATAAGGATAAAACCACGCTTCATCCTAAAAGATGACGCGAGGAATTATTCAGATAACTTTGTTTCAAGAGAGGCTAGTTCAACATTCTCGCGATGTCATTTTGACAAAGCGAGAGAGCCAACTCATAATAGCAACAGAATTGATTCCCATTTCTTGGGACATCAACTACTCACTTCTTATACATATATAACCCCTATTCTATAAGTAGGAATTGGATACCTAGCCGCATTCTTACAGATATTACTGCGAGGCATTCAGTTCTTTGTATAACAAATTCTGAGGAACATTCTTTGAACAATAACTCCCTCCACGCTGTATAGACATAGCGTGCGGAAAATTGGAATGTTCATAGTTTGAAACCCAAAGTAGTTACTGCGAGCTATCTTGGACACTTATTTTGCATAATTATTTCTCAAATCTTTTTCATAGGAAAGTGATTTCCTAAATTCTGTCTAGTTTCCAGTTTATATTTTGGAAACACTCTAGCATTTTGATTAAGAGGATTCAGAACCCTCATCGTTTCCTTATACATATAATACTACCTATACATATGATATTTTGGGATATTTCCCAGTTTATGATGAGTAATCTTACTTCACAAATATAGACTCATAATTCCTACTTGTAATTCATGTTAATATTTTCATTAGTACATTGAGAAAGATGATGATATAAGTTTTCTCAATCATTATTTACTCAGGTTAATGAAGAACAAACTTGTTCTTTAGTTGGGCATTTAGTACCTGTCGTTTAAAAGGGAAGGGTGTTTCAAAAACCATCTTTTGTCTCAATAATTAGTGGAGTTTTAAGAAGATTAATTTCCAGGGTTCATAGTTTTATAGTTTTTACTATATGCTATGGGTAGGAGATTAAATATTCTTTCTACAGTCTTACTAATCCTGAGTCAAGTCATGGGTATTTGGAATTGTTTACAGAGATTTCTCAAGCTAAAGCATCTATATGAATCTGAGTGGTCTGGATAAGTCAAGGATTTTGAATAGCAATTTCATCTTGATATACTTACAGGACTATTACTTCTTACAACTACTTGAAGGAATTACTCTGAGGAGTCAAGTCTTATGAAACCATTGGATGATAGATTTAAATACTTGCTTTTTCACTTCTTGTAGAGGGCATCCAATATAGGGTCATGAGACCAGTTTGACTCAGAGTAATAAAAAGAACAACTTCAAGTTCAGATGAATATATGATTTAGATGTGACCTTGAGTTGTCAAAGGCTTAATCTGAGTCCGAAAGAAATAGATTAAGTGACAGTTCTAAAAAGCTTTTGTTACAGAATGAGTCTGACCGATCATCCTGCGATGACAGTATCCCATGATTTCAGTGCTTAGATTGTCATGACACTGAATCACAAGTACCTGTCTTGGGAAGTGATTTAAGACATGAAGATTAGATTAAGTTGCATAGAGGATTCATCTATCTCGATGAACTTTCATTCTGTTTTTAACCATTGAAGTACGATATTCTTATCATACTCCTATTTCGTTTAATTTGATTTGGTCCGCACTATCTTAAACCCATGAACATAATCATAACACTCAACATCATTTCAATTGTTTTCTTTATTATTGTTTACAGCTTATTGCATTTACAGTTCAGCATTAAATTCTTAGTCATCATCATTACACCATCCTTAAACCAAGAGCAAAAACGAGTTCTAGAACTAATAATTCTATTAAAACACTTCTATCGTGTAACTCTCTAATGAACGATCCCGACAATAAAAATAAATACTGCAGCTCGATACCGTGCACTTTCGGTAGGAAAAATTAGGCAAGCTCTTTAACAGTCCTATAGGATTATAGTTTAAAGGCTGTCGGGGGGCATTGCAGCGGGTTTTACCTCAAAGCTTCATGGTGCCGTTGCCGGGGAGGGTGTAGCGTTATGAATTTTAGAACTGTAGATACTCTTTGGTTTAATTGTAATTATTTACTTTATACCATAATAAATTCATTATTTCTTTCATTTTGTTCACAGAGAAGTCTCAACAGTTTATGAGCGAAAGAACAACTCGATCTTCAAGGCAACCTTTGCTTCCTTTTAATTATGAACTTGAAAGAACAACAAGGCTGATCAGAGCAAGCGCTAGGAGACAAAGAGATCTTGTAGAAGGGAATCTTTCAACAATAACTAGGATGGCTAACAATGGACAAAATGACGGACCTGGAAACTTAACAAATGGACAGCCAGAAAATCAGCAAAACGTACCACTTCGGGGACATTTTCAAGCACCACAGAGGGCTGCTGCACCACAATTTGTTCATCAGCATTACTTTCCACCAAATTTTGCTAATCCTGCTCCAAATCCTCAAGAAGAACAATATCAACCATGGCAACCAAACGTTGATCAGTATTTGGCTGGAACAGATGAAGAGGTTGATATACCACCTGGTATATTAAACTTGGCATCTTCCAGAGCTTTTTATGGGTTGAGTGCTGAAGATCCACATTTACATCTCAAAAAGTTTGTTGAACTGAGTAAGACAGTGAAGAAGGGTAGAGCATCAAGAGAAACCATTCAACTAGCAATGTTCCCATTCTCTTTGGATGGTTCTGCGAAAGAATGGTATGATTCATTGAACGCTCAACAGAAGGCTACTTGGCCAGAACTAGTCAGAAACTTCTTGCTCAAATATTTTCCAGAAAGTAAAGTAGATGAATGGGTAGATAAGATTTCTAGCTTTAAGATGAGAAAAGGAGAATCTTTGAAGGATGCTCGAGACAGATTCTTTGATATGCTTAAAAGATGCCCGCAACATGGTATCACAGAAAGAAGACTTTTGAAGATCTTTTTCACCGGACTCACTCACACTTGGCAGATGATGATTAATGCCACTGGAGGGGAACAATTACTTCAGATGCCACTTGATAGAGCTTGGTCAACAATAGACACCATGACAGCTAGCAGAGCAGTCCTCCAAGATGATGACCCACCATCTCCTACAAGAAAGAGTCTTGTTATCCACACAGACAAAAATGAAGAAAAATTTGCAGCACTCACTAAACAGATTGCTGAGTTACAGCTAGCTCAGCAAACAGGTCAACAAGTTCAGCATCAACAACAACAACAACCTGTGATGATCCTTCAACCTACTCCAATGGAACCAGTTTATCAATGTGGAATATGCTCTGGGCCACATCATAATGATCAATGCCCACAACTCCAGGAAGCACCAAAACAAGATGAGAGCTGTAACTACACTGGATTCCAGAATAAGCATCCAAACTTGAGCTATGGTAACACTCAAAACGCACAGAATGCACATCTCCTGAATCCGCCTCAACAGAATCAGCAGCAGTTTCATCCTCAACAATCATTTTATCCTCAGCAGCAGATGTACCCTCAGAGACCTCCTCAACAAATGAATCAACAGAATAGACCATATGGACAGTTTGCACCAATGCCTGCAAATTTTCCACAGCAACTAGTGCCACTAGGCCCTTATCCTGTTGTTCAGGATAACACTTATTCTTTAAAGGTGGAGAATGCTCTGAAGGAGTTTATTGTTAAGCAGACAGAGACGAACAACCAACTGCAGGCTTCAATCAAGAATGTTAAAAATTCAGTAACAGAGATGGCCAAGTTACTACAGCAAAGAGAAAAAGGAAAATTACCAAGTTCCTCTGAAACAAATCCACAATGTAAGGCAGTTACATTGAGGGGAGGAAAAGAAGTTGTTGATCCCGAATTTGAAAAGAAACGAGATAGGTTGCTGCAGCAGAAAAAGTTCAAAGATGTTCAGACAATGGAAGAAGATGATCAACTTGAACAAAGGCAGATACTTGAGGATAAGGGTTTGGAAAAGAATGTCTCAGGACACTCCTTTCCAAAGGAAAAAGAGGGAGGTAATGATATCCCTAACTCTACAGGTAACAAAAAGGATTCACTGGATGAACACATGCCCAGGATACCATATCCTGGGAGACTCAAAAATGATCTTCAAGAAATTAAATTTAAGAAATTTCTTGAAAAGATTAAGGCCATTGAAATATCAATCCATTTGGTTGAATTAATTGCTGAAATGCCCACTTACGCTAAGTTTCTGGAATAATTGATTTCAGGGAAACGAAATGCGGGAGAGCAGCAAATGGTGGTCTTAAATCAGAATTGTAGCTTGGTTCTTCAACAACGGATTCCTCCAAAGCTTGAAGATCCAGGGAGTTTTACTTTACCCCTGATTATCAACTGTAAAGAAGCTGGGCGAGGGCTTTGTGACTTATGAAGCAGCATCAATGTAATGCCACTTGCTATGGCTAGACGTTTGGACTTGGGGAAGATGAGGCCAGTTAATATGACTCTCTTCTTTGCTGACCAATCGAGCACCAGACCAGAAGGGATCATTGAAGATGTTTTAGTAAAGACAGGAGGCCTTATTTTTCCAGCTGACTTTGTCATTCTTGATATCGATGAAAATGTCAGAATTCCTATCATACTAGGAAGGCCTTTCCTGGTGACTGCAGGAGCCATGATTGATGCAAAGAATGGCATAGTAAAACTTCACGTTGATGATCAGGAAGTTACTTTCGACATGATGAAGATGGCAACATATCCTTTTAATGCTTTTGAAACCAATGTAGCGGGAAAGGGATTAGATTCTAGTACTATGGAGGGGGGAAATCTTTTTGATTACTATAATCTCTTTACCACTGATGTAATTGAGAACAATCTCACCCCACTCACAAATGCTGAAGATGCTACTTTTGCTTACTTGTGCGCGGTTAGATTCGCTGATCCTGAGACTGGTGAAATCAAGGATGGATCAGAAAGTGAGGATATGACATCTTCAGAACAATCTGAGGATGACATTGATAAAACAGATCCTTCTAAAGAAGGATCTGATTTAAAGATGGAAGTGCAAACTCGAAGCAAGTTAATTCCATCAATAGAAAACCCACCAGAGCTTGAACTTAAAGTATTACCAGAACATCTTAAGTATGCCTTTCTGGCAGACAAAAAGAAGCTTCCGGTAATAATTTCATCTAGATTGACTGAAGAACAAGAACGAGCTCTAGTAGGTACTCTTAAAAATCATATTCAGGCAATTGCTTGGACTATAGCAGATATCAAAGGCATCAGTCCATACATTTGTATGCATAGGATCCTGATGGAAGATGAATACAAACCATCCAGACAACCACAGAGGAGACTAAATCCACTAATGCAAGAAGTTGTCAAGAAGGAGGTAATCAAACTACTTGATGCAGGTATAATCTATCCTATTTCTGATAGTAAATGGGTAAGTCCAACACAAGTTGTACCCAAAAAGGGTGGGATTTGCATTGTGACTAATGAACATGGTGATGAGGTAGCAACAAGACCAGTAACTGGTTGGAGAGTTTGCATTGATTATAGAAAACTAAATACTGCCACAAGAAAAGATCATTTTCCTTTACCCTTTATTGATCAAATGTTAGAAAGACTGTCAGGTAAACCATTTTACAGCTTCTTAGATGGTTATTCTGGTTATAATCAAATAGTTATTGCTAGTGAAGATCATGAAAAGATAACTTTTACTTGCCCATATGGAACATTTGCTTATAGAAGAATGCCTTTTGGATTATGTAATGCTCATGCTACTTTTCAAAGATGCATGATGAGTATTTTCTCTGATTTTATTGGAAAATGCATGGAAGTGTTTATGGATGATTTTACCGTTCATGGAACTGACTTTGAAGATTCTTTAAAAAATTTGTCAAAAATTTTGCAGAGATGTGAGGACACTAACTTGGTTCTTAACTGGGAAAAGTGTCATTTCATGGTTCAGGAAGGAATTGTCCTAGGACACAAAGTATCTAGAGCAGGAATAGAAGTAGACAAAGCTAAGGTTTCTGTGATAGCAAATCTACCGCCACCCAAAACGATTAAGGTAGTAAGGAGTTTTCTTGGTCATGCTGGTTTTTATAGAAGGTTTATTAAGGACTTCTCTAAAATAGCAAGACCTTTATGTAATCTTCTTCATAAGGATGTGGTATTTAGCTTTGATGAAGATTGCTTGACTGCTTTTAAGACCTTGAAGGAGAAACTTATCACTGCACCTATAGTTGAGTCTCCTGATTGGAGTCTACCTTTTGAACTTATGTGTGATGGAAGTGAGAATGCAGTAGGAGCAGTTTTGGGGCAACATAAAGAAGGCAAACATCATGTTATCTATTATGCTAGTCATACTCTTAATGATGCTCAGATAAACTATACCACTACAGAAAAGGAAATGTATGCTGTAGTTTTTGCCTTTGACAAGTTCAGACAATATCTTATTGGAGCTCAAACTATAGTTTACACAGATCATACTGCATTAAGATATCTCTTCTCAAAGCAAGAAGCCAAACCTAGGCTGATAAGATGGGTTTTACTTTTACAAGAGTTTGACATTATTATTAAAGACAGAAAATGAAAAGACAATGGAGTAGCATATCATCTTTCTAGATTGGAAGAGAAAACAGAAAAGGAGGAAGTTATAAATGATAAATTTCCAGATGAACAGTTGTATGCTTTGCAGTTGCATCAATTTGATTGTCCTTGGTTTTCAGATTTTGCTAATTATCTAGCTTGCAAGATTGTCCGAAAGTTTAAAGACTCTCATCAGAAGTCAAGATTTTTTAGAGAAATTCAGAAATACTATTGGGATGACCCCTTTTTATTTAAGTTTTGTTCTGATCAGGTTATTAGGCGCTGTGTTCATGAGAAGGAAGGTTTTCAAATTGTTAGAAAGTGTCATGAGAATCCTTTAGGAGGCCATCATGGTCCTGCTAGAACTGCTAGAAAAATTCTAGACTGCGGATTCTTCTGGCCAACTATCTTTTTGGATTGTCAGAAACTTATAAAGATGGGTGACAGATGCCAAAGATTTGGAAACATTTCAATGAGAGAAGAAATGCCTCAAAAAGGAATTTTAGAAGTAGAGATATTTGATGTGTGGGGAATTGATTTTATGGGACCTTTTCCCCCATCATTTGGTAATCACTACATTCTAGTAGCTGTTGATTATGTCTCAAAATGGGTAGAAGCAGTGGCTTTACCCAATAATGAAGCTAAAAAAGTTACTAAATTTCTGCAAAAGAATATTTTTACCAGGTTTGGAGCCCCTCGTGCTATTATATCTGATGGAGGATCCCACTTTGTCAATAAACTCTTTGAGAAGTTGCTGAAACAGTATGGTGTTCATCATAAAGTTGGATCACCATATCATCCTCAGACAAGTGGACAGGTGGAGGTATCTAATAAGGAAATTAAGCATATTTTACAAGCTTCTGTAAATATTACAAGAAAAGACTGGTCAAAGAAACTGGATGATGCTTTATGGGCATACAGAACTGCTTTTAAGACTCCTATAGGAATGTCTCCCTACAGACTAGTTTTTGGAAAAGCTTGCCATCTTCCAGTTGAGCTAGAACATAGAGCATATTGGGCCATTAAGATGCTTAACATGGATCTTCAATCAGGACAAGACAAGAGGAAGTTTGATCTGTCTAAGTTGGAAGAGATGAGACTGGAAGCATATGAAAGCAGCAAGATTTATAAAGATCAAACCAAGAAAATTCATGATTCAAAAATTAAACATAAGGAATTTTATGTTGGTCAATTGGTTTTACTTTATAATTCTCGTTTGAAATTATTTCCAGGAAAGCTCAGATCGAGGTGGACAGGACCATTCCCCATTGTAGCTGTTCATGACAATGGAGCAGTCACAATCATGCTCAGTGAAGGAGAAAAGACTGTAAATGGACACAGGCTTAAAGAATATATTGGTCAAAAAGATTTAAATATCCAAACTGAATATTTGGATAACCCCTATTTTTTCTGGTTTAAAAAAAAAATAGGGGGTGGATACTACCCAGGTTAACTGAGTAGTATTTCCCTTTTTCTTTTGATATATGTTTTATCTCTAATTCTTATATTTTATATTTTCAGGAATTCGAGAAATGAAGCTGTGATGGAATGAAGAAGGATGAGAAAGAGATCTTCAACCAGGTTTTTGAGTATTAAGTGTTTGGAAATAAAGTGTGAACAAATTCTGAGGCCACGCTTTGTAAAAGTTATAAAGCGAGGTGATAAGTTCAAGTTCTCATTTTTATGAAAATTTGATCTGTTTCTAAATGATAAGAATTTGATGTCTACGCTTTGTCGAAATACAAAGTGTGACAATTTTCTCTGAAAATTGTACAAGAATTCTCCATCGCTTTGTAGTTTACAAAGCGAGAGACGGTTTCTATAACCACGCGATGACAATTAACAAAGCGAGAGCCTGGGAATACTAAACGGATAGATTTTCAAACTTCTTAAGACCAAAATACCCCTTTTTCAGACCCTTCTTCTTCCTCTGCACTAACCATCACACGTCGTTTCAACCGCTTGTAATTATGGCAGAATTTAGTTTTTCTGCTATAAAATCTAGTCGAATCTTTCTCTCCTTTCATCTCAAACATTCCCACATTAGAAAAATTATCTTACAACTTTTATCAGAAATCAAAATGGCCGCAGCAGCTCCCAATGCCAGAACCTCCATTGTAGATATCCCTGATGAAATTTTAGGAGACATTCTTTCAAGACTGGGAAAGGAGGAGATGAAAGATGTAGCCAAAGCAGCCCCAACTTGCAAGAAATTCTTTAGAGCGAGTAAGGCACCTGCAGTATGGAGGAGAGCAAATGTAGTGAAGCGAATCACTGCGGAGAGAACGCATGATGCTCACTACGCACAGATAATGGAAAAATACAAAGAGGCAGGGAACTTCATGCTCAAACTTGAACCTGCACTCGCAGCTTTCTGCAACATAGGGCTTATGGAAGCCGCTTTTGAAATCCTCAGGCCTGGAATTGAGGATAATCATCACCCTTCGATCTTCATCAAGGCCTTCATTCTTCTGAGTTCAGAGAGCCTTGAAGAGATTGATGAAGGACTGTATCTGCTTGGATCAATCCTTAAAGAGGAAGAGCATATCCACAAGATTAAGGAGAAGATCAGCAGGGTTTTTATCGACAGTGAAGAAGAGCCTAACCCTTTCCTGGGACAAGGGCATCGTTACTACTGTGATTACATAGCTCCACATAGCAGAGACTTAGTTAGGGAGCCTCCACACTATAATTATGGTGCCACAAACATTGATTGTTTGTGTTGTGAGGTTATCAATTTGATTAGAGAATTAAGAGAAGATTTCAATGAACATGTAATTGAATCTGAGTCAGAATTAGAAACTGATTCAGATTTTGATTAAATGATTATGTATTCTCTTAATGTTTTTTTTAATTTTGAGTCCTCTGATGATGATATGTCTTCTTTACTCCTCGCCTCATTTCCTTGTGTAGAATAATGACTTGATCTTATCTTTTGCACCAGATTTTTATCTGAGTCATTTTAAATAAATTTGTTTTTCGAATAGGCTTAATTTAGGCTTAATCATTACTCCCTGCAGAGACAAGATTTACTATCTTGACCCCTGCATTTCTTAGATAGAAATAGGTCGGCTATATCCTTGCAGTCATTCCTTTCAGTTGTCATTTCAAAACTTTTCATCAGTCCTTCTCTCTTTTTCTCTCCCGAGAAGAAATCGTCACACACCAATACCTTCATTCTCAATCATTTTCGTAGCAAGTTCATTCAGAAACCTAATCGAAGAAGAAAATGGCCGGAAACAATCCGTAAGCTATCTAGTTTATCCTATCTTTCACATTGTTGTTCTATTCTGCAATGTTTGTTTCCGGATTACGCTATTAGACCTAGGGTTTATGATTCTGAATTCTCGATGAGTTCATTCTGGCTTAGAAATCGAAAAACTGAACATTTAGATTTCTCATAATTAAAAGCCGTTTCTTTAAACTCATTAAAACAATGCTTTAATTGGAGAGTATCTTTCTGAAATCTTTATTTTAGAACTGACGCATTTTCCACATTAGATTTATTGGAGCTTGGCAATAGAAATGAGATCCCATTTTCGAATTGATAGTTCCATCACTTTCAATAAAAGTTCTCTTCTGTATTTCTCATTGTATTCTTTTCTGGAAACAGAAATGCTAGGAATCCACAACTCCTTGGAACTCAGATATCTCATTTACCCACTGAGTTGCTGGGAAATATTATGTCGAGACTTGGAAAAGACAGTGTGAGGGAACTCTTTAGGGTAGCAGAAATCTCTCCAATATTCTATCAAGCGAGCAAAACCCATCTTGTGTACAAGAGAGCAAACCTGGAATCATGTATGAGATGGAGGGAAAATGTCTATCCTGATAATCAGAGAAGGTTCATTCAAGAATGCCAAAATGCAGGGAATTTTATGTTTAATATCGAACCTGCATTAATAGCATTTGTTGATGAATGGGATGAGAAGAAAGCCTTTGAACTCCTCAAGTCAGGACTAGATGATGAACATCAACCCACCACCCTTCTCAGAACAATGCTTCTCTTAACAAAACAAGATGACAAGCTAAATGAAGCGGGTTAGAGTTGATCAAAACAGCAGCTTCGAATCTTAGATGTTGTTTTCATTAAGCTCTATCTTTTCCATTGGTTAATCCATTTTCCAAGAATCCCAAACCCTTTCCAAGGTCAAGAAGAGAGAAGTTATTGCAAGACTCATACATTGCAGGAACGAGCCTTTTTACCACCATATGTTAGGATGGACTGTATCCCTTGTCAATTCTTTGACATAGTAAGGCAATTCAGATTGTATTGTGGTGAGGTGTTTCCTGATGAATTTCTGTGGACTGATTCTGATGAAGAGGAAATTGTTAATCCTTGAATAGTCCAGTATTTTTTTTAGAATAAGGGAAATGCTATGGCTAACTTTTGTGTTTTCAGTAATCCTGGGATGTAATTTGGAACCACCTATTAATATGTTTCTATTAAACTTGTTACCTTACAATTCTTGTACCTTCATTCCTTTATGCTTCTTTTCTTAATTCAATTGCATTATCTTTTCCAATTATTAACTAGTGTTGAAACTGGAAGCTCCTCAAAGAAACCAAAAATTTCATCAAAGGAGTTTGGATCAGGGGAAACTCAGATCACAACATTTCTCTATGAGATTCTTGGGAAAATCTTGTCAAGATTGGTGTTTGACCATCAATTGCAAATTAATTTGTAAAATTTTGAATGAGGCTTCCAAACGTCCTTTAGGCTAAAAGAGGAGTATATTCAGGGGATGAAAGGAAAGGATTAGTAACCTTAATGAAGGAATTGAGGGTTGCTTTTAATGAGTACGTAGATGAATTGGATTTAGACTTTGAGTCTGATTTAGAATCTAATTAGACTCAATGCATAATTTTGTAGCTTTAATCTTTTTCAATTTTTTTGCTCCTCGCTTTGTTTTTCAAACTAATCTATTTTCGTCCAAAAAGCTTTGCCTGCGTAGGTTTATCAACTCAAATTTTGAGTTAATATTCAAATCCACTGATTGGCAGGCCTAGACTTAATTGGTATAATCTAAGAGAGGAAAAACGCTTGAGTATCCTACTTTGCAGCTTTTAAACTAGGCCAGCCCATTTTTTTATATCCTATAACCTCCATATCTTTTCAAATCACTTTCATATCTATCCATATATTTTCCTCTCGAAGGAGAAACCGCCATCGTCAAGCTTCTCTCATTCTATTTGCGAAATTTTCATCCAGAACCGTTCGAAATACTTTCAACTCCAGGAACTCACTCAAATGGCAGGCAACAATCCGTAAGCCTTCCATTCATACTTCATTTTCTTCTTCTTGGTGTTTCAATTCTTCAGATTTTTCTTCTGCATTCCGCATCTAAGTGTTTGACTCATAGCACTAGGGTTTTATATCTGCATAATCTATCTTCGCTCATTCACACTCTTCTTAAAAATCGTAGAATTTTGGTAGTATAATTTCATTAATACAAACAACTGATTTTTCCTTCTTTAAAAACTCGCTCAAACAGTAGTAAAGAGCAGGCTTCTGAGTTCTCTGCACTACAACTGACTGATCTTCCATTGGACATCATTGAGGAGATTTTGTCACGAGTAGGGCAGAGCAGCTTCGAAGATTTGCTCCATTGCAAAAGAACTTGTTCAACATTCAAAATGGTTTCAAACTACCCTACTGTCTTCCGGAGATTCAATGTAGAGGATCCGGCTTTTAAGAGAATTTCTAACAAATCCTCTGGTAAAGCCGAGTTTCTACACTCCTGCAGAAGGGCTAAAAATCACATATTGAACCTATATAAGGCTATGGAACTGTTCACACAGGGTAAAGAATACAAGGCGTTTCAAATCCTGGAAGAAGGAATTAATGACAATTCCAAGTTTTCACAATATTTTAAAGCTTTATGTTGTTTAAGCAGAGTTTCTAGAAAGGAAACAGATACAGGCTTCGTTTAATTAGTCCTATATTAAATGATAGGTTAAATAGCTACGATTTTAGATATGATTTTCTTACTTTACTCTCAGAATGGGAATATGTTCCGAATCCCTTCTTAGGCCAGAAAAAGAGGGAATTCTGCAATCTTGATAATCATGACCTGGAAAACTTTCATAGGCCATTATATTTTAATCATAGAGCAGATCAGATCAACTATCTTTGTTGTGATAGAAGTAGAGCAATAACTGATTTTAGGATGGCAGCAAAGGAGGACTCTGATAACCATAGCATTATTGAAGAATTCTTGGATGAAGGAAGAAGAGATTGATGCGTGTGACAAGTCTTCTTGTATTAGATTTTGAGATTGTCACCAAACCGAGTCTTCTATATTATGTAATGCAGCTTGGTATTGTTAATAAAATCTAATCTCTATTTCTTAATTACTGCATAAACGATAAGTTTTACTCTTAATTCTGTGTTTTTCCTCCTTTTCTTTTTCAGAAATGTCGAAATCCCTCAACTCTTGGAAACTCAAATATTTGATTTACCAACTGAGTTACTGGGAGACATTCTGTCGAGACTAGGAAAGGAAAGCATAAAGACACTTTTTAGAGCATCTGAAACATCCAAGCAATTCCTCTCAGCAAGCAGATCATCATTAGCTCTAAAGAGAGTTAATTTGGAAACCTGTGCTATTTGGAGAGGAAATATTTACCCAAGTAATCAGGTCAAATTTATTAAAGAATGTCAGGATGCAGGGAACTATATGTTTAATATCGAACCTGCACTGATAGCCTTTGTGGATGATAAAAATGAAGAAAAAGCCTATGAACTTTTAAAGCCCGGATTAGATGATAAACACAAACCAACTGTTTTCATAAGATGTCTCCTACTGCTTTCCAAACAAGATCAACAACTGGATGAGGAAGGAATTCAATTGATTGAATCTGTAACTCAGGATCCCTTTGATTTAGCTTTTCTTAAAATAAGTGTTCTGCACTGGCTTCTTTACTGTGAGAAGTTTCCAAATCCATTCCTTGATCAAGAGGAAAGGAGTTTCTGTAAGAATCACTCCCTTGTAGAGCGACAGCAATTACCCTTCATTGAAAGGATGGAATGCATTCCATGTGAATTATTTGACTATGTCAAGCAATACAGAAGAGCAAGTGGAGAACAAGGCATATTATTCGACTGGGAGCAATGGAACAATGAAGAAGAAGAGCAAAATGAAGATGAATTGCTAGAATTAGACTAGTGTAGTAATCAAGCAGTTCATATTTTCTTTTGCTTGTAATCCTTTGTGCTTATTGTCTTGAACAATGAATTCTCTGGATGACCTAATCTGTACATTCCTTTTGCATTAATGAATTTCATTCCTTAGCTTTTAATTTGGCTATTGTTTTTTAATCCTACTCAGCTGTGAAATTGGAAGCTCTTCAAAGCAACCAAGGACTTCAATAAAGAAATCTGGATCGGGGAGAAACTCAGATCACAGATCTTCCTTATGAGATTCTTGGAAACATTTTGTCAAGAATGGCATTTGATCACCTTGAGACTGTTTTTAATTGTAAATTAGTCTGCAAAGAGCTTGAAGAAGCTACCCATCATCCTTTAGTCTTGAAAAGAGCTTCTCTTGAAGAATTTTCTGCATGGGGATTGGGGGACTTTTGAAGAAACACAGAGAGATTTTCTTGAAAGCTGTAGAAATGCAGGAAATTGGATGTACCAGTTACAGGAGGCACTGCGCTTGTTTGTTCAAGTTAAGAATGAACAAGCAGCATTTGATCTCTTAAAACCTGCAATTACTGATAATCATCCCCCATCCATTTACATAAAAGCTCTTATGCTTTTGAGTAAGGATGAAGTTGAAGACAAGAGAAAGGAATTTGGCTCTTTGCTACTCTATGTAAGAATAGACGAAGGCTGAAAGATCTTCGGCTTCAAGTTAGAGGGTGGCTATCAAATTATGAGGAATTTATTTCACCTTTTCAAGGACAACCTAAGAAGAGATTTTGGCAATCTTAGGAACTATTATGATAATAATCACGGCCCTTCAAGGAACTCTTATGGAGTCACCTCAATTTACTGCATGAGGTGTTTAGTCTCTGAGCACTGTAATCTGTTCTCAGATTTGGAATTGATGGGGAGATGCCTCCTTATTTGTAATTGACAGATTGGATGTCATAAGAACCATCATGCTTTGTAATTCTGTAGTATTAGCAAGAATCTGATGAATTCTATATTTTGTTTTGTTTGTTTATTTTATGTTTGTAAGTTCTCTGTTACTTTTGTTCTGCAATAAGTAGACTTAGTCAGCATTGAAATCTTCACATTTAGAGCAAATCTCTAAATGTGAGTATGGTGATATCATGCAAAGAATGATGAATATAAAAAGGAAAAACTGATATTATGTTTCCTTTTATGATCTGCACATTTAGAGTCAAGCTCTAAATGTGAGTATGGTGACACTGAGTTAATCAGTTTATTCTTATCTCTTTCTTAAGGATTCATAAGATGACCTATGAAGAACTTCAAGCTCGAGGTATAGAATCAGATAAGAAAGAGAAATCATTCTTGATGATGAGGAGAACAGCAAAAATGGGTGAAATCTATTCAGAAAAGCGGAGGATGGTTAGGGATGGAAATTTCACCCCCCAATCTTTTATGTCGATCCATTGATGATTCAACATATACCAGATAAAGAAAAGGAATCATTGAGGATTGATTTAGAAGAAGCATTCTGGGATAAAATGAGTAAATTTTGGGATGACCAAATGATATTCCTCATTAATGATAAGCATCTTCCCAATGAAATCAGACTTGAAAGACTTTTGGAAAGGGAAAAGAAGTGCTTGGCTGAATGGAATCAGGAATGCTATAGAATCATCATCCAAAAGATCAAATAGGGTTGAGTTTGGATTACTTTGATCCTCAACCACTACCTAAATATGTGAAACGACTCACCAAACACTGCTGCAAACTTCAAGAATATCTGAAATGCTAGAGTCTATGATGCTCAGCAGGCACTCCCTGCATACATGCCTCCAACATTCTTGAATAAGAAGGGACCCATTGAACAAAATTTTTTGACAAATTTGGCCCTGGACAGGATTATTGATGCTCGGATCAATTGAGACATGACCTCGAGCCTTATTTTAAGAAAGCTAAACAAGGCAAGATGGTATGGAGAGATGTCCTTAGAACCATTCAGGAAGCTAGGAATAGCTGGATCAGACATATGAATGAGTGGGCTAAGGGACA